>CM057150.1:7360740-7960740 GCA_029964075.1 Patiria pectinifera
AAAATGTCCTCTAATTTTGTTCACTGAAAATAGTCCAAACATAATTCACCAATATGCATTGAAATGAGTCTGTACATACGAGACTTTACTTGCATGTGAGTTTTGTTATTTGCAAAGCCAGCTATAAAACGACAGTGCGGTGCCAAACGCAATTTGCCAAGCAATATAGTTCTAAACACTGTACTACTGCCATGCCAAAATAAAAAAAATATAAATATCAACTTAAATGAGTTCGACGTGGCAGTATTACAGCGCTTATAACAGGCTAAAAGTTTCTTAACTCAGCATGCTCCTAAAGCAGCATATAGACATTGATAGACCCATAGGTGTTTGACTAATCATGCTCTAAATATATCTAGAGCACATTGATAGACCCATAGGTGTTTGCCTAATCATGCTCTAAACATATCTAGAGCATATAGACATTGATAGACCCATAGGTGTTTGCCTAATCATGCTCTAAACATATCTAGAGCATATAGACATTGATAGACCCATAGGTGTTTGACTAATCATGCTCTAAATATATCTAGAGCACATTGATAGACCCATAGGTGTTTGCCTAATCATGCTCTAAACATATCTAGAGCATATAGACATTGATAGACCCATAGGTGTTTGCCTAATCATGCTCTAAACATATCTTGAGCCACAGCTGGAAACAAACCTGAGGCTTTGAAAACTCCCTGGGTAAGTAATACTACCAATGTATATATACATGTTTATATAACCGGCATACATATCCTTGTCATTTGATTGGGGCAACTCACATCACGTGTCATATGTTATTACTGCCATTTACGCAAAAAGTACTATCCGCCCATGGGGAATGGGAAATACTATTGAACAGTTAGGATCAGTCTTGTTCCAAGACGCGGTATTTGTGTGCAATTGCATGCTGGTGTGCGCGTTCAGCGTTGCGCGTATTGTTCCAAAGAGCCAGCTCTACAGCGTTGGGTTCAAACATGTTCATGAAGGGGTGGTTTGGAAGAGAGAAATAATTTTTTCCCCAATTTTGTATTGAAATAAAAGTTCAAAAATATCAAATGACAGGGATCTATATGTCAGTTATAAAACAAATATTGCGTGGCTTTAAATTATGAAATGGGAGGAATATTATCGCTCAGTAAAATCTGGACTTTTCCAGTTCACTTGGCTTTGCCTCGTGAAATGGAAAAGTCCAGATTTTACCTTGAGATAATGTTCCTCCCATTCCACGCTGATCCACTCAATATTTGTATAACAACAAATCCCAACATGTCTGAAATCACTTTGGGATGAAGTGCCTGAAATTTGCCAAATTCTGCCAAATTGATACGGTTGTGGAAATAACATGGATAATGTTACTTGGTTTAACACTAATTTAGCAGTGCCATGTGCATGTTCATGCATGCACAGTACAATACACCAACATCTAGCTGCCTAAAACTATGCAAAACAAACATGGAGCAATACAACAACATCGCCAAAAGATTTTAGTTTGAAAGTGAGCGTGTGAGCGAGTGACCATCCATGCAACCTTGCGATGCAGGCAAATATGAAAGCTGTTACACCTGCTGCTCCTCAGTATATGCACAGTGCGATACTCTGACATCAGCCTTTAGTCAAGTCCCACGCGCTTACCCGGACACATGACGCACCCCGGATGCTGAGACGTAAAAAGACTATAGGACGAGCGGCGTACGCCGCGAGGGCCTTTATCATCTTGTGGAGAACGCTTATGTTTTTCTTTACATTTGTCTACCGATTTGGTAGACATGCATAATGCATTACCCGCTGTGAATTGACCAATGAAAATGCAGAATTACTAACGTAAATCATGCAGCCGCCGTCTGGCGCCAGACAGCCATGGCGCGCTTGCTGTTGCTGGTAACCGCAAACCACCGTTAAATGATTGGTTTAAATAGTGCTTGATTTATATTACGTGAATAAATGAATAAGTGATTAGATCCACGAGATAGTAAAGGGCCTCGCAGCTTTGCCGCTCGTGCTAGTCTTTTTACGTGCCAGCATCCGGGGTGCATTACGTGTCCGGATGGTCCGGGTATAGGCGCGTGGGACTTGACTAAAGGCTACTCTGACATCAGCTTCAAGGCCGGTCCATACCCGGCTCGAAATTGAATGCGAACGTCATTTTGTGACGCTATGTCAAGTTGCTGTGCTATAAGTTTGCAAAATTTGGATACATTTCAACTCCTGTAAATTTTGCAGCAAATGTTTCGTGATGTCAAATTCACTTCATTTTCGCATTCGAGTGAAGTATGAATGGGCCTCAACACTAAGCAGAAAAAAAACATGGAGCAAATAAAGGTAATGGACACCATTTTCAAGCTTTAGAAAATGAAACTGAAATGGATTTTGTAGGTAAATAATAGGTAAATAATAGGATCAAGCATCCAGTGAAATCGTTGCCTCTAGTGTGCCGTCGTTATTGAGCAAAGAGGAATTACAATCATTTCCTTATGATGGTTAGGACCAAACCATCGCGTTTTCAACGGAAACCTATGTTTTGCATTGAGAAAATGAAGAGTTGTTTTCAGTTTTCTAAAAAAAATTTGATATCTGCTGAGCTGAATTTTGGACAGGTTAGTTTTTCAATAACCTGCTTTAGATTGATCGTATTCTTGTACATCAAATCGGCAAAAACACATTTTTTTGCAAATGGTGTCTACCTTTACTTCAACAACTGCACACAATTTAGTTTTGCGAGCCAGCAAGCGACTATCCAAACTACCGGTAGCGATGCATGCAACTTTCAAAGCAGACATCGGTCGTTCCTCTTACCGCATGGTTATTAGGCTCACTATCATTTGGTGGGTAACTGAGCATGGACAACGGTGGTAATGTCAGCTGCTGGTTGCCCATTTCAGGGCCGGGGTACGGGCCCTGGTGTATGGGTGCCGGCATTGGGGCCGTGGGTAACGTCGGTGGGTACACCGGGTCACCCGATGGCGGTGCTTTGTTACCACTCTGATGGGTAAAATGAGTCTGTGGTTAATAGACGGTGGTTGTGTCAGCTGCTGGTTGCCCATTTCAGGGCCGGGATATGGACCCTGGTGTATGGGTGCCGGCGGTGGGGCCGTGGGTAACGTCGGTGGGTACACCGGGACACCTGAGGAGGGTGCTTTGTTACCACTCTGATGAGTAAAATGAGTCTGTGGTTAATAGGTGGTGATTGTTTCTGCTGCTGGTTGCCCATTTCGGGGCAGGGGTATGGGCCCTGGTGTATGGGTGCCGGCAGGGGGGCCGTGGGTAACGTCGGTGGGTACACCGGGTCACCGGATGGCGGTGCTTTGTTACCACTCTGATGAGTAAAATGAGTCTGTGGTTAATAGACGGTGATTGTATCCGCTGCTGGTTGCCCATTTCAGGGCTGGGGTACGGGCCCTGGTGTATGGGTGCCGGCGTTGGGGACGTGGGTAACGTCGGTGGGTACACCGGGTCACCGGATGGCGGTGCTTTGTTACCACTCTGATGGGTAAAATGAGTCTGTGGTTAATAGACATTGATTGTATCTGCTGCTGGTTGCCCATTTCAGGGCCGGGGTACGGGCCCTGGTGTATGGGTGCCGGCGTTGGGGACGTGGGTAACGTCGGTGGGTACACCGGGTCACCGGATGGCGGTGCTTTGTTACCACTCTGATGGGTAAAATGAGTCTGTGGTTAATAGGTGGTGATTGTATCTGCTGCTGGTTGCCCATTTCAGGGCCGGGGTACGGGCCCTGGTGTATGGGTGCCGGCGGTGGGGCCGTGGGTAACGTCGGTGGGTACACCGGGTCACCCAATGACG
This sequence comes from Patiria pectinifera, assembly GCA_029964075.1. Taxonomy (NCBI): domain Eukaryota; kingdom Metazoa; phylum Echinodermata; class Asteroidea; order Valvatida; family Asterinidae; genus Patiria; species Patiria pectinifera. Next base: position 7,364,530 of record CM057150.1, read on the forward strand.
GTGCTTTGTTACCACTCTGATGGGTAAAATGAGTCTGTGGTTAATAGACGGTGATTGTATCTGCTGCTGGTTGCCCATTTCGGGGCAGGGTACGGGCCCTGGTGTATGGGTGCCGGCGGTGGGGCCGTGGGTAACGTCGGTGGGTACACCGGGACACCTGATGAGGGTGCTTTGTTACCACTCTGATGAGTAAAATGAGTCTGTGGTTAATAGACGGTGGTTGTGTCAGCTGCTGGTTGCCTATTTCAGAGCCGGGGTACGGGCCCTGGTGTATGGGTGCCGGCGGTGGGGACGTGGGTAACGTCGGTGGGTATACCGGGTCACCCAATGACGGTGCTTTGTTACCACTCTGATGGGTAAAATGAGTCTGTGGTTAATAGACGGTGGTTGTGTCAGCTGCTGGTTGCCTATTTCAGGGCCGGGGTACGGGCCCTGGTGTATGGGTGCCGGTGGTGGGGCCATGGGTAACGTCGGTGGGTACACCGGGACACCTGATGAGGGTGCTTTGTTACCACTCTGATGAGTAAAATGAGTCTGTGGTTAATAGACGGTGGTTGTGTCAGCTGCTGGTTGCCCATTTCAGGGCCGGGGTACGGGCCCTGGTGTATGGGTGCCGGCGGTGGGGACGTGGGTAACGTCGGTGGGTACACCGGGTCACCCAATGACGGTGCTTTGTTACCACTCTGATGGGTAAAGTGAATGTGTGGTTAGATGATTAGTTGACCATCTGTTACTCGATATGGGCTCCGTGCACAAGTAACCCCTCAACCGTTACCTGTCGGTAAGAGAAAGTTTGGAGGAGCCACTAGTGGGTGTGGGGGGAGGGGGAGGGGGGAGGGTTGAATCTTGAGGCATTGCTGAGGGAATCGGGCTCTCAAGGAAAGATACCAAGATTTATGCACATTTAAAACAAAAGAAAGTTGTGCACACTTTGCATCATGAGGACCGCATTTTATTGTTAGGCCAAAAAAAATAAAAACTTGGTCTCTGGTCAGCACGCGCGTCGATTTTTATCATGCGCGTCAACCTTTTTTTTTCTTCAAATTAACATGGAAGCTACAACAGCGCCCTCTATTGCCGCACCTCCTCAAATGTTTGTACCAAGGAGCACCAAGGAATGGGGCAATTGCACCAAGGCAAATGATAAAGGGCACCAAGGCAAATTATGGAGGACACCAATGTATAATGAGGACACAAAAAAGTAAAATAGTACCCACCTTGTCTGTACAATTCAAGCTTGAAAAAAAAAAAAAAAAGCCACCCCGCCCCAAAAAAAACGCGTCGCCGCATCAATTCCGGAACTTAGGTCTGACCAGAGACCAATTTTTTTTTTTTTGGCCTTATATTAAAGTTCTGTATCCCGAAGCCAAATTCGAGGCCATCTTTCATATTACAGGGTTGGTGATGTTAAGGCAGTTACAGGTTTCAAAAGGTCGTGGGTCAAATGCCAAATCATAGGTCAAATGTATATATGTCTTACCAAGGGAGAACTGGCTACAAACATAGATGCAATTGCTGGATTGTTCGTCTATAGAGAGAATGTTTACAAGCAACAGGCACATTTTAAATGCCAGTTTCTCATATGAAACTGTTACGGTGTATGGGGTCATTCAAATCATCCCACGGCCTCTTACACTGAAAATGGTGATAACAGTCATCGTGTTGCGTTATAAATTAACCTATGACGCGTCACACTTGCCCCTAGGATGCATCGTAAGGGATACGACACATTGCAGCCCTGCGTTGCATCACAACAATGACAAGTTTCATAAAATTGGGAGCAGGCTAGGCTGCAGGCTAGGTGACCCCCCCCCCCCCCCCCCCCCCCAAAAATAGTTATGGATTTCTTGGATTATCATTCCCTACGGACACCAATTTCAGTCTGGAGTTTTCGAAATTGCGCCGAACCACTTGTAGTATAGGGAATGACTCAAGTCAAGCTAAATAGTTATGGATTTCTTGGATTATCATTCCCTACGGACACCAATTTCAGTCTGGAGTTTTCGAAATTGCGCCGAACCACTTGTAGTATAGGGAATGACTCAAGTCAAGCTAAATAGATATTGGTTTTAGGCAAGGCATTAGCCAGACGCAACACAGTACATCAGGTGTAAAAGTCTGTGGGACCTTGCTGTATTAAGCAATCCACACCAGTGCATAAACAGTCACTTCTGAGACAATGAGAGCTAGTCCCATTGAACAATGCCACAGTTGTATCCTGCTGCAGTGGGTGACCACAGACTCTGAGGGCCCGAGCCTTGAGACTTTGGACCTGATGCATCTGGCTGCACAGGCCAGGCTTCTCATCGTGGCATATTTGTTGCATTAAGCAGGGTTCCTCGCCAGAATACCCAAGGGGGCTAGGGTTTAGTGTTAATTTTTCTAGTGACTGCAGCCTGGAGTCGCTGCAGTGCAAGTGACGGCATCAATTGAACCATCACGTGGAGACGCTCCTAGATTTGTTTCAAACGGCCAACTTCATTCAAAACCTTGAGAATCATTTGGTTTGACGCAGCTCTTCAACGCCAGTCTGAAAATGGTCGGGGACGTACATTGTGCATGTAGTCAACTTACCGCGTTATTATTAACCATGTATCCGTTTGCGACCGGCCGGTTGGAGGCAGCTGTGACGGCAAACATCTCAGTGAAGTTGGGCAATCGCCCCTCGCCCTCCATGACGTTGTTGCCGTAGCCGTGGTGGGCGAACCCGTCAACGTTGTTTGCAGGACCGCCGTAAGGGTCGTTGACCACGCCGATTTGGGACGTCCGCACGTGATAAGGGAAGTTCTTATTGGCGGCCGAGGGTCTGGTTATGATCTGTAATTGAATATTTTCAAGTGATATTTTTATTCATCAATACGCCACAATGAGAAAAAAAAGGGCATTAAGGCCAAAAAAAACAATAAGTCGGTCTCTGGTCAGCGCGCGCGTCGATTTTAATCATGCACGTTGATCTTTTGTTTTTTCAAAAATGTTCCGCGGTAGCTCCAACAGCGCCCTCTATTTCCGCACCTCCTCAATTTGGTTTACCAAAGAGCACCAAGGAATGGGAAATTGCACCAAGGCAAATGATCGAAAGCACCGAGGCAAATTATGGAGGACACCAATGTACATGTATGAGGACACCAAAAAGCAAAATAGTACCCCACATTGTCTGTACAATCCAAGCTAGAAGAAAAAAAAAAATAAAAAAAAAAAAATGGCCGCGTCAATTCCGGAATTTTGGTCTGACCAGAGACCGAATATTTTTTTTTTTGCCCAATGTAGAATATTTGTAATCACAAGAGCGTGAGTGGAACACGGAATAGTGCGTTTGTGTCTCATAAACCAAGATGAATATGGAGCACAGAAACATTATATTTTCCCTGATCTACGAGTGCGCCATATCCTTCAAACTTCATTCGGAGGTTTGAATGGTTTGGAAGGGCTGAGGAATGCAAAGTATACAACATTGTGACCACACTTTGGAATATCACGTTCAAAAAACTGCCCATGGTTTCCTTCTTAGTGGAAGATTGTGGAGGATTCAGGAAAGATCCTAGCAAGAATGCCAACGGAGATTAGGTTAGGCCAAAAAAAAATAAAAATAGTCAGTGTCTGGTCAGCGAGCGACTCGATTTTAATCATGCACGTCAATTTTTTTTCTTTCTTTAAATTTTCTGCGGTAGCTACAACAGCGATCTCTATTGCTGCACCACCTCAATTTTTTGTACCAAGGAGCACCAAGGAATGGGGAAATTGCACAAAGGCAAGTGATGGAGGGCACCAAGGCAAATGATGGAGGACACCAATGTATAATGAGAACACAACAATATCAAAATAGTACCCACCTGGTCTGTACAATCCAAGCTTGAAAAAAGAAAAAAGCCGACCCCCCCCCAAAAAAAACCGCGTTGCCGCATCAATTCCGGAACTTTGGTCTGACCAGAGACCAACTTTTTTGGGGGGGGGGGGCCTTAGTGATAGTGAGAAGTCTGCTTAGCAGAGAGTCAAAGTTGTTTTAAACACCAGCTGGACGGTGAATGCAATGAAAAAGAATGCCCAGGGAGTTAGGGTAAGCGAGAGTAAGGACATCCGCTTAGCAGAGTGTCAGACTTGCTTACCAGGAAGGCCAGTTGTGCGGTGAATGCAATCAGCAGTTCTATGACATTCATCACCTTCTCCCGCCACCACTTGGGGAACACGTAGGTCGCTATCAGGATCATGATGGGAGTTGAGACAAACCTGGTCAAAACAATTTATAAGATGGAATTTTGCGTCGGGTGATATCAATCAATGAAGGGCAAAACCTAATTTGAAAAAAATCCTCTTGTCAGTAAAGGATTCCAAGGATTCAAAATAGAAAAATGTAGTTTTTGTTATTAAAGGGAATGTACATCATTGGCTTTTGCTGTAATTTTCAGAAATGAACTATTTGAGGGGTAACTATAATAGATCAAATATTGTTACACTGACATGTTTGAAGTTTTGTGTTCGAAAATGCTGGAAAAACCAAGAAAACCACGAATGGTGGAGTAGTCTGGTTCCCTGACTCCACTAAAAATAAAATGGATAAATTTATAGATGCCAGAAAATTGTAAGATAAGGGAACCAGTCTAGCTTGCACCCGTTCATGAACATGTAACCAATTTATAGCAAACAAGATTTGAACTGAAAAAAATGGTGAATTTGGAGCAGTAATTGAAAAAAAGTAAGGTTTTTCCAACGGTGATCGGCCGACCACCGTTGGAAATTTATACAAAAATACCATTTTGTTGAAAATGACTTCACACCAGGTGCCATTATTTTACAGGATGCTTCAGACTGTCATTTACCAACATCCTAGTAAGGCATATCATAAAAACTTGGTAGTTTTATATTTCGATGTTTGCAAATATTGTATATTCCCTTTAAAGGCAAAGATGCCACTTGGAAAGAGTAAATAAGCTCTCTTACCAGGTAGACCGAAGACCTACACCTGCACCCGATTTCACCAAACTCTTCGTAACTTACAATGCATCGCAGCGCTGCGACGCGTCGTATCCCTACGATGCGTCGCAGCTGCGACGCGTCCTGCGATCCATTTCACAAAACGTAAGTGCGACGCGTCATATGTGTACTTATAGCACAACTCGGTGACTGTTTTAAGTCTTGAGTCAGCGTACAGTAAATAGTTGTCTGATATTCAACAAAGAGTCGTCGGATCTCAGCTCGAAATTAGATATAACGTAAAACAAAAAAGCGGCCGTGCGATGCAATTTTGAAGGAAAACAAGCTCTCAGTGGACTGTATAGCTACTTTGAAATTTCAACTGCTATATTCCAGTCTAATTCATAATTATTCCATGAATTTTCTATTTACAACTTTACACACATTGCCTCGGTATTATAATCTCGTTTATGTAATGTTTATGGCATTAAACTGGCTAAGAAAGGGACTCTTTCTATTTTGCGATGACCACCAGACACGTCGTAACTTGGGACGTGTTATAAGCCGTTGTCAGGGAACTTACGACGCATTCAACACATCGCAACTTTCGTGAAGTGGATGATACGACGCGTCGCGAGTTACGACGTGTTACACGTCGTAACTCGAGTTGCGACGCGTCGCAGCGCTTCATGAAATCGGGAGCAGATGTCACAAAGCGCTGCGACGCGTCGCAACTTGAGTTGTGACAAGTAACATGTCTCAATTTGCGACGCCTAGTGTGATCCTTTTCACAAAACTTACGATGTGATTAACGCGTCATAAGTTTATTGACAACGGTTTAAAACATGTCTCAAGTTACGACGTGTCTTTTGGTCATCGCAAAATGAGAAGCGTCTTTCCTAGCAAGTTTGTTTGCCATAAAAATTAAATAAACGAGACTGAAATACCATGACAATGTGTGTTAAGTTGTAAATGGAATATGCATCAACCAAAATATGAATTAGCTTGCAATATTGCAGTTGAATCTTCGAAGAACATGTAGCTAACAGTCCACAGTGACCTTGGTTCCTTTTAAAACTGCCATCATACATCCGCATTTTGTTTTACATTTTACAAAGTTTTCAAGAGGAGATCCGATGTCTCTTTGCTGAAAATCAGACGACCATTTACTGGGCGTTGAATAAATACATATAAGTCACTGTATTTTGCTATAAAAACACCTAAGACACGTCGTACTTACTACATGCTTTGTGAAATCAATCGCAGGACGCGTCCCAGCTGCGATGCTTCGTAAGTTACGATGAGTTTCATGAAATCGGGTGCTGACCTCATAACACATGTGCATGTGAGGAATGGCCTTGTACTTCTATCATGTTATTGGTTGTTATGTGTCCTGTCTGAACTGCCTCCCCTGTAGTTTGCTTATAGCCTGCTTTTCCTGCACACTTATTCGTCAAGTTTAACGCAGCACCCAATTGGTACAGCGCAGATATTGAAATTAGGTTGACCCATAGAGCTATATTAAATTACTAGAGCGCTAACTTGATGTACAAAGTAATGCCTCATGAGCGCATCCATGTTTGTGCACAAACCTATAAAAAACTCGAAATTTTGTACGGCTTTTGTACGGCTATTTACATATCTGCGTTTGTATTCCATACCGGTGCGTCATCGAAGCCGATACGCCCAGAACCAAAACGCACGATCAGCAAATGAGCGTTTCATTTTGCTCTACACAAACAGCGCAACGTGTACACGTCCCTCCGCTGCAGATGCTTTTCGCCGTGACGTTTTTTGAACCGTCGTGACGCGCTTAAGTTGTTTGTGTAAGTACTCGCGCGTTGCATTTAGAGTACACTTTTATAATTCAATCCATCTATTTTGATTGTGTTCAACAAACACGCACATAAATTCAAAATGTCTGTGCCCAGAGCGGCTTCAAAGTGTCCCCCCGCGCAAGAATGAAGAGTTAGCACTCTAGTAATTTAATAGAGCTCTATGGGTTGACCCCTACGTCATACCAGTAGGTCAATCTGACAATCGACGCACTAGCAAGTATTATTAGTATTATCTTACCAGGCTGTGTAGAACAAGAAGAAGGGCACGTAGAAGAGGTTCTTCTCCGGGTAGTGCTTGAGGGTAAAGAAGATGGCGTACATGAACCACAGCCAGCAGATGCCACGGATACCGATCAACGCGAACCCGGCGGGACTCTCGTAGAGGTATAACACCTCGCCGGGGTCAAACACCTGAGGGCGGTATACACAAATGTCAAGCCGTATCCGCATCACATGGCTACGGCTGGAGATGACGCGCGAGTCTATGGGAAGTGGCTGTAGCCGCTAGCCAGTGGCTTCCATAGGACCTGCGCGTGTTTATTCATGGCTGTAGCTTAGTGATTCGGACACGGCCTCACATCAGGAAAAATATAACTTTGCACCCAGGGTCTAGTCCACTGATCTCTATATAAAGACTGGATAGCGGATATGCATACAACATTCACACAGTAGACTTTGCATATTGACCAATTCGCCCCCGGTCTCACGAAGATGGCCGCGTATAATGCGAACGTTCTACGCGTAAATACACGCGCGTTGTATCAACAGTTGACGCGCATTTTTGGTCACGTACACATATTATGATGTTCTAAAAGGGACACATTTCCATAGTGATTATTATTTCAAAACGCCGAAAAAAAGTGATATTTGCGGCATTTTAGTAACCACGACGTTAGAAAAATTGTAGTTAACCTTGGTCAGTGGTGGTGGTCAAAATATAAGTCAAGTGAACCGCGACGTTACAAAAGAAATCATGCTGTCTATAAAAACGGCAACTTGTCCTTTGTAGATCACCAGCCGGTCTCACCAATATGGCGTCAAATTCGTTCATTGCAAGGCTCTTTATTAGCTATCCAGTCTTTATATAGAGATCAGTGGTCTAGTCTCAACAGTAGTCTGGTTTCCTGCAACATATACCTTTTAATTCCTCAAAAACTAATGCACCAATAAACCACAAGGGAAACTGACTAGGTAAATTTGCATACATTTCAAAGTGAACAAAAAAAACTGGCAGGAGTGGGATTCGAACCTGCGGCCTCCGGAATACCGAACCGGCGCTCTACCAACTGCCAGTTTTCTTTGCTCACTTTGAATTGTATGCAAAATTTACCTAGTCAGTTTCCCTTGTGGTGTATTGGTTTATTATAAGATAAAAAGTTGTATCCTCATTGAGTGATCCCCTCAATACCACTTCCCAGGTTGTTTGGTAAAAATTGGGCGTGATCCCAGGCCACACGGCATTCTGGTGTTGTGACTTCCGACTAGCGCCCTGAACAAAGATACTGACAATTTGGGAGACCGCCAGCACAGGGCAAGATAGCTCAGTTGGTAGAGCCCCGGTACGGTATTCTGGAGGTCGCAAGTTCAAATCCCGCTCTTGCCAGTTTTCTTTGTTCACTTTGAAATGTTCTCAAAAACTATTTAAAGAGGTTGTGGAATGCTCGAAGACATTTTCGTCATTTTTTGGGTATATGTAGCCTAAGATGTGATGAAATAAAAACGACTATTGTTTCTGTCATGAAATGAGTACAAAGGGTACTTTTGAGAGCGATTTTTCAGGTCCTGTTTCGACCCGAACGTGCAATTTGTGTAAAAGTCGTCGTTGCGGGCAGCAAACAAAACACAGTAAATTGTGACGTAATAAACAGGACTCGTTTATGCTACTCTGCATCGGGAGTCCTGTTTATTACGTCACGATTTACTGTGCTTTGTTTGCTGCCCGCAACGACGACTTTTACACAAACTGCACGTTCGGGCCGAAACAGGCATGACAGAACTTGAAAAACAGCTCTCAAAAGTACCTTTTGTACTCATATTATGAAAGAAACAATAGTCGTTTTTATTTCATCACACCTTAGGCTACATATACCCGAAAAATGACGGAAATGTCTTCGAGCATTCCACAACCTCTTTAACATGAGTATTTCATCTTGATCATGTTTGGAGTGTATTAATTATAAACTCTTGTGTATATTCAGTAAAAATGCCACGGAAATCCGTTCATCCAAACTAGAGATCCAACAGATTATAAAAGGCTATGGGTTTTCACCCATTCCAATGGGATGGGATTTACACAGGTAAATTAATTTACATCTGAGTGAAAAGGCCCATGACAATTTGATGCACTGATATTCTGAGTTTTCGTGTAGTTTAATTTCAACATGTAGTTCATACTAGCACCTTTATTATGCCCCTTTACCCCACCAAAAAAAAAAAATTATTAGAATTTTTTTCACTTTTTTTTTGCACACACCGTTTTTTTGTGTAATAGTGGCATTTGGGGTCAATATCAACTTACAACAATCCAAGAACTTAAAGAATTGCAAAGTTGTCAGCGAAAGCAGAGCAAAAGTGTAATTTTGTGATGTAAGTTTTTTTTTAATACTTACCGCAATCTGGTACACAAAGAGGGCAGCATACAGCATGGTGTAGATGCACATCAAGACAGCAATCTTGACGCTGCCAGAATGACTGATGCGCCCTCTGTTGACGGATAATGACAGGCAAAAGATTGAAGCTTTAAAACGGCACTCATATCAGACGTCTGAACAGAGGTGATGTAGTCTAACTTGGTCCGACAGGCTTCCTTTTACCTTTTTGAGGTTTTTCATTTTCTTTTCAATTTCATTAACATTTATTTCTTCTCTCAAATACAAAATGGCGTATTTTCAGGCTCAATTCTGAGGCAATTTTGTCAGTGTTTTTGATTAAGAGATCTAATAATTTAACCCTTTAAAACAGCTGATAAAATTAGACAAAAATTGATGGGGTTTTCTTTCTGAATTTTAATGATTTATTTCTTCCTGTACGTTCATCTTTGCCGTATCCCAATAATCTTTCACTCGCCAGCCGGGCTAGTTAAGGAATAGTTTGACTATTTTGACTAGCATTTGGCTAGCGGGCTACCGCTAATTTCGAACCCTGTATTAAGATGGTGGCATGATTTTCAAAACCGAAGAACATAGGGGCATGCCTATACAATGTACTTAAATACAAAACTGTAAAACACCATTTCAGGGGAGTGTGTGGCCTAGTGGTTAGGGTTCGTGACTCATGATCAGAGGGTCCGGGGCTCGAATCCAGCCGCTGGTCATATATTGTGTCCTTGGGCAAGGCACTTCACCCCCACTTGCCCCTCTCCACCCAGGAGTATAAATGGGTACCGGCATTAGCTGGGGAGTAACCTGTGATGGCCTAGCATCCCATCCAGGGGGAGTAGAAACATTCTCAGTCACTTCATGCTACTGAAACCGGAGATAAACGCCGGCCTGATGAGCCACATTGGCTCGGGACAGACTTTACTTTTAAAACACCATTTCAAACAATTTAAAGAAAATCAGACGAACCAATAGAAAAGCACAAATGAAACACAAACAATGACCAAGGACGGACTGACGAACATACAAACGGGGGTCCAAGGTTTACATTTCATGAGACTAAATAAGTATTAGGAGGAAATAGGTATGGCAGACACTTGGGATGGCAGCCCCTCATCCTAAGTCTAAAGTATTTCAACCCCCTACCTGGTAATGGTGTAGCCCTTTCCCATGAGGATCAGCATGAGCAGGAACACGCCGTCTCCAATGGCCATGAACGCCAGCGCCGCCATCTTGACGTTGTTCAGGGGCGTTCCGTCACTGGCGTAGTCCGCGTAGTAGATGATGAATAGAATCATTGCGATCACTGAAAACAAAAAGTAGAAAAATAGACATAAAATGTCCGAACTCTACCTACCCTACCTCATGTGTCCATTATTATTCAAAACCATTTGTGGCATATTTTTTTGCCGATGCTATATCTGACGACGTTTACTTCCACGAACTCCAACCAGAGTTGTAAGTCCGGTCACTAGAGTTGAGTCCGATTTGTGACCTGTTCTGTCAAAATCAGACTTTTCTGAGCATAAGGTGGAAATGATATTTTTACATATTGTTAACATACATGTATGTTCTTTTTCCTTTTAATAGGTGGTTTAATTTTTGAAACCGGTCATTCCTGGGCAGAGTTATTCTATTTTGAAGTTCATTGTGTCGAAAAGTAAAAAACGGAGAAAATGGCCACGAATGTCACAAAACACAGTTATTTCTTTAACAGATATACCTTATCCAATCATCAAAAATAGTATATGTATACATGTAGTTCAAATTAGGGTTTCAAACTTTTAAAATATATTTTAAACATGTTCGGGATTACAAATAAGCAAAAATTTGAAAATCGATAAAAAATCACCCCACAGCGTTTTTTGGCCCTATCTCAATTTCAACCTCTGCCCAGAAGCGTCTGCTTTTGACAGAACAGGTCACATTTATGCGAAATGGACGGAAATGGACGAGTGCATAGACGTAGACACACATACATGTACGTGATACGTACATGAAAGTGATGCGCTATCCCAGGAAACGGGAAGGGATACATTTAATTAAAAAAATAGCATTATACAAATGTAAAAAAAATAAAATTATTTGAAGACTTTATTTCCAAAAAGCGATATATCCATTGAAAAAAGTGAAAAATGTCCATGATTATGATTCTTTAAAGAACAGCTGTTTACGGTAAAATAACATTAATGTTATTTTTTTACATTTGTATGTTATATGTGTGCACATTCTTACTTGATTTTCCGGTAACGAGCATGCGAATCGACACACACTGCCGCTGTTTATAGTACGACACTTTTTGCTTTTTTTAAGTTATGAAGTTGTATATTGTAAATCGGTATATTTCAATTTCCTTCACTTTTTCTACTATTATGCCAAGTAATTAATCAATTAAATGATTGATCACTGATTTATATTATAGCTTTAATTATTGTTTATTTCATAAGTTATTCACAAACGGGACCAGGCTCTGTATAAGCTTAGGCTTTTTTCCAGGTTCCCCCATCTGTCACCATTTATGTTTATTTGATCAAAGTGTTGTACATGTATTAGCATTCTATTAAGTTTAGTTATTGTTGTAGTAAATAAACTATTAATTTGTGACAAATGGAAAATAAAACAATACAAGACAAGACAATACAATTTAATTACATTAAACTTTTTCAAATATGATTTGGGCCGCCACGGGAGGGTGGGATTCTACAAGATGACAAAATGGTATATGTCACATTTTGGAAATAAATTTGCAACACCACCTGGGGAGTGGTGCAGTATGGTTCATACACTTAAAGATATAGTCCATCATTTGTAATTTGTGCATTTTGTTCGTTTGAAGCAACAAAAGTGCTCAAAATCTAAAGAAGGGTTCTGAACAACTAACCTGATGAAGTTTCAGCTCAGCTTTAGCTGTGTATTTCGAGAAAAACAACATTGTAGTTCAAATCAAATCAAAAGTTGCTGAATCATGTTTTGAATTGGGCCTGAATTCAGCGTCCGAGACGCGTTCTCACTGAGCCGACTGCAGCTATACGCGATGTCGCGCACTGATCGGACAAATTATAGCAACCGCGCGCGCGTGTGCGTCGTGCTAATACTTGCGCGCGCTTCGCCGAATAACAAAACGAACTACTAATTTAATTTTTCCTACGGTGCGTCTTAAGACGCACCGTTGGAAAGGCCTTCTTTCGTTGATTACTTCAAAATGACAGCTTGCCGGAAAGAATAATTTCACAGGGAGTTTTGTCCCCTTACTATCTTTCAACCAAGTATGTTTTTCAACAATAATTATGCCAGTTACTTTTCGGATGGCTGCAAATGATGGACTATAGCTTTAACCGTATCTGTTTGGGGTCAAGTACCAAATACCACAGAATACTACATGTGTTGTGCACGCTTCTATGGAAAGAAATGCACACTACAGGTTACTACTCGGTAGTATTTTGTAGCATTGGGGGCGGTTAGGTTAATGATACTTTCAGACAATAAACATCCGAATTACGCTTTTGAAAGGTATTTTTGGGGTGTACATGCAAAACAACAACACAGGATGCTCAAATTTGTCAATATCAAAGAATTCCTTACTGTAAAAGACAATGCAAGTCATGAACATCTTGTACGTAGTGTGCAGCAACTGCCGACAGTGCAATCCATCTGTGATCAAACAAGAACAAAAGTACGGAAAAGGTTTAGAAAAGGTTTAAACGCTAATCCCTTGGGTCTTTTTACTAGACAGTATCCTGAATCTGCCAAAATCCATCAATTTTGCCATGCAAAAAAAATGTTGGTGGCCAGTGAGTTCATCAGAATCCACCAGTTAGCCGGGAGTAAATCTCAGTTTTACTTGAATCCATCAAAATTCCCCAACTTTTTCAATATGGAGGTATCCTGAATCCATCAAAATCCTGCAGTACCGCTAGGCTTACTGTCCTGAATCCATCAAAATCCCCCAACTTTTTCAATATGGAGGTATCCTGAATCCGCCGAAATCCTCCAAAACAGGGGTGTGGATTTTGATGGATTCAGGCACTTTAGCAGGAATCTATGGAGTCATGTTGTCTTCTTTGTTGTCAGCTGACTTGTGAAAGGAGTGATGTTAAAATCAGGCATGCAACTTGGAATTTGAAAATGAAACAAGGACATTCCAAACCACACAAGACTTTGTATGCAATGCACAAGTAAAACTGAATAGTGGCTTTGATGCCAAAACGTTGACATTTGTCAAGAGTGTTTAACCCTAACTCCCTAGCATGATTTACTAGCAACCATACCCATCCTGGCAAATTCCAACACCATATGGGAAACTGCACACACATATTTCTGACTTACCTGGAGGTGTGCCAACCCAATGTGAAAGACTGTCAGTTTAGGGGTTCTGTACCCATCCTGACAGATTCCAACAAAACATGCTGTTGGGGTTTGATGGGTTGAGTTCTGTTAGGGTTAATATACACTTACTTGCCGTGTAGAGGGACACCAAGAACATTAACCCAAAAAGAATCAGGAACACAATGTCCGTTTGGAGAATTCCTGCAAAACAAAATGTTGAGAAGGATGTTGGGAGAAAAGAAATATAGTTCAGATTCGATCCAGCCAACCGATCCCGTTACCCCGCAGCTCGGTGGTCGAGTGGTAAGACATCTGCACTAGAAAGCAGGAGGTCGTGGGTTCGAGTCCCATCCGAGTGATTTTTCCAACTTTCACTCGGGAGGTAACACACTGAGTATACAGTGTTTAAACGTCGGTGAAGGGCAAAACTTAATTTGAATTTTTTTGCAGCTGGCATTCCAAAACGGAAAAAAATCACAGTTCTTTCAATATCACGGATTTTATTTTAAATTGGGCACTTTGATCAGTTTACTGGTCATATTTCCAATGTCTACGTCAAAAAAAAATCCATGTTACACTCAACGCAGATATTGTTGACAGACTCAGATTATACGTGGCAGCAATGGGCAAGTTTGAGCAAGGACCAGTGGTTAACTAGTGGTCGGTTCGTGACGTACCTGGCGCATACGCACTGAAGGTGAAGTGCCAATGACTCTAGTCGAACTATTGTCATGTCAACGACCGTCAGCAAATGGCAGTTGCCCAATTACTCAACACTTGTCATGCTTGTTGTTTCTCTTTATTTACACAAATAGTAGCGATTGTGTATAGTGTAGGACATCTTACATAATCGCCACTATTATTGTACATGTACACCGTACAATGATGACAACAGCGACATAATCGTAAACCAACATGGAAAAATTGTGTAATGAAAATGAAATTTAGCAATTGATCACAGTTTTGTTTTCTCCCATTTTTGTTGATAGTTGGTCCCCTCTGCACTATGTTATGGAAATTGCTATTGATAACCAGCTATAAATCGTTGCGCGACCAGCCGCGGTAGGCTGGTTTCAATTAGTCGACTAGCGTAATCAACCATCGCCCACTAGACAGAGTCCGGGTGAACTTTAGTCGAAATATGGCTAACCAATGGTCAACAACAGTTCTGGCGTGAACTAGCACTACGTTTTTCCGTTCATATATTTGGGTATGCTATCAATTCTATCATGAAGGCCCCTTCAATGACAAAAGCATTGTGCTATCTTTTCTTAAAGGTATAGTCCATCATTTGTAATTTTTGCATTTTAGTCGTTTGAAGCAACAAAAGTGCTCATAATCAATAGAAGGGTGCTGAACAACTAACCTGATGAAGTTTATCTCAGCTTTAGCTGTTTATTTTGAGAAAAACAACATTCTAGGATCTCGATTTCAAATCAAAAGTTGCTGAATCCTGTTTTGATTTGGGCCTGAATTCATCGCCCGAGACACGTTCTCATTGAGCCGACTGCAGCTACGCAATGTCGCGCACTGATCCGACTATAGATATAGAATAATCCAATGAATTGCCCATAGGGGGCAACCCCTATGTTGCCTATAATCGCGTTGGTTGCCATAGGTTGCACAGGGGAAGCAAAAATGAACCACTAACGTAAATTTCCAACGGTGCTTTTTAAGACGCACAATTGGAAAAACCTTCTTACTTTGATTTCTTCAAAATGAAAGCTTGCCAGAAAGAATAATTTCACACAACAATAATCACGCCAGTTACTTTTTGGTGGTTCAAGGGAGGCACTGGAGCAGTTACATTTTTGGCCATTTTTTTGGTCACTCACAGGTGGTACAAAGGTCACAGCCCTGTGTAAAGGGGGCCTAAATAACTGAATAAAGAAAGAAATGTGCGTACCAAATTGATCCGCCGAAAAATGCCTGGTCCAGTAATCGTCACCGTTTGTGAAGGTCATCTTGTACTTGAGAAACATGCCCTGTAGGTAAGAGAAGAGGAATATCAGGCATTACGGTACATTTCAGTAGTCGGTTTTACCTCTCACTAATGTAAATTCGGAAGGGAGGGGGGCATACATGCCTAAAGAATAGAACATACTTTTGCATGTTTTGGGGGGCTTATCATCCTTACTTGCAGCTGAGAAGTTGAATTGCGAAGGACGCGGCTACAATGTGGTCGGGTCGAAGGCATGTAAAGGTGCCTTAGGCAACCGCCATACGACCCATGGCTGACCACGGAGCACAGCCAGAGATCAAAAATGTTGCTTTTTATGGGAGGAAACCGGAGAGCCCGGAGAAAAACCCTCGTGGCACAGGAGAGAATCAACGCACAACTCTACTCACATATGGTCCTAGCCGGGAATCGAACCAGGGCCACAGAGGTGAGAGGCGAGCTTTTTATGCACTAGCCATCCATGCAGAGTTTTAGCGTAATTGAAGAAACTGTTTTGTAAACATGATCTTCGGTTTTCCACACTTCTATGGAATGACTGGATATTCCTTTACAGTGGAATTAATTGAGGGAATTCTTATTGTGTTAAAAACAGTCAACTGATTGATTTTGATCGCTGTGTTGGTGTAGCTGAATTTGCCAATATGGTTCGTGTGCCCTTGGGCAAGGCACTTTGTCACTCATTGCTTCTCTCCACCATTTTTGTCCACCCAGGAGTAAATGGGTACCTGTGAGGGCAGAGGTGGTTATTGTGATTGAATTAGCTTAAGGTTGCACCAAACAGGCTGCATCGAGCTGTATACTCCCCAGGGAGCTGAGATGGTATTTGGAATGTTTTATGTGTCCAATGAGCAGGGGTAATAATGATTTAGCGCCTTGAGCACCAGTCCTGTTGGACAGTCGTGTGCTTTATAAATACCCACTATTACTTTTTATTAAAAACAAGTCCATACATTTCCAAAAACTTTTGAGGTTTTTCAACATAAAGCTTGAGCTGGATGGACAACGTACCCGTGTCGAGTTGCAGTTGTCCAGGGCCACGTACCACCAGCGCTCCCGCCGGGAGGTGAAGCTACGCCCGGCCCGGCAGTCGTACTTCTCCGTGTCCCCGTGGAATCGGGTGCGCTCTTCATTGTCCAACTTGGTCACGATGCAGCCAGACCAGACGTAGGCTGTGGTCAGGTTGATGACCTGGTGGTTCTCGGGCTGCAGGACCGACTCCTTCTGCAGGCAAGTCTGGGCAAAGTACCAACAGAAAAAAAACAATATTCAGTTCGTCCTTGGGCAGTTCCAGAGTGTCGGACGTACATTTTGGACAATTCAACGGTGCAATTTGGACAATTCAACAGCGTGCATAAATTATAGTTATAATCCTAAACTGGATTATAATTAAGTAAGATTTGAGGCTTTGCATGGTGGAGATACTAAATAATGAAAGGTTTGCGGAAACACCATGTGCGAATAATTTCTCAACAAAGAGAACGGTTCTGAAAAGAACCAGAGGTATAAACTCGACGTTCCAGTCAGTATGCTCTGACCGTCTTTAGGAGAGTGTCAGAGCATACTGACTGGAACGTCGAGTTTATACCATTCTCTTAGTTGAGAAATTATTCACACATGGTGTTTCCGCAAACCTTTCATTATTTGGATTATAATTGTGATGAAACGTATCACAATCAAAATACAAAATTCCCCCTCACCCCCCACACCCCCTTCCCACCTCCCAAATTGCTTTTCCTGATTGAGCTTCATGGCTGTATTGCGACCCGTTCTAAGAACATTCCTTGAATGCAAGAATCCACCTGTAACTAATCATCTGTAATTGTCATGCCAACCCAACAATAGACTCAAGCCATCAGGATGAGGCAATTATAAGCGTTTCACGGGCTGGAATGATGCGGAGTAGACATACATGTAATATTCAAGGACATCCACACATATTATTATCATACACATACCGGTACATACATTAAAAAAAAACCCGTCTTGTACAAGTTTCAATGTAATTTTTAAGAGTATAGAGGCATATAGTTCTGGTTGAAAAGTATTCAAATCATCCAGCAATCTTTCGTTGTGTAACAATGATTTAAAGCCAGAGTCCATCATTTGCAGCTATCCAAACAATAACTGGCGTATTTATTGTTGAAAAACATACTTGGTTGAAAGATACATGTACATGTAGTAAGGGGACTAAACTCCCTGTGAAATGATTCTTTCTGGCAAGCTGTCATTTTGAAGAACTCAACAAAAGAAGGCCTTGCAAAGCGTGCAACCGGTGACAAAGTTGCCTCCCCCGTGAAGTGGGCGAAGCGAAGCCTCATAAATTCAAGTAGGTCATTTCTTTACATGCACGAGCAATAACTTGCCACATCACCGTGACAATAGACAACAATTTAACAAATGGCCTTGGTAATAATGTGCACAAGTATCATCAACCTTAGGAGTGGCAAAATTTATAACGGTTAAGCACAAAACTGATCTGCAGTTACCATGGTGATGATATATAATTGAAGCATCTGTACATTACAGATAAGCGTTTAGCGTATATATGTACAATAAATGTAAGTGTACCCTACAACAAGTGACAAATGTTGATACATGTTCATGCATAAACAGCGAAATGTCACATGCGTCCATGAATGTACGTACATGTGTGTTAGAATGCAGACTTGCATGGTGTGTGTGCAAATATGTAAATAATCCACAAACAATGACGAAATACTAAGCAAACTTTGTACAAGAATTCCGGTATGATAGAAAATAAATCCCGTTGAGGTTAATTTTTCATATTGGGTTTTGCCTTTCATAACGAGAAATTGGCAATAAAAAGAAGAACAACATGTCACCCAATAGGAAACCCAATCGCAAGTCAGTCACAAGTAAAAATCAATTGAAGGTTTGATCAATCGTTCTTTCAACATTTCAGAGCATTTGTTTAATATGAGACGTGTGAGGAAAAACCCCCAAAGCGCATTCCAGGACAAATCCACGGGATCATGTTGGGACTGAGTAAGGACATGTGGACCAGGGTTGGAATCTAACCCGGGCCATAGAGGTGGAAGGCAAGTAAAAAGAACCCCAACCTGAGATATGAAGGCCTATTTTTTTTATACGCGATTTTGTCGAAATGACTTTGTCGCGCAATGTGTTGTGTCATTTACAACGTTCATCAATTCAGGCTTAGGTTCCAGGTGAAATAACGGTACGTACATGTACATGTATGAGACATTTTGTTGCATAGGATAAAATCACTTTGAATAGACTTTTTTCTTCTGTAAACTCAGTGTGTTACCTCCCGAGTGAAAGTTGGAGAAAAAAAATCACTCGGGTGGGACTCGAACCCACGACCTCCTGCTTTCTAGTGCAGACATCTTACCACTTGACCACCGAGGTTGGCGTTGAGGTGATGTAAATCATTATTAGGTTTTGCCCCAAAACAACTTGGTACAAATTTTAAAGTTGCATTCCCATGTTCTTCAACAAATTGGATTTTTTTTTCTTTTTTAAAAATTTCAACATGCATGCTTTATTCCAACAAAAAAACTCCTTTTTATTTGGGGGGGGGGGGCAACTTTTATAAAAACGCGCAACATTATCGCCCGACAAAGTTGGGTATGTGTAATTTCAGCTTAAGGCACTCACCTTGAGTTCCACAGATTCTGTGGGATACACGGCAGGCCACTGGTCCGGTTCATCATAATACAGGATTAGGTTTTGTGTGGCTAATGACTGTAATCACAGAAAAAAAGAAAGAAATAGATTACTACGGTCTGAGAACCAACTAATTTACACAATGTACTTGTGCTTCCCAAATGAAGCGACTTGAAATTACATGTACAAACATTCGAGTTTTTCTATACTGAAACTCAACTGTGTGATCATATATTTGTGCCCAAGTGGAAATGCGTGCGTGTCGGAAATGCGCATGGGAAATTCAGAACTCAGACTTTAACTCAGAAATTTACCCCCAAAAAACTCCATCCCCATCCATCATGTTTGTTGATTGGGATTTGGGGGAATTGGTCCAGAAGGCCTGGCGTGACTAAATATTGATATGGATTATGGCTAATGGGAATGGCACGGCCTGAAGCAGGGTATCCGATTTGATTTTGCCCTGTACTGCTCCTGTGATAAAAAGAAAAAAAAAGCAAGTGTGTAGCAGTCCAATGTCAGTCAGTGGTGGATTCCATTATGTCATCCATTATGTCATGTACATTGTAGTGATTGATGGATTTTGATGATTTTGGTTTGTTCAGTTCCAAAAGTAAAGAAGAAGGAGTTAGGGTCAATTGGATAGAAATGGTAATCGAATGATGGCAGCACAATCGACCGATAGTGGGATGATAGACCGATGGTATAGCGCAATCAACCGATAGGCCCTAACACAGTGCCATCAGGCAATAGTTTCTACTGACCGCGACCAACCTGGTCTGGAAGAAGCTCCCTCAAAGACAGAAGAGATTTTTCTGGCAAGTCTGAATACACTGTATCAAAACATCAGGCCAAACCAAGTACCATTTCTGATTTTGTTATTCAATTATTACAGTTAACATGGTTAACCTTAACTCCCTAGGCCTTTTTGCTAGGATGTAGCCTCAATCCTGCAAAATCCTCCAATTGGCCTAATGGAAAAATAGCATATAAGCCTCAATCCTGCAAATTCCACCAGTATTTCTTGAATATGGTTCGTGGAGAGGTGACCACGGCCTGAATCCTGCAAAATCCTCCGGCTATGACCGTCATTGTCAATGGGTTGAGGTAGAGGCAGTGACATCCTGGAGCAGTGCGGAGAATGTCAAGTGTAATCAAGGACTAAATTTATGCAAGGCTGAGCATAAACAACACAAGGTCTGGCCTAAGACCTTGACACAGTGCGTCGTCCGAAATCAGCAACGCACTTTTGCCATGTAACCTCAATCCTGCAAATTCCTCCAATTTGCAAAAAGGATTTTGGAGGATTCAAGGTGGTACATACCGGTATGTTCAATAATGTACATGCACCACGTGTAAGTTTGTGGGCTGAATTTTAACTTTAATTCTCTTTGGAAAATATATTGCTTACAAACGCATCATACATTTGTATGTAGTGTGCATTTTACAAACAGACTGATATTCTCCGTCTTGTTTTTCTCCTTTTAAATGTCAAATGCTGAATTTAAATGTCAATTATTGTTTGCTAGTTAATTGCCACACAAAACGGTTCAGACGCACGGTGCCGGGGGCAATTGAATAACAGCGGTCTGGTAGGGCGGTAGAGCCCGGACGATAAATCACTCAATAATTAAATTATGCGGCGGTGTGTGCAGTATTGTGCAATGTAAGCAAATATACGCACGGTCAAAATAAACACGAACTACATGTGCATCTACTGCACAGGTAATTAAAAGGGGCCCATGTTTATAAATGTACAATGTAATGCACTTTTTTGTAACGATCCTTGATCCTTAAAAAAGATTTTATTGTGGGTTGCTTTTGCACCTCCTAATTAATCCACAAACATGACAAAGATACGTGCCTGAATTATTGTCAGCCTGTAAATGATTTGAAATTTAGCAATGCTCCATATATAATACGCTAAACTTTTCATCTAATGTCTTATTTAAAAGTGAACAAATTTTGTAGGGGTAGAAAATAGCAATTTAGAAAAACTTAAAAGAAATGTCCACACAGCATAGAGCAAGTCTGACTAACATCAATGGAACGCAGCTACCGTACATGGTACCGTACATTGTGGGATGGTTGGACTTCAAGTCTACTATTTGGGGAGTCAGGTTGGCGTAGCGGTACTTTCCTCGCCTTCCACCGCTGTGACCCGGGTTCGAATCCCGCCTGGGCCAATATGTGGATTGGGTTTTCAGTCCCTGCCTGATTCCTTGGGTTTTCCCCAGAATATTCTTCATCTTCTGGGCTTTTCCTCCCACCTCTAAAACTGTAACTTCTTCTACATTTTGTAATTGTCTTCTCTCCACAGGTTTCTTCAGGCTTGCGAGCTACAGTGCCTAGGGCGCTTTTGAGGAATCCTTGGTTTCATTACCAGAAATGAGTAATAATTATAACAATAATAATATGACTATTTGGAACCGTTCCATCTCTGGTTACCAATAGCCGCGCGCATCATTATACACAGCAGGGAGCCGGATCGAGAGGTTTTGACCAGTGTTTGACAGGCGACGTTTGCATGTTGGTAGTTTTGGTACTCTACAATCGCAAGTTACATGAACCGCTGGTCGACAAATGGTCCTTGCCTGAACTTGCTCATACTCGTACGCACAGCTGTTACAAATCCTGAGCTATGTATTTGTAGGTATGAAAAAGAACACTGGTCAGCATTTTACAGTTGTCAAGTTTCCCGTGCTCTGTCGACATTGTACATGTACTTACCGTGGGATATTCAACTTCGAATCGGAGTCTCCCAATATCGGACAGAAAACAAAAACGCGCCAGAAAAATCCAATTCTGTTGGAGAGAAACAAAATTTATTGACGTCATCTTTAGTGAGGGTACATGTAGCTCCGATCAGTGCAGGGCGCTGCTTTCCATGGAGGCCCTCATTTTACAGTTGTAGAGTTTTCTGTGATCCGTCTACCGTACATTGTACGTACTTACCTTGGGATATTCAAACAGAATTTATCAAATGAGCGAATTGTTAAAAAAAAAGTTAAACGGGGGAGGGTATGTGGCAGTTGTCAACCGAATGGTTGTCAAAACATTACTTCTCATTCTAAAAAAAAAATGGAAAGATTTCCATATACGAAGTTCACTCAACACTCTGTGTACAAACCCTATGAGATTGGACTGAAAAATTCTAAGCGTTTTCTAAGAAAATGCTTGTATTTTCTCACTGCTCAAATTGACTTTGATGACATGAAATTGCTATCTGGGGGCATGTTAGTCAATACAGAGGAAAATTAGTGAACTTCGCATATGGTAATCTTGCCAAAAAAATATCCTCCAGACATGCCATGAATGGGAAAAGAAAGATAAAATCCACGGGACATAGGCCTATGAAAGACATTTTTTTATTAAACTACATGTACCAAACCAATATTAATATTAGGTTTTTCCCTTCACCATGTTCACCGCCGTATAAACACCCAGGTATACTCAGTGTGTTACCTCCTGAGTGAAAGTTGGGGAAAAAAATCACTTGGGTGGGACTCGAACCCACGACCTCCTGCTTTCTAGTGCAGACGTCTAATTACTCAACCACCGACCTTGCAGGATCGGTTGGCTGGTTCGAATTTGAGCAGGTACCGCAATTAAACTATTTATAAGATGGAATTTGCACCGGGGCGATGTATGTATCAATATCAGGTTTAGCCCCCAAACCACTGCGTACGAATTTGAAAGTAAAATTTCCCATGAGTTTTTTTAATGGCACCATGTTCTTCAACAAATTTGATTTTTTTTTTCTCTCAATAAATGTTCAACATGCATGCTTTATTCCAAAAAAAAATAATAATAATTCCGGGGCATCTGCAACCCTCTGATAAGTAAAGATTTTTATTTTTGGCACAAGGAGATTCACCTTGCGAGTAGACTGGTTATCAGTCCGTACATTATCAATACTGATTGTGGGGTGGGAGCTAACCCTAATGTAAAAGAATAGAATTAGGCAGTATAAAAAAATTAACGCGTGTTTTGTCCCCACCCGCTTCCTTTATATATTGTAATATATATTTTGCATGTGTATTTTCTTTTTATTGTCATTAATATCAATTGTCTTCTTATTTGTTTCCAACAAAATTTTAGCTACCGGTACATGTAGAAAGGGTTTAATACAGTACATGGCTCCTTTGGCAATGTATGGACACAATTTTGTATTTACTAGTCGAGAACATTGAAGAATTCTATCCGCATATTGAAATAGAAGCCATCTTGGGAAAATATAAAGAATAAGCCACTTCGGAGTTACTACTGCGCATGCGCACATCAGATTCAACGATTTAGTTTTTTGCGGATAAACACAGCAGATAAATGCACACAAGTCTATGGGGCTCAAATTAGGTTTTGCCCTTCACCGACGTTTTTAAACACTGTAATTCAGTGTGTTACGTCCCGAGTGAAAGTTGGAAAACATCACTCGGGTGGGACTCGAACCCACGACCTCCTGCTTAGCTTGGTGGTCGAGTGGTAAGACATCTGCACTAGAAAGCAGGAGGTCGTGGGTTCGAGTCCCACCCGAGTGATGTTTTCCAACTTTCACTCGGGAGGTACCGGTAACACACCGAGTACACAGTGTTTAAAAACGTCAGTGCACAAGCACACAAAACAACTTAAACCATGGAGCCATTAATTAAAAAAACTCAAAAGTTTGCATTAACTTCAAAACAAGATCTTTTCTTTGATTTCGTTGGTTCACTAATTTTCCTCTGTATTGACTAACAAGCCCCCAGATAGCAATTTCATGTCATCAAAGTCAATTTGAGCAGTGAGAAAATACAAGCATTTTCTTAGAAAACATTTAGAATTTTTCAGTTCAATCTCATAGGGTTTGTACACAGGGTGTTGAGTGAACTTCGTATATGGAAATCTTTCCTTGAAAAGACATGAAAAGGCCCCCCAAAAAAGTCTCCGGTTTCTGGTATGGAGCTTGCCCAAAAAGTGGTGCGGCGACGCGGCTTTTTATTTTTTTTTACCTGATTTTGTTTGCTTCAAATGTCGACTGATGACTGCAAATGGTGCCCGACTAAACTTAGTGCAAATATATGGGAGTCCAGAGAGGTAACATAAAGCTTATTCTCGATCATAACCCAATCTAAAAACACGTTAAAATTGTGCAGCAGCAGAATTCCAGTCAAACCAGTGAGTTTGGCTGTTTTGAGACATCATCTTTCATTGAAATTTTTTTTTTTGCATTTTGCCGACGCGCATGGCTACGGCGACGCGCGCGCATACCAGAAACCGGAGACTTTTTTTTTTTGACTAAGAAACGTTTTTTTCATTTTGTTAGAAAATACTTTGAAAATGTTCTTGACTGACTCTCCATTATGTCCATAGACTTTGTACACAACCACTGAAGTGGCGTTTGAATATTAAATTCTACATAAATTTCTGTTTATATAATCTTTAATCGTCTGATAAACCACGGATAAACATGACATGCCTGTATATAGCCCCAAAATGTGGCCTATTTACTGGACTGCCTCCGTAAACATAGGCCACACACCGACCATGTACAAAAACGTGTCGACGGAGCCAAATTTTGATTTTCACATTTAGGCTTACTTTGTAGGTTTTTTTTGCTTTAGAAGCATTCTCACCCTCTATATAGGCTAATCAGAAAGTGCTGCCTTTTTCAGATGTCCATTTTTCGTGAAATTTCCAGATTCATTTTTACACGTTTTCGTATCAAAATTTCAACACGAAATTTCACAAAAATTAGACATTTGAAAAAGGCAGCACTTTCTGATTAGCCTATATAGAGGGTGAGAATGCTTCTAAAGCAAAAAAATCCTACAAAGTAAGCCTAAATGTGAAAATCAAAATTTGGCTCCGTCGACACGTTTTTGTACATGGTCGGTGTGTGGCCTATGTTTACGGAGGCAGTCCAGTAAATAGGCCACATTTATGGGGCTAGCCTGTATAGTGAAATTCACTGTTTATCCGTGGTCATACACATGCCGGATACACTGTACGACCCCCACTGTACTACATTGTGCTACATTGTGCTACATGATCATTGTACATTGTGCTACATTGTGCGGGTCGCACTAAAAAGCGTCAACACACCGTCAACACAGCGTCAACACATGACAGAAACGTCAACACACCGTCAACACATCCAAAACACATTCTGAATTAACAAAAATGGTATATAATTGTAAAGCATAGAATAATAGAGAATTTCCATTGGTTTGAATTTCCATTTCGTTGTTAAAAATATAGTATTTTCACGCGAAAAAAATGACCTTTCGCTTGCACGGCCGTTGTCCGCCATCTTGACTTTGCACAAAGCTTGGACTACACCATTTTTAGTAGGGGTGTGTAGGTAATGACATTATCTTGTCATAAACAACAGAGGGATACCAGATCTGTGAGGACTGAGGATCGGAGTGGTAAATCATTATTTTGTGAGTTGTGTTTATGTTTCATTTACTTTATTGAAATGGACATCTTTTGGTATTGGCCGGCAGCGCCCTCTCTGTTGGTTTATTGTACAACGCTATCACCCTTTAGCATAATGGTATGGTCCTCACTGCCACTGAGGCAACATGGCAGCCGATTTCGGAGCAGCACGGAGAGCCAATTTTCTTGAACTGAAAATCGCAATTGTCAGACGTTTAACCTATTGATTTTAAGCCAAAATCTTGTTTCTGACCATACTATATGGGTTACATATTGCTTTTGTCACTTTTAATGCATTTTGGATGTGTTGACGCTGTGTTGACGCTGTGTTGACGCTTTGGAGTGTGTTGACGCTGTGTTGACGCTTTTTAGTATGACCGCATTGTGCTAGCCTATCGCGCAGGCGATCATCATAAACAGTCTCCGAGTGTGGTAATTATAACTTGGGAATTCAACTCACATCGAACGTTTCTACTTCTCCCTCTATGTACAAGCCGCCAGCAAACGGCACAGAAATCCCAACGAGAACCGTCACTAAACACCACCAGACCATCTTGGGCCGTTTTTTCCAAACACAATCTGCCATTTTGCCTTCATCAGTTCATATTTGTGGGACGGAATTAAAACATCTTCTTTGCAAACGTAACGGCACCATTTGTTATGCTAAACGCCTTCGTCGGTGTCCGTCACTCAGTGAAAAAATCGACGGATTGAAGGCACATGGCCGGGTACCACTGAGAATTTTTACGTGCGCACCTGCTGCAGCGCTGACGCATAGTTTACCATCGCCCAGCAACATTCTACACATTTCTTTACTGACAGTCAAATTATTAAGAACGTGTAGTTGATGACAAAATTCTCAACAAAAATTCCACCACATGAAAACAAACTTCGCGGACCCGCATACATGTAGAAAACAAACACGTTAACTCAATTTTGTTGTCTTCTCATACAAAAGAGACTCTTCACTCACTTGAAAAAAACAAAAAGTCGTTTGATGAAAAGAAAAGAAACAATCTTTTTTGCCAACTAATCTGCCTTAAAGGGAACGTACATCATTGGCTTTTGCTTTAATTTTCAGAAATGAACTATTTGAGGGGTTAGTATAATATATCAAATTATTGTTACACTGACATGTTTGAAGTTTTGTTTTTGAAAATGCTGGAAAAACCAAGAAAAACACGAATGTTCAAGTAGGCTGGCTCCCTGACTCCACTGAAGATAAAATGGATCAATTTACAGATGCCGTAAATTTGTACGGTAAGGGAACCAGTCTAGCTGGCCTGCACCCATTTATGAACATGAAACCAATAGCAAACAAAATTTTGACTGAAGAAAATGGTAAATTTGGAGCAGAAATGAAAAATAGTTAGGTTTTTCCTACTGTGGTCGGCCGACCACCGTTGGAAATGTACACAAAGATAAAATTTTCTTGAAAATGACTTCACACCAGGTGCCATAATTTTACAGGATGCTTTAGACTGTCATTTTATACCAACATCCTAGTAAGGTATTTCATTAAAACTTGGTAGTTTTATTTTTCGATGTTTGCAAATGTTGTATATTCTCTTTAACATTACAAAGTTTCAGCATGGAGGTAGAATTCTCGAGCCCTGCCCCTAAAATTCAGTTCTGGATCTGTCCTTGGTTTAAACGAGTAGCTATAGGCATGTACATGTAAAAACAATGAAGCTGTCCAATAAACAACAAAGTCGTTCTTATGCTTCTCATGTTTGTTTTTATTACATTTAAAAACCCAAAATTAAATACAATTTGTCCATGATAGTACTGATGTTACTGTATCAACAAAAACATCATCTACATGTATGACACTTATAAAATATAATTCTAGCGAAGACAGTAAATAATTTCCCGCCACCAAGGAATAAAAGAAGACACTTTCAAAATGTAGCTGTAGAAAAAACAAAATCAGTTTTTTATAGCTAAAAAAATTGATTCACAATTTTAAGTAATATTTGTCATTATTACTTTCTCCCCCAGAAAAGAAAAAGGAAAGAAAAACATTTAATCACAATACAAAAAAGAAAAAAAGAAAGGAATCACAATATTGAAAGTAAGTGAGAAATATTTCATTGCTTCATTTGTCTATAAATAAGTGTTAACAACAATGCATTATCTCATAAACGTTTGACAATTCTTTGAATTTAGTCAAGTTTTGGCAAATGTTATTTCTGGCTTATAAATATACATGTATGTCACTTATGATACCCAAAAAAATTTCATATTAACTAACTGTCACTTAAAAAAAATTCACAAAATTATCAATTTTGAAAAAAATTGCAGCTTTTAAGTCCACATTACCAAACACACACTAACACGTTTGTTTATGGTGTAAATTGAGGATTTTCTTTTGTTCATCTTCCCTTTTCCTTTGTGTGTACTTTTTTTCGCAACAGCTCTCAGTGGTTTTGTACACGTTTTCCAACCGAGGAGTCCTCGATTCGGTTTCTGACCTCATTTCACCGATGATGTTGCAACTGTGTGTCCTCGGTTTACACCATAAACAAACGCACACTCACGTTGAATGTTTTTTCTAAGTTAACGCCACAATTTTCCAAATCTGAACAAATCTGGACAATTGGTAAACATTATTCTGCTCCTTACGTTGATAGACATTTTAATACCGCAGCAAGCACTGTTTTTTGACACAGGCTATAATTTATAATTGTCACACATATTAATTCACATACATGTACATGTATCATATGAGCAACAGGCATATTTCTTTCTTTTTTTCTGATCACACACTTATCATTTTTGTTAATGTCATAAATGTTTGTATGGTAACCCATGGTTAGCTAATGAACCATGTTGCACACACTGTCTTTGTTTATACAGTCGACTCTCGTTAGTACAAACTCTGTTAATCAGGCATGCAACTGGGAAATCACAAAAAAAGAGGAAATTCAAATTTTTCCCAGACTTTGTACAGTGTTTTTCTATTTTCAATGGCACACATGTGAAGTAAAAAAAGAGGAAATCAGCTGATCCGAGGAAAAGTTGCATGCCTGGTTAATACAAAATTCTGGTTATAACAAACATAGAGCCTTAGTCCGGACTGTGCATTTATGTGCACAATGAATGGGACTGATGTTCCTCTTAATACAAAATTCTGATACAACATACAATTTGGCTAGGTCCGAACGAATTTGTTTTAACGAGACTCGACTGTATGCTTCCAGAGAGGCCCTGGGTAAGGTTGAAAACCCCATCATTCATTATTCACACAATGTTTACCTATGATTAAAGGTAAAGTAGATGTGTAGTATCATTTTCTTTCTTTTTTGGGGGGTGAATTTTCTTCACTTCAAACAACACAATTGCTCGACATCTTGAGTAGGGCTAAAAACAAGTAACCCGTTGAAGTTTCAGCTCTGTGGATACTGTAAATTTAAAAAAACAACAAAAAAAACAGCGAAAATGTAAGCACAATTGTCTAGGGCTCGTATTTGGATTCCCTTGGTATGCACATAAACCACCTTTGATGATTGTTTTCTTCATTTCGGGCGGAAAAATTTTAAAGGGTATTTGGTAAGCAGGTAGCATGGTATACATGTACAGCATGCTTATACGTGCCATTATTTTGAGTATATCATCCTTTAAAAAAATGAATTATTTAAATTGCTATTTTTCTAGCAAAATGTTGTTTACTTTTATTGAGACATTGACTGAAAAAAGACCAATGTCTTGTGGAATATCAATTACTGTATATAAATTATTCATGGCCCGTCAATGATTTAGCTCTCGCTGGGCAGACTGGTTCCCTCTCTCACTTTAATAGAATCAATAATGTGGGGACCGGGAACCAGTCTACTTGCAGGGAGGATCTGTCTGTGTGCTAAAGCAACCTAAAATATTAAAGCTTTTATTTTTTCAAGAGGTCACACACATCCTCCATAGCTAGAAAGCTTTAATTTTTATTTGTTCAATTGAAACACTCACAGGTCAGGGAGAAAAATGAAGAGCACGGACATTACTTCTTGAAAGGCAGAATTTGCTAATTAATTACGACACAACAGAATTACCACATGTTAAACTTTACACATATGGACTGTAGAATACATAGGGTTAGCACAAAACTATTTTGTGCTGCAGTTCATTAAAATTGGCACCTTGTACATAATAAAAAAAAGGCAGAACAATTCAGGAAAGACCAGATTTTTCAAGTTAATAGCCAATCAGCAATCTTTTGTTAAAAACTTTTTTTTAAATACATGTTCGTCCTTGTAAAAAACTCGCTATTTATATGATGGACTTTCTGTGTAAATTCAATACTAGGTTTTGTCCACTGCAAATGAACACTGTGTCGACGTACATGTGGTCAGTGTTGTCCAACAGCTTTCGAGAATTGTTTGTCCAAGTTTACTCGGGTTGGATTCCGACCTGTGACCTCTGCTCTATCAAGGAGGTCATCAGATTGAGTCAGTGTTGGGCGAGTCCAGGACGCGTAATTTTTATTCCTAGGAGGGTTAGGGGCAATGTTATGAATAATTCACGTTTATCCATGAGAACGGACAATGACATCAACAGCATTGTTGTTAGTTACTCAACTAGTTACAATACATTAAAGCATTTTAAAGAACGGTTGTCGTCGAGCTACCACACAGAAGCCTAGCGGACAGCGGGATGAGCTATGGATACAAAGATCCCTGGTTCGAATCCACGTCGTCGCTGCTCATTTTCATCAGCTATTTTTCTTCTCCAAATTTATCACTGAGATAATTTTAAATTAAGGGGAAAATAGAACGAGAACCTAAGTCTTGCAATGATTCAAAGGAAAAACTGAATTTAATTCAGTTTTTCCTTTGAATCATTGCAAGAATTCATGACATTGGCCCTAACCCTCCTAGGAAAAAAATTTACGCAGGACACGAATCCGAGTCTGTCTCATGCTGCAATTTTGCTCTGACTCGACTTGAGTCATCATATTGGCAGAAGACGACTCGTGACTTGGACTCGGACCTGAACCAAATGACTCGAGACTCTATGCGAATTCGACCCAAGAGACTCGAGACTCAGACTCGACTCAATTCAAACGACTCGAGCTTGTGATTTTTTTCGTGTAAGCCCCTGGCAAAGTCAAATGCTGAACATGTAATAATCATGTATGTTTATCGTTCTTATAGACTACAAGTGCATAATTCCCCATTGAACGGCAAAAAAAGAAAGACAGTGTAACAATGCACTTAACTATACTGCTTTCTGGCTTTTATACCGTCTTTATGAGCTGTAATACGCATTAACCACAACTCCCTACTGAGTTTTACTAAGAACAGTACCAAGTCCACCAAAATCCATCACTGACCCTGCTTCACATAATGCTTCAGGACCAAATCCGCCACAATCCACCACAAATCCACCCCTGCTATAGGTGGAGTGTAATGGACTTGGTACTCATGGCTTGCCCACCAAAATCCCCCAAAATGGGGGATGGAATTTGATGGAGTTAAGAAGGTATTAAAGGGTTATGGAAAGTTTCAAAAAATGAATTTGAGACACACAGGCACTTGGGCTACTTTTTTTTGCAGCAGAAAGCACATAGTGTTCAAGCAATCCATAGATAACACGTCTTGCTGGTCCAGACTAGTGTCCTCACTGTGCCCATCTCACTCACTGACTGACTGAGTGACTGTCATTTTAAATAATGAAAGGTTTGTGTGAATAATTTCTCAACTAAGAGAATGGTTCTGAAAAGAACCAGAGGTATAAACTCGACGTTCCGGTCAGTATGCTCCGACCGGTTCTGAAAAGAACCAGAGGTATAAACTCGACATTCCGGTCAGTATGCTCTGACCGGTTCTGAAAAGAACCAGAGGTATAAACTCGACGTTCCGGTCAGTATGCTCTGACCGTCTTCAGGAGACGGTCAGAGCACACTGACCGGAACGTCGAGTTTATACCTCTGGTTCTTTTCAGAACCATTCTCTTAGTTGAGACATTATCCGCACATGGTGTTTCCGCAAACCTTTCATTATTGAGTATCTCCACCATGCAAAGCCTCAAATCTCTCTTGACTGTCATTTTGTGTTTTTTCACTTTGCTAGAGGCTTGTGAAGTGAGCTGAGCTGGGCAGTCCTATCATATAGGATCACCTGTAATGCCAATGATATGGGTTAAATCCGGCCCATTGTGTAGACCATATGTATGAAAAGACTTCCAGTGAAAAGGCATTCTGAATCAACTGAATAGAATTTTGTGCGCTCTGGACACACCTTTACTAGGTTTGCCTTTTTTTTTTTAAATTGTAAAATTGCAGAATGCACAAGATGTTTAAAAATGCACAGGACAATTTTTTTTTTACTATGGCTGGCATTTCTCTCAAACGCAATCCCTGAAGAAAAATACCTTGCACAGTTTTTAGTCGCTTTTTACTATCGACGTTTTTTTTTTTTTCCTAGGATTAGGCATTTTATACCTTGTAAGTCTTAACAGGGGAATTCACATACATACCTATGTACATGTATTTGTAGTGGATTCTATTAAAAGCTGCAAAATATTGTTGTACAGCAGAGCTTTTTAAATTTCTGTGTTTTTCCCCCCACACACTGTGTTTTGAAGTTATCAATGTATAAAAAAACACACACTACTTAAAAAGTTAAAATAATTTTGTTTTGGCACAAGTTTGAAATTGAAAACAAAAATTTCCAATTGTTAGCTTGACAGTCTTATTTTATCTGTAAAAGTTCTTTAAGTTGCTTGTAATCGACATGCTGCCTAAAAATTCTCAAATTCCAATTCTAATTATTTCATACGAAGGCAGCTCAACAGAAATTTGACGCAGGTTGTTGCCTCTCCCCCCCCCCCCACCAATTTAAACTGTGGTCATCAGGCCTTACATTTCCCTGTTAACACATCATCGCTACACGTGTTCATGTCTTGTTTGACAGTTGATTGTACCCGAAGCGTGTGATCCGAGGGACTCTCCCACGAAGCAGCCAACATGCGGTAATGCCGCATCCGGGCAGAGCAAGCCTCGTTCGTTCACAGAGTACAAGCAACCATTTTTTTTTTACACATGTAATAACGAACAGTCACCACCTTTTGTAATATTAGGTTTTGCCCCTAACTGGCGTATTAACACTGTATAGTCCGTGTGTTACCCCCGAGTGAAAGTTGGAAAAAAATCACTCGGGTGAAACTCGAACCCACGACCTCCTGCTTGCTAGTGCAGACGTCTTACCACTCGACCACCGAGCTTGCCGGGGTCGGTTGGCTGGTTAAAATCAGATGTAGCAGCCGGTAACGCAATGAAACTATTCATAAGATGGAATTTGCGTCAGGGTGATTTCAATTTAACATGTTTAAGATTAGGTTTTGCCACCTTACAATGAATTCGGGCGCTTCACAATGCAGTGCGCCACCAAGAGTTTGCCATGGGGAGTTCATTTTTTGCCAGTGCATTGTGGGAGATGGTCGACAAATTCGCAGCGCTGGACATTTGAAATTGTTAGTTTTTCCGGTCAGTAGTTTCGTAAGCGTATGATTCGAGTATCTGTTTGCCCTTTTCCTTTCTTGTTATCAATACGGTGTTTTTTGTAAGGCGGCAGAACGCTATGCCCCAATCTATAACAAAGTAGCTCAAGTTGTGTACTGACACTCATTCAAATGGACCATGTTTTGTTGACCGTAAACTTGAAAAATGGACATTCCATGGCAAACTCTTGGTGGCGCACTGTATTGTGAATTGCTTGAACTGGTACACTGGTCAATGATATAAACCCAGTATTTTTTTTTTCATATTTTTTTTTTGGGTAAGGCCTACAGTAATACAGTTTACTCTTGAAAGAACGGCGGATGTGAATATAGCCTCCTCTCCTGTGTTGCTGTGTGTTCATCTGCTGTCAAATTTCGGCAAGTTTGTTTTTCTCCACTCGTGCCTGGTGTTTGTTGTTCATTTGGGGGTAAACTGTCACCGCGGTTACACACGGGCGGACCAATCAAATTCCTCCTCGAGCCGGGATTGTTGACTCCGCTGGCTGCGCTTAATAAAAGGCCACTCGGGATTGGCTGGGTAAAGGGGTGGTCGGGTGCGTCGTCCAATAAGCAGGAAGATTCTAGACTGGGTTGGACTGCCTCGGATCCTGGGCGTCTTGTTGAGGAGTTCCTGGTGCCGCTTTCGGAAAACCGTCCACAAGTTGAGGTTTTAGGTGAAGAAGGCTTGTCGGAGTCTGAACCGACCAGTGACGATTGGCGACCGTTCAAACCAACCAATAGCGAATCGCGGGACACATTACCCGTAGCGGGGCTTGACCTCCTTTCCCCGGCCACTGGCTGGGCCTGTACCTCTCTACGTTTGGCAAAGGGAAAGGCATGCTGGCAAGGCACCTCCTTGTTTGGTTTCACCCTCGAATTTCCGAGCAAAGAGTGGCGGTTACGTGAGGGTGCTCCGTTATATTGCACTTGGGATTTCCGGCATTTGGGACAGTGCGTCCGTATAGACTCGGACTTGGACTCGTTGTTCCACGTCACATTGGGATTTCTAGTTTGGGAAACTGCGGGGTGAACCTCAGGAGGAACCTCGCAGGAGCAACAAGTCACTTGAGGCACCCTTTCTCTCTGTTCGTTCTTACACGCGTGAGGCGTTCCCTGGTCACTCTCCCCATCCCTGATTTCTCGATGGATTTGCCAAGGCCTCCCGTCGCTGCCATTAGCCCTAAGCGCCTCTTCATCTCTGACAGGCACATCTCCATCTCTGAGGTTCGCTTTTCCTCTGCCTCCGAGAACCTCGTCATCATCTCCTGCAGATTGCCTCTCTGTGAGGTTTCTACCGTGTCCCGGGTAACTCCCCTGATAAACGCGGGCCCCGCCCAGTGTATCCAGCTGATACTCCTCTAGGAGGCCCGTCCTCTCCTCGCCGCGAGGTCCTCTCTCGAGGTCCTCACTGTCACCACCACCACCTTCCTTTTTGTCTTTGTCCTTGTCCTCGCCGTTGCAGAAGGCTTGCTCCAGAGTGTAGTATATGGCCATGAGGGTGAACACGCCGCTCATGTAGAGCAGAACCTGACAAGAAGAAAAGAATACCATTAAATAAACAAGCAGTGTTGCAGAAGGCAAAAGACAGAGGTGGAGTTGGTGGTTTGGGGCCTGAACCTCATCTGGTGCTCAGGGGTGTTGTTCACGATATGTACTGTGCATAGCTGCATTTAAGCCACCATCGACTGCCTCGTGATTCTATGGTCTACTGCTTACCTCCATGACACGGGATGACAAGAGGCTCTCGTCCTCATAGCCGGTATTCCAGTAATATGAGCAGGGCTCCGAGAGGTTGGCGTCTAGGAAGATACCACTCATGGCTTCCGAGACCAGACTGCCAAAAGCAAGGCAAACATGAAATTTGTAAGGGAGAGAATGCAACATTAAACATGTAGAAACTCAGGGTTGAACCCTAGGTACCCCGTAAAACCTCCGAAAACCATGTAAAACCTCCAGTTATTGCCAATTAACCCTCCTGCCATTTAAACAGTCACAGACAGTCAAAATGTCCATTCACTTCCCCTGCTTTACTTCTAACACAGGCTAGTCACCTGTCCAGCAGCCGGATCCATGTCAAGCAAACACTGTGACTAGTCAAATTTAGTCAAACGGACAAAGCAGGCAAGTTGTGGTCACAGCTGGTTTATCAATCACTCCGAGACAAAGCGTAGCTGTATCAAGTAACATAAACAGTCCCAGCCAGTCAATCCTGCTTTATGTAGGCTGGGAAGTCTGAACTGTTGAAAGCAGTCACTTGTTTGATTTTGACTGAAAGGACTACTTGGCACAGAATGTATGTTTGCATAGGAGGGTTAATTTCATATTCTCCCTGGATTTAGATCAAGGTAAATTTCGATCATAGGTCTTGACCGAAGAGTCCTAGGTCATGTCAAGCACACAAATGAAAAAACAAACTGACAACATAGCCATGCAATACCGAATTCGGTCGAAGCCATACACTCACATTTTCCTCTTTTCTATTTCCCCCCGATTCATGTTGGAGCCGTATAACGTCAGCTTCCAGGACTGCAGCTGGCCTTTGCGGACTTCAACGTTGTTGAAATTACCGGGATCTGGTGACAAAATAAAACCATTGTTAAAACTGTTTTTAAAAACGGTGGTTAGTGTTGCGGTCCTAAGTTTTCTGCAGTGGAGGCACAATGTCACCACGAAATGAGCATAAAGCTGGTATACAAATAATGAATGTTTGTGAGTGCATGAACGTAAAACATTCATTATTCGTTTTATATAACACCTGAATAAATCCTTGCCATCTGATTGGTTGGCTTTTAATATATTCAAGTTAAAATTGTTTACAAGTTTGACAAGTTCAGAGTTATCATATTTAATTTATGCAAACTGTTCAACAGAATGAGAACTATCATATTCAATTTGTCTCAATTTAAAACTTTTCCATAAGTTTAGAACTCAAACAGTTCAGTAAGTTCAAAAAGTCTGCCATTTTGCAACTAATTTTTGTGAAAGGTAAACACCACAGCGCCACCATCGGCAACAGTGACAGTGCAATGGTACTTCTAATCACAGTGCAATAGTACTACCATTGCACCATGTGCACTGCGCGTTACTACCATTGCACTGCGCGTTGCGCGCCGTGCGTTGGTACGAATAATTCATGACATGTGATCAACGATCCACCAATCAGATGACGGGGATTTATTCCGGTGTTGTATAAAAAGTACTATTCTGCAAAACAGTGGTGGTCGATTTTTGAAGGGGTTGGTGATTCTTCGTTTTCCGGTGAAATTCAATTTGTAAGTCCTGTTCTACCTTTCCAAATTGTTTTGGTTCTTTCAAACTTTGGTTCTTTAAAACCTATTTTCGTCCTGTTTTATTAACTGACTGTTCGTGCAATGTAATACAACAGCGGAATTTTTAAATGTCATTTTCTCAAAAATTACTTTTACAACTTTAACGTAGTCAGTTCGGTATTTCAACTGCGCACGTACACAATGATATGGGTCCCGGGTCATTCGGGATAATCACATGTTTCGTTTTTGTTTTGTTTTGCTGAAAGAACGCACACCTTTTTTGTGATCCGTGGACAGAACTATAAAATGGTGGTTGTGTTAAAAATTCAGAAAATTGAAAAGTACATGAGTGATTTGAATGATTCTTGTACTAAAAGAAAGCTTATGAATTGGGCTTTCTTATCCTAGATTTTTAAAGTGCTACGTCCAGAAATTCACTAAAACAATAGTCCCGACATTTGGGTTTCTTTTTTTTTTGACTCGCCCTGTGTATTTCAGCTGGTAACCTATTACTGCTTAAAGGGAATTTACATCATTTGCTTTTACTGTAATTTTCAGAAATGGATGGAATTGGGGGGTTGGAAATATATAGCAAATATAGTTACACTGACTTTTTTGAGGTTGTGGGTTCGAAAATGCTATAAAAACCAAGAAAAACAATCATTTTCCTGTAGTCTGGTTCCCTGACTCCATATAAGAAGAAACAGAGCAGTTTACATACATTGGGGAATTGTAAGGTCAGGGAACCAGTCTAGCTGGCTCGTACCCGTTCATACGTTTGTAATCGATTGCAAACAAGTGCGATGGTCAATTGGGGCCAGTATTTGAAAAAAAAAGCCATTTTTTTCCAACGCTGATCGGCCGATCAGCGTTGGAAATTATACAAAAATACCACTTTTCTTGAAAATGACAGTATACCAGGTGCCATGATTTTACAGGATGCTTTACACTGTCATTCACTAACAGTCCAGCAAGGTATTTCAAAATGATTTGGTAGTTTTATTTTTTGATGTTTGCACATGTTGTATTTTCCCTTTAACAAACGTTATCTGTTCTCATCAAGGAACTTACGGTTATCCATTATGACCAGCTTCCATTCACCGACGGGGTTCTCCCCCCAACACCTCACCGTGGAGAAGGTCCAGCTCTTCAGCCCTTCTGACGATCTGAGGACAGAGCCAAGAAGTAAGAACAAAATGCCAGGATCTGCACACTCAAAACCAAGACAATAGTAGTGACTGGCAATAGAGTACCGAAGTGAATACAACACGCGCACAATTATGTGTGTAATAGACATTCGCGCGTAATTCAGCCCGTGAACCAACACGCACGTGTACTCCATTCGTTTGCACTACACTTTCTGGTTTTAAATGACGTCACACTTTGGTACTCTATGAGGTCACCAGTGTCTGACTATGCCCCTCGACGAATTGTGAGTGACCATAAGAAGGGATATTTTTCATGAGGCAGATATGGCGGAAGGCCCAGGGGAATAGGAACTCGTGGTCACTGGCTGGCCAAAGGGGGTACAGACTGGCACTAGTGACTGAATAATTCCAGTCACTATCTGTTTTGAAAATAAACTAAACGCCACAAAGCGGCATTTTATGTGTTACGTTTTTGAGTTTGGTGGTTTTTGTCAATAGTTTTGTGGGTTTTTTTTCACTAAGGGAAAACTAAAAAGCATAAAATACATGAACTTCTATCTGCATTGTCACGAATCCTGAGATATTGAACTGAAATATGAAGCATTTTCTTTGGACATGTTGGAAGTGGTTGTCTGGGGATGATTTGATTTTTGTCGATTTTGTGCCCAATTTCCAAATGCCACCAATTTCATGACTCTAAAGTTGTTCACAAAGGTTCAAACAGCAAGCATTATTGAAGTCATAGTACAGTATCTTGTGAATGAGATTGAAGCTTGTCAACAAAAAAATGTGGCAACAATGCATGAAGAAAGTCAGGGGAAACGTCAAAGTGCGACATGCTTAGGGGACTCCGCTGTATATCGGTTGGTCTTTTCCAGCCAGTACTGTTCCGAGCTGAAAAATCAGCTCTGCCGTACCTAAGACTCAAGACTTGGTTGTAGACTCAAGCAAGGAGGACTCAAAAGACTTACTCGTCCTTCTTCCGTCGGGCGCCGATGACCGACTCGGTTCCGCTGGGGCAGATGAGATGAACCTCCAGCAAGCCGCGCTTGTCGTGGGTCAGGGAGACCGTCACCAGGACGTGCTCTAGGCTCCGCAGCTCGTTCCTCTCCGCAGTGATGTTAGAAACTGGAAGCAAAAAGGTACAAATAGGACAATTTTACTCATTTAGTTGTAAATCATTACTCGGCAGTGGGGTTCTTTGGTAGAAGATGAGGGAGGCCATGACAGTTCGTAAGAGTCAAGAAGCGCCATGTATTGATCATGCACGGAGCCCGTGGTCTCTGCGCACACCCCTGAACTGTTACTAATGGAGAGTTGGAAAGACGACTGAGAGGTACATTCAAATGTCTTTCTAACGACACTGGATGCTCACACAAAGACGATATGAATGTGTGTCCATTAAAGGTATAGTCCATTATTTGTAACTTGTGCATTTTGTTCGTTTGAAGCAACAGACATGCTCAAAATCTAAAGAAGGGTATTGAACAACTAACCTGATGAAGTTTCAGCTCAGCTTCAGCTGTATATTCCGAGAAAAACAGCGTTCTATGATCTCGATTTCAAATCAAAAGTTGCTGAATCGTGTTTTGAATTGCGCCTGAATTCAGCGTCCGAGACACGTTCTCACTGAGCCAATTGCAACTACGCGATGTCGCGCACTGATCCGACGAATTATAGCAACCGTGCGCACGTGTGCCTCGTGCCAATGCTTGCACGCGCTGCGCCGCAAAACAAAACAAACTACTTATTTAAATTTCCTACGGTGCGTCTTAAGAAGCACCGTTGGAAAGGCCTTCTTTTGTTGATTTCTTCAAAATGACAGCATTCCAGAAAAAAATAATTTCACAGGAAATTTAGTCCCCTTACTATCTTTCAATCAAGTATGTTTTTTCAACAAGAATTACGTCAGTTACTGTTTGGATGGCTGCAAATGATGGACTCTAGCTTTAAGAACAAAAGTCGCTTTGTGTTCTTTGCACCATATGCTCCGAACCAGTACATGTACGTGATGTGTCCTGCCCACTTGGGCTCTCATAAGTATTGTAGCCAAAAAGCACAATCTACTGTTCATCAGCAGAGCCCTAAACCAGCCTCGACTGTAACACTGGTAATTGGACGTTCCCGGATTGCTCACCTTTCTGCGTAACCATCAGCGTCTTCCCCGCCAGGATGGGGGCGTTCTCCGTCAAGACGAGCCCTTCCACCGACGTCAGCCAGGGCACCGTGTGCCAGGCCTTGGCCGCGTTGACCAGCCTCCAGGCGCTCATCAGACCGAAGCCGTGCTTGTGGGAGTGGTGGAAGCCGCCGGCGTTGGTGATCCAGACCGCGTTCTTCTGGTCAATCTGTGAAAAACGCGATCGTCAAATTGATACAGTAGAATTTTATAACAGACACAATGGGTCTTACAAGTTACGGCCAGTGTTGTGAGAAATTTGGACACTATGACATTTTAACTCCTTGGTTGTATTGTGCATGCCTAAGTGGAGATAAGAAGGGCAGTGACAGGCCACGTGTGCAGGCTAGAATCCTAATAAGGTACATGTAAAAGACACCAGATTTCACAGGAGTCTATATTTCACACGACATCGGTTCATACTCAGGGTGAGAGTGAAAGCGAATTTGAATTGCGACGCCAATTTAAGTTTTCAAGTTGAATGCATTGTAACTCTATATAATGAAAGGTTTGCGGAAACACCATGTGCGAATAATTTCTCACTGAGAGAATGGTTCTGAAAAGAACCAGAGGTATAAACTCGACATTCCGGTCAGTATGCTCTGACCGTCTTCAGGAGAGTGCCTAAACTCTAAGAAAGTGAATACTTAAGTAGCAAAGGGCGAAGTCAATGAAGTGATCCTGTCTACTTGGCATCCTGTCAACTAGGATCCTGTCTACTTGGCATCCTCACAGGATGCAACTTCACACTTCATTGACTTCGCCTTCGGGTATGAGCGAAAGTGTAATTCGGCCATTAGTCTCTCTCTTTGTAACCAAACGACGGCGTACTTGTGCACCGAGTCTATTATGATCCTCACTCCCCAACCTACCTTGACTGCAGTATAGATGATGATGTGTTGGATATCCCTCCACGTCAGGCAGGGTTTAGCCTGTAGCATCAGCGCTATCATGCCCGCGGCTAACGGTGCCGCGGCTGAGGTCCCCGTGTGGCTGGACGTGCAGCCCGTA
Source organism: Patiria pectinifera (assembly GCA_029964075.1). NCBI lineage: Eukaryota > Metazoa > Echinodermata > Asteroidea > Valvatida > Asterinidae > Patiria > Patiria pectinifera. The sequence continues at coordinate 7,405,322 of CM057150.1, forward strand.
CCCTTGGCCAGTGTCCAGTCTGTCGTTACCTGAATTCAATGTTAAAGTAGGTTTACCATTTCCAAACATTCAAAATCTAAGCCGGTACATGTAGAATATGGAATATCCTATTGGATTGTAGTAGTAAATGTACATGTAAATAATAGGATGAAGCATCCTGTGAAATCGTTCTGCCTAGTTTGCTGCCATTTTCGAGGGAAGAGGAACTACCATCATTTCCTTGCTAAGGTTCGACCAAAACCATCGCCAAAAAAAGACAGCTTTTTTTAACATACAATGTACTGCTCCCAAATGACCAAATTTGGTTAAGTTTGTAACTGGTAACTAAGTGAGAATTATTTTTTCCTGAGTGACAAACTGGGGATCACACCACAAGAGGATGCAAGTCAAAACGTGTTAACCAGTTCATGTCGGATGACGTGTATACACGCAAAGGTTTTGCGGTACTTATGACTGATAAACACACCAGGCCAGGCCAGGCCAGGCCAGAAATATCTGTCTGCGACCCGCTCGCAGCGAGCGAGGCCGGAAATTTCAGGGTGTGCTACCCACAGATGACGGCCTGAACCCGTCTGGCATCGAGGTTCATGAAAAACAATCCCGCACCTGGGTCCGGTCAATGTCAAAATAATCCTGGTGCGAAGTGGTTAATAAACTTTTTGGAAGGGAAGGCTTTCAACAGAAGCCTTGCTTTGCGTCGAGAAAACTAAAGATGCATTTTCTACTGAGCTCAAATCTGGACTGCTTAGTATTGTTTTTTATAATCTGCTTTTGATGTACTGTATTGTTGTTCCTTGTATCAGCAAAAGTACTCTTTTTTTAGCCTACCTTTAAGTGATTAAATGACTGTGGTTATATTTAGATTTTTAGATAAAAATCCAGATTTATCTCATGCGCACAAAATTTCCTTTTGCCCAAATAGCACACCATGTAAAACTATGTACATGTTAACCAATTAATCTGAACAGCGCCACCAATAGTCAGACATCCCCCACCCCAGCACGTCTGTTTATGGTGTACATTGAGGATTTTTCTATTGTTCCTCTTCATCGATCCTTAAATACTCTTAACTTTTTGGCAACAGCTCTCACTGGTTTTGTACACGTTTTCTAATCGAGGTTGTCCTCCAATTGACTCCTGTCCTCAATTCATTGATGCTGCTTCACATGTGTGTCCTCGATTTAAACCATAAACAGATGCCCCACAAGACACCCACACATAATTCGTCTTTCTTTTTTTCAGAAAAAAAAGAAAGATGATTCTGTACACAATTTTAAATCATGGACCTTCATTGTTCTCAGGGGTGTGAGTGACCACTGATAAAAATAGCTGAAAACAGCTGAAAAAAGGTGTAAAAAGGCTGAACTTTGTACACAGCAATTGAGGGAAAAAAGCTGAAATCCAAAACAAAAAAAGCTGAAATCAGCTAAAAAGCTGAGATTTCACACCCCTGTGTTCTCCGGTGGAATGGTCCACCATTGTACATGTATGCTAACGCATGGTTCACTGCCTTTCAGTGCTACATGTATTTCAAGACCATTACACACAATATCAAACTTTCACGTCACACTACAACAACAAAAACACCAAATGTCCCTGTGCCTCAGTTTATTTTTGGATTTTTTTGAAAAAAACTTTTAACAGGCAAGGGCACTGGAGGGCCATTAAACTACAACAACCCATTCATAACCAATCATCCATAGCCCAGGAATCTGCCTTTGGAGATGACATTTCGTCATCTCCAAAGGGAGGTCAAATCGGTACGAACAAAAAACAGGATCCAATTTGAGTTCTATTATTATTATTATCCTTGACATAGGTGACTGTTGCTGGACTGCAAAACAGGAAGATTTTTCGGGGGTAAACCTTGGTTTTGTATTGATATTTGAAGGGCTAGGTTAAAATGGAATGAAAGTATTATGGGTCCTTGGTGGAGTTTGCGTTCCGGTAAAAAAAGGTGACATTGACAATTTGACTTTTCCTGCAAATGGCGGGGTCAGGTCTGGATTAAACATGGGTCAAAATGTAAACAAGAGGTCAGCCACGAATCAGGAAAGGTTCAATGGACACTATTTCCAAAAACACAACAACGTATTTTTGCCGCTTCAAGGAACAACAAAATAAATTTGAAGCAGGTTATCAAAAAAACCAACCTGTGGAGAATTCAGCTCAGTAGATATATACTTTTGAGAAAATTGTGAAGTTATCATTCCATAACGAGGAGTGAGCCAATAAGCCATTTCGGAGTAACAAAAATGTACTACTACATTTTGCAATTTTGTTCTAGTAAAACAGAAGATGGATATTTTTGTTCGCACAAAAGTTGGAGCATACAAAACATCTTAAACCATGGTGCTGTTGAAAACAATCATTGAATCAACATTTTGCATCTACTTCCAAAAACAAAAACTTTTCTTTGATTTCGTTGATACCCCGCTATGATTTTGCACGCATGTGGCGAACTGTTTATCCCCGACACTAATCGTTGTCATGGGATGTGCGCATGCGCAGTAGTACATTTTTGTAACTCCGAAATGGCTTATTCAATATCTCGCCCCAAAGTGAATAATTTTTATTTTGCAAGTGAAAAACAGCAATTTAAAAAAAAACCTATTTTTGAAGAATGAAAGTCAAAAGTAGCACGGACAGTTCGTCTTAAAAAGTGGAGACACACTTAACAAAACGCACGGGACTTGCCGGCACTTTGACTTACAATGTTGCGTTTGTTGGCAGCACCACTGCTGAACGTGACGGCCAGCATGGAAGCACACTGCTCCGCGTAGTAAGGCATCTGACCAGACTCATCCACAGCACCTACATGTACATGAGCAGGGAACAAAATGTTGGTACAAAGTTCGGACCTGTACGAACTACCGTACCGTACTTGGCTATGACTGGCAAACACATGCATGTCAATGGAAGCAAAATGCCAAAATTTGTCACATTATTCCGACTTCTGATGCTAAATTTAAGTTTAGAATTAAAAATAAATTGGTCCTTACAAAATTCCTTGATTTTTTCCATGACTTAAATTTTTGTCATTTTTACAAATTTCCAAGACTTTTCCAGGCCTGGAAATTGAGAACGGGCCACGGGAATCCTAAATAACGTACATTTACCTATGAACCCCAAGAGACAGTCAGCCACAACAAGAGGTTCCTATTCCCAAGGCTGAGGGCAGTACAATCTTATTGTGCTCATGACCAGGTCTAACAAGGCATATATGTGTACTAGCGACTAAATAATGCCAGTCAATATGTGTTTTATAACACAGCAATAATCCACGAAGCATTAATTTTCATAACACGAAGAGCTCTGATAAACCGGGCGCTACAATCAATCAAGAATTGTTGACCATACCTGACCGGGCAATATACCCAGCACCATAGCAATTGCAGACGCAAAATTGTGAATTACAGCAAGTGAAAGCATGCTGCATATTAATGTATTTACAAATGCACAGAAATTGAAAACGTTTCAACTACAGAAAAGTTTACCAAGACCGTTTCAATTTGTTGGAATCTCTTTCCCATTCGAAATGTGGACCGACCTAAGGCAGGCTATCTTCAGCTTTAGAAGAGACAAAAAATTGTCTCCGTTTGATCTAATGAAAAAGTTTCAACTCCAGTTAAATTTTGTCACAAATGTTCAATTTTGTTAACTTCACTTCGCATATAATTTACATAAAAATAAGATCTGTCCTTAGCATGCTAAATTCTCTCGGGAATTTGAAGAAAAAAAATTAAACTGTTGGTCTGTGGCTGACCTATGGTAACCGTGTACATGGAGTTTGCATAGCCGTCGTAGTTACAGTTGTCCTCGTTGCGTCCACCGTTGCCGCTGGCAACCACAAAGATGCTGCCAAGGCCTCTGCGTCCAGCCGTCACGCCGTGTTTCAAGGCAGCCTGAAGAAACAAATTTCATTTTCACAAGTTCATTTTTTTTATTCGGTGAAGCGCGCACAAGCATTGACACAACGCACACGCACACATAGCTTTAGTTTCGTCGGATCAGTGCGTGACATTGCGTGGCTGCAATCAGCTCAGTGAGAACGTGTCTCTGGCGCTGATTTCCGGCCCACTTCAAAACATGATTCAGCAACTTTTGATTTGAAATCAAGATCCTAGAATGTTGTTTTTCTCGAAATATACAGCTGAAGCTGAGCTGAAACTTCATCAGGTTAGTTGTTCAGCACCCTGCTTTAGATTTTGAGCACTTTTGTTGCTTCAAACGAACAAAATGCACAAATTTCAAATGCTGGACTATACCTTTAATTTTCATTTTTGCAAATAGAAATATAATCTTGAACTGACCTGTGCCAAGGGGTGGGGGCCGTCTACTGTCTTGCCGTCATCATCCGGACCCCAGCTATAGAGATGACACAATGAGATCATACTTTGATTTGACAATCCTTAATAATGTGAATGTTGTTTACGGTTGGGGATGTGAACTTTTTCTGCATTGGGCTCTGCCATTCACCAGTGTAGTGAAATGCATTCTTGATTTGAATGTTTAAGAGTCATGGCCAATCTCTTATGTACCGGTAAGAGGCCCTTTTCAATGACAGCCATTTCTGAGGGCCTTATTTGTTATAATAGCTCAGTAATACTGACAGGAGTATACAAATATTGAGTGGCTCAGAGTGAAATGGGAGGAATATTATCGCAAGGTAAAATCTGGACTTTCCAATACACGAGGCGAAGCCGAGTGAACTGGAAAAGTCCAGATGTTACCGAGCGATAATATTCCTCCCATTTCACAATTTAAAGCCACTCAATATTTGTTTTATATAACTAACATATAGATCCTTGTCATTTGACATATTTGAACTTTTATTTCACTACAAAATTGATGGGAAATGTATTTCTCTCTTCCAAACCACCCCTTCACGAAAATGGTTGAACCCCACTCTGTAGCGCTGGCTCTTTGGAACAATACGCGCTACACGCAACGATGAATGCGCACACCAGCATGCATTTGCACAAGTACCGCGTCTTGGAACAAGAATGATCCTAACTGTTCAATAGTATTTCTCATTCCCCATGGGCGGATAGTACTTTTTGAGACACGGCATGAATGGGAGTAATAACGAATGTCATGTGATGTGAGTTCCACCAATCAAATGACAAGGATACTGATGCCGGTTATACAAAACACGCTATCTACTTGTACACATGTGTCTTTATGAAACACATGCACTGCACCCTTTTCAAGTTACTGACATGTGCAACAGTTGGTCTATTTCTGAGCAAGCTGTTGAGGCAAGTGTTCCAAGACACTTTGAGACAAACCTTAACCATGTGAGGCAAGTGTTCCAAAACACTTTGAGACAAACCTTAACCATGTGAGGCAAGTGTTCCAAAACACTTTGAGACAAACATTAACCATGTGAGGCAAGTGTTCCAAAACACTTTGAGACAAACCTTAACCATGTGAGGCAAGTGTTCCAAAACACTTTGAGACAAACCTTAACCATGTGAGGCAAGTGTTCCAAAACACGTTGAGACAAACCTTAACCATGTGAGGCAAGTGTTCCAAAACACGTTGAGACAAACCTTAACCATGTGAGGCAAGTGTTCCAAAACACTTTGAGACAAACCTTAACCATGTGAGGCAAGTGTTCCAAAACACTTTGAGACAAACCTTAACCATGTGAGGCAAGTGTTCCAAAACACTTTGAGACAAACCTTAACCATGTGAGGCAAGTGTTCCAAAACACTCTGAGACAAACCTTAACCATGTACCTATGTGGGCAATTATAGCATTAAGAAAGGATGTGCAGTGTCCGTGACAGAGCCAATTAACCATGATATCTAATTAATGAGGAAGACCAACGATCCAAAACTCCTAGTCTGTATTCTCCTTGACCATGAGCATTACCAGATGACGGATGTTTAAAGATTTGAAATATATGAGCTCTTAAAAAAGCTGTGTCACAGACATGTGGGTGACCCTGGAATTGCACATATTGTTACAAATTTATGCAGTTTTTTTTCATGAATATGCAATGATCCAGGATGTCCCCGCCTCTCAGCCCATACCTGCAGCTGTAGATGTCATTAATATGCATATTCTTGTTGAAGGCGGTGGCCTCTAGGCTGTCTGTCATTGGTCCATCCAAGAGACGAATACCTGCATAAATAAACAGTAATCACGGCAATCTTTAGTCACTTGATGGATTATGATGGAAGAGTCTGACCAATTTGTCAATTAAAAAGAAAGGATCATACTTTTTTCTGTCTAAAGTTGGCTCTCCTAGTCTGTGCTCATTAACAAATCCAACTGTTTTTGCAAACTTTCCCATTTGTGTGGTTTTTTTTCCATTCAAATAGGAAAAATGTTTTTTTTCTTTTTGGGGAATCTACGACCCTCTGATTAAAAGGTTTTTCTTCTGGGTTGCTTTTGTACCTCAAAACATGCCAGAATATCTGTCATGATTATTACTGGGCTCCAAAAAATTCGAAATATGTTAATTTAACTTCATACATGTACCGGTACATTGTACGGGTATTGCATACCTCACTTGTGTCCCTGTTTCATTAAACAAAAAATGAACAACTTCTGTCTGTACAATTGCTAGAAACGTCACTTGTTCTGGGTGTAACAACATGCATTAAAGTAGCACGAGGAGAACAAATTTACATATTACTCGCAGCTGAAAATGTAGTTTGCGAAACGGTAGGGCCTACCGGTACATGTATATATACGGGTGTCATATGAAAATCGGACTCGTATGAAAATCAGACTCTTTTTTTCCTTTCATTGGTTAAACCCTCTCACGTGACCGGTCCCTCTCCTAATTATCTATGCATGAGCAATGCGCAATACCACCAATGAGTCCGTATTTCATAAAACCTAAATTCACGCTACACGGGTATAAAAATTGAGCGACCCGGGTCAGATGTACCGGTACGTACCGGTACATGTAACTGAATATTGAGCTCATGATACCGGTACATGTCTGGCTCAGGTTCCGCAAATGGGATCAAAATGCAAATTGTTTCCTTCCTCTGAATGTAGGCATGCAGTCAGAATGTGGACATGACAGCTGGTACCCGGCATGCTGTAGCCCTTGCCTGGACAACTTGTGTTGCTTCTAAATATACATAGTATGTGTTCTATTATTAGTACATTTTAAAGTTCAAAGATGCACTTCTATTACACACACTTTTATCAAGACAAAGTTTTCAAGTGAAAAAAACTCATTGGCCTACCGGTACATGTGCAAAGTGCAATGTACAAATGTACATGTACATACACGTACACGTACATGTACATGTACATGTACATGTTCATGTATGTAAAGTCATACCGGTATACGTACAAAGAGGTTTTTTTTAATAATGTTACTTCCTTCATGAATTTGATTGCTTAAAGGGAAAATACAACATTTGCAAACATCAAAAAAAAAAACTACCAAATCATTTTGAAACACCTTGCTGGACTGTTAGTGAATGACAGTGTAAAGCATCCTGTAAAATCATGGCACCTGGTATACTGTCATTTTCAAGAAAAAAGGTATTTTTGTATCAATTTCCAATGCTGCTCGGCCGACCAGTGTTGGAAAAAACTGGCTTTTTTCCAAATACTGGCCCCAATTGACCATCGCACTTGTTTGCAATCGATTACACACCTATGAACGGGTACAAGCCAGCTAGACTGGTTCCCTGACCTTACAATTCCCCAATGTATGTAAACTGCTCTGTTTCTTCTTATATGGAGTCAGGGAACCAGACTACAGGAAAATGATTGTTTTTCTTGGTTTTTATAGCATTTTCGAACCCAAAACCTCAAAAAAGTCAGTGAAACTACAATGTATATTTGCTACATATTTCCAACCCCCCAATTCCATCCATTTCTGAAAATTACAGCAAAAGCAAATGATGTACATGTATATTCCCTTTAACATGTTTAACAACATAAATATCCCTTCCGGTGGAATCAGATTGCTGCCCGCACACCTTTTTTGATAACATCAGATCCGGTGAAATTGGATGTGAAAAAAAAAAATCAAAACATGTTTGATTTCATTTGATCGGCCGGTATACCGTAAGATCGTTTCCATTTTTCAGCGCACACCTGTCTGATCTGTGCGTCCGATGGCCAAGTAAAATTGGAAAAGTGTGCGGCAGGCTTCACTTTCACAAACCTTGTATTGCACATGTACATGTATGTACATACCGGTACATACATACATTGTGTACATGTAAACTCTAGTACATGTACAAGGAGATTAGAAAAGGGCATGTTAGGTTTTTCAAAATCTTTACTAACCTAGAATGTATTACACCTGTATAAGACAGATGCCAAACTAACAGAAAAACAATATGATGGTTTACAATTGTAACTGATTTCCCTGGATTTACAAAATGTAACTGAAAGGGTTGAACCCAACTAAAAGGTTAAAGGTAAAATCCATGACGTTTTATTAAAGGGAATGTACATCATTGGCTTTTGCTGTAATTTTCAGAAATGAACTATTTGAGGGGTTAGTATAATAGATCAAATATTGTTACACTGATATGTTTACAATTTTGCGTTCGAAAATGCTGGAAAAACCAAGAATAACAAAAACGTTCAAGTAGTCTGGTTCCATGACTCCACTAAAGATAAAATGGATCAATTTATAGATGCCAGAAAATTGTAAGGTAAGGGAACCAAGTCTAGCTGCTCTGCACCTGTTAATGAACATGTAACAAAAGCAAACAAAATTTGGACTGAAAAAAAGGTACGGTAAATTTGGAAGCAGTGATTGAAAAATAGTTTTTTCCAACGGTGGTCGGCCGACCACCGTTGGAAATGTATACAAAAATACAATTTTCTTGAAAATGACTTCACACCTGGTGCCATAATTTTACAGGATGCTTTAGACTGCCATTTACCAACATCCAACTAAGGTATTTCGTAAAAACTTGGTAGTTTTATTTTTCGATGTTTGCAAATGTTGTATATTCCCTTTAAGGATTAGGGCTAGCTCATACATGGGGAAAAATGCACATACCCGGTATGGGGGGGGGGGGCACAAAAAGGTACGCACTCAAAACCAACCAGATGCTGCCTCATTATGATTATTATCATACAGTTCAGACGCATCAGGATATTTACACACAATACACTGTACGTAGCTCAACTGGTGTGAAATTCATTTCATCGGCTCTTTATATTTCTCAGCAATTTCTATTTGGAGGAATAATTCATGAAATGTTGGGGGTGGAGGAGGGAAGGGGGTGTGGGGTTCAATGCCAGCTGTCACCTCTGCACCTGTTTTGTCAGAAACAGACGTCTCATTTGCATATTCAGCAAACCTGTCTGACACATGATGGGAGAAATTAATGCATATATTTGGAAAAACCAAGTGCCAAGTTGCTTTCTGTGCTGTAACAAGCATTGATTTCTGTAATGTCATTAAATATTGTGTAATGTCATTAAATATTATTGTATTGTACTGTTTAGTTTATTAAATGTAGAGTAGATCATTTGCAGCTATCCAAAAAGTAACCGACAACATTATTTTTGAAAAGCTTACTTTGGTTTAAAGAGTAATGGCTTAATCTCCCTGTGAAATTATTCTTTCTGGCATGCTGTCATTTTGAAGAAAACAATAAAAGAAGGCCATTCCCAAAGATGCATGAAGTGGCACATTTTTGGAAGTTTCCATAAGTACTTAGTAGTTGGTTTGTAATTTCGGCGAATCCGTGAAAGGTGCACGCAAGCACTGACACAACACACACGCGCGTGGTTGCTACTATTTGTCGGTTCAGTGCTTGACATCGCATAGCTGGAATTGGCTGAATGAGAACGTGTCCCTGACACTGATTTCGGGCACAATTCAAAATGTGATTCAGCAACTTTTGATTGAAATCGAGATCCTAAAATATTGTTTTCTCGGAATATACAGCTGAAGCTGAAGCTAAAATTTCACCGGGTCAGTTGTTAAGCACCCATCTTTAATTTTGAGCACTTTTGTTGCTTCAAACAAAAAATTTGCACATAATGACAAATGATCTACCCTACCTTTAAAATTAATACCAAATACAGTTTATTATTGAACCCTTTGGTCTGCCTGAATCCAATCTGATGTTTGCTGTAGTGTCAGCCTAGTCACGATGTCTTGTTAATGTTTGTCTAATGACCTTTCTTGCGTTGCTCTTGTACATACTGTGAATTCATGTAATAACTTCCAGTATATTCATCAGGTATCTTTGCACTGAAGTCAATGATATCATCACTTGCACTCCATGATATCTGCCCTTTCATAAAAACCTGAGTCAGTTTACCTATACCTATTGGTCGAGAGCCCGTCACGTGGGTGGTTGTGAACCATCGGTAAAACACCACTGCGTTCTGCGCCACATCGCGCAGTACACGTGCGTTAATTCTTGGTTCTTGGTTCTTGGTTGGTTCTTCTCCTAAATACTCCACGTGGGAGTTTATACAGGAGGCCAGAAACACCGGGGCAAACCCCTTCTCTTAGCGATAAGTGTTTACTGGGTTCTTTTACGTGCATTTATACAACACACGGGACCTCTGGCTCAACGTCCCATCCGAAGGACGAAGCAATAATGGTTAAGTGCCTTGCTTAAGAGCACAAGTGCCCGCCGGCGGGCTCGGACCCACGTCACTGTTGCCTCTGAAACACAAGAACGTGAGTCCGGTGTTCTTAACTGCTCGACCATCACACTCCATATTTAAGGAGATTTTATAAGGCGCATACATCATGGCCAGATGGGTGTTTCACAAAACAAAAAGGAAAATTGCTGAACAAAATCATTGGAAATTTGTGAATTTTTCACTTGTTTTGACTTTTGACCATTGACCGAAAGGTATTAATCCGTGTCCAGGCCCCTGGCCGGTTTCAAACGTACTTGTTTAACACCGGCCAAGCAAATCTCTTTTGTGAGTATGTGTGGTTCTGTAAAGAGTACCCTCCGGCACTTTCCAGAACCACACATACTCACACCAGAGATTTTTCCACATGGTGGTAACGCAACAACTCACCTTATTATTACCCTTCACCATGCAAACCTTCAAATCTCACCGGCCTAGCACATATTTATTCCCTTATTGAAAACTACAGAACTGAGACAAATTCACGAGATACATGTATCTGTGCACTAGTGTAATCTTACTCGATATGTGTGCATTGAAAAGTATGGTATTATTCTCACCAGATATCTGAGCATTGAAGGCTACCCCTACGGCGCACTTGTCGTTGGCCACGGCGGCGATTTCGCCGGCGCAGCGGGTCCCGTGGCGATTCAGTGACTTCCCGTCGTCTTTGTGAACCTCAGGCATCGGGTCCGGATCATTGTTGTTCAGGTCCCAGCTGCCTTTTGCATTCTGGATAAGGACAAAGACATACATTGTATATTGTATAGATGTAATCATTTATTAACCCTAACCCCCTAAGCCCTTGTGGCTAGGATTCATCCTCAATCCTGCAAAATCTTCCAACTGCCACCAAGTTCAAATTGGATTCTGCCTGAATCCTCCAACCTCATCCATTATTTCTTTAAAGGGAAGATACAACATTTGCAAACATCAAAGATCGAAATGATCAAATTATCACGTAATACCTCACTGAATTGTTAAGGAATGACAGTCTAAAGCATCCTTTAAAATGGTGGCTCCTAGTGTGCTGACATTTTCAAGAAAAACTGTATTTTTCCAACACTGGGGGCAGACCAGCATTGGAGAAAACTGGCTTTTTTTCAAAAAGTGCTCCTATTTTTTCATATTTAGTTATTCTGACATTTCTTTGCAATTGATTACACACCTGTGAAGGGGTACGTCAAGCCTGCTAGACTTATTCTCTGACCTTACAATTCCCCAAAGTGTATCAATTGCTCTGTTTCACCTTAAGTGGGGTCAGGGAACCAGACTACAAGAATATGCAGGGGTGTGAGTGACCACTGATAAAAATAGCTGAAAACATCTGAAAAAGGTGTAAAAAAACTGAACTTTGGAAATCTCCTATACTTTTGTACACAGCAAGTGAGGGAAAAAGCTGAAAAAAAGCTGAATCCAAAACTAAAAAATAGCTGAAATCAGCTTTAAAGCTGAGATTTCACACCCCTGAATAACATAGGTTTTCTTGGTTTTTCCATTCTGAAAATTGCAGTAAAAACAAATGTTGCACATTCCCTTTAATTTGCTCAGTGGAGGGGTGACCGCTGCCTCAATCCTTCAAAATCCTCCAACAATCACTGTCAATACATTGAGGCATTGCCAATGATATCCAAAAGTATTGCGGATGGTATCCAGTATAATGCCCCAAATATGCAGGGCTGAACATGTACAATTCAGGGTACATGTACATGTAAAGCTCAAAGCTGGCCTCAGGTCGACCCACGATTTGCTCGCGCCACGGCGGAACCGTCAGCATCATGCAGAAAAACAATGCTCAGGTCACAAAACTGAGAAATCATGTGATGGTCGCGGAACACGTCGCAGAAGTTGAAATTTTTCTACTCTTGCGACTGTTGATTTTTTTTTTAGTGTCAATTGATGCCAATCGTTTTAATATCGTCGCAGTTACACTCAGGTCGCACAAAATCGGCGACTGAGTTGTTCCCCACGGTCGTACATGTAGCTCAGACGCAGCTTGATCCTGTAAAGTCAGTGGCCGACTGATCAGTGTCGTCGCATGGTCAGCGTGAGGCCGGCTTAGGACCTTGAAACAATGCATCCTCCAAAACCAACTGCCATTCAGCCTCAATCCCCCCAAAATCCTCCAAAACTGCCTGGTTGATTTTTGGAGGATTGAGGGTTAGGCTTAATTTTCTTTGCCCAATGGAGTCCACACTGTAAGATAGAAAGAAGGGACTTACGTAGTTGGCTAAGATGTCTTCGTTTCTCCACTCCAGACCTGCACAGAGAGTGTCCAAACATATTAATTTATTTGTTTGGAAGTACAGGTAAACGTATCAATGGGTTTGGGTCCCAGCAACAAGCATCCACTGGTCATTGTCTGGGGGTCCACCCGATGTTCCCCAGTCCCTATGTTCCCCAGTCCCTATGTTCCCCAGTCCCTATGTTCCCCAGTCCCTATGTTCCCCAGTCCCTATGTTCCCCAGTCCCTATGTTCCCCAGTCCCTATGTTCCCCAGTCGCTATGTTCCCCAGTCCCTATGTTCCCCAGTCGCTATGTTCCCCAGTCCCTATGTTCCCCAGTCCATATGTTCCCCAGTCCATATGTTCCCCAGTTCATATGTTCCCCAGTCCCTATGTTCCCCAGTCCCTATGTTCTCCAGTCCCTATGTTCCCCAGTCCCTATGTTCCCCAGTCCCTTTGTTCCCCAGTCCATATTTTCCCAAGTCCCTTTGTTCCCCAGTCCATAATGTTCTCCAGTCCCTTTGTTCCTCAGTCCCTATGTTCCCCAGTCCCTTTGTTCCTCAGTCCCTATGTTCCCCAGCCCCTATGTTCCCCAGTACCTTTGTTCCCCAGTCCATATTTTCCTCAGTCCCTTTGTTCCCCAGTCCCTACATGTACATGTATGTTCCCCAGTCCATATGTTCCTCAGTCCCCATGTTGCCCAGTCCCTTTGTTCCCATGTCCCTATGTTTACCAGTCCTATATATGTTCCCCAGTCCCTATATTCCCCAGTCCCTTTGTTCCCCAGTCCCTATGCTTACCTATGCTTCCCCAGTGTTCCCCTAGGGTTAGGGTTACTGGATATATGAATGGGGTCATTCTGTGGGGAACATAGGGACTGGGGAATGTAGGGACTGGGAAATATACATGTAGGGACTGGGAAACTAGGGACAGGGGAACATAGGTACCGGTATACGCACCCATTGTCTCAAGCCAATAAATTGGTTTCAAGTGCGACATGATTTTAAACATTTGCCTTTTTGCTAAAGACGAAATATATCAAGCCTCTCCAACTTTTTGATTTATAATTTTAAACAAAATAAAATTGCCCGAGAGGCTAGTGTCCCAGACAGTGTGAACTTGTGAAGTACATGTACATGAATGTTTCGGTAATATCTCAGCAGCCTGGGCCAGGTTCGAGCAAGGACCATTAGTCGACTTGTGGTTGATTTGTGACGTACCTTTCACCTGCGCACTAATAGCAACGTGCGAACGTCTCTAGTCAAACGCTGGTCAAAATGTCATCGCAAAACTTCTGGGTCCTGGCTCCCTGCTGTACGTTATGAATGCGCGCGGCTATTGGTTACCAGCGATGCAACCAGCCCCAGTAGGTTAGTTCCAAATAGTTGACTAGCGTAGTCGACTATCGTCGACTAGACAGAGTTCGGGCAAGCGTTAGTCTAACTATGGTTAACCACTGGTCAACTACGGTATAGTCCTTGGGCGAACTTGCCCCCGGCTGTTCTTGGACTAGCTGTATCAAGGAAACATGGTCTTAAAGGACCAAGAGTTTCCCCCATTTAAATGCCGGTGTGTAGGGCTTCAATAGAACAAAAGTCATGTGTTCTTCAAAACGCGTGGGCTTACCATCATCAATAACAGCAACCACCACTCCTGTGCCGGTGATATTATGATTCCAGACTTCAGTCACGTTGATGTCCATACCTGGAGACGCATGGTTATGCTGCAAATAGATATAAAGACAACAAAAAATCATTCACTTAAAGGGAATATACATCATTTGCTTTTGCTGTAATTTTCAGAAATGGATGGAATTGGGGGGTTGGAAATATATAGCAAATATAGTTACACTGACTTTTTTGAGGTTTTGGGTTCGAAAATGCTATAAAAACCAAGAAAAACTATCATTTTCCTGTAGTCTGGTTCCCTGACTCCATATAAGAAGAAACGGAGCAGTTTACATACATTGGGGAATTGTAAGGTCAGGGAACCAGTCTAGCTGGCTCGTACCCGTTCATAGGTTTGTAATCGATTGCAAACAAGTGCGATGGTCAATTGGGGCCAGTATTTGAAAAAAAGCCAGTTGTTTCCAACGCTGATCGGCCGATCAGCGTTGGCACCTGGTACATGTATACTGTCATTTTCAAGAAAAGTGGTATTTTTGTATCAATTTCCAACACTGATCGGCCGATCAGCGTTGGAAATTGATACAAAAATACCACTTTTCTTGAAAATGACAGTATGTGCCATGATTATACAGGATGCTTTACACTGTCATTCACTAACAGTCCAGCACGGTATTTCAAAATGATTTGGTAGTTTTATTTTTTGATGTTTGCAAATGTTGTATTTTCCCTTTAATAATATTATGGGGAAAAAAGACACGTTCCTTGTCAATTTCAAACCCATTTATTGACACACACAAAATGTTTCCCTTTGTGGTTTAATTAGTTGAACATTTGTAATAAAAGGTGTACATTTTCCCTGATGAGCAATCACCTTTTCCCTGGTACATGTACAGTGTATGTCAATGTAGATTGCATACAGCATTGCTTATTATCAGTACAATTTTTTTTTTGGAGGAGGGGGCAAGTGGGAGGGGGGGGGGGCAAAGAAATAGTTAGGGGGGCAGTGTGCCAGTGGCATATTTGATTTCCAAAATTTCACTCGCTACTTTCACAGTCCTTCTGATGTGAGGCGTGCGCTCGCACCCCCACACCGTCACACGCCTAAAAGCTTCCCAAGAAGTGCGAATTAATAACCACACACCTGAATCCCTCTGTACCGCACACCTCGGCATACATTTACAGCATTAATTATACTTCTGTGAGCTCTTGAAATGGCTTTACTGTAAACCAAGATGAATATTATAAATAAACAAATACCAGATTGTTCAGTCCTAGTTTGGACCACAGAATCACACGCCTAGACAAACACACCCCTAGAAAAATCATACGCCTGGAGAAATCCAGGTGTGCCGTTTTCCACTATGCCTGTGATTTTCATATTCAGTAGGACTGCTACTTTCAACTATAGTTCTGATACTAAACAGCAAAGGAAATTATAATCTTTAGACGTGGGGGCGGGGCAAATGAGAAAAAAATGTGGGGGGAAATGCCCCCTTACGTCTCCCCCCACTACCGCCACTATTACATTGCTAGCATAACTTTGGGTGTGATTAGTTGGCTACATGTCTTTATGAGTTTATTGCTTCTCACATACTATACCAGCGACCCTTGAACCGAGATATTGAAACAATCATTCAGTCGAGAAATCTTCACAGCAAAAAAAACCTCAACGTGTTGAATAATTTATTCCAAAATCTGAGAGTTTCAGCTGTGTCTAGTACAAGACCAGGAAGATGCTGTTTGCGTATCGGTGCTGACAACTGTTTGTGTCCATCCATACTGTGTGCATACATGCATCCATCAAGTGATACGGCACATGTCATGCACTGGTACATGAACTACAGTAGGCTTGTACACATGTGGATGGGCAGTTCCTCAGATCCGAACTGTGAATACAGACTCGAAATTTGGAAATTTGGACTTTGTTCCCCTAAACTAATGCAGACACTCACTGGAAAGCATGGTCAAACTACCGTACCGGGTACATAATGCTGCTATCATCAAAATCAATCAAATCCAATCTTGGGAACTTCTACACACCTTTCCCAACAAATCCCAAGCAGGGGCCTGAGTGCTCAGAATTTCTCTGGTTAGCGTGCTGAAGTTCCCAAGACTTCTTGTAAAAAATTTGGAAACTGAATTTAAAAAAATACAATCTCAAAGCTGGCTGATGCTGAATGGAAGGGCCTACATGTACATGTATACAATGGGAAACTATTGAGAAAAATCTTACTAATACTATTGTATGCCAGTACCATCTTGTGCATACCGTACACATGTACAGAATGTATATGTATGGCTTCTTTTTTTTTTGTTAATGGTTTTTTGTTTGTTAAAGTGCAACAGATGTTAACCCAGCCTGCTCAGTACAGTACACTGATTTTTTTTTCAAGTTTGCAGGGGTGTACAAACTACATGTACAATTTGGTGTACGGTACACGTACATGTGTATTATCATAGAACGGTATGCACATGTACATGTGTGTGTACATGTATCGGTGCCATTGAAATTTGTAATCATTGACGCTGTGTGTTCATGTACATGTACATGGTTACAGGTATGCCTACACATAAACCTGTGTACACACACAATGTATTTGTGTATGAAGTGCTCCAATAGCCAAAGTTCAGGCATACAAGAACTGTTTACATTTACAACGCACATGATCATGTACATGTGCAATGTACATGTATGCATGTACGCTCTGAATTCGCTCTCAAACAACAATACCTTGAGCCAGGCACTGTTTATGATGACACCAACAGTATGACTCATCAAAACATTTTTGATTCTGCAATGTTTATCGAACGAGTATCGATTCTTGCCTTCCATGAAGGATTAGTGCCTTTAATTGCTACAGACCCGTCATTAGAAATTGCACGGTTAATTGCTCCCTCTGTTGATGGAATATTTGTCTAAGTCCGAAGGTGAACATGCGAAGCAAAGGCCACATAGTATAACGTCTTGGAACCTTCGTCCTTCGGATGGGACGTAAAGCCGTAGGTCCCGTGTGTTGTGTAATGCACGTTAAAGAGCCCAGTAACACTTGTCGCTAAGAGAAGGGCTTTGCCCCGGTGTTTCTGGCATTATGCGCCTCAGCACCTAGCAAAAATGCGCTACATAATGGGTCTCATATGCTTATATACTTCATTTACCTGTCTTTGGTTGCATTCTCCCCCAGCGCTTTGTAATTGTATCCTCTGGCAAAAAGCGCTATATAAATACAGTTATTATTATTATTATTATTAACCAAGACTACCCATTGCCCTGTATCCTACCCCCATGTTTTTCAGTAAAAGTACATGTAATTATGTATTGTGAATAGTAATTGTTTTGCTTTTTGCAATGTATTGATTTTAGTTAATGTACAAGTACACTAGAAAATCAATTATCACATAATTTTTAAGCACGACGACAATAAACAAATCTTCAATCTTCAATCTACATACATGTACGGTATGTAGCTTAACTGTCTGTTAGGACAGTTTTGTCTGTCTTTTATCAACAAGGACATGTATGCGTGTCTTGTCTGCTGTCTGTTCATCTGTCCGTCTAGTGTGTGTTTCCCACTCTGTTTGTTTCTAGGTCTCTTTGTCGTGGTCGTCACGCTGTTTGATGTTCTGTGTCTGTCCGTTATACGTACATGTATCTGCCTGTTTTAGACAATTAAAGGGAATGTACATCATTGGCTTCTGCTGTAATTTTCAGAAATGAAGAGGGGTTAGTATAATAGATCAAATTTTGTTACACTGACATGTTTGAAGTTTTTTCTTCTGGCAAAAAGCGCTATATAAATACAGTTATTATTATTATTATTATTAACCAAGACTACCCATTGCCCTGTATCCTACCCCCATGTTTTTCAGTAAAAGTACATGTAATTATGTATTGTGAATAGTTGTGTTTTAATTTTTTTTTTTTTATTGATTATACAGTGTTTTTAATAAGTACAAATTAATTAGAAAATCAATTATCACATAATTTTGCTACACGAACACAATAAATACATATCTACCTCAATCTACATACACAAGCATGTATGTAAGTTAACTCTGTTGGACATGTTTTTTATCTGTTTATCAACAAGGACATGTGTGTTGTCTGCTGTCTGTGTCTCTGGTCTGTTAGTCTGTGTTGTTCCTCTTGTTTTCTCTTTGGTCTCTTCTCTGTCGTGGTGTCATGCTGTGATGTGTCTCTGTGTGTCGTTATACCGTACATGCTGTGCCCTGTTTTAGACAATTAAAGGGAATGTACATCATTGGCTTCTGCTGTAATTTTCAGAAATGAAGAGGGGTTAGTATAATAGATCAAATTTTGTTACACTGACATGTTTGAAGTTTTTTCTTTGAAAATGCTGGAAAAACCAAGAAAAACAAAAAACGTTCAAGTAGTCTGGTTCCCTGACTCCACTAAAGATAAAATGGATCAAATTTCAGATGCCGGAAAATTGTAAGGTAAGGGAACAAGTCTAGCTGGCCTACACCCGTTCATGAATATATAACCAATAGCAAACAAAATTTGAACTGAATAAAAAAAGGTAAATTTGGAGCAGTACTTAGTTGCACAATAGTTGGGTTTTTCCAACGGTGGTCGGCTGACCACCGCTGGAAACAGATACCAAAATGCCATTTTCTTGAAAATGACTTCACACCAGGTGCCATAATTTACAGGATGCTTTATAGACTGTCATTTACCAACATTCTAGTAAGGTATTTCGTAAAAACTTGGTAGTTTTATTTTTCGATGTTTGCAAATGTTGTATATTCCCTTTAACTAATGTTCACCTACAAAAGGTTTTTTTATATAGTTTGTAGATTGTTTTTAAATTTTAACTGGTTCATCTTTTTTGACGCATTTGGCGCTTTACAAGTATTAGTTATTATTATTATGTTAGTACCGGTATAAATAAAATGTACACACTTAAATTTAATCATTGAGTGTTTGGTTTTAATGTTTCATAATGCAAAATGCATATACTCCAAAATTAATCAATTATAGTAGGTACATGTATATAGTAAAGTGTAATCATGGTAAACGTGACTGGCCCCAATAATAGCCTATTTATTGCTGAACTGTTATGCACATGGCACATACAATGATACATGTACACGTTGTGCAAAGTATGGTACCTGTTGTACAATTTTAATGTACATGTATTCTTGAATTTTATGAAGCTTGCCTGTACACTTGTTTCTGGTCTATTTTAAGAACGTACACTACATGTATGCATCAGCACCTGTTGCTTAATGTGTGACCATGTAATTTATTTAAAATTACGGAGCATGTGGCAAGCGAGAATAACAAAGAAACTCCGACAGCGAAAATATAATGAAACCAGTGATCCGTGGTGGAATAATAATGATTGGCCCGACAAACAAAGCAAACTGGGCCTGCCTTGTGGTTTCTTTGCTCAAAAATGTCCGTAGCTGTTGGTCATGTTCAATACAATGTGGACTCCGTGTACAGCTGGATCCCGGGAACTGGAAGTGGTGCCAGTTGGCCTATTAAAAAAATTCAGTATGATTAGTGAAGCGTGTGCATACATTTATGCATGCAAAAAAGTACACGTACCATAACAAGCAATTGACTATAAAGCCGTATTCCCATTGAACTGTTTTTTTTTAGTAATGTTCACTTCAGGAGACGATGGGTACTGTTGCCAAGTGCTGTGGTCACTTTTAGTGGCCAATTTTTTTGGCCCAGGAAAAGTGACCTGCCAGAGATGAGAATTCCAATGCGAATGGTGCGAGTCGGTTAAACCGCAAGAGAATGCGTGAATACATTACACGGCACTTGAATTGCTGTTCATTTTTTTTTTTTTTATGAAAATCATTATGTAGATATTCTGGGCACCATTAGACCTACCATTCGTAATTCATGGCATCATTCAATTAGCGAACAATTTTCCACAGTGATACGTTAAGACGATCAAGTTCAACATCGGACGGCTGAGCAGATGCTTAGATTGCTTCCTTTAACGTGCGGTCGATCTTGGTAAAAAAAAAAATTCCCAAGTTCAAAGTCCAAGTGTGGAGGCCAGTAAGATTTTACCCATTCAGTTGTTAATTACCATCGTCTTGGTAAAATCTTTTTAAAAAAGGTAAAAAAACGTGTAAATTGTATACATGTGTACATGTACGGATATATACTGGAGTACATTATAAACTGCATTTCATAAAAATAGAAGAATCATGATCGCCAACACCTGTAAATGTACGCGATTATGTACACAATAAATGTCATGCAATACACATATAGTACCGGTACATGTAATTGCCTGGATATTGGCAGGATCCAGTACAGGGGTGGAATAACCGGTCTTAAAGCTGTCTATGCGCATTAGTCTAAAAGCTCTGGCTGTCAGTCAGTCTACAAGTAAGACCATTGCAACGACACGGTCTAAGTATTAAGACAGTCTTAAAATAGTTAGCCTGGGTTGGGCTGGCTTAATACGGTTGGCTTAAAACGGTCTATAGGTGGGATTTTTGGAATTCACTGGTGTTGAATTATTCTTTCCCAAAATATTTTTTCCCAGTTGATGAGTGTTTGATGATTAAATCTTATAAAAGCAGAACACTGCACTGAGTTGTACTGCAAATACAATTTTCTCAATATAAAATTTCGGAATTGACATTTGATTTCGCATGATATGAATCACACAAACCTAAAAAAAAAAAATGTGCAGTCTCTCCAGTATTCCGGCGCCCGTAACCATGGAATGTTTGTTTGTGAATCATTACTCTAAGCGGGCTTAGTAAAGACCAGCTTATTGCAATGGGCTAAGTTTGGTGTCTTAACCAAGACCGTCTAAGAACAATAGCCGGCTAAAATTGGACTGGTTTAGCCAGCTGACTAAGACTGCGTTATTGCAATCTGCCCCTGATCTCTTTGTCCTGGCAGTTATTCAGAAGTTGACATCATGCTAGCATCCACATTTTGCCAGCTCCCTGGAGCTGCTTGTTAAATGAGGATAAGGATTATCTGCATCTGTTGGCTTAATACAATGCAAGTGCAAACTCCATGGATATCCAGCACAGATGAAACCTCCTCCACAGCATGCCCCAATGCTCACATAAACATCTGGTGTTTGCATAGATCTGCACCTTGTCTGAAGTGAATGGTTTTCCTGCCAACCTGTTTGGTGAGGCCTGGCTAAATCCCTAGAACTTGGCTACAGGTGTTGTTTGGCTTGGGGATTTTCTCTTAATTGCAAATGCAGCATTTGCAGGGATTGTCCTTAATTAACCCTAACTCCCTAGGCCTTTATGCCAGGATGTAGCCTCAATCCTGGAAAATCCTCCAATTGGCCTCATGAAAAATAGCAATATATTGTAGCCTCAATCATGCCTCAATCCTGCAAATTCCTCCATTATTTCTTGAATATGGTCCATGGAGAGGTGACCACTGCCTGAATCCTGCAAAATCCTCCGGCTGTGACTGTCAATAGGCCGAGGCAGAGGCAGTGACATCCTGGAGCAGTGCGGAGGATTTCAAGTACAATCAAGGACTAAATTTATGCTAGGCTGAGCATAAACAACACAAGGTCCGGCCCAAGACCTTGACACAGTGCATCCTCCGAAATCAGCACCGCACTTTTGCCATGTACATGTAACCTCAATCCTGTAAATTCCTCCAATTTGCAAAAAGGATTTTGGAGGATGTGGGATAGGGTCAACCTTAAAGGGTCCATGAGATGAAATCAAACTGGAGCATCTTTGTTTCAAATATCAATTCCTCTGAAATGTATGGAAACTGCTAGATGTATCCTGAATTTTTAGCTAAATGTTTTGCAAAGCGCACTTTTTTAAACATTTAAATTTGTAAACATGCTTTTCCTGACAACTGAGGACGCTGTTGCTTGTGATGTTCACTTTGGGCACACAGCCTTCGGGTCAGCATTTTTCTCTTCAAATTATAAACACAAGGCTTTACTCGTTGAAATAATTGGTAGTGCTATACATTTTTCTCATTGTCTCATACTGTCATGTACGGAAACAACGGACGAATCACCTAACGCAAAATGAAATAACCACAGTAAAACCAACACATTCTGGTAACTTTTTATGCTGAAGCAGACGTAAAAACACTGAAGTTTCTGCCTTGAATGATATACTGTATCACAGTTTTGCTGTTTGATGCATAATTTAGCATAAAAACGAAACATGGAATGTTCACAGAGGTAGGCCTAAATATCAAGGATTGCATTAAAAAAAATCCATTTCATGGGCCCTTTAAGCTTCAGTCACCTGCAACTTCTATTTTTGTACAAATTCACTGAGCTATGAAAAAGTCAAGGCATTCTATTCAATTCTACTAAATTTTTAGATCCATTTAACTATTTGACACCCCCCCCCCCCGAACAACTACTGCTGAAGTGTGTCAATATCCCTGATCTATAAGGCCCCCTTTACACAGGGCTGCGACCTGTGTAAAAAACTGCAATTTTCTGGCATTTTCATGTCGAGCTACCGGCCGGTACGATAGCTCGACATGAGCTATGTGTACTTTTGGTGTACTATCAACAAAATCTGCTTCCCTGCATAAAAAATTTTTCGTCTGAATTGATTTTAGAAGCCTGCATGTTTGTATACAAATCGATATAAAAAATAACCAACCGCCTCGAAAAAAGTAATCAATGGGTGTCATTTGCATTTTTTGTTCGTTTCCAATAATAACACAAGTGACTCAAAATCCAAAGAAGAATGTTCAAAACCTAACCTGTTGAGGTTTCAGTTCGGTGGATAATACACTTTTCAAGAAAACAGTGAAAAAACCATGCCCAACCTTTTGATAACGAAACACGATTTTGTTTTTTAGAACTCTTTAACCCTAACGTACCTAAATCCATCAAAATCCACCCCCCTATTTCGGGGGATTTCGGCGGATTCAGGATACCTCCATATTGAACAAACTGGGGGATTTTGATGGACTCAGGATTCGAAGCCTAGCGGAGCTGGCAGATTTTGATGGATTCAGGATACCTCCATTTTGAGCTATTGGGGGACTTTGATGGATTCAGGATGTTTGTGGTCAATTAAATACTGCTGGCACTTGCCCTGCCAAGTCTGTAACATAGTGTACAAACATGTACACACATGTGCATGTACTGGGTGGACTTGCATGGAGGGTCACGTGCTGGAGGAAAGATACAAATAATGCGCGAAAACGTGACGAACGCAACGCCGTTTACGCGCAAAGAACACCATGTGCATCGCTAATAATTATGTGTGCGCATACGCGTAAATACTCGGTGCGCATTTCTTGCTTCGCGCGTGTTGAGCTAGGTCACGTGCTGGAGGAAAGATACATTTAGCGGATTCAGGATACTTTCTAGTAAAAGAGCCCCAGGAGTTAGGGTTAAAAGACTGATCTTTGGAAATCACAGGTTTTCTAGATTTCTTCTAAATGACACCAAGTCAGATGGAATAATGTCACAGGGTGTTTAATACCAATATGATCTTCAATCCAAGTAAGCTTTTGATGATAATTTGTTCATTTATGTACCGGTACCTTTGGGATACAAATGATCCTATGCCCTTACGAGGGCAATGCTGTACCTCGATCAGCATCCCCTGCCCCCCTTCTCCTGCAATCACACACTCCTTACCAAATGCCACTGCGTGGAATAGGATGGATCCAGGAACTGCAAGCTCCGTTTTGTCCGTCGCCTGATCCGCTGCTGGTGAAACCACTGCACATCCGGGTGTTCCCTGAGTTTCGTCTCAGTCTCCCCCTGAATCCGCCTCAGTTCGGTCTGGTCGTCGGTCCCGTTCAGCGTCGCGTTGTAGCTGGCGTGCACAAACAGGTAGTGGTTGAGTAGCTCGCCGACTTGGCCGTGATTAAGTAAATCCACCTCTTTGGCGATGCGGTTGGCGATTTCGTCGTAGTCAGTCCGTTGGACGGTCTTGCGGTGGGATGCCGTCCGGAACTTGACCGCCCAGGACAGCGTGGAGCGCATGTCTGCGGCCGCGGGGCTGGACTGCGCCTCGTCGTCCGCGTTGGTGGCGTACTCCTGCCGGTGGATGTACATGGCGCGCAGCGGCCGCGGGTACATGACCCAGAAGGCGATGAGAACGGGCAAGTGGAAGTGGCGTGGCATGACCTCCTGACCTCCGGAGGTCAGGGGGCACCGGTCCATCAACATGATTCCGTTGGGGGTGAGTCCGTCCCGGCAGGCAGCGGGTGCATCACCGTGGAGGAGACAAGCGTACCCACAATGTCTTGGGAAACTTCAGCTCGTGACGCACAGTCGGGATAGCGCCACTGTCCTTGCTATAGTGATAATGCGTCCTTGGCACATGGGTCTGTTCTCCTGAAGATTAGGAAGATAAAACCAAACTCAGATAATCAGTACAGCTGGTAGCCCATGCCCCAACAGTCATGAACCTCAAATTTTAATACATAGTTTGTAAATTATCTTGCACACCCCCTAGGGAGTTAGGGGTTTACCCTAACTCCCTAGGGTATGTACACAAATCATATTAAAATTATTAATACAAAAATTATACACACACATACCGGTACATGTACGGTAGGAATCCTGCATGAACATTCATTTACATGTACATGTACATGTAGGCCTACATTTGTACAAGTACATGTATGTGAACAGAATCCGAAGAATTTGCAAATGTCCAGAACATGTCTAGACAGTGAAATACTGGGAAACACACAAGTGCATGTAGCAAACTTCCCTGTTTTATTTACACTGTAAAAGGTGATAGCACAACCTTCACTTACATGTACATGTGTACATGTACACATGTACATGTACACACTTGTATACATGTACATGTACATGTACACGTACGGTACATGTACCATTGATATTGGCCCATGAAATTGAGCCCAAAGTCTTTGTACACTGGTCCACTGCACACTATACTCACCACTCAGTGCAATTTGTAATTTACTGTTGACCTTAATAAGACTTTGGCACTTGACAGGACAAGGTCACGGTTAACAACAAACAGATGTATACATGTACATAGTGTGTACATGTACAAATGTATGAACGCAACATGCGTAAATGAAGCTGTACATGTATGTAATGTAGATATTAAATTACTATAGTGCTATACAAAATGATGCCTGCTGAGCGCATCCATGTTTGTGCACAAACCTTAGGACAACTCAAAATTGTGTACAGCTTCTGTACAACATGTACCGGGTACAGCTATTTGCATACTTTGTATCGAAGCCAATGCGTCCAAAGCTGAATCGCATGGATATCAGTAGAAGATTCCCTAACCCTTTTTGCAAGGCCCTTTTTGCAAGGAACCATCCTCAATCCTCCAAAATGGAAAAATTTTGCAACAGCGCCTAAATTCTTCAAAATCGTCCGACAGTCCTGCTTCTAAATTGTATGCATTCATCGTCAATCCTCCAATATCCTTCTCATCTCAAAATGTTGCACTCATGTTCAAATGAAGGATAACCAACCCCTCAATAATTCAAAATCCAAGACAGTCCTGCCTCAAAATGCATTACTCATCAATCCTCCAAAATCCTCCTCATCTTCATTCACCATTCATCCTCAATCCTCCAAAATCCTCATGTGCTTAAAACACCATTCATCCTCAATCAGGACTCCAAAATCCTCATGTGCTTAAAACACCATTCATCCTCAATCCTCCAAAATCCTCATGTGCTTAAACACCATTCATCCTCAATCCTCCAAAATCCTCATGTGCTTAAACACCATTCATCCTCAATCCTCCAAAATCCTCATGTGCTTACACACCATTCATCCTCAATCCTCCAAAATCCTCATGTGCTTAAACACCATTCATCCTCAATCCTCCAAAATCCTCATGTGCTTACACACCATCCATCCTCAATCCTCCAAAATCCTCATGTGCTTAAACACCATTCATCCTCAATCCTCCAAAATCCTCATGTGCTTAAACACCATTCATCCTCAATCCTCCAAAATCCTCATGTGCTTAAAACACCATTCATCCTCAATCCTCTAAAATCCTCATGTGCTTAAAACACCATTCATCCTCAATCAGGACTCCAAAATCCTCAAGTGCTTAAACATCATTCATCCTCAATCCTCCAAAATCCTCAAGTGCTTAAAACACCATTCATCCTCAATCCTCCAAAATCCTGTGCTTAAACACCATTCATCCTCAATCCTCCAAAATCCTCATGTGCTTAAAACACCATTCATCCTCAATCAGGACTCCAAAATCCTCATGTGCTTAAAACACCATTCATCCTCAATCCTCCAAAATCCTCATGTGCTTAAAACACCATTCATCCTCAATCCTCCAAAATCCTCATGTGCTTAAAACACCATTCATCCTCAATCCTCCAAAATCCTCATGTGCTTAAACACCATTCATCCTCAATCCTCCAAAATCCTCATGTGCTTAAAACACCATTCATCCTCAATCCTCTAAAATCCTCATGTGCTTAAAACACCATTCATCCTCAATCAGGACTCCAAAATCCTCATGTGCTTAAAACACCATTCATCCTCAATCCTCCAAAATCCTCATGTGCTTAAACACCATTCATCCTCAATCAGGACTCCAAAATCCTCATGTGCTTAAAACACCATTCATCCTCAATCCTCCAAAATCCTCATGTGCTTAAAACACCATTCATCCTCAATCCTCCAAAATCATCGTTTTTCTCAAACACCATTCAACCTCAATCCTCAAGAATCCTCCAAACCTGCAATGAGCAAACACAAGCTGAAAAGCTTCCTGTGCAGAGTTCAGTGGCGGCATGACCTGACCCAACAATGGGTGGCCCCGTAAACTGTATCCTCAGTGACCCTGTACTGATGGGACAGCTCGTCTCACTGCTCAGCATCAGTCCAACTTGGCAATAAACAATTTTGACCTTTTCACTTGTATTTTGGAATCAATTGTGCTCAGTCATCCATTCATAGCGCTAAGCACATGATTTTCTGCCAACAGAGAGCTTTATTTTATGTCGACCGCGCAATAGGCCTATAAATTTTAATTAATTAATTATACCGGTATGTTTTCCGTTTTAAATGATAAGAGAGGGGAAAAAAATTGAATTTGTTTTAAGAGCACGGAGAATGCAATTTTAAGAAGCAATCACACACGTACATTGTTACACCCTGCATTACACAGTGATGATTCTGTCAAATTTTTTTGGATGAAAGGTCTAAAAGATGCATTTCTTTCTAAACTGATAAATTGTCTTTCTCTCAGATTCAAAAAGCCTGATTTTAGACAAAAGTCTGAAAAATCTCAGGCCTGCTATTTACATACATGTATGGTACACGTATCAACAAAATCTGCTTCACTGAATAAAACTTGCGAAAGATTTCCATATTTATACGAAGTTCACAAATTTTCCTCTGTATTGACTAACAGTAACAAGCCCCCAGATAGCAATTTCATGTCATCAAAGTCAATTTGAGCAGTGAGAAAATACAAGCATTTTCTTAGAAAACACTTAGAATTGTTCAGTCCAATCTCATAGGGTTTGTACATAGGGTGTTGAGTGAACTTCGTATACGGAAATCTTTCCTAAAACTTGTTCACCCAAATTGATTTGAAAAACCTGCACATTTGTACACAAAAATCGAAAATAATAATCGTCCTGAAAAAGTAAACAATGGGAGTCAGTTTTTCTACGGATCCAAACTCCAGAAATTGTTAGCAGAACTGAAGTCAAACGATAGAAAGATCTATTTTTGGAACATGTACACCATCATGACTAGTTTTGTTTGTTTGTTTTTGGTCTTATAATCAACGATGCATGGTTGCGCGATAGTGAAAAGAGCCGAGTATCAATTGTCATCCTGGAGTTATAATAAACATTGTATAATTTATTTGGGGGGGGGGGGAGGTGGCAAAACAATTAGATTCTTTCGAGTTATTCTGTTGTTCCAGGTGCAACCTGCTGTACAAACACTAAAGGGTCTGGCACTCTACCCAGTACAATCCAACCCTGGTCAGGACCAAGGTTGAGAGGCTCTACCCGAGCAGATAATCCAAAATCTACAGATGACCCATACACATCGCACCAGTCAATATAATAATAATAAGTCGAGGTCCATTAACAGCGGTCAACCCCACACCCGGTCATTATCACGCAGTGAAGACCGGATCCTCACACTGTTATTCCCATTAATAAATACCTTTATAACGAAATAAACAGTTAAAATGCTCCAATTTTGTGACTTTTTTCCAGCGATATTTCCAGACTTTTTTGTGTTCATGTTCATGGGCCATATTTTAGCTTAACAGCTACTGTATAACGACGTAAACTCAACAGAAACTGCTGCCGTAGCGAAACAAATTACAACAATGTTTTCATATCTTTACCTGATGGAGGAAGCTGAAATCTCGTTTACACATTCCTTGTGTCCGGAATTACAAAGATGCTTGGTTTAGGAAAGGTAAATATGTCGGTGGGTGAAGTGTTTCAAAGAAAATAAATCGGATCTACGCTTTCATCGTAAACATCCTCAGTATATACTGCACTGCTGTACGATGTCGTTTCAAAACTTCCTTACGCGCGCGCACGCACGCATCCCTAGCAACTGTGTTGCGTACGCGCGCGTCAGTCTCACGCGATGGGGGTTGAGCGCATGTGCAGTGCTCAATTGTTAAAGGCTACCGTAGGACTGTTACTATATTTTGACCAATCATTGGCTTGCATGGGGCTGAACGGGGCTTGATCAATGCTGGTTCAGGGGCCATTTATTCGCTTGATCTTTGAAGCCGGTCCATTATCACCGTTAATGACCGGCCACGTGATCGAGTTTCGACCAATCAGAAACCATCAACTCTCCAAGGTATTTATTAATAATAATTATTGCCTGACCATAATAATAATAATTATTGCCTGAGCATGTTCTAACAGATCTAGTTTCACTCAGAAATGGTGGGCCCGTGTTGATTTCAACATCTGATCAATAGAGTGAAAAGGTCCAAGTATGTGTGACATCTGCGTCAGGTAAATGTACACGTGTGAATATCTGTGAAATGAGCAGTGAACTTCAGACAGTACATGTCAGTGTTAATTCCCCTGCCCATTCAAACGTGAGGCGGCCCACCTCGCTACTTTCAGTGACCACCTCGCTCAATTTTTGCCAATATCACCACCTCGCTGTGAAGATTGGCAAAAAGGAAATATCAATTGAAAAATTTTCATTTTGTGTAATATACCGGTAGGAGCATTTTCCTTTACCTCCATGTATCAAGAACTCACAATTTCGATGTGTTTTTGGAATCATCGCGCATTTCTGTGAGTGCTGCATTCTTTTCAGTTTGCAGACTGCATAAATTTCGTTTCAATCATCAACTTGAATTGTTACCACCTCGCTCAGTTCATTAGCCAGGGAAACACTGGTACATGTATGTGTACACATACCGTACCGGTACATGTATGTAATAGTACATGTAACGGGGGTACCGGTACATCTACGGTATTGTTTTTGCATAATGCCAGAAACAAAAATAGGGTAGGGTGTTTACAGTAACCCGACCTACATGTACATGTACATACCTGGATATTTTAGGCCAACTTTGCCTACTTCAAACTTTTTATTGCCAAAAGTTTGCCAAAATTTTAATCTGGAGTAGGCCTACATGTATGTATATTTTGAAAATTAAAAAAGTCTTCCCTATGCGAGTTTGTTTGTATTATATGTTATTGATTAATTAATAAACAAAGGCTAATTAAATAAAAAACTGTCCTAGCTCTATGGCTAAATGTACCCTTAAAAGGGAAGATACAACATTTGCAAACATTACAAAACGAAATGATCAAACTATCACTAAATACCTTGCTGGATTGTTAGGGAATGACAGTCTAAAGCATCCTGTAAATCGTGGCTCCTGGTGTGCTGACATTTTCAAGAAAAATGGTATTTTTCCAACGCTGGTCGGCCTACCAGCGTTGGAGAAAACTGGCTTTTTTTTTCAAAACTGCTCCTAATTTTTCATAATTAGTTTTTCCGTGTTTTCTTTGCAATTGATTACACAACTGTGAAGGGGTACAAGCCTACTAGACTGACTCTCTGATCTTACAATTCCCCAAAGTCTATAAATTCTAAGTTTCATCTTAAGTGGGGTCTGGCCGGAACCAGACTACAAGAACATGAATGGTTTTCTTGGTTTTTCCAACATCTACAAGTCCAAAATGTGAAACAAGTCATTTTAACAATATTTGCTAACACATACCGGTACTAATCCTCCAAATCCATTTATTTCTGAAAATTGTAGCAAAAGCATATGTTGTACATTCCCTTTAAGTAAACAATGTACATAAATACTATGTATTGTATAAAAAAATATTGACACTCATAGTCATACATGTTACAAAAAAATACAAAAATGACATAATTTGCCTACATGTACGTGTACCTACGGTACTGGTACCTGAATAATTTTTTTCAGACATTACTGTACATGTAAAATACTTTTTGTTCAGCCTAAGGGGCACAATTGCAGAATACTCCGCCACTCGATCTATCCACCTCGTAGCCGGCTACGGAGTCACGGTTGATTGACCTCAATAAACATTCTCAGCGCTACTTGTATGTACTATGCGTCATGCTCCATTGCACTCCCCACTTCGTAACCGCGTAGCCGCCAACAGGGTAGTTGGTTTGGACTTTGAATTTTTTTCAGCATTTCCCATTCCTTTTGTGTTGCTTCGTTCTCAAGCATATTCAAGGGGACTCCCACTCCGTATCCGCGTAGCCGCCAAACAGGGTAGTTGGTTTGGACTTAGAATTTTTTTTCAGCAACTCCCATTCCTTTTGTGTTGCTTCGTTCTCAAATAATGGACCCCCACTCAGTATCCGCGTAGCTGGCATGGACTTGAATTGTTTCTTTTCCAGTGATTCCAACCTCCTAGCCAGAGAATTTAGGGGTGTAAATTTACGAGTGGCTGGGTATTCTGCAATTACTCCGCCTAAGTACATGTACCCCAGGTGTGTGTACATACCGGTACATGCTGGTATGTGTTCCTTCCTCAATGGTTTATCACAGTATACAAAGTACCTGTATGGCTAGTGCTTGCTATGGTGCTTAGTGAGCTTGCACCTGCTTTGACCCAGCTGGCATGCTGAAACTAAAAATAAACAGTCCCTGATAGCTCCCTGGTATTACAGTGCCCGCTGCATACACTGCTATTATCTAAATCACAAAGGACACTCCCACAAAACACTTCCATGACTTTGTTGGTTATTGTGTGCCATGTTACACCCTATGTGTAGGCACAATTTATCATCATTGAGCAAGGAACTTTTAATCCTTGCTCTATGCAATACATTGTATACCATACACATCAGTACATGTTGTACCTTCCATAGATTTCTGTAGAAAGAGTTTCCTGGACATTCTGTTTGTTGCCTGATTCCTTTCAACCAGATGTTTGAAATAGGATAAGTAAACAATCCAAAACGTGAAATTTTCGGGGACTTCAGGACCTAGTGCCCCTTTAAGCATGCATAGTGCAAGTATTGTACACATGGGGTCAAGGGCGAATTTACAGTCGAGTCTCGTTATAACAAACTCGTTCGGACCTAGCCAAATTGTTTGTTGTATCAGAATTTTGTATTAAGAGGAACATATCAGTCCCATTCATTGTGCATATAAATGCACAGTCGGGACCAAGGCTTTCTGTTTGTTATAACCAGAATTTTGTATTGAGAGTTTGTACTAACGAGAGTCGACTGTACATGTACATGTAGTGCTACTGTTAGTGATAGGATCTGTTTTGCGAAACTTTCCTGCACCTTTTCAATATAAAAAGCTAATTTTTCAGGCTCAGCTATCGTTTAACATTGGTAATGACAACATTCAAACACAAAACTAGTACTGGCCGGTACCTATACATGGTTTTCTAATCCGTTTCTTCTACTTGATAATGTAAGGATAATAGTACTACTGGTAGTCTCAAGCGGACTGTGAAATTCTTCCGCCTAGTACATAAATGTGCTGTTATTTCAAGAAAAGAGGAATTATAATTTCTTCGTGATGGTTAGGACAAAACCATTGTGAGAATAAAACCAGCAGTTTTTCCCAATACTGCACTCCCAACTAAGCAAATGTATACAGGTTGCGTTACAATCACTTATTGCAGGCATGCAAATGGGAATTTGGACCCAAAAAACGAGGAAATTCCAAACCACACAAGACTTTGTACAGTGTGCATTCAAAGTGAAATACGGGGAAGTCAGTGGATCCGAGGAAAAGTTGCATGCCTGTTATTTGTACCATGTGAATGAGAATTATTTGGAGTAATTGCAGAATACCCCGCCACTCGGAATACACCCCTAAAATCTCTGGCTACGCGGTTGGAATCAAGGAAAAGAAACAATTCAAGTCCATTGCCAGCTACGCAGATACGGAGTGGGGGTCCATTATTTGAGAACGAAGCAACACAAAAGGAATAGGAGTTGCTGAAAAAAATTCTGAGTCCAAACCAACCACCCTGTTGCCGGCTACGCAGTTACGGTGTAGGAGTCCCCTTGAATATGCTTGAGAACGAAGCAACACAAAAGGAATGGGAGTTGCTGAAAACATTGTAAGTCCAAACCAACCACCCTGTTGGCGGCTACGCGGATACGGAGTGCAGTGAAGCATGACGCATAGTACTAGTAAAAAAGCGCTGAGGTTTATTGAGGGCAATCAACCGTGACTCCGTAGCCGACTACGAGGTGGATAGATTGAGTAGCGGCGTATTCTGCAATTGTGCCAATTATTTTCCTGGGTGACAAACTGGGGATCCTTCCACAAAAGTGTACAGTACTTGTAGTTGTAATGGAGTCAAAACAAATCAATGAATATTTTGAAAGGGAGGACTTTCAATGGATACCTTGCATTGTGTTGAGAAAAATTAACAGACAATGACAGACTACATTTTCACAATTTTCACAGAAACATACATTTGCACATCTACTGAATACAAATTTGGACAGATTAAGTTTATTAATGACCTGCTTCAGATTTATTAAATTAAACTTCTTTTTTTTTATTGAAGTGGCACAAAATATTATTTTTGCAAATGGTGTCCTTAAAGGGAATGTACATCATTGGCTTTTGCTGTAATTTTCAGAAATTAACTATTTGAGGGGTTAGTATAATAGATCAAATATTGTTTAACTGACATGTTTGAAGTTTTGTGTTCGAAAATGCTGGAAAAATCAAGAAAAACAAAAAAGTTTAAATAGTCTGGTTCCCTGACTCCACTAAAGATAAAATGAATCAATTTATAGATGTCGGAAAATTGTAAGGTAAGGGAACCAGTCTAGCTGGCCTGCACCCGTTCATTAACATGTAACCAATAGCAAACAACATTTGGACTGAAAAAAATTGTAAATTAGGAGCAGTAGTTGAAAAATAGTTAGGTTTTTCCAACGGTGGTCGGCCGACCACCGTTGGAAATGTATACAAAAATACCATTTTCTTGAAAATGACTTCACACAAGGTGCCACAAACTAATGCTTTAGACTGTCATTTACCAACATCCTAGTAAGGTATTTCGTAAAAACTTGGTAGTTTTATTTTTCGATGTTTGCAAATGGTGTATTTTCCCTTTAACCTTTACACTTCAGCCAACCTTGTGTGGAGCAGGCTGCCGCCTTTCCATCACCTGTGGCACATTGTATTTGGTCCTTGACCCCCAAAGAGCCTTTATTAATAGGCTGTTTAGAATATAAATACAAGGTTTTTACATTATTTTTTACATTTTTGTCATAAATAAAGATGAAGACGAAAAAAACTACACACACAAAATTTTCCTATGATTTACACACGTAGTATGTTAATGCACAAAACCATGTTGATTTGCATGGCATCAAATGGAAAATCCAATTTAAATAAGGAAATAGCATTCTTTTTTTTTCTTTTTTTTTCAGATTACAAAAACAGGTCCATTAGAATAAAAGAAGAGTTCTAACATTTCGAAACTGCTTGCAGTCCCATTTTTGCACAATGTGTATTGTACACCATACATGTATAATACATGTACCGTATGTAGGCCTACCGGTACTCAGTTCAGTATTGATACATGCAACGCCAGCTGCATATTAAAAATATTAAAACACAATAGTAACACCATGTGGTCGATTGACAGAATAGATACATCATACTGCTCAATTATTTACACATAAATTACATGTGAACTTCCCCAAGCATGTCCAGGACTGTGAACAAGTACAAAGGAGCTTTGTAAATTCACTTACAAGTATTCCATGTATTCTGTGTAATGAAACTGTATGTTATGCCATGTAAATTACAAGCTCCGTTTTTCTCTTTTTCGGTTTTTGGGTTTTTTGTTTTTTAATTAGAACTTTCCATTTTAAGGTTTGGGAAAATTATTCTAAACATAGATTTGGAGTATTGACCCTCCACTCGTTCCATTGAAGGTTTTTTTTTCTGCAGCATTATAATATAGGCCTAAGTCATGTACATGTATTCCAGTAGAAAAAAAAAACACATCGGAAAGATGGCCACAATACGAAGGATGTACAACGTATAGGCCCTACATACATTTTGTACATTGTGGTACATACATGCCAAAGCAATAAACACGGTACAAAAACTTAAATAAAAATTGAAAAACTGCAGGACGATGTACACAAAAAGTAGGGTGAGGGCATAGAGCTATATTAAATTACTAGAGCGCTAACTTCGTGTTTTTGTACGGCTATTTGCATATCTGCGTTTGTACTCCATACCGGTGCGTTATCGAAGCCAATACGCCGAAAACCGAAACGCACAATCAGCAAATGAGCGTGTCATTTTGCTCCACGCAAACAGCGCTCCACGCAAACAGCGCAACGCGTGCGCACATGTCTGCGTATGTTCTACTTGCGCGTTGCATGTAAAGCACACTTTCAAAATTCAATCCATCTGATTTCATTATGTTCTACAAACACGCACATGGATTCAAAATGTGCGACCAGGACGGCTTCAAAGCATCTCCGCGCGCAGAATGAGGAGTTAGCGCTCTAGTAATTTAATATAGCTCTATGGGTGAGGGCCACACCTTAAAGGGAAAATACAACATTTGCAAACATCAAGAAATAAAACAACCAAATCATTTTGAAATACCTTGCTGGACTGTTAGTGAATGACAGTGTAAAGCATCCTGTAAAATCATGGCACCTGGTAGTGGTATACTGTCATTTTCAAGAAAAGTGGTATTTTTGTATCAATTTCCAACCCTGGTCGGCCGACCAGCGTTGGAAAAAACTGGTGTTTTTTTTCAAACACTGGCCCCAATTGACCATCGCACTTGTTTGCAATCGATTACACACCTATGAACGGGTACAAGCCAGCTAGACTGGTTCCCTGACCTTACAATTCCCCAATGTATGTAAACTGCTCTGTTTCTTCTTAAATGGAGTCAGGGAACCAGACTACAGGAAAATGATAGTTTTTCTTGGTTTTTATAGCATTTTCGAACCCAAAACCTCAAAAAAGTCAGTGTAACTGTATTTGCTATATATTTCCAACCCCCCAATTCCATCCATTTCTGAAAAATACAGCAAAAGCAAATGTATATTCCCTTTAATTTATTTTTTTAACCCTAACCTCCCCTCAGCTACAAAATACTACTGAGTAGTAACGTGTAGCATTTCTTTCCATACAAGTGTGCACAACACATGTAGTATTCTGTGGCATTTGGTCCTTGACCACCAAAGAGCCTTTCATAGGCCATTTAGAATATAATAAATACAAGGTTTTTACATTATTTTTTACATTTTTGTCATAAATTAAGATGAAGACGAAAAACTCTACACAAAAAATATTCCTATGATTTACACACGTAGTATGTTAGGCGAAGTTAAAAAAAACACATGTTTCTCGTCCCCGCCCGCTTCCTTTTTGGAGGCCGCCTGGATTTTTTTATTATTTTTTATTTTTGAAAAATGTAGTAAAAAAACACCGAAAAAAGTCCACAAATTCATCGGAAAATAAATACCATTACCAATACCATACAACTCTAAATGACATTGTAAGTATGTTTAGTTTTCTTGTCCAACTTGTCTTTCATTTTTAAAAGTGTCTTTGAACTAGTGGAACACCAATGGTTGCAGGAAATTTTAAAATGGCGGCCATCTTGAAAAAAATAAAAAAATAAAAAATAAAAAGCCCCGCTTCCTCCCTTTTTTCAAAAACCCCGGACGAGAAATATGTGTTTTTTTTATTCGGCCTTAAATCCACAAAACCATGTTGATTTGCATGGCATCAAATGGAAAATCCATTAAATAAGAAAATAGCACTTTCTTCATTTTTGTTTCAAATTACAAAAACAGGTCGATTAGAATAAAAGAAAAGTTCTAACATTTCGAACCTGCTTGCACTGTTGCAGTGCCATTTTTATGGTGTTCTATATCTGCCATCTCGCGTGGCGGATCTCGCGTGGCGGATCTCGCGTCGCGCCTCGCGGATCTCGCGTCGCGCCTCGCGGATCTCGCGTCGCGCCTCGCGGATCTCGCCTCGCGCCTCGCGGATCTCGCCTCGCGCCTCGCGGATCTCGCCTCGCGGATCTCGCCTCGCGGATCTCGCCTCGCGGATCTCGCCTCCCCGATCTCGCCTCGCGGATCTCGCCTCGCGGATCTCGCCTCCCCGATCTCGCCTCGCGGATCTCGCCTCGCGTTTTTTTTCTTCTGGGTGTTGCGCATGCGCATTTCTTACGCACATTTTTATTCACAAGCCAATCTATAGGAGAGGCGTCTCTGAATGGGATAGAGCCATCATTTCTCTTATATATATGCGCATGAGCAACACCCAGAAGAAAAAAAACGCGAGGCGAGATCCGCGAGGCGAGATCCGCGAGGCGAGATCCGCGAGGCGAGATCCGCGAGGCAAGATCCGCGAGGCGAGATCCGCGAGGCGAGATCCGCGAGGCGCGACGCGAGATCCGCGAGGCGCGACGCGAGATCCGCGAGGCACGACGCGAGATCCGCCACGCGAGATCCGCCACGCGAGATGGCAGATATAGAACACCATACATTTTTGCACGCATACGACTCACCAGGTCACCCAACTCTCACTGCGTTTTTTTTCTCACATCAAGCACACTTTCTAATGTTTGTCATGTTTGTGAGATAATTATTGCCTACAATCTACAGGCCCCTAGTTTCACTACTGTTGCCAGACTTCTCAAAGTGGTTGTCACATAATACAGCGCGTGAGAGTTTTCAAATCGCGCAATTGCATGCACGCAGCACAAATGCGCTGCAGGCGCAAAGTGTAGGAACTCCGTAACAAAGAAATGACGTTATTTCAGAGTTTATTTTCTGGATTACGTCGTTCATCGTGATGTAGGGAATTTCTGAACCTACTGATGCGTAAAGACATGTAGATTATTAAGACGTGACAAATGACAATTTAGTTTTAGACGAGGAAAAAATTTTGAAAATATCGATTTTAAAGTTGTTCGCCCTGTTTTGAGCACTTCATCATTTCATGGCATGCCCCTGGATTCCCACCGTCTAGCCCCACTAGTGTGGCCGTCGGTATGCTGCGCTGAACCTCTGGCCACACACCGTGGTACCGCGTGCTACTGAGGACGAAGTTTCCTAAAATCTGCGGTCCGTTTCTTACATTCTCGGTTTCTTACTTTCTTATGGTTGTATTCTATGATGTCTCACCTATCACTTCTGGGATGCTTAGGTCTAATGATGTTCCATTTTCCGAGATATTCTTCAATCTTTCTGGAGCCCATATCAATATGCACTCGTGAAACGTCTGGTGGTGATGGCAGCCATTTTGAATGTGACAAGAGATGACCTCAAGCTGTGACGTCGCGTTTATGCAAATTGCTTGTCGAGCGCGCGGCGTGAGGGCGCGAGTTGCAAATGCGACGGCTGTTTTCTGTACCATGCATTTATCGTCAGGGGGCCACGTGCACTGATCTCTATTCAGGATCTACGGCACAGGAAACAGCCGTCGCATTTGCAACTCGCGCCCTCGCGCCGCGCGCTCGACAAGCAATTTGCATAAACGCGACGTCACAGCTTGAGGTCATCTCTTGTCACATTCAAAATGGCTGCCATCACCGCCAGACGTTTCACGAGTGCATATTGATATGGGCTCCAGAAAGATTAAAGAATATCTCGGAAAATGGAACATCATTAGACCTAAGCATCCCAGAAGTGATAGGTGAGACATCATAGAATACAACCATAAGAAAGTAAGAAACCGAGAATGTAAGAAACGGACCGCAGATTTTAGGAAACTTCGTCCTCAGTAGCACGCGGTACCACGGTGTGTGGCCAGAGGTTCAGCGCAGCATACCGACGGCCATACTAGTGGGGCTACCCACCGTCATGACCATTGCTCTGTAACGAAGGAAGGTAAGGGAGACTAGGGAGTCCACCTGGGCAAGCAAGTGTTCCTTCATCCTCCATAGCCTGACGTACATGTACTCGGACAATTTTCATGAAGCCGCACAGTTTCAGGTTCACACGCACTGAGTCGTTTATCATTAATCATTATGTACGACTACGACAAGACTCAAGTCAAAACTAAGAACAACAATTCAATTTGACTTGTTTAGGGGGCTACAAATCAAGACAATTTTACGGAAACAAACTCACCACACTCGGCAGTCAGTCCTCAGATGTCGTACGTTGGGAAATACATGCCCGCATGACCTCTCCAGCTGACAAAATAGCCACGAATTTACGGATGTTTATCTCCTTAACTGGCAATAAAACTCCCTAACAAAAGCCATAATAATCACATGCGCATTACAATGCACACAAAAACAGACCTGAAAAGCGCAACTGGTCGTCGGCGCACTGACCTGAAAACGCACCGAAGCATCATTGGTCACCAGTGTTGATCCAGGGCAAGTCTTCTGGGCCACAACAAACCGATTGAGGGCGCTATTGTTGCCAAATATGACTGTCGCTGCGCTGTGATCTGACTCTGAGCCTTGATTTTTTTCGCTGGGCAGCTCAGTCCTCGAGTATGAAAGTCCATCAAACAACGCATTTCGGGGAGAATTGAATGTTTTTCCTCCAATATTCGCTTTCTGGGACCAGGAGGGTTTGGAATTTGGAAATGATTGATAAGGCCGCGCCATTCACAACATTTTGTCCCAGTGCAACCCGGTCTTTTCGAACGAGTTGCAAAAATATATCCTACCCCAGTATCGTTTTTTGTTAAATTCACGACCAAAAGAAAAAATGGGTCAATTCCCCGCCCCCACCAGGATCAACCCATTTTCCCACTGGACCCCATCCTGCATGGATACTGGCCACTGGCGCCGGCTCTTTCTGCCCATGGCCCCATTCCTACTGAGAGTCCTGCATGCGCTCCCAATTATCGGTGTATTCAATGGATCATCTGCATCCCATCCGCCGTCGACCCGCCCATCAGGCGCGGATCCAGAGGGGGGATGGGGAGGGGGATCAACCCCCACCCCAGCTCTGTCAAACAAAACATTCCATAGAAATTCATGAAATAAATACACCCCCCCCCCCCGCTCTGACACCAAAAATGTCTTTACTGGTAATAATGTCCGCCTTTGAACAAAATACGGACAGAGCCAGCTTGACATAGGCTACACTATTCTGTGATATAGTGTTAATAATCGTCGGATTTGAACAGCGCGCCCCCACGTATTGATTTTCGGAGGAGAGGTCATGTGTCCGGAAGAAAACCCTGTCTCCATTTGATATTTTTGTTTTGCCGATAAAACCACCCCCCCCCCCTCCTGCAAAAATTCCTGGAGCGGCCCCTGGACCCTTTCATGTGGATCGCAGGCACTGAGCGTGGCTAGAGAGGAGTGCGGGTACACCATTACTAGTCTACTCCCCTTTCCCCGGAAAAATCCTGTATCTTGTTGGCAAATGTCTGTTAGCATTTTGCTGCCACGAATTGTGCCAAGTGTCCAATCAGATGGTAATCATATACCGCTCCCCCTCCCCCCCCCCCTCCTCCCCCTCTGCTGTCAATTTTGCAGTGGCCGGATGACCTGGAAGAAAATTAGTATCGTCAAAGTTTCCGTCAAACACAGATTGCCTATCGGCCTTGCACTGGCGAAATCATCGGTTTGACCATTATGGGCCTACGCGAAAAGACTTGCCGAGTGGGCTTCGACTGATATTAATATTGTCTAAGGATCGGTCGGAGGAAGCGCAATGATTAGGCTGACCATCTCGAACAACATGAGTGAACGATTCCGAGCAATCAAAAGCTAGTGGCATCATCAGCATCAGCTGTGGGGAGAGTGATATTAAGCCCGACACAGGGTCATGCATGCCACCCGACCGACACACGACAGCGCCCTTCAGCTTCACACATACAGACTGAATTGATGGATTGACAGCTACCTGAGCTGACTTCATGCCCCTAACACGTCTTCCTTGTGATTGTCCACATGTCTAGAGTGATTAAAATTAGGGCATACCAGTGTTGAAGTGCTCGTACTCGTTCTACTCGTACTCTTGAAATTACTCGAACTCGTACTTTTGCTCTCAAGAAAACAAAAATACCCGTACTCAGATCGTACCCGTATACTCATGCGTACTCACGGTACTCGCATCCGTACTCTTGCAAATTGCAAATAGAGTTTTCTACTATTTCTGTTCTGCATTTGCTTAATTCCTTGTTTAACAGCAAATAACTCTTGAGCCTATATGGTTACCGGTTTATGGTGTTCTTTCTCGTTGAAAGTACTCACATAAATATGTGGTTGTGAATGATGCATAATTTATTTATTTATTTATTTATTAATGGTTTATTATTCTATTCTATCGCCGCCAGCAGCGGAATTGCAGAATAGTTACATAAATAAAAAAATTTACACAGAAAATTAAAGAATAACCATCATGAAAGGGCATAGGAAGGGAGGGAGTGATAGGGACGGGTTGAGGGGAATGGGTATTAAAGTACACAGATACAAAACAAACAGCAAAAATCGAGAGAAACAGTTTAGTGAAATTCAAATGCAATAAAAACCAGGCTTCCTTTTTTAAAATTGTGTACAAACAGGCTGTAGAACCGCACAGGATGAAAAAAAGGTTTGGAAAAGAGGGTGGAAAGGTTGGGTGTACACAGGGGCAGAGGTTGATACAAGTAGGATAGGGAAGTTGTCATGGGGATGGAAGGCATGGGAAGGGAGGTTGCTATGTGAACAACAGGATTGTGGAAGGAAGGGGTCAAAGGTAAAGAAAAACAACGGGGAACACTCAAATGTTACAAAAGAAAAAAAAAATTCGAGATACACACAAATGCATAAAAATTCAGGATTGCAGCTAGAGGTCAGACCCACAGTTAGTTAATATTAGTGGTTTTCATTCCAAATCTTTGTCATGTAAACAATTGGGCTTTTTTGGTACCGCTTAGTCTTACAAAGAGGTAGGGAGTATTCGTTGCAGTTTCTGAGGTCTCTATGATGAACATTCCTCCTACTTGGCGGAAGCCAGCTGCTGTAGTGTTTGGATGCAATCAGCGATTGGAAGAATTTCATGCACATCTGCTCCCTCCTTTCAGCCAAAGTGTTGAGGTTGCAGGCAACAAGTGCATTTTCATAGCTAGTGTACTGTTTGCCCATCATGATCTTACAGGCTCTACGTTGAATTTTCTCAAGCATTTCGCTTTCTACCACAGTGAGCCCGGAATGCCAAGTAGGAGCAGAATATTCGCATATGGGTCTAACATAACATGAATAGATTGTAACCATGTCCTGTAATGGCATATTAAAATGCTTCAATGTCTTTATCATGTGGATCCTGCCATTAGCTTTCTTTAGGATGGATTTGACATGAGAATCCCATTTTAAGTCCTTAGATATTTGCAGTCCCAGAATCTTTACTGTATCGACTGACTGGAGAGGGGTATCATTGATTGTGAGTGGTAGTTGGGTCGGAAGTTCCCTAGCGAACGTAACCTGCATGGTAGCACATTTATCAGCATTGAGTCTCATGTGATTGTTCTGGACCCACTCGGCAAGGTTGTCAAGATGACTTTGCATATCCGATGGGGTCTTCCGGTCACAATGCCCAACCATTGTTAGATCATCCACGTATTTCAGGACGGTAGGTGGGATGTCCCCTACTGCATCATTGACAAGTGCCAGAAATGCAAGTGGGCCGATGCGTGTTCCCTGAGGTACACCACCCCTGAGCGGTTTCCAGTCACTTGTTACACCACGGTAGCGGACACACTGTTCTCTACTGCTCAGGAAGTTGGCTATCCATGTTACGACAGAGGGGCGAACTCCGAGATTGATGAGTTTATTGGCGAGTATGTTGTGATCTACAGAATCGAAGGCCTTGCTGAAGTCTGTTACTACTACTGTGCTGATAGTACCCGGTTTATCTGCATTTCTGTGAAGGGTGTCCAACAGTTTCACTAGATAGTGAGTCGTGGATTCTCCTTTACGATTGCCGTACTGGTTTGGATCAATCTTGCTGTTGATGTCATCCAATAGCCAATCCGCGATGAATCCTTCAGCCACCTTAGCGAAGTGATCAGTTAATGATATGGGTCTCAACTTATCCCAAGTAGCTGGAGTAGTTTTAGGGGTGGGAACCACGACTGCTTTTTTTCCATTGTTGTGGGACGACTCCTTCGCTAAACGAGTTGTTAAGTATGTCTGTTAGAGGGCCGGTGAGCTCACAAGCAAACTCACGAATTATCCTGGTGGGGACACCATCAGGACCAGCAGATTTGCCCAATTTGGTCTTCTTGAGCACTGCGTAGACTTGATAATTCAGTACTCTTGGGTCAGGTTGAGGGTCTGGACAGTAGGCTGGCAATGAAGCAGTATCGAGGGGTTTGAGGTGGCTCGATATAGAGACGAAGTGGTCGTTGATGCAATTCGCGACATCCTCCGAGTTATGTACATTAACGCCAGGAGGAGGGTTAATGATGGTATGTTTTTTACTCATATTTGACATAGTGCGAATATGTGTATGCCATTCAGCAGGATTAGCGTTCTTGTGTTGCTGTACGCGATTCGTATAGTAGTTTCTCTTGTTTTTGCCTATCATGCGCCTCACCTTGTTGCGAAGTTGCTTCCATCTTGGGGAACGATGTTCAGTGTGGAATATTTGCTGTCTTTCCAGAATGACGTTTTTGATGTACGTTGTCATCCATGGTTTATCTTGGGAATGAACTTTGATGGATTGGGTTGGAAAGTAGGAGTTTATAGCTCCTTGTAGAGTATCATAAAAAGCTGAGCACTTGTCTGTAACACAGGACTTGGTGTAAACCTCTTCCCAGTCATGGTTGACAATCCATGAACCGAAATCACGGATTGCAGACTCTTTCATTGGGCGGACAATCCGAGTGTTAGTTGCATTTCGGGCATGTCGTGACTTTGGGCTCCAGATGATTGTGGAATGGTCACTCATTCCGATTGGGGAGCTAGTTTCTGGAGTGTGGTAATGTTTGGCAATATTAGTGATAATCTTATCGAGAATCACTGAGTTGCGAGTCGGCTGCTTGACGACTTGGGTGAATCCAGTACCTGTGCAAAGATCACTAGTGCATAATGTTCCGTGTTCGAATCCTGGAGGGATTATTTTTCATTTCCTTTCCCCAAAAGTGATTTTTTCCCCCTAAGTTATATGTTTTATCACGTCGATAAATCAAATTCAACATTCTATTCTCATGCATGGCTCTGGAGGATTTTTTTTTTTTTTAACATAGCACTATTCCGTTACCGAATGATGCATGCGCATTATATTCATTATCAGACTGAGTGCCGTTCATAATGTACGTACGCACGAAATGCCGACTTTTTTTTTAACCCTCCCCCTTTCAGAAGTCTGTTTATCGATTGTGTACTAGGTTTATGGAACTACAGGAGTACCAACTAGTTAGCGACATTTCAAACCGCTCGAGGCAGGGTTTTGATTTTTTTTGTGGGACGTACATTTTGTGGTAAAACGATGACAAAGATAGAAATCAC
The DNA here is from genome assembly GCA_029964075.1 of Patiria pectinifera. Taxonomy (NCBI): domain Eukaryota; kingdom Metazoa; phylum Echinodermata; class Asteroidea; order Valvatida; family Asterinidae; genus Patiria; species Patiria pectinifera. The sequence goes on from CM057150.1 coordinate 7,449,676, forward strand.
CACGACGAACGTGAATGCTGAAATCCGAGTTTATTCACATTGGTAATATGCCTAGAAAAATCGAAAAAAGCCTATAGGTGGCAGTTGCAAAGAAATGTTTTGGAGTGATAGACACACTCTTGACTCTTACTACGTAAACTTGACCACATTGCAACTTCAAAGGGACACTGCGTCCTGGAACAGCCCAATTGGGCTACAATTGGGATGGGGGTATATATCCCCCCACACTTTTTGACCGGGGATGGATCATTGGATCCCCCCCCCCCCCCCCCCCACACACACACACACACTTTTTCGTGTTGAGAAACCAAATGTTTCTCAACACGAAGCAGGCGTATAAAGCGATGCAAGCTACAAAAAATCCGTGAAAGAAGAGGGATTCTATCCATTTTGGCTGCTGCATATTCGCGCGTTCCTACCTTTATATTTGACATTGTCACTCGGCAAACCAAAATTATGAAGGCCTAGGCCTATAGAATACTGTCTGAGAAGCGAAGGAAAAGAGACAACCGAAAGATGTGCAATACACATGTTCTTAAGCGACATATAATTCGATGCCTGTCGTCAGTTTCCCCCCAAATCCCCATTCTCCTCCCTGGCTGTCCCGCCTGGTTCCCATTCCTGCTGTCGGCCGAACCCTCGAGCTCCGACGGTCGAGTTTTTCGATTTCTCGTGTAGCGGGTTGATATGTCTTGGACGTGTCTCGTGTTGCAAGACTATTGAGACTGGCGTCATGTACCGCTTTCTGCAGAGATAATCCGTTGTGCAGAGCCGAGCAGTGAGAAAACAAAGGGTACAAGAGAAACAAAATTAACAATGGTATTAAAACTTAAATAATAAAAATATGATTGAAAACTGCTTTCAAATGACACGGCTTACGTTCACAACCACTGGGAAAACTACTAGTCTGATTTGTTTACCAAAAAGTTTTCCAGATTCAAATTCTCCCCTTTAGAAAGTCTCGCCTCGTCGTCCGCATTTGTACAGACCATCAGACCGACAACGAGGATAGAAATGATCACCACTTTCAGGCAGGGCCGTCCCATTATAGCTGCTAAAATTGCACGTTGTTTCTACGAACGTTGCTGGTATTTATAATGCAAACGAATACCAAGCCTCCTGAAATTTCACCATCTAAAATGATGAACCATCTGCCATTAAAGCGTACGTGTAATTTTATCGTAAAACAATATTTAAAGGAGACCGTGGAAAAAACTTAATTGCTACTATTAAATTTTATCACTGCTCGGTCATGTGAATAATTATATGGCTTACGGGCGCAATCCAGTCGTAGTACATGTATCACATTGATAAAAACCCCGAAGACGAGCTTACTGCGCTCTTATCATCTTTTACATTATCCAACATCATACCAAGAACTTTGCACTACAGTTAGCGAAAGGATAATAAGGAAAATGCTTTGAGACGTTTACCCTCCCCCTCCCTTCCCACGACACAGGAGGAGGGGGCACTGTAGGGGCTCATTTTCTGGAGGAGGCACTCAGTGCACTTTTGACAACAAATTCCATATTGCCTTCCCCCAATCTGAGTGGGGACACCAGGGGCGACAGTTAGGTGATCCCTTTGTGGGTCGATCAATTTCAGAGAAATGACTGATTTTTTTCCGAAATGAATGTGATTTGATGGAATGTCCTGAACATTTTCTTTATTTATCCAATATCAGTCTGATATGATGTTGTTTCGCCTTTAACCAAGCATGTACGGGTTTTAAGGCAAAAGGATTCGATTTCAAGGCAACGAACCCTCCCCCACACCACCCCACGGTCCATCCAGTAAGCTTTGGTCATTTAAAAAAAGGGATAGAAAAAAAGGTAGATCCTCAATTCAATTCAATTCAGTTCTCTGGTTTATTTGATTAAAAAGACATCACCATCAGTAAAAAGTCAAAGACTTAAATAATTTGGTTAACAAAAATGGCGATAGAAATTACAAGTTTATAAATACCCTATTAAATATGAACACCCCAGAATTCACATTAAGTTCAAATTAAAGATTACTCAAACAATAGAAAGTGAGATGAAGACATTGTTTAAAAATGGGGTAGGCCTGCATGCACATGTATTTAAAAAGGGAGATAATGATAGCTGTAAGAGGGACAACAGAAATGAGGGCATATGAAGGGAACTACACTGACACGAGGGAGTGAAATCCGATTAACCTGAATTCAGCATCTGTACCACTGATGGTACTGGTGAGTTGTGTTTTTTTTGGGTATCTTTGGGTTCTTATTCGTCGGTTTTCTAGTTGCCGTGTGTTTCTTAAAGTATGCTCTGACAAATAAACAGATTTCCGTTCTGGTGGTAGGAGGTGGCGGTGCCTATATTGGAAATAAGCACGGACTTTTGCAAATTTCAAAACCAGGTGTTCACGTCTTTCGCACACAGACTTAATTTTAAACAAAATCCATGAGGTCGTGATGGAATAAGATATAGGGATAAGCAATTATACATAATGCCCTGTAAATATTCTGAGCTTGGATTTCCGTAACTCTGAGCTTGGATTTCCTGTTGGTATTTTTTTTGCACCCGGAAAGACCGAACGACCGCGAACATTTCAATGAAAAACGTATTTGGAAAACACCGACTGGTACTACGGAGCTCATTTGCGCATCGCGGCGGCGTAGCATATTCTACCCCTGGTGTTTGTACGGTAATGTGTATTGGTATCGAAGGTGAAGCTTTTTCCTGCCAGGTTGGCCGCCATTAGACGTGTGTCGTGTCGCTGGTCTGCCTTCTTCAGACGTCTCTCGTGTCGCAAACTGTTTGATACTTGCGTCATTAACCGCTTTCTGCATCAGAGAAAAATCCGTTGTGCAGAAAAGTGGTAAACGGGCAGTATAGCGCAGCGGAGGAAAGAAGTGGTACAACTGAAAGGAAACGACTGTGATATCGAAACTGAAATACATGTTAAAAAAACTGTAGTTTTGTTTAACAAACGGAAACAAATCGCAAGAACATACGTTTTGCACAAAGAAGAAGAAATTATTGATTTGCTTACCACGAAGTTTTTCAGATTCAATTTCTCTTCTTTGGAAAGTCTCGCGTCGTTACCAGCATCTGTGCAGACCACCAGACCGGCGACTAGGCTAGAAATGATCACCACTTTCAGGCAGGGCCGTCCCATTATAGCCGCTTAATTTGCACGTTGTTTCTACGATCGTTGCAGATGTTTATTTATGCAAAAAAAACGATAGCGAGCTTCCCAAAATTCTGATCGCCCATTGACATATTTAACCATCTACCATTGAAACGTAAAGGTAATTTTATGCTAATATCAAACGAAGACCGTGCAAATATACTGAATTTCTGCTATTAAATTTGATCACTGGAGGGTCATCTGAATAATTGTATGGGGCCTTTTCTGTATGCAGTTATCAGCATCCCTATCCCCATTTCAAGTCAGGGTTGCCCGTGTTTATTCCTATTCCCGCTGTCGGCCGATTCTTTCCAGGTCTTTTACTTCAATGTTCACGTTGGTGGCCATTAGACTTTTCTCTTGCTGCATGTTGGTTGTCATTAGGCCTAGACGTCTCTCGTGCCGCAGGATGGTTGTCGTTAGACGTCTCTTGTGCGGACGTTCCAGCCAGACGGAATTGTGGGGTGATAGCATTGTGTTCCCATTATCCCTTTTTCTAAAGATTCCCTTCTGGGGTGATGTTTTTCTATTGTGAAAAAAGTGGGGTGATGTGTCCTGAAAGGAACATCACCCCCACAAGGGTGGTATGGTCAGAACGGCAGGTTGGTTGTCATTAGACGTCTCTCGTGCCGCAGGATGGTTGTCGTTAGACGTCTCTCGTGCGGCAGGTTGGTAGATGGCATTCTGATTAAGTAAAAGCAAATGAAGAAATAGGAAAATAGTTGTGTATTTTTTTAAGGAAACATCTACTAAAACGTGTATTTTTTTTTGCTAAGCCGCTAATGGACAGCAGACGCGAACACAGCCATGGAAACATGACATGTACTTTGCTTGTTTTTAATTGATAGCATCATTGAACAAGAAATGGTAGTCTGATATGTCTATGCTGATCATCTGCGGATTACTGAACACTTAATAGTAGGCACAAATTATTTTGTCTGTCGTAGGTTCCTCCTTCGAAGAAAAATTAACTAAATAACAAACAAGAAAATCAGCGGTGGTTTTGCTTTGCTTTGTTTTTGCTGGACACGGACAAAAAGGCATAAAGTTTAGATGTGACATTTCTGTAAGAAATAAAGGGCCACAGGCCAAAGTTTAGAGGTCAACTTTAGAGAAAACTCTCAAGGTTTTGGACCTGCTGATATTACATGTAAAGGACCCCTGTGATATATTGTTTTATATATACATTTAACTTTATAATTTCAATCAGCATGGCCATTTTCAGGTGTGTTTTGGTGCATTATGGCATATTTAATGCTATTGCAAATTTCCTCGTTCATGAGTCAAACTGTTGACAAATATCTCATTGTTACACTAACTTCAATACCAAAGGTTGCCACAATTTTGGATCATGTGTTTGTACAAAAGTTTCAGTACATGACAGTAAGCTAATGATCAAATGTGTTTAAGGAGCAAATTATTATTGGATTCAAAATCTGAACAGAAAATCCCCGATATGAATAAAGTGTGCCTAAAGTGACATCAGAACAACAGCACCCAAACAGAACGGAAACAGTTTGGAATATTTCAAATGTTAAAAAAAAATCCACTGTCTTTACAAACAATTTTAACCAAACAGGGACGTCTTATTATGTCGTTCCATAAATATCGAAAATGGGCACAAAATATGTTCCAGTTAAAAAGTCATGTTAAGGTCACATCGTTGTATATGTCGTTGTCAGTATCCGTACCGACTGCCAGACCGACAACCACGAAGCAAACGATCAGAATTTTCAGGCAGGGCCGTCCCATCGCCATCTTGGTCACCGCTTTAATTTTCACTCGGTCCTTTTAATAACGCGGCCCACCAATGCAAGATTCCACCACAAAGGTAAACGTATTCGTTCTCAAATTCGTGGTGTCTCTCCAACTATTATGCAGAAAGTGAATAAATCCGATTTCCAAAGGGATTTATATTACGGAGGCGTTTTGAGATGAACTTAAATAAATTAAAATATAATATTTAAGGAATTTAATTGTTATCGAATGAAGGTTATCGCAATATTAGAGTGAGCTAAATAAATACATAAATTACGTGAACTGCCATGATGAGGCTACGCACAAAATGGATTGCAATATGGTGGTCGATGTGCCTCCTGCTTCGAATCATCGTCCAATTCGGCTTTAATTTTGAGGCTGTGATTTTCTTTTGTTGTTCTTTTTCCTCTCGCACATTGTCACAGACAAAATGAATGAAATCTGAAGTTAGAAATTACTTAGCTCAACTGTGCCAAAAGAAGAAGAAAAATGATTCACTGGAACTAACCAAAATATTATATTCATTAGCGGGATGCCGCGCTTTGTGAATCTTAAAAATGATTTAGTGCGCCCACACAGACAGACAGACGACAGACCGACCATCCGACCGACTGACCACCAAGTGACATTTAGAAGCTCCTGTCAGAAATTGAAACTCATTATAAAACGTACACAGTAAATCATAAGTTCAAGAAGTTGGATCAATTCCGATCAGAACAGAACAGAATAAAAATATCTTCTCTCGAAAAAACAAAACAACGCATGTAGCGCGATATTAAGTTAGTGACATAGATACAAAAGATGACACTAGATCGTACACAGGGACAAGCCATAACACAAAACACGTACGGCAGTCATGCGCTGGGTATTTTTGTTTCATTATTTATTTTCCTGATGATAAATGAGGATAAATGAGATCTGGGAATCCAGCAATGCATGCAGAAGCTTGTGATTACAGAATTACAGAATTACATTTAATTCTAGACAATTAAATTGCAAATGAGTTCATAAGGTTTACGATTACATAAAAAAGCGTATGGTATAGGCATACGTTAACAAGAATTCTACATTCTGTCATCTTTTAATGTGTTTTTTTTTTAAGGTTTATGAAGGGAATAATTACTTGGCCGGCTTTAAACAAGCCCGTTTCAAACCGGTTGGGGAATGGACGCCGATAATAGCTCCAGCCGAAGGCGAGGGACATTATCGGCAACCAGGTCACGAGCTGGTTTTAAACGAACTTGTTTAATACTGACAAGCATAGGCTGTGCACATGTATTCTGTTCAGAAGCACTTTTGGATCAAAAAGTCAAAACAAGTCAACAAAATATAAATTACTAGCAATTTAGTTCAACAATTTTACAATTATGATCTTTCTAATCTTTCATCTCTCTACTTTGCTATACTTGTTTTATATCTACAACTTGTTTTCTGCTTAATTAGAACTCCTACTCCGGGTGAGGCTTGAATGTAGCAACGTTAGTGAGTGGACTGGACGGCGGCGGTGAAAACAATGATTCTGTCAAGCAGAAAATGAAAAGAATTCCGTTGCACATGCACATGCACCAAGAGGTGCTTTAGTGTCATTGACAAATATCTAGTACCAAGCTACCCAAATCGAGGAAGCTATCTGCCCAGAGCATGGTTCCATGACGAAGCTTTTGTTGTTTATTACAACTGATACCTTGCAAGATTTAAAAAAAAATGTTTGATGTCATCTTTTTGTCTTCAGAATTTCCCATTGGTCAATGTCAAAAAATTACGAGCTACAAACATGAACACAGTTTACAGATTAAGTTGGGCACCGACTGCGCAAAAAGAACTAAGTTGACGTTTGAAAAGAAAAAAGTTAGACAAAGGGTTTATTTTTGCTGATATCTCAAGATGCAGTTATCAACATCCCTATCCCAGTCTCACGTCAGGGTTGCCCGTGTTTATTCCTATTCCTGCTGTCGGCCGATTCTTTCCTGGTTTTTGACTTAGAGGTTCACGTTGGCGGCCATTAGACGTCTCTCGTGCGGCAGGTTGGTTGTCATTAGACGTCTCTCGTGCCGCAGGATGGTTGTCGTTAGACGTCTCTCGTGCGGCAGGTTGGTAGACGGCATTCTGAAAAAAATAAAAGCAAATGAAGATATGGGGAAATAGTTGTGTATTTTTTTAAGGAAACATCTACCAAAACGTGTATTTTTTTTTTGCTAAGCCGCTAATGGTCAGCGTTTCAGATTCACGCTTACCTCGTGTAAAATGCCATCGTTGTATATGTCGTCGTCAGCATCCGTACCGACTGCCAGACCGACAACCACGAAGCAAACGATCAGAATTTTCAGGCAGGGCCGTCCCATCGCCATCTTGGTCACCGCTTTAAGTTTCACTCGGTCCTTTTAATAACGCGGCCCACCAATGCAAGATTCCACCACAAAGGTAAACGTATTCGTTCTCAAATTCGTGGTGTCTCTCCAACTATTATGCAGAAAGTGAATAAATCCGATTTCCAAAGGGATTTATATTACGGAGGCGTTTTGAGATGAACTTAAATAAATTAAACTATAATATTTAAGGAATTTAATTGTTATCGAATGAAGGTCATCGCAATATTAGAGTGAGCTAAATAAATACATAAATTACTTGAACTGCCATGATGAAGCTACGCACAATATGGATTGCAATATGGCGGTCGATGTGCCTCCTGCTTCGAATCATCGTCCAATTCGGCTTTAATTTTGAGGCTGTGATTTTCTTTTGTTGTTCTTTTTCCTCTCGCACATTGTCACAGACAAAATGAATGAAGTCTGAAGTTAGAAATTACTTAGCTCAACTGTGCCAAAAGACGAAGAAAAATGACTCATTGGAACTAACCAAAGTATTATATTCATTAGCGGGATGCCGCGCTTTGTGAATCTTAAAAATGATTTAGTGCGCCCACACAGACAGACAGACGACAGACCGACCATCCGACCGACTGACCACCAAGTAACATTTAGAAGCTCCTGTCAGAAATTGAAACTCATTATAAAACGTACACAGTAAATCATAAGCTCAAGAAGTTGGATTAATTCCGATCAGAACAGAACAGAATAAAAATATCTTCTCTCGAAAAAACAAAAAAAAACAACGCATGTAGCGCGATATTAAGTTAGTGACATAGATACAAAAGATGACACTAGATCGTACACAGGGACAAGCCATAGCACAAAACACGTACGGCAGTCATGCGCTGGGTATTTTTGTTTCATTATTTATTTTCCTGATGATAAATGAGGATAAATGAGATCTGGGAATCCAGCAATGCATGCAGAAGCTTGTGATTACAGAGCATAAATCTTACATTTAATTCTAGACAATTAAATTGCAAATGCGTTCATAAGGTTTACGATTACATAAAAAAGCGTATGGTATAGGCATACGTTAACAAGAATTCTACATTATGTCATCTTTCAATGTTTTTTTTAAAGGTTTATGAAGGGAATAATTACTTGGCCGGCTTTAAACAAGTCCGTTTCAAACCGGTTGGGGAATGGACGCCGATAATAGCTCCAGCCCAAGGCGAGGGACATTATCGGCAACCAGGTCACGAGCTGGTTTTAAACGAACTTGTTTAATACTGACAAAGCATAGGCTATGCACATGTATTCCGTTCATAAGCACTTTTGGATCAAAAAGTCAAAACAAGTCAACAAAATATAAATTACTAGCAATTTAGTTCAACAATTTTACAATTATGATCTTTCTAATCTTTCATCTCTCTACTTTGCTATACTTGTTTTATATCTACAACTTGTTTACTGCTTAATTAGAACTCCTACTCCGGGTGAGGCTTGAATGTAGCAACGTTAGTGAGTGGACTGGACGGCGGCGGTGAAAACAATGATTCTGTCAAGCAGAAAATGAAAAGAATTCCGTTGCACATGCACATGCACCAAGAGGTGCTTTAGTGTCATTGACAAATATCTAGTACCAAGCTACCCAAATCGAGGAAGCTATCTGCCCAGAGCATGGTTCCATGACGAAGCTTTTATTGTTTATTTCAACTGATACCTTGCAAGATTAATTTAAAAACGTTTGATGTCATCTTTTTTTCTTCAGAATTTCCCATTGGTCAATGTCGAAAAATTACGAGCTACTAATTTGAACACAGTCTATATACAGACTAAGTTGGGCACCGAGGTGCAAAAAGAACTAAGTTGACGGTTGAAAAGAAAAAAGTTCGACAAAGGGTTTATTTTTGCTGATATCTCAAGATGCAGTTATCAACATCCCTATCCCCATTTCAAGTCAGGGTTGCCCGTGTTTATTCCTATTCCTGCTGTCGGCCGATTCTTTCCAGGTCTTTGACTTAAATGTTCACGTTGGCGGCCATTAGACGTCTCTCGTGCGGCAGGTTGGTTGTCGTTAGACGTCTCTCGTGTCGCAGGATGGTTGTCGTTAGACGTCTCTCGTGCGGCAGGTTGGTAGACGGCATTCTGAAAAAGTAAAAGCAAATGAAGAAATGGGGAAATAGTTATGTATTTTTTTTAAAGGAAACATCTACCAAAACGAGTATTTTTTGCTAAGCCGCTAATGGTCAGCGTTTCAGATTCACGCTTACCTCGTGTAAAATGCCATCGTTGTATATGTCGTCGTCAGCATCCGTACCGACTGCCAGACCGGCAACCACGAAGCATACGATCAGAATTTTCAGGCAGGGCCGTCCCATCGCCATCTTGGTCACCGCTTTAAGTTTCAGTCAGTCCTTTCAATAATGCGGCCCACCAATGCAAGTATTCCACCACAAAGGTAAACGTATTCGTTCTCAAATTCGTGGTGTCTCTCCAACTATTATGCAGAAAGTGAATAAATCCGATTTCCAAAGGGATTTATATTACGGAGGCGTTTTGAGATGAACTTAAATAAATTAAAATATAATATTTAAGGAATTTAATTGTTATCGAATGAAGGTTATCGCAATATTAGAGTGAGCTAAATAAATACATAAATAAATTAAAATATAATATTTAAGGGAATTAACAGTTATCGTTTGAAGGTCATCGGAATATTAGAGTGAGTTCAATGATACATAAAGTACGTGAACTGGCATGATGATGAATTGCACAATAAGGATTGCAATGGCAGTCAAATTTGCCTCCTGCTTCGAATCATGGTCCAAATCGGCTGTAATTTTGAGGCTGTGATATTCTTTCTTTTCATTCTTTTTTTCTCGCACATTGACAAAAGAATGAAGTCTGAAGTTAGAATTACTTAGCTGAACTGTGTCAAAAGAAGAACAAAAAGATTCACTGGAACTAACCAAAATATTATAATCACTAGCGGGATGCCGTGCTTCGTGGGTCACCCGCCAGCTGGGTAAATCTTTAAAATGATCAGTGCGCCCTCAATTGACACATATTTTTTTTGAGAAGGGGTTCATTATGCAGTCAGGTTTTGAAATGCATATTCATATCTCACGAATTCGGACGTGAAACTGGACATAACTTTTGCCGTTTGGTGCCTGTCTTCCGACATCTCTCCTGGCGAAGGTTGGTTGGAAATTGCGCCATGAACTGCTCCCTGTGAAAAGGGGCCACAAAGTTTGAACCATAAAGTAACTTGAGATATCAATAGGACCAAGGAGCTGTGTCCAATTCCTCGGTGCTCTCCGTGTAAAAACTGTATGGGAAATATCTAAGCAAATTACCAACGACGGGGAATAAAATAGGGCAATATTGGAGGTCCTCGGTAGGCCAATCAGTCATGTGTGTGCATTCATATAGAAGTACCCCACAGTATGTATTCGTTTTACGCTTAAGAACAAAACAATAGAGGACCTGGGCCCAATTTTACGGAAGTTTTCGTGTACAAATCCCATGTATAACTCTAAAGTCTAAAGGATTTAATCATTATAAGGCAACCAGGGTCCTCGGTAGAAATGGTCACGCCCTATCAGTTGCTCAGCTGCAGCGCCATGCTGTAAACCAGCTTGTATGTGCGTGTTTATGTAGTACTTGATCGAACCAGTTATCAAAAGATTCTCCAGCCTGAGTTTTATTTGAAAACATTTGTTGTTTGATGTTGATTTTCCGTATTTCAAAATTCCACAATACTAAACTAAATGATTTATTTACTTGGAGGTTTCTTCGATTCACGTTTTCCTCGAAAAAAAAAAGGACCATGGTTGTTGTCAGCATCAGAACAGACTACCAGACCGGCAGCTAGGAGGACAACGATCACAAATTTCAGGCTGTGCGGTCCCATCGTGGCCGTGTCCGGGCCTGGAACAACCTCAACGCCATTGTCATCCTGATTATGCATGGTCTCATGGTCTTGTTTTATATTGACTGAGCTCACTTTGTATTTAAATATAATGAAACTGCCATGATAATTTCACCTTCCAATCCATTCTGCTGGTACTCATTTGATTGTTCGTACTATTGTTCGAGGAATATCAGGGCAGATCACTAAGAAACAGGAAGAGTGGCGTATCCAATGGGGGCAGAGGGGGCATTCTGCCCCCCCCCCCGGCTGATTTTTGTCACAATTTTTTTGTTCAGCAATTATTTCCATAAACCGTTAAAGAGTTGTAACATCAATCCCCAAAACGAAACCCCCCTCAAAGCATTACAATGCGCCGTAAAAATGGATAAATAATTTGCAGTATGTATAATAATGGACATTTTTGAAGAGCGCCCCCATTTGGAAAATGCGCCCCCCCCCCCCCGGCTTGTCTACATTTCGGCGCGGATTTGCGGTTGCCCACCTGACATCCCAAGCTGGATACGATACTGGACGAGTCGAACGAGTGTATCCAAAAGCGAGCCTGTCCCCTTTTTTGAAAGCATGTTCAACTTTCATGATGTTTTTAATTAAAACCCTAACCCCCTAGGCCCTCTGACTAGGATGCAACTTCAATCCTGCAAAATCCTCCAATTGCCACCGAGAAAAAGTTGCATTTAGCCTCAATCCTCCAAAATCATCTGTTATTTCTTGAATTTAGTCTGTGGAGGGTGACCACTGCCTCAAAAATCCTCCAAAATCCTCTGCCAATTACTGCTATGGTTTGAGGCAGTGCGACTGGCGTTTAGAAGCAGTGCGGATGAAATACGAGGAAAACAACACAGGGCTGATTTATGCATGACTGAACATAACCAATGCCGGATATGGCCTATTGGCTTGACGTAATGCATCCTCCACACAAAAAAGCGATACATTTTTGCCATTCATCCTCAATCCTCTAAAATCATCCAAAACCGGCAGAAGGATTGAGGAGCGTTAGGGGTTAATGTACCTTGGACCGCCATTCAGATTTTGGCAGCTATGGTCAAATGATAATAAACCATTCCGAATAATACAAATACAAATTCAGTCCGTGAAAGTGATGGTAACATAGTTCCGAATGGAACAATGACAGAAAGCTTGAGAAGAAATAAAACCACAGCCCAACCACGTGTACAGGCAGGGGATAACCTAAACTCAGTGGTCAACCTGATTATGCATATTCTGATGTCAGTTAATTGTTTTTGGGTCATCACTGAGGTCACTTTGTATTCGAGCAATAAAATTTCATTCCCATCGTAAGGTCATCTTTAAAGCCTCCGTACTACTAATCGTTTTTGGACCGCCGCCTCAACAGTACCATTCTGTAAACCGCTACAGACATCGCGAATTGGAAAATATACACGCTTTCTAAATTGAAAACAACTAACAACTTGATCGGCCATGATGGGACGGCCCTGGTTGGAAGGTCTGATCGTTCTCCTCCTGGTTGCGCGTCTGTCAGTCTGTTCTGATACTGACAACAATCGTAGGCTTTCTCCCGAGGAAAACGTGAATCTAACAAATCGCCAAGTAAGTTATTCATTTGCTTTGAATAGTGGGAACGAGGGGTATTGGAATGGACGGGTTAGATAATTATATCCGAAACAGTTTTTACACGGAACTTGCCGAGAAATTAAAAAAACCAGCTCATTGGGCCCTATTGATATCTCACGTAAGTTAATGGTTCAAACTATTTGTCCCCTTTTTACAGGCAGCAGTTCATGGCGCAATTTCCAACCAACCTTCGCCACGAGAGATGTCCGAGTCGGAAGACAGGCACCAACAGGCACGAGATATGTCCAGTGACAAGCATCACGACAACAAACGTCAAGGGCACCCACCCGAAGGAAAGAGATGGTCATGGTGCATACCTCCCAGCTGTTGATGATATATTACAAATTCAATACGTTAACAGGGTCGGCAATTCCTAGCTAATATATATCTTTTCTTTCCTAATTGACTTGACTTAGTGGAACGTTTTACCAGATACATGAGTAATATATAAGTGTCATCGCAATCATTAAGAGTTTCCACATGCAGGCCAGTACGTGACCCATACTGTAAACCAGTGATATTAGTTCATCTCCGTTCTAGTACCGGTACTCATCTTATGGCAGTACTACTACTCGTAATTTATGGCCAGTAATGAAAAACAATCCTCACAGCATTGTATTCTGACAGAATATTCAACCCTCTTCAACATATAATACGCTTTCATAATTATATGCAGCCGCTTTGTTTTTCTTCCAATTGATAACAATTACAAAGCTTACGGAGTGATTTGCAATGTATTCGTCTGAAATAAAATGTGCTTAAATACTACTGTAGCAGTAAACGCTTGAGGTGCTGGGTTCTGAGATAAGCAGGTTAATTATTAAAAAAAAAGGATATTAAATAATGATGAACTGTAAACTAGCTGTCGTCTTTTTTTTTTATTGAAAGAATCCTATTTTGGAGGGGGGGGGGGGCGAGCCGAACCGATACTAACCGGGGCCGAGCCGAACCGATGCTAACCGAGGCGAATCGCGAGATAAACCGAACGAACTAAATGTATTCCATCAGGACATAACTTCATAACTTCCTTGCCGATATGATTATGGTCTTTTCGCCAGTTCATCCTAACTCGTCTAATTCAAGCTATCCATTTATAACATCGCACGTCCCTTTTTCCGTCCATGTGACAATGGTGGTAACTATTAACGGCCATGATGATGGGAAGTCCTTGCCTGAAATTTCTGATCATTTTCCTCCTGGTTGCCGGTCTGGTAGTCTGTTCTGATACTGACAACGACCCTGGGCTTTCTCCCGAGAAAACTTGAATCTAAGAACCCTCCAATTAAATAAATCATTTCTTTGGGAATTGTGGAAGATTGGGGGTTCGCTGGATTGGGTTTGCCTCGGGGACATCAACATCTAACGACAAAAGTTTGCAAATAAAACTCTGGAGAATCGTTCGATAACTGGTTTGATCAAATTATAAAACGAAAACTGCATCTGAGCAACTAATAGGGTTAAACCTTCACATGACTGAGCAATTGATGAACACACATGTTAAATTCATGTTACTACCGAGGACCTGGACTGGATGCCCTCTGTGATTGAATCCATTCCACTTAGCACTTTCTACTCGGAGTTTGTACACGAAAACGTCCGAGGACTTGGGCTGAGGTCTTCTTGTGTTTTGTTCCTCAAGGTAACGGGCAGAAAAAAAAGCTGCTTGTATGTATGCACACACATGACAAACACCTAATTAGCACCGATTCAGTCTGATGTCTCGAGGACCTCCAATGTCGTCCTCTTTTATTCTGTCATTTGGACCTTTCTTTGATATTATCCCAAAGAGTTATTACACGAAAAATACCGAGGACTTGGGCACAGCTCCTTGGAACCCTTTTGGTATCTGACGTAACCTTTTGGTTTAAACCTGTTGTCTCCTTTTCACAGGCAGCAGTTCACGCAATTTCCAACCAACCTTCGCCAGGAGGGATGTCGAAAGACAGGCACCAACAGGCTCGAGATAATTATGTCCCGTGACAATCATCATGACATGACAACAAACGTCAAAGCCGCTTGCCAGAAGAAATGATACGGTGGTAGGGCCGCGCCACACATCACATGAAAAGTGTTCCGAATAATATTTTGCTTTTCAAAATTGGGTTGCTTAGCAATTGTGACCATTGAAAAAAGAAATACAACCTGTCAAGGAATCTATTGCATTCTGAAAGAAAAGGCAACCCTCATTAACAAAATAAAGAATCTCATTCAATAAATGAGACCAAAAAAATCAGCAATAGAAAGATGCCTATTTAAAAAAAAACCCGACGTTTAATTTCTTACAATAATTATTGTTTGGTCCAGGGACCTAAAATCCTAAAAGGCCACAGGGTCCAAGCTCCGAATCGGTGTTTCGAATTGCATTTCTTAGAAATATGCGATGAGATTGAACACGAAAGTCGCTCAAGTTTGCAATGGGGAGAAGGGATCCTTTTCAAAATGGCAACGGGCTGCGGGACTACTTTAAGGAGTGAAAAAAAAGGAAACAGTACAAAAGTCGATGTACAGTAGGTAAAGGGACGTTATCGCGCAAGTTTGTAATACATGAACATTTCTACAATGGACATTGTCACGTGTTGTCCAGCCATTCTCTCCCCCCCCCCACCCGGCTTTTCGAATGTTCACGGCCGGGGCAATTTTGAGATTATGCCGTACGGTCATACGCAGGGGCGTAAATCCGGGGGTATATGTCCCCCCACTTTTTGACCAGGGGGATGGGATATTCGATCAACCCCCACTTTTTCGTGGAGAGAAACAAAAAAGGGCTGATTTGGAGGTATTTGCTAACTTCCCAACAACCAAAATGTTTTTAATAGTACTGCAAAAAGGGAGACAATAAAAGTACAAAAGCTTTAAATGTTTGTATAGACGGTTACAAGAAATAGTGATAACAAGGGCAATGACGCTGTTGATGACGATGAAGTAAACAAAGAATATCACCGACTACAATGAGTATTAAAAGACTTCAATACATTTTAACTACATAATAGGTTTTAACTTCATAACAAGAACTACATAATAATCATGTAAATAACCAGAGTTTGAAGTATTAAATGAAACTTAAAAACGTGAAAACACTTAGATATCATAATGGGAACAGTGATGGAATTGCTCATTTGATGATAAAAGCAAGGAATTTGGCACACAGTCAGTGTATGTCTTGAGAAAGATATTTGGCTATAGGGCCATTGCACATTTAGAAAAAAATAAAGGTGTTATAACAAGCAATGGCAGCCATTTTGAAAAGTTATCAATTACTATTCTACCTCATAGTTTTTCAAATTACAATCTGCGATGGCCCTATAGCCAAATATCCGCAGTAACAATCCAAAGATAATTGAATAATGTCAGAACACAACTGAATGAATCCGGCGTAATCGACCATCTAAATACATTAGGTCGGACGTATCCCATCGTCGGACACAATGGGTCGGACATAATCGGCCGTCGGACATAACGGGTCGGGCATAATCGGCCGTCGGACACAATGGGTCGGACAAAATCGGCCGTCAGACATCGTGGGTCGGACATAATCGGCCGTCGGACACAATGGGTCGGACATAATCGGCCGTCGGACACAATGGGTCGGACATAATCGGCCGTCGGACATAATGGGTCGGACATAATCGGCCGTCGGACATAATCGGACGTCGGACATAATGGGTCGGACATCATCGGCCGTCGGACATAATGGGTCGGACATAATCGGCCAGTGCTAGTCAAAATCTGTTGTCGGACGTAATCGGCCAAACGGACATAATGGTCGTGAACAGTCGTCAAACTGATTGCAATTGTACCTCTCCATTTTTCGCTCATATCTAATTGCAGAAAATCCATTTTTTTTTGTACAGTGTAAACACAAACCATTTTTTCGTAAGCTCAAGGCAGAATTTTTTTATTACCCACACAGAGACACAAAACCGTAAAACGCATTTATTTTTAGACCAGCATATGTCGCATTAACTCCAAGGACGTAAGAAGCACCGTAGAACTCCATATTGAAGTCTATCGATACTGATTCTATTTTTGAGTAGGAGAGAGTGAGTTATCCCGAACATCTTTTCCTTTTGGTGTCCTTACAACAAACTGAGTGTGTTTCTAAGGTTTATATGTCAAAAAAAGTACAATTCAAGTCCAAACAATCAGCATATTTTTTATCATCTTTTCAACATTACTTTAGGTCGTTATGGCTTCAGAAAAAAAACCCCAGCTTTTGGGAGGATTACTCCGCACTCTTTGTGTGATCTCGAACGTTATAACAATGTAAATACACATAAACATTGCCTCGTGTGCCTTCGTACACTAACATAATTGCAAAAAAAAGTATGCAATCTGAAATGAAACTAGCTGACTTTGGAATTTTCATTATGAACTGTTGTAAATTTGTCTGGAATTTGAGGAGAATTTGACGGGAAGAATATTTCGGAATATATAGTAGGAATATTCCAATTTAGGCTAGAAAAGCACCATACATTTCTTTTTAAACTCGTTCCAGTTATAAAGAACGTATAACGTAACTACTTTCAAGAAATAAATTTTGGTCGAAGAACGCGGTAATATTCATTTTAATGGTAATTTTCTCATTTTAATTCTATAGTCCGAAGTCCCATTGGTCGGAAGTCCCATTGGTCGGAAGTCCCATTGGTCCGACGTCCCATTGGTCCGTCATCCCATTGGTCCGACGTCCCATTGATCCGAAGTCCCATTTGTCCGAATTCCCATTGACCGAAGTCCCATTGGTCCAAAGTCCCATTGGTCTGACGCCCCATAGGATTAGGGTTAGGGCGGTTAGGGTTAGGGTTAGGGTCAGTCAACTTGAACAAGTGGAACTACACAGTAGTATGTTTCGGACCAATGGGACTTCGGACCAGTGGGACTTCGGACCAGTGGGGCTTCGGACCAGTGGGACTTCGGACCAGAGGGACTTCGGACCAGTGGCACTTCGGACCAGTGGCACTTCGGACCAGTGGCACTTCGGACCAGTGGCACTTCGGACCAGTGGCACTTCGGACCAGAGGCACTCCGGACTATCGAGACTCAACCAAAAAATGTATGTTTCTGTTTCAAGTATTATTTTTCATAGCAATGCAACAGTCATTTCCACTTGAATAAGAAATCAAACGAAAAATAATCACTGACGTTTTGTTCTTGAATGATTTTTCCACAAAATTAGAATTAGCGGCTCGATCAAACAAAGCCTGATAAAACAAAGCATCAAAACAAATTCTTCAGAAGAACGAAATTGTTTTTTGAAGAGCACCGGGCACACATCTTTAAAGTGGCGCACGTTAATTCGAAATGACTGTTCGAGATGACCCCGCGAGCGCACTAAGATATTTCATCCCCTGTGGCTTCTTCCCACATTTCGATAATGTGCACACAAAACCTTTAACAATAAGGAACGAACTTACAGAAAAGTATCAGGCAGCTATTCTCGACACTGCGTCCGTAAATACAAACCATTCAAAGATACGGACAACGAAAAGTCGGAAGCGACACAAACGCCTTTTTTTTCAGATTTCAAAAAGGATGTCTACATGCCTTGAAGTCAGTGCACTTTTCTCTTTAATTTAGGTGTTCTGGGTTACGCCGCGTACTTCTCAGCCGTATCTGTAGCACCTGAAATACGCGTCAAAGGTTAGACCAAGTCGTCCATTTAATTTTAAAGGCCTACATTTGGCCGAGCATCAACAAATTTCAACTTTTTTCTTCAAGTTTCAAATCCATTTGTCAAATTTTGAAAAAATTGTCCACAACGCAGTCTTCGGAAAATAACAAATAACTCTCTAAACTTTCAAAATGATGACGTCATTCGACCGGAAGTGCCTAAAAGCCATGACTGTCGAACAAATGGTGGTATCATGACATTTGTTTATGTTAGTCAAGCGACTGCTGTGACGTTTGCCTACCTATGGTTAAATTATAAAATGCATCAGCTGATCAATTAATTTAGCTGAAAAAAGTTATAACCAAACTAGTATTGTGCTCCGTCACCCTACGTTTGTCACACAAAAACGCCAACATATAGTTACATTATACATCTGACGGTAAAACAAAAAAATCTTTCCTCCTCCCGGGCTGTCCCGCCTGGTTTCCATTCATGCTGTCGGCCGAACTCTCCAAGGTTTTTTATTATCAGGCTGGCAGACATTTTATGTTTCTCGTCTCGCAGAAAATGAATATTTCATAATGTGTAGCTACGTACCATGATTTTTTTTTGTTAGCTGAATGCAGAGTTTATGATGCCTATGAAAGACCAAAAAACATCAAAACGTATATTTTTAGTTCAGCATATGTTACATCAACTGCAAGGTCGTCCAAGGCTCCGTCAAACTTCATTATACAACTATCGCTACTGATACTATTTTTGAGTAGTCATGTGCAGCACAGGAAATACGCCTCGAAAAACTAGATTCATAGTTTTGTAGGCCTTCGTTTTTCAAGGCAGCAACAAAGTTCAAATGGAGTAAAATACAAAAGGGATCAACCCCTCCCCCCCTTTTTTTTTGGGGGGGGGGCGGCTTTTATAATTTGGTTGACCTGCTGAATTTTGAGAACAATTTATTATTGTAAATTAATATTCATGAGTATAAAACAGGAGGAACAATTCATTGAAACATTTTCCAGCTACCACTTTTGGACACTTCACCCTCTCATTTCCTACTTGAAACCTGGTGTGAATATCAACCCCGATCCCGAGACTTACATGACGTCACCATATATCAAATTATAAGTGATTTCAATTTTAAAAGTGACCCGTCTGTTTCAATCATAGCCGATGCAAGGAAATGAAGAATCCTTTCACATTTTGTGTTCTGATCAATCTTAACTCGGTGAAATCATTTTGGCGGGCACGTGAGGTAGCAGCTGGCCTTTATTTCCAGGGTTACTGGGCGGTCATGTCAATAGATTTCAAAACGCCGAAAGAAGTGTGATAATTAAAAAATAAATGGAATTTCTTAGAAACGATTCGAGGGATGAAGATGAAACCTTGAACAAACTGTTTTTTTTTGGTAGCGTCACCATATCGTATTACAAAACACTGCATTTGACCAATCAAACATTTAGTCCTGATTTGGGAATGAAATGACGTCACGATTAAGCAAAGTCGACTTCGATGCACACAAAGAAATGTTCGTGTAATTCTCATTTTTACAGCAAATAGTTTCCTTTTAAATGGCTTTGGTAGAATATTTGTTATGATTTACTAATATATTGGAATTGCATTTTGTTTAATCAGTCAGATTTCTCTAGAAACTAAGACGAATGTGTGTGAGGTGTTACTGACACGGGGTAAAATACAAATATGGGCCAGGGAACCCTTCTGTTTTGCCAATAGATCTTGATTAAAGCACTTCGGAAGACTAATTGTTCATTTGAACTTAATCACACGAAGCATGCAATATTACCCCAGAAGAATTTCTGAATTGTTTTGGTCGTTAAAACTGATTGCAATTGTACCTCTCCATTTTTCGCTCATATCTAAATGCAGAAAATCCATTTTTTGTACAGTGTAGCCACAAACCATTCTTTCGTAAGCTCAGAGCTCAGAGCAGAATTTTATTATTACCCACACAGAGACACAAAGCCGTAAAACGTATTTATTTTTAGTCCAGCATATGTTGCATTAACTCCAAGAAGCACCGTACACAACTCCATATTGAAGTCTACCAATACTGATTCTATTTTTGAGTAGTAGAGAGTGAGTTATCCCGAACATCTTTTCCTTTTTGGTGTTCAAACTGAGTGTGTTTCTAGAATTTATGTGTCAAAATAGGTACAAGTCAAGTCCAAAAAATAAGCATATTTTTTATCATCTTTTCAACATTACTTTAGGTCGTTATGGCTTCAGAAAAAAAACAGCTTTGTTCGGGATTACTCCGCACTCTTTGTGTGATCTCGAACGTTATAACAATGTAAATACATATAAACATTGCCTCGTGTGCATTCGTACACTAACATTATTGCAAAATAAAAGTATAAAAAAGGTAAAAAAAAAAAGTATTAGGTTTTGCCCTTCATCGACGTTTAAACACTGTATACTCAGTGTGTTACCTCCCGAGTGAAAGATGGGAAAAATCACTCGGGTGGGACTCGAACCCAAGACCTCCTGAATCTGAATCTGTATACACTGAGTATACAGTGTTTAAACGTCGCTGAAGGGCAAAACCTAATTTGATTTTACATGTATATCACTCCGACGCAAAATTCCATCTTATCAAAAAAGTATGCAATCTGAAATGAAACTAGCTGACTTTGGAATTTTCATTATGAACTGCTGTGAATTTGTCGGGAATTTGTGGAGAATTTGACGGGAAGAATATTTCGGAAGGAGGAAAGATCATTTGACAAAAGCTATCAAAGTAGGTATATTCCAAGTTAGGCTAAGAAAACCACCATACCTTATTTTAAAACTCGTTCCAGTTATAAAGAGCGTATGAAGTAACTACTTTAACGAGACGAATTTTGGTCGAAAAACGCGGTAAATATTCATTTTAACGGTAATTTTCTCATTTTAATTTTTGCAGATGTACTCCGCTTACCAATTCGAGTTTGACCCCCCCCCGCCCAAAAAAAGTATGTTTCTGTTTCAAGTGTTATTTTCCATAGCAATGCAACAGGTATTTCCCTTTGAATAAGACATCAAATGAAAAATAATCACGGACGTTTTGTTCTTGAATTATTTTTCCACAAAATTAGAATTAGCGGATCGATAAAATAAAGCCTGAATTCTTCAGAAGAACAAAATTGTTTTTGAAGAGCACCGGGCACACATCTTTAAAGTGGCGCACGGTAATTCGAAATGACTGTTCGAGATGACCCCGCGAGCGCACTAAGATATTTCATCCCCTGTGGCTTCTTCCCACATTTCGATAATGTGCACACAAAACCTTTAACAATAAGGAACGAACTTACAGAAAAGTATCAGGCAGCTATTCTCGACACTGTGTCCGTAAATACAAACCATTCAAAGATAAGGACAACGAAAAGTCGGAAGCGACACAAACGCCTTTTTTTCAGATTTCAAAAAGGATGTCTACATGCCTTGAAGTCAGTGCACTTTTCTCTTTAATTTAGGTGTTCTGGGTTACGCCGCGTACTCCCCAGCCGTATCTGTAGCACCTGAAATACGCGTCAAAGGTTAGACCATGTCGTCCATTTAATTTTAAAGGCCTACATTTGGCCGAGCATCAACAAATTCTAACTTTTTTCTTCAAGTTTCAAATCCATTTGTCAAATTTTGAAAAAAATGTCCACAACGCAGTCTTCGGAAACTAACAAATAACTTTCTAAAATTTCAGAATGATGACTTCATTCGACCGGAAGTGCCTAAAAGCCATGACTGTCGAACAAATGGTGGTATCATGACATTTGTTTATGTTAGTCAAGCAACTGCTTTGACGTTTGCCTACCTATGGTTAAATTATAAAATGCATCAGCTGATCAATTAATCTAGCTGAAAAAAAGTTATAACCAAACTAGTATTGTCCCCCGTCACCCTACGTTTGTCACAAAAACGCCAACATATAGTTACATTATACATTTGACGGTAAAACAAAAAAAATCGTTCTCCCTACCGGGCTGTCCCGCCTGGTTTCCATTCATGCTGTCGGCCGAACTCTCCAGGGTTTTTATTATCAGGCTGGCAGACATTTTATGTTTCTTGTCTCGCAGAAAATGAATATTTCATAATGTGTAGCTACATACCATGTTTTGGGTTTTTTTTGTTAGCTGAATGCAGAGTTTATCATGCCTATGAAAGACTAAAAAAAAAAACCATCAAAACGTTTATTTTTAGTTCAGCATATGTTACACCAACTGCAAGGACGTGCAACGCTCCGTCAAACTTCATTATACAACTATCGCTACTGATACTATTTTTGAGTAGTCATGTGCAGCACAGGAAATACGCCTCAAAAACTGGGAGGTCAAGTCAATAGATTTCAAAACGCTCAAAGAAGTGTGATAATTAAAAAATAAATGGAATTTCTTAGAAACGATTCGAGGAATGAAGATGAAACCTTGTACAAACATTTGTTTGGTAACGTCACCATATCGTCATCGTTTGTTAAATTACAGGCAATAAAGGATCACAAATTGACAAAATGCTTCGATTTTTCGAGAACTGAATTGAACGTGTAATTTTTTTGTGAGGTCGTAGTTATTACCTTGGGCAACATCTTTAATCCCAACCCAAGCACAAAAACGATTGACCTTAATACTTGTTAATACTGATGTTATCATGATGACGTTATAATTAAAAGGCGCCCAAGACACACGTTAAAGAAAGATGATTTTTTTTTAACCATTTCTCAAAATGTCGCTTGGATTGCACAGCAAATAGTTTCCTTTTAAAGGTAGTATAATTTGTATAATCATGATTAACAAAGACATTTGAATTGCATTTTGTGTAATCAATCACATTTCTCTAGAAACTAAGAATACTCTGTGAGTAAGGCGTTACTGACACGTTATACCATTTCGAACGATAAGACGGAAAATACAATTTGGACATCCAAAGGAGAGCAATGGAGAAGAAAACATCCGAGCCGAGCCGAACCAAGCCGAGCCAAGCCGATGTCAACCAAGGCAAACAAGGCGCCACTGTCATACTCATTATGCATGGTCTGATGTCAGCTGATTGTTTTATGGTCACTGAGCTCACGTATTCAAACGACGATCAAACAATGACATTTCTTTCCCAATATAAGTTCATCTTCAAAGCCTCCATACTACTAGTCGCTTTTGGACGGCCGCATCAACAGTGCCTTTCTGCAAACCGGTACAGACATCGCGACTTTGAAAATAAACACGCTTTCTGAATTTGAAACAGCTAACAATTGGCTCGGCCACGATGGGACCGCCCTGCCTGAAATTTCTGATCATTTTCCTCCTGGTTGCCGGTCTGGTAGTCTGTTCTGATACTGACAATGACCCTGGCCTTTCTCCCGAGGAAAACGTGAATCTAAGAGCCCTCCGAGTAAGTAAATCATTTATTTTGGAATTGTGGGACCGTGGGAATTCGCGGGAATGGGTTTTGCCTCGGGGACATCAACATCAAACATCAAACGTTCGCAAATAAAACTCTGAAGAATCTTTCGATAACTGGTTCGACCAACAGATATAATGGACACAAACATACGAGCTGCTTTACAGTAGGTACTGCCTCTGAGCAACTAATAGAGCACATGACTGCGACATGAATTAACACATATGTTAATTCATTTCTCTACCGAGGACCTGGACTGGTTGTCCTCTTTGATTCGATCCTTTGGACTTTGCATGTTTACATGTGGTTTGTACACGAACACTTCCGAGGACTTGGGCCCAGGTCCTCTTGTGTTTTGTTCTTCAAGGTAACACGTAAACAACCTTCTTAGTGCGTTTATGAATGCACATTATATGACTAAGCACCTGATTACCACACATTTCAGTCTAAACTTCTGTTGCCGATCGGTCTGACGTATCCTTATGGTTCAAACTGTCTGTTCTTTTTTCACAGGCGGCAGTTCATCGCGCAATTTCCCACCAACCTTCCCCACGAGAGATGTCCAGTGGCAATCATCGTGACAGCAGACGCCAAGGACGACTGCAAAGAAAATGGTGTCGGTGGGGGTTCTGTTTGGAAGCCTAGTTGTGTACGTGGTGGAGTTGTATGCGATAATGTATCACGTGTCGACGGATAATGTATCTACAAAATAACTGTAGCCGATAATATATCGCCACGGAACGGATACTGTATCAACCCATAATGTATCAAACATCAACCGATAATGTATCAGTATATTTGGAAAAGGTGGAAATATTGCAAATTAATTAAAGTCTAATAAGTGCCTTTGTTACAACTGATAATGTAGTAACCAACGGATAACGTATCACCAACCGATAATGTATCACAAATTGACCGATATTGTATCACTAACCGATAATGTAGCAAAAACTGACTGATAGTGTAGTAAAATTTGTATCCGATAATGTATCACGTGTCCGACAGCAGACGCCAAGGACACCTGTTCTCAAGAGGATGGTGTTCGATTTTTCGCCCTATTTGTTAACTCAACAGAACGATTTTTTCCTGGGTCGGCAATCCCTAGCTGATATAGCTTTTTTTTCTCTCTCTATTTTTAGTTGACTTGATACATTTCGCGGAACATTTTACTGGACACATAAAATTAGTTATATAGAGGTTTCATCACATGAAGAATTTCCACATGCAGGCTAGTACCCGACTCAACTTGAATTCAGAGATGCTACATTTTAGTTAATCTTTCAGTTGTCCCTATTTTGCATCACGATCCACTGCACCCCACTCATGGGTTATTGAAGGGTAGTGGCATATGGAAAATGATGTTCGGAATAATGATATTTTGTTTTATTTCGTTCCTGGTGGCCTTGATAGGGAAGAAAAACTCGTCACAGAACCTGCATTCTGGCTGAAAACACGAACGTCAAAAACGCATATTTTTCTACGCTTTCATAAAAAGCAGCCACTATGTTTTTCCTCAAAATTATCAAACTACAAAGCTTACGGACACACTTGAAATGAAATGTTATTGTGCTTGCATGTACACAGGTGGTGGGTTACGCGAAAAGCAGTTCAATTATCAAAACAATAATAAATAATGATAAACTATTTCCACAGTGTAGCTGGCGTATCGTCATTTTGTTTTCTATTGAAAGAATTCAGTTTTGTTGAAATTCGTCCTGAGAGTGATTTTCTTTGTTAATGGACCATTTCCTTCAAATGATGGCGTCAGTTTATGTTTGCACATGCGTAGCGATAGAGCGTGTGGCCCAATGACACCCAGTGCCGTAGCGAGGTCATGGGGGTGGGGGTTAACCTAAAATGGGCCGGGGTATTTTAACCATCTCTCAGCCGGGGTGGGGCGATTCCCTCCGTAAGATCTCGGCCATCGAGTGACGAACAATTTTGAAACTCGGTACATGCATAGAGCAACTCTTCATGAACATACCCAAGAAATGTCATGACTATAGGTCAAAGTGTTTTGGAATTATGGCTAATTAATTATTCATATGCACGAATTGTTATTCTGGTCTGTGTACACGACGACTATGGGAACATTCAGTTTTACCGAAAAATGTTTCGCTGCGCGACAACCCCTGGTCCGATTTTTATATTTTTGGTGTCAAAAGATGCGCAAGGCTCGAGGCTAAAAAGTCCTAACAGCTCGGGTCGCGGATAAATTTTTTTAAAGGCTATCGCGGAAAAAGTCGAGGGGGGGGGCAGATTCCGCCCGCGGCCCATTTAGGGTTAAAAGTTCGTTTTTGCGGACACTTGGTCTCCGCAAAATCAAAAAGTGTGGGGGGGGGCAGTACTATATTCCTATGAGGGCGCTGTTCAAACAGTCGATCATGTACACTTTCAGACAATAGGTGGCGTTTTTTTAGAGTGGAACACTGTCAACGGTAGGCGCGAAATTCCAAAAAGGGCACTCGTAAAAGGCCGCTTGTTAAAAAAAAACGGCACGTAATTTTTTTCTTTCTTTTTTAAGGAAACTTGTTTAAAAACAAGGGAACTCTTTACTAATATTGGGTTGGGGGAGGGGGTAAACGCTGATGAAAATTGGGTACTATCATACAAAAGGGCAGATTCCTCAAAACATTTAGGGAGGGTAAATACCTTATATGTCAATGATACCCTTACCAAATTGGAAATGGAACAAATGGGGGATTCCCCTACCAAAGAATTTAAATCTGAAGTTTATTTTAATGAAGTGTACATACGGGTGCAAATATTTTGTAGGATAGTGACGTCATTTAACTTCATACGCTTGCGTGAAACAAATATATACTCCCCAGGGAGCTGAAATGGTATTCGGAATGACATATTGCCCCAATAAGCAGGGTAATGTTTATGTACCCTTCCCTTTTGGATCTCTCTTAAAAGACAGCATAGTATGTCTTGCACTGTTGGCTATACGATATAATTCTGGGTTCACTGAGCTGCTCTATCCAATCGCCGCAATTCCAAAAAATGACCGATTAAACCTTATTTACTAATTGTTTGAACCTGCAGGCGGTGGCCTATGTCGGCCCCCATCCCAAATTAGTAGAACACACGAATTAACACACAATGGAATACATGTATGTCCAAAACCAGTAGCATCACACACACACAAAATCGTTCAAGAAGGTTTACGGCAAAATCTGCAAAATTTCAGGCCGATGAAAACTCATGAAGGGGGTTGGATACACCTTGGAAACTATTCAGTAGTTTGCTCAATACCCATTCAATTTCATCAGTAATGACATCATTAACACTAATGCAAATGGCCATGTCTAGAAAAAAAGACCTTACGTCAAAACGAAAAGAAAGGAATCCGTTCAAATGTCATTGTGATAAGTAGCACCATCGTGAACATGTCCACATTCGTCATCCTCTAATGTACTTAAACAAGGTCTGGCATCCTTTCTCGTGCACACAGTTGATTCACTCTGGCGTCATAGTCCTAGCAACCTCGTCCCCAGTGCTTACTTTATTTCCAACCTCGTTTCCAATAGTAAGCCCTGGATAGGAAACTTACTTCCTGTATCCTGATTCGATACCGCAATTAGTTATAGTAATGGATTTATATCGTGTAGTTGGTGTTGTTATTTCCAACGTGCATTACGTGTTTTCACGATCATTGTAATTATAACGTCCACGCCTTCTAAAAAAAATACTATTTTCCTTTCCAATTTACTTATATTGGTATGAAATGTGATATTGCATGTTGGCGGGATAAGACTGTAAAATTTAAACTTCCAAAACAATCGTGTTTTCGTAACTTACGGCGCGACGAATTTAATGTCTTTTCACCCCAGACACCGCATACAAAAACAAGCGCTAATGTAACGTGCAGGCGGGCACCAGACTATTCCTCATTTGCATACGTGTGCAAAAATGTATGCAAATGATCCAATACCAGGGTCAGAGAGCAGGTAGTGGTGGGCGCGTACTGCTCGACACCCTGGGACGAGGTTGCTGACTGTCATTAATAATGAATGTCATTTCAGGAAGACACTGCATGGTTTTAGGGGTTTTCAGTTCAATTGTGTACCGCCAATCTGCTTAGTGAAAACATTTGTGAGAAATGTTTGCTAATTGGCTTACTGCCATATTCCAACACAACAACAAATCACCAAAGAAAAGAAACTTTACAACAGCAACAAATCAAATGTTCTGGTACTTTTTTGTGCCGATATAGCCGTAACATAGAGGGTTCTGCTTGAAATAACATCACAGTTTTGCTCATGAATATGGAATTTGGAATTGGCATAAAAAACTAAAATGGCAGCAAAATACCAATGAAATACGCGCGCAGTACGCCCTTGTATATAGCCGGTCAGCATCGCCTTCTACGTATTCGTAAAGTGCATTTTCAAGGATTGCATTTAAAAGAATCACAACGCATAGCCCTTTAAGGCGGAGCCATGGTCTATAACTGTTGAGCTGATTCGCTGATTATTTATGCAAGATAACCGCATCTTGACCTCTAGATTTTCAACAATCAGCGGGCACTTTCTATATCGGGTCTTCGGTCATTCATTCGTTGTCGCGTCATATACATGGATAAAAACAACCTAGACACAACAACAAAGGCTGTGGTCACGCGCTCTGTATCATGTTACGCGATACGCGTCCGGTTGTTGTTGTATTACAAAACACTGCATTTGACCAATCAAACATTTAGTCCTGATTTGGGAATGAAATGACGTCACGATTAAGCAAAGTCGACTTCGATGCACGCAAAGAAATGTTCGTGTAATGCTCATTTTTACAGCAAAATAGTTTCCTTTTAAATGCCTTTGGTAGAATATTTGATATGATTTACTAACATATTGGAATTGCATTTTGTTTAATCAGTCAGATTTCTCTAGAAACTAAGACGAATGTGTGTGAGGTGTTACTGACACGGGGTAAAATACAAATGTGGGCCAGGGAACCCTTCTGTTTTGCCAATAGATCTTGATTAAAGCACTTCGAAAGACAAATTGTTCATTTGAACTTAATCACACGAAGCATGCAATATTACCCTAGAATAATTTCTGAGTTGTTTTGGTCGTTAAAACTGATTGCAATTGTACCTCTCCATTTTTCGCTCATATCTAAATGCAGAAAATCCATTTTTTGTACAGTGTAGCCACAAACCATTCTTTCGTTAGCTCAGAGCTCAGAGCAGAATTTTATTATTACCCACAAACAGAGACACAAAGCCGTAAAACGCATTTATTTTTAGACCAGCATATGTTGCATTAACTCCAAGAACGTAAGAAGCACCGTAGAACTCCATATTAAAGTCTACCGATACTGATTCTATTTTTGAGTAGGAGAGAGTGAGTTATCCCGAACATCTTTTCCTTTTGGTGTTCTTACAACAAACTGAGTGTGTTTCTAAGATTTATATGTCAAAAAAAGTACAATTCAAGTCCAAACAATCAGCATATTTTTTATCATCTTTTCAACATTACTTTAGGTCGTTATGGCTTCAGAAAAAAACCCAGCTTTTGGGGGAATTACTCCGCACTCTTTGTGTGATCTCGAACGTTATAACAATGTAAATACACATAAACATTGCCTCGTGTGCATTCGTACACTAACATAATTGCTAAAAAAATATGCAATCTGAAATGAAACTAGCTGACTTTGGAATTTTCATTATGAACTGTTGTAAATTTGTCTGGAATTTGTGAAGAATTTGACGGGAAGAATATTCCGGAAGGAGGAAAGATCATCTGACAAAAGCTATCAAAGTAGGAATATTCCAAATTAGGCTAGAAAAGCACCATACATTTTTTTAAAACTCGTTCCAGTTATAAAGAACGTATAACGTAACTACTGTCAAGAAATGAATTTTGGTCGAAGAACGCGGTAATATTCATTTTAATGGTAATTTTCTCATTTTAATTCTATAGTCCGAAGTCCCATTGGTCCGAAGTCCCATTGGTCCGAAGTCCCATTGGTCCGACATCCCATTGGTCCGACGTCCCATTGGTCCGACGTCCCATTGGTCCGACGTCCCATTGATCCGAATTCCCATTTGTCCGAATTCCCATTGACCGAAGTCCCATTGGTCCGAAGTCCCATTGGTCCGAAGTCCCATTGGTCTGACGCCCCATAGGATTAGGGTTAGGGTGGTTAGGGTTAGGGTTAGTGTCAGTCAACTTGAACAAGTGGAACTACACAGTAGTATGTTTCGGACCAATGGGACTTCGGACCAGTGGGACTTCGGACCAGTGGGACTTCGGACCAGTGGGACTTCGGACCAGTGGGACTTCGGACCAGTGGGACTTCGGACCAGTGGGACTTCGGACCAGAGGGACTTCGGACCAGTGGGACTTCGGACCAGTGGGACTTCGGATTAGTGGGACTTCGGACCAGTGGGACTTCGAACCAGTGGGACTGCGGACCAGTGGGACTTCGGACCAGTGGGACTTCGGACCAGTGGGACTTCGGACCAGTGGGACTTCGGACCAGTGGGACTTCGGACCAGTGGGACTTCGGACCAGTGGGACTTCGGACCAGAGGGACTTCGGACCAGTGGGACTTTGGACCAGTGGGACTTTGGACCAGTAGAACTTAACACCAATGGGACTTCGGACTATCGAGACTCAACCAAAAAAAGTATGTTTCTGTTTCAAGTATTATTTTCCATAGCAATGCAGTAGTTATTTCTCCTTGAATAAGACATCAAACGTAAAATAACCACTGACGTTTTGTTCTTTAATTATTTTTTCCACAAAATTAGAATTAGCGGCTCTATAAAACAAAGCCTGATAAAACAAAGCATTCAAACAAATTCTTCAGAAGAACAAAATTGTTTTTTTGAAGAGCACCGGGCACACATCTTTAAAGTGGCGCACGGTAATTCGAAATGACTGTTCGAGATGACCCCGCGAGCGCACTAAGATATTTCATCCCCTGTGGCTTCTTCCCACATTTCGATAATGTGCACACAAAACCTTTACAATAAGGAACGAACTAACAGAAAAGTATCAGGCAGTTATTCTCGACACTGTGTCCGTAAATACAAACCATTCAAAGATACGGACAACGAAAAGTCGGAAGCGACACAAACGCATTTGTTTACAAGATTTCAAAAAGGATGTCTACATGCCTTAAAGTCAGTGCACAAGTACGCATTAATACGTGTTGGTGTTAAAGCGGTACTTTTCTCTGTAATTTAGGTGTTCTGGATTACGCCGCGCTCGGGATTTAATATCCACTCCCCAGCCGTATCTGCAGCACCTGAAATACGCGTCAAAAGTTAGACAATGTCGTCCATTTAAATTTAAAGGCCTACATTTGGCCGAGGCATCAACAAATTTCAACTTTTTTCTTCAAATCCATTTGTCAAATTTTGAAACAATAGTCCACAACGCAGTCTTTGAAAAATAACAAATAACTTTCTAAAAATTTCAGAATGATGACGTCAGAATTTCAGAATGATGCCTAAAATCCATGACTGTCGAACAAATGGTGGTATCATGACATTTGTTTATGTTAGTCAAGCGACTGCTTTGACGTTTGCCTACCTATGATCAAATTATAAAATGCTTAAGCTGATCAATTAATCTGGTTGAAAAAAATTATAACCAAACTAGTATTGTGCCCCGTCACCCTACGTTTGTCACAAAAAAACGCCAACATATAGTTACATTATACATTTGACGGTAAAACAAAAAAATCGTTCGTCCTCCCGGGCTGTCCCGCCTGGTTTCCATTCATGCTGTCGGCCGAACTCTCCAGGTTTTTTATCATCAGGCTAGCAGACATTTTATGTTTCTCGTCTCGCAGAAAATGAATATTTCATAATGTGTAGCTACGTACCATGTTTTTTTTTTTTTTGTTAGCTGAATGCAGAGTTTATTATGCCTATGAAAGACCAAAAAACATCAAAACGTTTATTTTTAGATCAGCATATGTAACATTAACTGCAAGGTCGTCCAAGGCTCCGTCAAACTTCATTATACAACTATCGCTACTGATACCATTTTTGAGTAGTCATGTGCAGCACAGGAAATACGCCTCAAAAAACTAGATTTATAGTTATGTAGTCCTTCGTTTTTAGAGGCAGCAACGAAGTTCAAATGGAATAAAATACAAAAGGGATCAACCCCCGCCCCCTTTTATATTTTTTTTGGGGGGGGGGCTTTTTATAATTTGGTTGACCTGCTGAATTTTGAGAACAATTTATCATTGTAAATTAATATTCATGAGTATAAAGCAGAAAGAACAATTCATTGAAACATTTTCCAGCTACCACCTTTGGACACTTCACCGTCTCATTTCCTACTTGAAACCTGGTGTGAATATCAAACCCGATCCCGAGACTTACATGACGTCACCATATATCAAATTATAAGTGATTTCAATTTTAAAAGTGACCCGTCTGTTTCAATCATACCCGATGCACAAAAATGAAGAATGTTTTCACATTTTGTGTTCTGATCAATCTTGCCTCAGTGAAATCATTTTGGCGGGCACGTGAGGTAGCAGCTGGCCTTTATTTCCAGGGTTACTGGGCGGTCATGTCAATAGATTTCAAAACGCCGAAAGAATTTTGATAATTAAAAAATAAATGGAATTTCTTAGAAACGATTCGAGGGATGAAGATGAAACCCTGTACAAACATTTTTTTGGTAGCGTCACCATATCGTATTACAAAACACTGCATTTGACCAATCAAACATTTAGTCCTGATTTGGGAATGAAATGACGTCACGATTAAGCAAAGTCGACTTCGATGCACACAAAGAAATGTTCGTGTAATTCTCATTTTTACAGCAAATAGTTTCCTTTTAAATGGCTTTGGTAGAATATTTGTTGTGATTTACTAATATATTGGAATTGCATTGTGTTTAATCAGTCAGATTTCTCTAGAAACTAAGACGAATGTGTTTGAGGTGTTACTGACACGGGGTAAAATACAAATATGGGCCAGGGAACCCTTCTGTTTTGCCAATAGATCTTGATTAAAGCACTTCGGAAGACTAATTGTTCATTTGAACTTAATCACACGAAGCATGCAATATTACCCCAGAAGAATTTCTGAATTGTTTTGGTCGTTAAAACTGATTGCAATTGTACCTCTCCATTTTTCGCTCATATCTAAATGCAGAAAATCCATTTTTTGTACAGTGTAGCCACAAACCATTCTTTCGTTAGCTCAGAGCTCAGAGCAGAATTTTATTATTACCCACGCGGAGACACAAAGCCGTAAAACGTATTTATTTTTAGACCAGCATATGTTGCATTAACTCCAAGAAGCACCGTATACAACTCCATATTGAAGTCTACCGAAACTGATTCTATTTTTGAGTAGGCGAGAGTGAGTTATCCCGAACATCTTTTCCTTTTGGTGTTCTTACAAACAAACTGAGTGTGTTTCTAAGATTTATATGTCAAAATTAGTACAAGTCAAGTCCAAACAATCAGCATATTTGTCATCATCTTCTCAACATTACTTTAGGTCGTTATGGCTTCAGAAAAAAAAAACAGCTTTTGGGGGGATTACTCCGCACTCTTTGTGTGATCTCGAACGTTATAACAATGTAAATACACATAAACAATGCCTCGTGTGCATTCGTACACTAACATAATTGCAAAACAAAATATGCAATCTGAAATGAAACTATAGCTGACTTTGGAATTTTCATTATGAACTGTTGTGAATTTGTCTAAAATTTGTGGAGAATTTGATGGGAAGAATATTTCGGAAGGAGGAAAGATCATCTGACAAAAGCTATCAAAGTATGACGATGAAGTAAACAAAGAATCTCACCGACTAGAATAAGTATTAAAAGACTTCAATACATTTTAACTACATAATAGGTTTTAACTACATAACAAGAACTACATAATAATCATGTAAATAACCAGAGTTTGAAGTATTAAAATAAAACTTAAAAACGTGAAAACACTTAAATATTAAAATGGGAACAGTGATGGAATTGTTCATTTGATGATGAAAGCAAAGAATTTGGCACACAGTAAGCGTATGTCTTGAGAAAGATATTTGGCTATAGGGCCATTGCACATTTGTCCTGTGAAAAAAATAAAGGTGTTATAACAAGCAATGGCAGCCATTTTGAAAAGTTATAAATTACTATTCTACCTCACAGTTTTTGAAATGACAAATCTGCGATGGCCCTATAGCCACATATCCGCAGTAACAATCCAAAGATAATTGAATAATGTCAGAACACAACTGAATGAATCCGGCGTAATCGACCATCTAAATACAATAGGTCGGACGTATCCCATCGTCGGACACAATGGGTCGGACATAATCGGCCGTCGGACAATGAGTCGGACATAATCGACAGTTGGACACAATGGGTCGGACATAATCGGCAGTCAGACACAATGGGTCGGACATAATCGGTCGTCGGACACAATGGGTCGGACATTATCGGCCGTCGGACATCATGGGTCGGACATAATCGGCCGTCGGACACAATGGGTCGGACATAATCGGCCGTCGGATATAATGTGTCGGACATAATCGGCCGTCAGACATAATGGGTCGGACATAATCGGACGTCGGACACAATGGGTCGGACATAATCGGCCGTCGGACATAATGGGTCGGATATAATCGGCCAGTGCTAGTCAAAATCTGTTGTCGGACGTAATCGGCCAAACGGACATAATGGTCGTGAACAGTCGTCAAACTGATTGCAATTGTACCTCTCCATTTTTCGCTCATATCTAATTGCAGAAAATCCATTTTTTTTTTGTACAGTGTAGGCACAAACCATTTTTTTGTAAGCTCAAGGCAGAATTTTTTTTATTACCCACACAGACACAAAACCGTAAAACGCATTTATTTTTAGACCAGCATATGTCGCATTAACTCCAAGGACGTAAGAAGCACCGTAGAACTCCATATTGAAGTCTATCGATACTGATTCTATTTTTGAGTAGGAGAGAGTGAGTTATCCCGAACATCTTTTCCTTTTGGTGTTCTTACAACAAACTGAGTGTGTTTCTAAGATTTATATGTCAAAAAAAGTACAATTCAAGTCCAAACAATCAGCATATTTTTTATCATCTTTCAACTTTAGGTCGTTATGGCTTCAGAAAAAAAACCAGCTTTTTGGGGAATTACTCCGCACTCTTTGTGTGATCTCGAACGTTATAACAATGTAAATACACATAAACATTGCCTCGTGTGCATTCGTACACTAACATAATTGCTAAAAAAAATATGCAATCTGAAATGAAACTAGCTGACTTTGGAATTTTCATTATGAACTGTTGTAAATTTGTCTGGAATTTGTGAAGAATTTGATGGGAAGAATATTCCGGAAGGAGGAAAGATCATCTGACAAAAGCTATCAAAGTAGGAATATTCCAAGTTAGGCTAGAAAAGCACCATACATTTTTTTTTAAAACTCGTTCCAGTTATAAAGAACGTATAACGTAACTACTGTCAAGAAATGAATTTTGGTCGAAGAACGCGGTAATATTCATTTTAATGGTAATTTTCTCATTTTAATTCTATAGTCCGAAGTCCCATTGGTCCGAAGTCCCATTGGTCCGAAGTCCCATTGGTCCGACGTCCCATTGGTCCAACAGCCCATTGCTCTATACGCCCCATTGGTCCGACGTCCCATTGGTCCGACGTCCCATTGATCCGAATTCCCATTTGTCCGAATTCCCAATGACCGAAGTCCCATTGGTCCGAAGTCCCATTGGTCCGAAGTCCCATTGGTCTGACGCCCCATAAGATAAGGGTTAGGTGGGTTAGGGTTAGGGTTAGGGTCAGTCAACTTGAACAAGTGGAACTACACAGTAGTATGTTTCGGACCAATGGGACTTCGGTCCAGCGGGACTTCGGACCAGTGGGACTTCGGACCAGTGGGACTTCGGACCAGTGGGACTTCGGACCAGTGGGACTTCGGACCAGAGGGACTTCGGACCAGTGGGACTTCGGACCAGTGGGACTTCGGACCAGTGGGACTTCGGACCAGTGGGACTTCGGACCAGTGGGAATTCGGACCATTGGGACTTCGGACCAGTGGGACTTCGGACCAGTGGGACTTAACACCAATGGGACTTCGGACCAATGGGACTTCGGACTATCGAGACTCAACCAAAAAAAGAAGTATGTTTCTGTTTCAAGTATTATTTTCCATAGCAATGCAGTAGTTATTTCTCCTTGAATAAGACATCAAACGAAAAATAATCACTGACGTTTTGTTCTTGAATTATTTTTTCCACAAAATTAAAATTAGCGGCTCTATAAAACAAAGCCTGATAAAACAAAGCATTAAAACAAATTCTTGAGCAGAACAAAATTGTTTTTTGAAGAGCACCGGGCACACATCTTTAAAGTGGCGCACGGTAATTCGAAATGACTGTTCGAGATGACCCCGCGAGCACACTAAGATATTTCATCCCCTGTGGCATCTTCCCACATTTCGATAATGTGCTCACAAAACCTTTACAATAAGGAACGAACTTACAGAAAAGTATCAGGCAGCTATTCTCGACACTGTGTCCGTAAATACAAACCATTCAAAGATACGGACATTGAAAAGTCGGAAGCGACACAAACGCATTTTTTTTCAGATTTCAAAAAGGATGTCTACATGCCTTGAAGCCAGTGCACTTTTCTCTTTAATTTAGGTGTTCTGGGTTACGCCGCGTACTCCCCAGCCGTATCTGTAGCACCTGAAATACGCGTCAAAGGTTAGACCAAGTCGTCCATTTAATTTTAAAGGCCTACATTTGGCCGAGCATCAACAAATTTCAACTTTTTTTCGTCAAGTTTCAAATCCATTTGTCAAATTTTGAAAAAATTGTCCACTACGCAGTCTTCGGAAAATAACAAATAACTTTCTAAACTTTCAGAATGATGACGTCATTTGACCGGAAGTGCTTAAAAGCCATGACTGTCGAACAAATGGTGGTATCATGACATTTGTTTATGTTAGTCAAGCGACTGCTTTGACGTTTGCCTACCTATGGTTAAATTATAAAATGCATCAGCTGATCAATTAATTTAGCTGAAAAAAGTTATAACCAAACTAGTATTGTGCCCCGTCACCCTACGTTTGTCACAAAAACGCCAACATACATTTGACGGTAAAACAAAAAAATTGTTCTTCCTACCGGGCTGTCCCGCCTGGTTTCCATTCATGCTGTCGGCCCAACTCTCCAGGGTTTTTTATTATCAGGCTGGCAGACATTTTATGTTTCTCGTCTCGCAGAAAATGAATATTTCATAAAGTGTAGCTACGTACCATGTTTTTGGGGTTTTTTTGTTAGCTGAATGCAGAGTTTATTATACCTATGAAAGACCCAAAAAAAACATCAAAACGTTTATTTTTAGTTCAGCATATGTTACACCAACTGCAAGGACGTCCAAGGCTCCGTCAAACTTCATTATACAACTATCGCTACTGATACTATTTTTGAGTAGTCATGGGCAGCACAGGAAATACGCCTCGAAAAACTAGATTCATAGTTATGTAGGCCTTCGTTTTTCAAGGCAGCAACAACGTTCAAATGGAATTAAATACAAAAGGGATCAATCCCCGCCCCCTTTTTATTATTTATAATTTGGTTGACCTGCTGTATTTTGAGAACAATTTATGATTGTAAATTAATATTCATGAGTATAAAGCAGGAGGAACAATTCATTGAAACATTTTCCAGCTACCACCTTTGGACACTTCACCCTCTCATTTCCTACTTGAAACCTGGTGTGAATATCAACCCCGATCCCGAGACTTACATGACGTCACCATATATCAAATTATAAGTGATTTCAATTTTAAAAGTGACCCGTCTGTTTCAATCATACCCGATGCACAAAAATGAAGAATCATTTCACATTTTGTGTTCTGATCAATCTTAACTCGGTGAAATCATTTTGGCGGGCACGTGAGGTAGCAGCTGGCCTTTATTTCCAGGGTTACTGGGCGGTCATGTCAATAAATTTCAAAACGCCGAAAGAAGTGTGATGATTAAAAAATAAATGGAATTTCTTAGAAACGATTCGAGGGATGAAGATGAAACCTTGAACAAACATTTTTTTTGGGTAGCGTCACCATATCGTATTACAAAACACTGCATTTGACCAATCAAACATTTAGTCCTGATTTGGGAATGAAATGACGTCACGATTAAGCAAAGTCGACTTCGATGCACACAAAGAAATGTTCGTGTAATTCTCATTTTTACATCAAATTAGTTTCCTTTTAAATGACTTTGGTAGAATATTTGTTATGATTTACTAACATATTGGAATTGCATTTTGTTTAATCAGTCAGATTTCTCTAGAAACTAAGACGAATGTGTGTGAGGTGTTACTGACACGGGGTAAAATACAAATGTGGGCCAGGGAACCCTTCTGTTTTGCCAATAGATCTTGATTAAAGCACTTCGAAAGACAAATTGTTCATTTGAACTTAATCACACGATGCATGCAATATTACCCCAGAAGAATTTCTGAGTTGTTTTGGTCGTTAAAACTGATTGCAATTGTACCTCTCCATTTTTCGCTCATATCTAAATGCAGAAAATCCATTTTTTTGTACAGTGTAGCCACAAACCATTCTTTCGTAAGCTCTGAGCTCAGAGCAGAATTTTATTATTACCCACACAGAGACACAAAGCCGTAAAACGCATTTATTTTTAGTCCAGCATATGTTGCATTAACTCCAAGAAGCACCGTACACAACTCCATATTGAAGTCTACCAATACTGATTCTATTTTTGAGTAGTAGAGAGTGAGTTATCCCGAACATCTTTTCCTTTTTGGTGTTCAAACTGAGTGTGTTTCTAGAATTTATGTGTCAAAATAGGTACAAGTCAAGTCCAAACAATAAGCATATTTTTTATCATCTTTTCAACATTACTTTAGGTCGTTATGGCTTCAGAAAAAAACAGCTTTGTTCGGGATAACTCCGCACTCTTTGTGTGATCTCGAACGTTATAACAATGTAAATACACATAAACATTGCCTCGTGTGCATTAGTACACTAACATTATTGCAAAAAAAATATATAAAAAAGTATTTAAAAAAAGTATTAGGTTTTGTCCTTCAGCGACGTTTAAACACTGTATACTCATAGTGTGTTACCTCCCGAGTGAAAGATGGAAACATCACTCGGGTGGGACTCGAACCCACGACCTCCTGAATCTGAATCTGTATACACTGAGTATACAGTGTTTAAACGTCGCTGAAGGGCAAAACCTAATTTGATTTTACATGTATATCACTCCGACGCAAAATTCCATCTTATCAAAAAAGTATGCAATCTGAAATGAAACTAGCTGACTTTGGAATTTTCATTATGAACTGCTGTGAATTTGTCGGGAATTTGTGGAGAATTTGACGGGAAGAATATTTCGGAAGGAGGAAAGATCATTTGACAAAAGCTATCAAAGTAGGTATATTCCAAGTTAGGCTAAGAAAACCACCATACCTTATTTTAAAACTCGTTCCAGTTATAAAGAGCGTATGAAGTAACTACTTTAACGAGACGAATTTTGGTCGAAAAACGCGGTAAATATTCATTTTAACGGTAATTTTCTCATTTTAATTTTTGCAGATGTACTCCGCTTACCAATTCGAGTTTGACCCCCCCCCCCGCCCAAAAAAAGTATGTTTCTGTTTCAAGTGTTATTTTCCATAGCAATGCAACAGGTATTTCCCTTTGAATAAGACATCAAATGAAAAATAATCACGGACGTTTTGTTCTTGAATTATTTTTCCACAAAATTAGAATTAGCGGATCGATAAAATAAAGCCTGAATTCTTCAGAAGAACAAAATTGTTTTTGAAGAGCACCGGGCACACATCTTTAAAGTGGCGCACGGTAATTCGAAATGACTGTTCGAGATGACCCCGCGAGCGCACTAAGATATTTCATCCCCTGTGGCTTCTTCCCACATTTCGATAATGTGCACACAAAACCTTTAACAATAAGGAACGAACTTACAGAAAAGTATCAGGCAGCTATTCTCGACACTGTGTCCGTAAATACAAACCATTCAAAGATAAGGACAACGAAAAGTCGGAAGCGACACAAACGCCTTTTTTTTCAGATTTCAAAAAGGATGTCTACATGCCTTGAAGTCAGTGCACTTTTCTCTTTAATTTAGGTGTTCTGGGTTACGCCGCGTACTCCCCAGCCGTATCTGTAGCACCTGAAATACGCGTCAAAGGTTAGACCATGTCGTCCATTTAATTTTAAAGGCCTACATTTGGCCGAGCATCAACAAATTCCAACTTTTTTCTTCAAGTTTCAAATCCATTTGTCAAATTTTGAAAAAAATGTCCACAACGCAGTCTTCGGAAACTAACAAATAACTTTCTAAAATTTCAGAATGATGACTTCATTCGACCGGAAGTGCCTAAAAGCCATGACTGTCGAACAAATGGTGGTATCATGACATTTGTTTATGTTAGTCAAGCAACTGCTTTGACGTTTGCCTACCTATGGTTAAATTATAAAATGCATCAGCTGATCAATTAATCTAGCTGAAAAAAAGTTATAACCAAACTAGTATTGTCCCCCGTCACCCTACGTTTGTCACAAAAACGCCAACATATAGTTACATTATACATTTGACGGTAAAACAAAAAAAATCGTTCTCCCTACCGGGCTGTCCCGCCTGGTTTCCATTCATGCTGTCGGCCGAACTCTCCAGGGTTTTTATTATCAGGCTGGCAGACATTTTATGTTTCTTGTCTCGCAGAAAATGAATATTTCATAATGTGTAGCTACATACCATGTTTTGGGTTTTTTTTGTTAGCTGAATGCAGAGTTTATCATGCCTATGAAAGACTCAAAAAAAAAACCCATCAAAACGTTTATTTTTAGTTCAGCATATGTTACATCAACTGCAAGGACGTGCAACGCTCCGTCAAACTTCATTATACAACTATCGCTACTGATACTATTTTTGAGTAGTCATGTGCAGCACAGGAAATACGCCTCAAAAACTGGGAGGTCAAGTCAATAGATTTCAAAACGCTCAAAGAAGTGTGATAATTAAAAAATAAATGGAATTTCTTAGAAACGATTCGAGGAATGAAGATGAAACCTTGTACAAACATTTGTTTGGTAACGTCACCATATCGTCATCGTTTGTTAAATTACAGGCAATAAAGGATCACAAATTGACAAAATGCTTCGATTTTTCGAGAACTGAATTGAACGTGTAATTTTTTTGTGAGGTCGTAGTTATTACCTTGGGCAACATCTTTAATCCCAACCCAAGCACAAAAACGATTGACCTTAATACTTGTTAATACTGATGTTATCATGATGACGTTATAATTAAAAGGCGCCCAAGACACACGTTAAAGAAAGATGATTTTTTTTTAACCATTTCTCAAAATGTCGCTTGGATTGCACAGCAAATAGTTTCCTTTTAAAGGTAGTATAATTTGTATAATCATGATTAACAAAGACATTTGAATTGCATTTTGTGTAATCAATCACATTTCTCTAGAAACTAAGAATACTCTGTGAGTAAGGCGTTACTGACACGTTATACCATTTCGAACGATAAGACGGAAAATACAATTTGGACATCCAAAGGAGAGCAATGGAGAAGAAAACATCCGAGCCGAGCCGAACCAAGCCGAGCCAAGCCGATGTCAACCAAGGCAAACAAGGCGCCACTGTCATACTCATTATGCATGGTCTGATGTCAGCTGATTGTTTTATGGTCACTGAGCTCACGTATTCAAACGACGATCAAACAATGACATTTCTTTCCCAATATAAGTTCATCTTCAAAGCCTCCATACTACTAGTCGCTTTTGGACGGCCGCATCAACAGTGCCTTTCTGCAAACCGGTACAGACATCGCGACTTTGAAAATAAACACGCTTTCTGAATTTGAAACAGCTAACAATTGGCTCGGCCACGATGGGACCGCCCTGCCTGAAATTTCTGATCATTTTCCTCCTGGTTGCCGGTCTGGTAGTCTGTTCTGATACTGACAATGATCCTGGCCTTTCTCCCGAGGAAAACGTGAATCTAGCCCTCCGAGTAAGTAAATCATTTATTTTGGAATTGTGGGAACGTGGGAATTCGCGGGAATGGGTTTTGCCTCGGGGACATCAACATCAAACATCAAACGTTCGCAAATAAAACTCTGAAGAATCTTTCGATAACTGGTTCGACCAACAGATATAATGGACACAAACATACGAGCTGCTTTACAGTAGGTACTGCCTCTGAGCAACTAATAGAGCACATGACTGCGACATGAATTAACACATATGTTAATTCATTTCTCTACCGAGGACCTGGACTGGTTGTCCTCTTTGATTCGATCCTTTGGACTTTGCATGTTTACATGTGGTTTGTACACGAACACTTCCGAGGACTTGGGCCCAGGTCCTCTTGTGTTTTGTTCTTCAAGGTAACACGTAAACAACCTTCTTAGTGCGTTTATGAATGCACATTATATGACTAAGCACCTGATTACCACACATTTCAGTCTAAACTTCTGTTGCCGATCGGTCTGACGTATCCTTATGGTTCAAACTGTCTGTTCTTTTTTCACAGGCGGCAGTTCATCGCGCAATTTCCCACCAACCTTCCCCACGAGAGATGTCCAGTGGCAATCATCGTGACAGCAGACGCCAAGGACGACTGCCAAGAAAATGGTGTCCGTGGTGGAAGCCGGCTAGTTGCAGGTCGGAAGCCTAGTTGTGTACGTGGTGGAGTTGTATGCGATAATGTATCACGTGTCGACGGATAATGTATCTACAAAATAACTGTAGCCGATAATATATCGCCACGGAACGGATACTGTATCAACCGATAATGTATCAAACATCAACCGATAATGTATCAGTATATTTGGAAAAGGTGGAAATATTGCAAATTAATTAAAGTCTAATAAGTGCCTTTGTTACAACTGATAATGTAGTAACCAACGGATAACGTATCACCAACCGATAATGTATCACAAATTGACCGATATTGTATCACTAACCGATAATGTAGCAAAAACTGACTGATAGTGTAGTAAAATTTGTATCCGATAATGTATCACGTGTCCGACAGCAGACGCCAAGGACACCTGTTCTCAAGAGGATGGTGTTCGATTTTTCGCCCTATTTGTTAACTCAACAGAACGATTTTTTCCTGGGTCGGCAATCCCTAGCTGATATAGCTTTTTTTTCTCTCTCTATTTTTAGTTGACTTGATACATTTCGCGGAACATTTTACTGGACACATAAAATTAGTTATATAGAGGTTTCATCACATGAAGAATTTCCACATGCAGGCTAGTACCCGACTCAACTTGAATTCAGAGATGCTACATTTTAGTTAATCTTTCAGTTGTCCCTATTTTGCATCACGATCCACTGCACCCCACTCATGGGTTATTGAAGGGTAGTGGCATATGGAAAATGATGTTCGGAATAATGATATTTTGTTTTATTTCGTTCCTGGTGGCCTTGATAGGGAAGAAAAACTCGTCACAGAACCTGCATTCTGGCTGAAAACACGAACGTCAAAAACGCATATTTTTCTACGCTTTCATAAAAAGCAGCCACTATGTTTTTCCTCAAAATTATCAAACTACAAAGCTTACGGACACACTTGAAATGAAATGTTATTGTGCTTGCATGTACACAGGTGGTGGGTTACGCGAAAAGCAGTTCAATTATCAAAACAATAATAAATAATGATAAACTATTTCCACAGTGTAGCTGGCGTATCGTCATTTTGTTTTCTATTGAAAGAATTCAGTTTTGTTGAAATTCGTCCTGAGAGTGATTTTCTTTGTTAATGGACCATTTCCTTCAAATGATGGCGTCAGTTTATGTTTGCACATGCGTAGCGATAGAGCGTGTGGCCCAATGACACCCAGTGCCGTAGCGAGGTCATGGGGGGGTGTAACCCTAAATGGGCCGGGTTATTTTAACCATCTCTCAGCCGGGGGGTGGGGCGGATTCCCCCCCCCCCTCCGTAAGATCTCGGCCATCGAGTGACGAACAATTTTGAAACTCGGTACATGCATAGAGCAACTCTTCATGAACATACCCAAGAAATGTCATGACTATAGGTCAAAGTGTTTTGGAATTATGGCTAATTAATTATTCATATGCACGAATTGTTATTCTGGTCTGTGTACACGACGACTATGGGAACATTCAGTTTTACCGAAAAATGTTTCGCTGCGCGACAACCCCTGGTCCGATTTTTATATTTTTGGTGTCAAAAGATGCGCAAGGCTCGAGGCTAAAAAGTCCTAACAGCTCGGGTCGCGGATAAATTTTTTTAAAGGCTATCGCGGAAAAAGTCGAGGGGGGGGGCAGATTCCGCCCGCGGCCCATTTAGGGTTAAAAGTTCGTTTTTGCGGACACTTGGTCTCCGCAAAATCAAAAAGTGTGGGGGGGCAGTACTATATTCCTATGAGGGCGCTGTTCAAACAGTCGATCATGTACACTTTCAGACAATAGGTGGCGTTTTTTTAGAGTGGAACACTGTCAACGGTAGGCGCGAAATTCCAAAAAGGGCACTCGTAAAAGGCCGCTTGTTAAAAAAAAACGGCACGTAATTTTTTTCTTTCTTTTTTAAGGAAACTTGTTTAAAAACAAGGGAACTCTTTACTAATATTGGGTTGGGGGAGGGGGTAAACGCTGATGAAAATTGGGTACTATCATACAAAAGGGCAGATTCCTCAAAACATTTAGGGAGGGTAAATACCTTATATGTCAATGATACCCTTACCAAATTGGAAATGGAACAAATGGGGGATTCCCCTACCAAAGAATTTAAATCTGAAGTTTATTTTAATGAAGTGTACATACGGGTGCAAATATTTTGTAGGATAGTGACGTCATTTAACTTCATACGCTTGCGTGAAACAAATATATACTCCCCAGGGAGCTGAAATGGTATTCGGAATGACATATTGCCCCAATAAGCAGGGTAATGTTTATGTACCCTTCCCTTTTGGATCTCT
Organism: Patiria pectinifera; assembly: GCA_029964075.1. Lineage (NCBI taxonomy): Eukaryota > Metazoa > Echinodermata > Asteroidea > Valvatida > Asterinidae > Patiria > Patiria pectinifera. The sequence goes on from CM057150.1 coordinate 7,494,395, forward strand.
CTTAAAAGACAGCATAGTATGTCTTGCACTGTTGGCTATACGATATAATTCTGGGTTCACTGAGCTGCTCTATCCAATCGCCGCAATTCCAAAAAATGACCGATTAAACCTTATTTACTAATTGTTTGAACCTGCAGGCGGTGGCCTATGTCGGCCCCCATCCCAAATTAGTAGAACACACGAATTAACACACAATGGAATACATGTATGTCCAAAACCAGTAGCATCACACACACACAAAATCGTTCAAGAAGGTTTACGGCAAAATCTGCAAAATTTCAGGCCGATGAAAACTCATTAAGCGGGTTGGCTACACCTTGGAAACTCTTTATTAGTGTGCTGACTCCACATTCCATTTCATCAGTAATGACATCATGAACACTAATGCAAATGGCCATGTCTAGAAAAAGACCTTACGTCAAAACGAAAAGAAAGGAATCCGTTCAAATGTCATTGTGATAAGTAGCACCATCGTGAACATGTCCACATTCGTCATCCTCTAATGTACTTAAACAAGGTCTGGCATCCTTTCTCGTGCACACAGTTGATTCACTCTGGCGTCATAGTCCTAGCAACCTCGTCCCCAGTGCTTACTTTATTTCCAACCTCGTTTCCAATAGTAAGCCCTGGATAGGAAACTTACTTCCTGTATCCTGATTCGATACCGCAATTAGTTATAGTAATGGATTTATATCGTGTAGTTGGTGTTGTTATTTCCAACGTGCATTACGTGTTTTCACGATCATTGTAATTATAACGTCCACGCCTTCTAAAAAAAATACTATTTTCCTTTCCAATTTACTTATATTAGTATGAAATGTGATATTGCATGTTGGCGGGATAAGACTGTAAAATTTAAACTTCCAAAACAATCGTGTTTTCGTAACTTACGGCGCGACGAATTTAATGTCTTTTCACCCCAGACACCGCATACAAAAACAAGCGCTAATGTAACGTGCAGGCGGGCACCAGACTATTCCTCATTTGCATACGTGTGCAAAAATGTATGCAAATGATCCAATACCAGGGTCAGAGAGCAGGTAGTGGTGGGCGCGTACTGCTCGACACCCTGGGACGAGGTTGCTGACTGTCATTAATAATGAATGTCATTTCAGGAAGACACTGCATGGTTTTAGGGGTTTTCAGTTCAATTGTGTACCGCCAATCTGCTTAGTGAAAACATTTGTGAGAAATGTTTGCTAATTGGCTTACTGCCATATTCCAACACAACAACAAATCACCAAAGAAAAGAAACTTTACAACAGCAACAAATCAAATGTTCTGGTACTTTTTTGTGCCGATATAGCCGTAACATAGAGGGTTCTGCTTGAAATAACATCACAGTTTTGCTCATGAATATGGAATTTGGAATTGGCATAAAAAACTAAAATGGCAGCAAAATACCAATGAAATACGCGCGCAGTACGCCCTTGTATATAGCCGGTCAGCATCGCCTTCTACGTATTCGTAAAGTGCATTTTCAAGGATTGCATTTAAAAGAATCACAACGCATAGCCCTTTAAGGCGGAGCCATGGTCTATAACTGTTGAGCTGATTCGCTGATTATTTATGCAAGATAACCGCATCTTGACCTCTAGATTTTCAACAATCAGCGGGCACTTTCTATATCGGGTCTTCGGTCATTCATTCGTTGTCGCGTCATATACATGGATAAAAACAACCTAGACACAACAACAAAGGCTGTGGTCACGCGCTCTGTATCATGTTACGCGATACGCGTCCGGTTGTTGTTGTATTACAAAACACTGCATTTGACCAATCAAACATTTAGTCCTGATTTGGGAATGAAATGACGTCACGATTAAGCAAAGTCGACTCCGATGCACACAAAGAAATTTTCGTGTAATTCTCATTTTTACAGCAAATAGTTTCCTTTTAAATGCCTTGGTAGAAGAAGCACCGTATACAACTCCATATTGAAGTCTACCGACACTGATTCTATTTTTGAGTGGGAGAGAGTGAGTTATCCCGAACATCTTTTCCTTTTTGGTGTTCAAACTGAATGTGTTTCTACGATTATGTCAAAATAAGTACAAGTCAAGTCCAAACAATAAGCATTTTTTTTTTCAACATTAATTTAGGTCGTTATGGCTTCAAAAAAAAAGCTTTGTTAGGGATTACTCCGCACTCTTTGTGTGATCTCGAACGTTATAACAATGTAATTCACATCAACATTGCCTCGTGTGCATTCGTACACTAATATAATTGCAAAACAAAAGTATAAAAAGAAAAAAAGAAAAAACAAGTATTAGGTTTTGCCTTCAGCGACGTTTAAACACTGTATACTCATAGTGTGTTTACCTCCCGAGTGAAAGATGGAAAAATCACTCGGGTGGGACTCGAACCCACGACCTCCTGAATCTGAATCTGTATACACTGAGTATACAGTGTTTAAACGTCGCTGAAGGGCAAAACCTAATTTGATTTACATGTATATCACCCCGACGCAAAATTCCATCTTATCAAAAAAGTATGCAATCTGAATGAAACTAGCTGACTTTGGAATTTTCATTATGAACTGTTGTGAATTTGTCAGGAATTTGTGGAGAATTTGACGGGAAGAATATTTCGGAAGGAAAAAAGATCATTTGACAAAAGCTATCAAAGTAGGTATATTCCAATTTAGGCTAAGAAAACCACCATACCTTTTTTTAAAACTCGTTCCAGTTATAAAGAGCGTATAAGGTAACTACTTTAACGAGATGAATTTTGGTCGAAAAACGCCGTAAATATTCATTTTAACGGTAATTTTCTCATTTTAATTTTTAAAGATGTACTGCGCTTGCCAATTCGAGTATAACCCCCCCCCAAAAAAAAAAAACCACGTATGTTTCTGTTTCAAGTGTTATTTTCCATAGCAATGCAACAGTTATTTCCCCTAAAATAAGACATCAAACGAAAAATAATCACTGACGTTTTGTTCTTGAATTATTTTTCCACAAAATTAGAATTAGCGGCTCGATAAAACAAAGCCTGATAAAACAAAGCATTAAAACAAATTCTTCAGCAGAACAAAATTGTTTTTGAAGAACACCGGGCACACATCTTTAAAGTGGCGCACGGTAATTCGAAATGACTGTTCGAGATGACCCCGCGAGCGCACTAAGATATTTCATCCCCTGTGGCATCTTCCCACATTTCGATAATGTGCACACAAAACCTTTACAATAAGGAACGAACTTACAGAAAAGTATCAGGCAGCTATTCTCGACACTGTGTCCGTAAACACAAACCATTCAAAGATACGGACAACGAAAAGTCGGAAGCGACACAAACGCCTTTTTTTTTCAGATTTCAAAAAGGATGTCTACATGCCTTGAAGTCAGTGCACTTTTCTCTTTAATTTAGGTGTTCTGGGTTACGCCGCGTACTCCCCAGCCGTATCTGTAGCACCTGAAATACGCGTCAAAGGTTAGACCATGTCGTCCATTTAATTTTAAAGGCCTACATTTGGCCGAGCATCAACAAATTCCAACTTTTTTCTTCAAGTTTCAAATCCATTTGTCAAATTTTGAAAAAAATGTCCACAACGCAGTCTTCGGAAACTAACAAATAACTTTCTAAAATTTCAGAATGATGACGTCATTCGACCGGAAGTGCCTAAAAGCCATGACTGTCGAACAAATGGTGGTATCATGACATTTGTTTATGTTAGTCAAGCGACTGCTTTGACGTTTGCCTACCTATGGTTAAATTATAAAATGCATCAGCTGATCAATTAATTTAGCTGAAAAAAGTAATAACCAAACTAGTATTGTGCCCCGTCACCCTACGTTTGTCACAAAAAACGCCAACATATAGTTACATTATACATTTGACGGTAAAACAAAAAAATCGTTCGTCCTCCCGGGCTGTCCCGCCTTGTTTCCATTCATGCTGTCGGCCGAACTCTCCAAGGTTTCTTATTATCAGGCTGGCAGACATTTTATGTTTCTCGTCTCGCAGAAAATGAATATTTCATAATGTGTAGCTACGTACCATGTTTTGGTTTTTTTTGTTAGCTGAATGCAGAGTTTATTATGCCTATGAAAGACTAAAAAAAAAACATCAAAACGTTTATTTTTAGTTCAGCATATGTTACATCAACTGCAAGGACGTGCAACGCTCCGTCAAACTTCATTATACAACTATCCCTACTGATACTAGTTTAGAGTAGTCATGTGCAGCACAGGAAATACGCCTCAAAAAACTAGATTCATAGTTATGTAGGCCTTCGTTTTTCAAGGCAGCAACAAAGTTCAAATGGAATTAAATACAAAAGGGGTCAACCCCCGCCCCCTTTTTCTTTGGGGGGGGGGGTTATAATTTGGTTGACATGCTGAATTTTGAGAACAATTGATGATTGTAAATTAATATTCATGAGTATAAAGCAGGAGGAACAATTCATTGTAACATTTTCCAGCTACCACCTTTGGACACTTCACCCTCTCATTTCCTACTTGAAACCAGGTGTAAATATCAACCCCGATCCCGAGACTTACATGACGTCACCATATATCAAATTATAAGTGATTTCAATTTTAAAAGTGACCCGTCTATTTCAATCATACCCGATGCACAAAAATGAAGAATGTTTTCACATTTTGTGTTCTGATCAATCTTGCCTCGGTGAAATCATTTTGGCGGGCACGTAAGGTAGCAGCTGGCCTTTATTTCCAGGGTTACTGGGCGGTCATGTCAATAGATTTCAAAACGCCGAAAGAAGTGTGATAATTAAAAAATAAATGGAATTTCTTAGAAACGATTCGAGGGATGAAGATGAAACCTTGTACAAACATTTTTTTGGTAGCGTCACCATATCGTATTACAAAACACTGCATTTGACCAATCAAACATTTAGTCCTGATTTGGGAATGAAATGACGTCACGATTAAGCAAAGTCGACTCCGATGCACAAAAAGAAATGTCCCTGTAATTCTCATTTTTACAGCAAATAGTTTCCTTTTAAATGCCTTTGGTAGAATATTTGTTATGATTTACTAACATATTGGAATTGCATTTTGTTTAATCAGTCAGATTTCTCTAGAAACTAAGACGAATGTGTGTGAGGTGTTACTGACACGGGGTAAAATACAAATGTGGGCCAGGGAACCCTTCTGTTTTGCCAATAGATCTTGATTAAAGCACTTCGGAAGACTAATCGTTCATTTGAACTTAATCACACGAAGCATGCAATATTACCCTAGAAGAATTTCTGAGTTGTTTTGGTCGTTAAAACTGATTGCAATTGTACCTCTCCATTTTTCGCTCATATCTAATTGCAGAAATCCATTTTTTGTACAGTGTAGGCACAAACCATTCTTTCGTTAGCTCAGAGCTCAGAGCAGAATTTTATTATTACCCACAAACAGAGACACAAAGCCGTAAAACGCATTTATTTTTAGACCAGCATATGTTGCATTAACTCCAAGGACGTAAGAAGCACCGTAGAACTCCATATTAAAGTTCACCGATACTGATTCTATTTTTGAGTAGGAGAGAGTGAGTTATCCCGAACATCTTTTCCTTTTGGTGTTCTTACAACAAACTGAGTGTGTTTCTAAGATTTATATGTCAAAATTAGTACAAGTCAAGTCCAAACAATCAGCATATTTGTCATCATCTTCTCAACATTACTTTAGGTCGTTATGGCTTCAGAAAAAAAAACAGCTTTTGGGGGGATTACTCCGCACTCTTTGTGTGATCTCGAACGTTATAACAATGTAAATACACATAAACAATGCCTCGTGTGCATTCGTACACTAACATAATTGCAAAAAAAAATATGCAATCTGAAATGAAACTATAGCTGACTTTGGAATTTTCATTATGAACTGTTGTGAATTTGTCTAAAATTTGTGGAGAATTTGATGGGAAGAATATTTCGGAAGGAGGAAAGATCATCTGACAAAAGCTATCAAAGTATGACGATGAAGTAAACAAAGAATCTCACCGACTAGAATAAGTATTAAAAGACTTCAATACATTTTAACTACATAATTGGTTTTAACTACATAACAAGAACTTCATAATAATCATGTAAATAACCAGAGTTTGAAGTATTAAAATAAAACTTAAAAACGTGAAAACACTTAAATATTCAAATGGGAACAGTGATGGAATTGTTCATTTGATGATGAAAGCAAAGAATTTGGCACACAGTAAGCGTATGTCTTGAGAAAGATATTTGGCTATAGGGCCATTGCACATTTGTCCTGTGAAAAAAATAAAGGTGTTATAACAAGCAATGGCAGCCATTTTGAAAAGTTATAAATTACTATTCTACCTCACAGTTTTTGAAATGACAAATCTGCGATGGCCCTATAGCCACATATCCGCAGTAACAATCCAAAGATAATTGAATAATGTCAGAACACAACTGAATGAATCCGGCGTAATCGACCATCTAAATACAATAGGTCGGACGTATCCCATCGTCGGACACAATGGGTCGGACATAATCGGCCGTCGGACAATGAGTCGGACATAATCGACAGTTGGACACAATGGGTCGGACATAATCGGCAGTCAGACACAATGGGTCGGACATAATTGGTCGTCGGACACAATGGGTCGGACATTATCGGCCGTCGGACATCATGGGTCGGACATAATCGGCCGTCGGACACAATGGGTCGGACATAATCGGCCGTCGGATATAATGTGTCGGACATAATCGGCCGTCAGACATAATGGGTCGGACATAATCGGACGTCGGACACAATGGGTCGGACATAATCGGCCGTCGGACATAATGGGTCGGATATAATCGGCCAGTGCTAGTCAAAATCTGTTGTCGGACGTAATCGGCCAAACGGACATAATGGTCGTGAACAGTCGTTCAAACTGATTGCAATTGTACCTCTCCATTTTTCGCTCATATCTAATTGCAGAAAATCCAACTTTTTTTTTGTACAGTGTAGGCACAAACCATTTTTTTGTAAGCTCAAGGCACTGCAGAATTTTATTATTACCCACAAACAGAGACACAAAGCCGTAAAACGCATTTATTTTTAGACCAGCATATGTCGCATTAACTCCAAGGACGTAAGAAGCACCGTAGAACTCCATATTGAAGTCTATCGATACTGATTCTATTTTTGAGTAGGAGAGAGTGAGTTATCCCGAACATCTTTTCCTTTTGGTGTTCTTACAACAAACTGAGTGTGTTTCTAAGATTTATATGTCAAAAAAAGTACAATTCAAGTCCAAACAATCAGCATATTTTTTATCATCTTTTCAACATTACTTTAGGTCGTTATGGCTTCAGAAAAAAACCCAGCTTTTGGGGGAATTACTCCGCACTCTTTGTGTGATCTCGAACGTTATAACAATGTAAATACACATAAACATTGCCTCGTGTGCATTCGTACACTAACATAATTGCTAAAAAAATATGCAATCTGAAATGAAACTAGCTGACTTTGGAATTTTCATTATGAACTGTTGTAAATTTGTCTGGAATTTGTGAAGAATTTGACGGGAAGAATATTCCGGAAGGAGGAAAGATCATTTGACAAAAGCTATCAAAGTAGGAATATTCCAAGTTAGGCTAGAAAAGCACCATACATTTTTTTTTAAAACTCGTTCCAGTTATAAAGAACGTATAACGAAACTACTTTCAAGAAATGAATTTTGGTCGAAGAACGCGGTAATATTCATTTTAATGGTAATTTTCGCATTTTAATTCTATAGTCCGAAGTCCGATTGGTCCGAAGTCCCGTTGGTCCGAAGTCCCATTGGTCCGACGTCCCATTGCTCTATACATCCCATTGGTCCGACGTCCCATTGGTCCGAATTCCCATTGACCGAAGTCCCATTGGTCCGAAGTCCCATTGGTCCGAAGTCCCATTGGTCTGACGCCCCATAGGATTAGGGTTAGGGTGGTAAGGGTAAGGGTTAGGGTTAGGGGCAGTCAACTTGAACAAGTGGAACTACACAGTAGTATGTTTCGGACCAGTGGGACTTCGGACCAGTGGGACTTCGGACCAGTGGGACTTCGGACCAGTGGGACTTCGGACCAGTGGGACTTCGGACCAGTGGGACTTCGGACCAGTGGGACTTCGGACCAGTGGGACTTCGGACCAGTGGGACTTCGGACCAGTGGGACTTCGGACCAGTGGGACTTCGGACCAGTGGGACTTCGGACCAGTGGGACTTCGGACCAGTGGGACTTCGGACCAGTGGGACTTTGAACCAGTAGAACTTAACATCAATGGGACTTCGGACTATCGAGACTCAACCAAAAAAAGTATGTTTCTGTTTCAAGTATTATTTTCCATAGCAATGCAGTAGTTATTTCTTCTTGAATAAGACATCAAACGAAAAATAATCACTTACGTTTTGTTCTTGAATTATTTTTTCCACAAAATTAAAATTAGCGGCTCTATAAAACAAAGCCTGATAAAACAAAGCATTAAAACAAATTTTTCAGCAGAACAAAATTGTTTTTTGAAGAGCACCGGGCACACATCTTTAAAGTGGCGCACGGTACTTCGAAATGACTGTTCGAGATGACCCCGCGAGCGCACTAAGATATTTCATCCCCTGTGGCATCTTCCCACATTTCGATAATGTGCATATAAAACCTTTACAATAAGAAACGAACTGACAGAAAAGTATAAGGCAGCTATTCTCGACACTGCGTCCGTAAATACAAACCATTCAAAGATACGGACAACGAAAAGTCGGAAGCGACACAAACGCATTTTTTTTCAGATTTCAAAAAGGATGTCTACACGCCTTGAAGTCAGTGCACTTTTCTCTTTAATTTAGGTGTTCTGGATTACGCCGCGTACAGCCGTATCTGTAGCACCTGAAATACGCGTCAAAATTTAGACCATGTCGTCCATTTAATTTTAAAGGCCTACATTTGGCCGAGATATCAACAAATTTCAAATTTTTTCTTCAAGTTTCAAATCCATTTGTAAAATTTTGAAAAAATTGTCCACAACGCAGTCTTTGGAAAATAACAAATAACTTTCTAAAATTTCAGAATGATGACGTCATTCGACCGGAAGTGCCTAAAAGCCATGACTGTCGAACAAATGGTGGTATCATGACATTTGTTTATGTTAGTCAAGCGACTGCTTTGACGTTTGCCTACCTATGGTCAAATTATAAAATGCATAAGCTGATCAATTAATCTAGTTGAAAAAAGTTATAACCAAACTAGTATTGTGCCCCGTCACCCTACGTTTGTCACAAAAAACGCCAACATATAGTTACATTGTACATTTGACGGTAAAACAAAAAAATCGTTCTTCCTCCCGGGCTGTCCCGCCTGGTTTCCATTCATGCTGTCGGCCGAACTCTCCAGGGTTTTTTTATTATCAGGCTGGCAGACATTTTATGTTTCTCGTCTCGCAGAAAATGAATATTTCATAATGGGTAGCTACGTACCATGTTTTTTGTTTTTTGTTAGCTGAATGCAGAGTTTATCATGCCTATGAAAGACCACAAAACATCAAAACGTTTATTTCTAGTTCAGCATATGTTACATCAACTGCAAGGACGTCCAACGCTCCGTCAATCTTCATTATACAACTATCGCTACTGATACTATTTTTGAGTAGTCATGTGCAGCACAGGAAATACGCCTCAAAAAACTAGATTCATAGCTTTGTAGGCCTTCGTTTTTCAAGGCAGCAACAAAGTTCAAATGGAATAAAATACAAAAGGGATCAACCCCCGCCCCCTTTATATTTTTTTGGGGGGGAGCTTTTTATAATTTGGTTGACCTGCTGAATTTTGAGAACAATTTATCATTGCAAATTAATATTCATGAGTATAAAGCAGGAAGAACAATTCATTGTAACATTTTCCAGCTACCACCTTTGGACACTTTACCCTCTCATTTCCTACTTGAAACCTGGTGTGAATATCAACCCCGATCCCGAGACTTACATGACGTCACCATATATCAAATTATAAGTGATTTCAATTTTAAAAGTGACCCGTCTGTTTCAATCATAGCCGATGCACAAAAATGAAGAATCATTTCACATTTTGTGTTCTGATAAATCTTGCCTCAGTGAAATCATTTTGGCGGGCACGTGAGGTAGCAGCTGGCCTTTATTTCCAGGGTTACTGGGCGGTCATGTCAATAGATTTCAAAACGCCGAAAGAATTTTGATAATTAAAAAATAAATGGAATTTCTTAGAAACGATTCGAGGGATGAAGATGAAACCTTGAACAAACATTTTTTTATGGTAGCGTCACCATATCGTATTACAAAACACTGCATTTGACCAATCAAACATTTAGTCCTGATTTGGGAATGAAATGACGTCACGATTAAGCAAAGTCGACTTCGATGCACACAAAGAAATGTTCGTGTAATTCTCATTTTTACAGCAAATAGTTTCCTTTTAAATGGCTTTGGTAGAATATTTGTTATGATTTACTAACATATTGGAATTGCATTTTGTTTAATCAGTCAGATTTCTCTAGAAACTAAGACGAATGTGTTTGAGGTGTTACTGACACGGGGTAAAATACAAATGTGGGCCAGGGAACCCTTCTGTTTTGCCAATAGATCTTGATTAAAGCACTTCGGAAGACTAATTGTTCATTTGAACTTAATCACACGAGCATGCAATATTACCTCAGAAGAATTTCTGAGTTGTTTTGGTCGTTAAAACTGATTGCAATTGTACCTCTCCATTTTTCGCACATATCTAAATGCAGAAAATCCATTTTTTACAGTGTAGCCACAAACCATTCTTTTGTAAGCTCAGAGCTCAGAGCAGAATTTTATTATTACCCACGCAGAGACACAAAGCCGTAAAACGCATTTATTTTTAGACCAGCATATGTTGCATTAACTCCAAGAAGCACCGTATACAACTCCATATTGAAGTCTACCAATACTGATTCTATTTTTGAGTAGGAGAGAGTGAGTTATCCCGAACATCTTTTCCTTTTTGGTGTTCAAACTGAGTGTGTTTCTAGGATTTATATGTCAAAATAAGTACAAGTCAACTCCAAACAATCAGCATATTTTTATCATCTTTTCAACATTACTTTAGGTCGTTATGGCTTCAGAAAAAAACAGCTTTGTTCGGGATAACTCCGCACTCTGTGTGGGATCTCGAACGTTATAATAATGTAAATACACATAAACATTGCCTCGTGTGCATTCGTAAACTAACATAATTGCAAAACAAAAGTATAAAAAAGTAATAAAAAAAGTATTAGGTTTTGCCCTTCAGCGACGTTTAAACACTGTATACTCATAGTGTGTTACATCCCGAGTGAAAGATGGAAAAATCACTCGGGTGGGACTCGAACCCAAGACCTCCTGAATCTGAATCTGTATACACTGAGTATACAGTGTTTACACGTCACTGAAGGGCAAAACCTTATTTGATTTACATGTACATCACCCCGACGCAAAATTCCATCTTATAAAAAAAGTATGCAATCTGAAATGAAACTAGCTGACTTTGGAATTTTCATGATGAACTGTTCTGAATTTGTCGGGAATTAGTGGAGAATTTGACGGGAAGAATATTTCGGAAGGAGGAAAGATCATTTGACAAAAGCTATCAAAGTAGGTATATTCCAAGTTAGGCTTTGAAAACCACCATACCTTTTTTTAAAACTCGTTCCAGTTATAAAGAGCGTATAACGTAACTACTTTAACGAGATGAATTTTGGTCGAAAAACGCGGTAAATATTCATTTTCACGGTAATTTTCTCACTTCAATTTTTAAAGATGTACTCCGCTTACCAATTCGAATTTGACCCCCCCCAAAAAAAAGTATGTTTCTGTTTAAAGTGTTATTTTACATAGCGATGCAACAGTTATTTCCTATTGAATAAGACATCTAACGAAAAATAATCACTGACGTTTTGTTCTTGAATTATTTTTCCACAAAATTAGAATAAGCGGCTCGATAAAACAAAGCCTGATAAAAAAAAAGCATTAAAACAAATTCTTCAGAAGAACGAAATTGTTTTTGAAGTGCACCGGGCACACATCTTTAAAGTGGCGCACGTTAATTCGAAATGACTGTTCGAGATGACCCCGCGAGCACACTAAGATATTTCATCCCCTGTGGCATCTTCCCACATTTCGATAATGTGCACACAAAACCTTTACAATAAGGAACGAACTTACAGAAAAGTATCAGGCAGCTATTCTCGACACTGCGTCCGTAAATACAAACCATTCAAAGATATGGACAACGAAAAGTCGGAAGCGACACAAACGCATTTGTTTTCAGATTTCAAAAAGGATGTCTACACGCCTTGAAGTCAGTGCACTTTTCTCTGTAATTTAGGTGTTCTGGATTACGCCGCGTACAGCCGTATCTGTAGCACCTGAAATACGCGTTAAAAGTTAGACCATGTCGTCCATTTAAATTTAAAGGCCTACATTTGGCCGAGTAATCAACAAATTTCAACTTTTTTCTTCAAGTTTCCAATCCATTTTTCAAATTTTGAAACAATTGTCCACAACGCAGTCTTTGGAAAATAACAAATAACTTTCTAAATTTCAGAATGATGACGTCATTCGACCGGAAGTGCCTAAAAGCCATGACTGTCGAACAAATGGTGGTATCATGACATTTGTTTATGTTAGTCAAGCGACTGCTTTGACGTTTGCCTACCTATGGTCAAATTATAAAATGCATCAGCTGATCAATTCATCTATTTGAAAAAAAGTTATAACCAAACTAGTATTGTGCCCCGTCACCCTACGTTTGTCACAAAAAAACGCCAACATATAGTTACATTATACATTTGACGGTAACACACAAAAATCGTTCTTCCTCCCGGGCTGTCCCGCCTGGTTTCCATTCATGCTGTCGGCCGAACTCTCCAGGGTTTTTTTATTATCAGGCTGGCAGACATTTTATGTTTCTCGTCTCGCAGAAAATGAGTATTTCATAATGTGTAGCTACGTACCATGTTTTTGTTTTTTTGTTAGCTGAATGCAGAGTTTATTATGCCTATGAAAGACCAAAAAACATCAAAACGTTTATTTTTAGTTCAGCATATGTTACATCAACTGCAAGGACGTCCAACGCTCCGTCAATCTTCATTATACAACTATCGCTACTGATACTATTTTTAAGTAGTCATGTGCAGCACAGGAAATACGCCTCAAAAAACTAGATTCATAGTTATGTAGGCCTTCGTCTTTCAAGGCAGCAACAAAGTTCAAATGGAATAAAATACGAAAGGGATCAACCCCCGCCCCCTTTATATTTTTTTTTGGGAAGGGCTTTTTATAATTTGGTTGACCTGCTGAATTTTGAGAACAATTTATCATTGCAAATTAATATTCATGAGTATAAAGCAGGAGGAACAATTCATTGTAACATTTTCCAGCTACCACCTTTGGACACTTCACCCTCTCATTTCCTACTTGAAACCTGGTGTGAATATCAACCCCGATCCCGAGACTTACATGACGTCACCATATATCAAATTATAAGTGATTTCAATTTTAAAAGTGACCCGTCTGTTTCAATCATAGCCGATGCACAAAAATGAAGAATGTTTTCACATTTTGTGTTCTGATCAATCTTGCCTCGGTGAAATCATTTTGGCGGGCACGTGAGGTAGCAGCTGGCCTTTATTTCCAGGGTTACTGGGCGGTCATGTCAATAGATTTCAAAACGCCGAAAGAAGTGTGATAATTAAAAAATAAATGGAATTTCTTAGAAACGATTCGAGGGATGAAGATGAAACCCTGTACAAACATTTTTTTGGTAGCGTCACCATATCGTATTACAAAACACTGCATTTGACCAATCAAACATTTAGTCCTGATTTGGGAATGAAATGACGTCACGATTAAGCAAAGTCGACTTCGATGCACACAAAGAAATGTTCGTGTAATTCTCATTTTTACAGCAAATAGTTTCCTTTTAAATGGCTTTGGTAGAATATTTGTTGTGATTTACTAATATATTGGAATTGCATTTTGTTTAATCAGTCAGATTTCTCTAGAAACTAAGACGAATGTGTGTGAGGTGTTACTGACACGGGGTAAAATACAAATGTGGGCCAGGGAACCCTTCTGTTTTGCCAATAGATCTTGATTAAAGCACTTCGGAAGACTAATTGTTCATTTGAACTTAATCACACGAAGCATGCAATATTACCCCAGAAGAATTTCTGAATTGTTTTGGTCGTTCAAACTGATTGCAATTGTACCTCTCCATTTTTCGCTCATATCTAATTGCAGAAAATCTATTTTTTGTACAGTGTAGCTACAAACCTTCTTTCGTAAGCTCAGAGCTCAGAGCAGAATTTTATTATTACCCACACAGAAACACAAAACCGTAAAACGCATTTATTTTTAGACCAGCATATGTTGCATTAACTCCAAGGACGTAAGAAGCACCGTAGAACTCCATATTGAAGTCTATCGATACTGATTCCATTTTTGAGTAGGAGAGAGTGAGTTATCCCGAACATCTTTACCTTTTGGTGTTCTTACAACGAACTGAGTGTGTTTCTAAGATTTATATGTCAAATTTAAAAAAAATTAGTACAAGTCAAGTCCAAACAATCAGCATATTTTTATCATCTTCTCAACATTACTTTAGGTCGTTATGGCTTCAGAAAAAAAAAGCTTTTGGGGGGATTACTCCGCACTCTTTGTGTGATCTCGAACGTTATAACAATGTAAATACACATAAACAATGCCTCGTGTGCATTCGTACACTAACATAATTGCAAAAAAAAAAATGCAATCTGAAATGAAACTATAGCTGACTTTGGAATTTTCATTATGAACTGTTGTGAATTTGTCTAAAATTTGTGGAGAATTTGATGGGAAGAATATTTCGGAAGGAGGAAAGATCATCTGACAAAAGCTATCAAAGTATGACGAGGAAGTAAACAAAGAATCTCACCGACTAGAATAAGTATTAAAAGACTTCAATACATTTTAACTACATAATAGGTTTTAACTACATAACAAGAACTACATAATAATCATGTAAATAACCAGAGTTTGAAGTATTAAAATAAAACTTAAAAACGTGAAAACACTTAAATATTCAAATGGGAACAGTGATGGAATTGTTCATTTGATGATGAAAGCAAAGAATTTGGCACACAGTAAGCGTATGTCTTGAGAAAGATATTTGGCTATAGGGCCATTGCACATTTGTCCTGTGAAAAATAAAGGTGTTATAACAAGCAATGGCAGCCATTTTGAAAAGTTATAAATTACTATTCTACCTCACAGTTTTTGAAATGACAAATCTGCGATGGCCCTATAGCCACATATCCGCAGTAACAATCCAAAGATAATTGAATAATGTCAGAACACAACTGAATGAATCCGGCGTAATCGACCATCTAAATACAATAGGTCGGACGTATCCCATCGTCGGACACAATGGGTCGGACATAATCGGCCGTCGGACAATGAGTCGGACATAATCGACAGTTGGACACAATGGGTCGGACATAATCGGCAGTCAGACACAATGGGTCGGACATAATTGGTCGTCGGACACAATGGGTCGGACATTATCGGCCGTCGGACATCATGGGTCGGACATAATCGGCCGTCGGACACAATGGGTCGGACATAATCGGCCGTCGGATATAATGTGTCGGACATAATCGGCCGTCAGACATAATGGGTCGGACATAATCGGACGTCGGACACAATGGGTCGGACATAATCGGCCGTCGGACATAATGGGTCGGATATGATCGGCCAGTGCTAGTCAAAATCTGTTGTCGGACGTAATCGGCCAAACGGACATAATGGTCGTGAACAGTCGTTCAAACTGATTGCAATTGTACCTCTCCATTTTTCGCTCATATCTAATTGCAGAAAATCCATTTTTTTTTTGTACAGTGTAGCCACAAACCATTTTTTTGTAAGCTCAAGGCACTGCAGAATTTTTTTTTATTACCCACACAGACACAAAACCGTAAAACGCATTTATTTTTAGACCAGCATATGTTGCATTAACTCCAAGGACGTAAGAAGCACCGTAGAACTCCATATTAAAGTCTACCGATACTGATTCTATTTTTAAGTAGGAGAGAGTGAGTTATCCCGAACATCTTTTCCTTTTGGTGTTCTTACAACAAACCGAGTGTGTTTCTAAGATTTATATGTCAAAATAAGTACAATTCATATCAAAACAATAAGCATATTTTTTATCATCTTTCAACTTTAGGTCGTTATGGCTTCAGAAAAAAACCCAGCTTTTTGGGGAATTACTCCGCACTCTTTGTGTGATCTCGAACGTTATAACAATGTAAATACACATAAACATTGCCTCGTGTGCATTCGTACACTAACATAATTGCTAAAAAAAATATGCAATCTGAAATGAAACTAGCTGACTTTGGAATTTTCATTATGAACTGTTGTAAATTTGTCTGGAATTTGTGAAGAATTTGATGGGAAGAATATTCCGGAAGGAGGAAAGATCATCTGACAAAAGCTATCAAAGTAGGAATATTCCAAGTTAGGCTAGAAAAGCACCATACATTTTTTTTAAAAACTCGTTCCAGTTATAAAGAACGTATAACGTAACTACTGTCAAGAAATGAATTTTGGTCGAAGAACGCGGTAATATTCATTTTAATGGTAATTTTCTCATTTTAATTCTATAGTCCGAAGTCCCATTGGTCCGAAGTCCCATTGGTCCGAAGTCCCATTGGTCCGACGTCCCATTGGTCCAACAGCCCATTGCTCTATACGCCCCATTGGTCCGACGTCCCATTGGTCCGACGTCCCATTGATCCGAATTCCCATTTGTCCGAATTCCCAATGACCGAAGTCCCATTGGTCCGAAGTCCCATTGGTCCGAAGTCCCATTGGTCTGACGCCCCATAAGATAAGGGTTAGGTGGGTTAGGGTTAGGGTTAGGGTCAGTCAACTTGAACAAGTGGAACTACACAGTAGTATGTTTCGGACCAATGGGACTTCGGACCAGTGGGACTTCGGACCAGTGGGACTTCGGACCAGTGGGACTTCGGACCAGTGGGACTTCGGACCAGTGGGACTTCGGACCAGAGGGACTTCGGACCAGTGGGACTTCGGACCAGTGGGACTTCGGACCAGTGGGACTTCGGACCAGTGGGAATTCGGACCATTGGGACTTCGGACCAGTGGGACTTCGGACCAGTGGGACTTAACACCAATGGGACTTCGGACCAATGGGACTTCGGACTATCGAGACTCAACCAAAAAAAGTATGTTTCTGTTTCAAGTATTATTTTCCATAGCAATGCAGTAGTTATTTCTCCTTGAATAAGACATCAAACGAAAAATAATCACTGACGTTTTGTTCTTGAATTATTTTTTCCACAAAATTAAAATTAGCGGCTCTATAAAACAAAGCCTGATAAAACAAAGCATTAAAACAAATTCTTGAGCAGAACAAAATTGTTTTTTGAAGAGCACCGGGCACACATCTTTAAAGTGGCGCACGGTAATTCGAAATGACTGTTCGAGATGACCCCGCGAGCACACTAAGATATTTCATCCCCTGTGGCATCTTCCCACATTTCGATAATGTGCACACAAAACCTTTACAATAAGGAACGAACTTACAGAAAAGTATCAGGCAGCTATTCTCGACACTGTGTCCGTAAATACAAACCATTCAAAGATACGGACATTGAAAAGTCGGAAGCGACACAAACGCATTTTTTTTCAGATTTCAAAAAGGATGTCTACATGCCTTGAAGCCAGTGCACTTTTCTCTTTAATTTAGGTGTTCTGGGTTACGCCGCGTACTCCCCAGCCGTATCTGTAGCACCTGAAATACGCGTCAAAGGTTAGACCAAGTCGTCCATTTAATTTTAAAGGCCTACATTTGGCCGAGCATCAACAAATTTCAACTTTTTTTCGTCAAGTTTCAAATCCATTTGTCAAATTTTGAAAAAATTGTCCACTACGCAGTCTTCGGAAAATAACAAATAACTTTCTAAACTTTCAGAATGATGACGTCATTTGACCGGAAGTGCTTAAAAGCCATGACTGTCGAACAAATGGTGGTATCATGACATTTGTTTTTGTTAGTCAAGCGACTGCTTTGACGTTTGCCTACCTATGGTTAAATTATAAAATGCATCAGCTGATCAATTAATTTAGCTGAAAAAAGTTATAACCAAACTAGTATTGTGCCCCGTCACCCTACGTTTGTCACAAAAACGCCAACATACATTTGACGGTAAAACAAAAAAATTGTTCTTCCTACCGGGCTGTCCCGCCTGGTTTCCATTCATGCTGTCGGCCGAACTCTCCAGGGTTTTTTATTATCAGGCTGGCAGACATTTTGTGTTTCTCGTCTCGCAGAAAATGAATATTTCATAAAGTGTAGCTATACCATGTTTTTGGGGGTTTTTGTTAGCTGAATGCAGAGTTTATTATGCCTATGAAAGACCCAAAAAAAACATCAAAACGTTTATTTTTAGATCAGCATATGTTACATCAACTGCAAGGACGTCCAAGGCTCCGTCAAACTTCATTATACAACTATCGCTACTGATACTATTTTTGAGTAGTCATGGGCAGCACAGGAAATACGCCTCGAAAAACTAGTTTCATAGTTATGTAGGCCTTCGTTTTTCAAGGCAGCAACAAAGTTCAAATGGAATTAAATACAAAAGGGATCAATCCCCGCCCCCTTTTTATTTTTTTTTGGGGGGGGTATAATTTGGTTGACCTGCTGTATTTTGAGAACAATTTATGATTGTAAATTAATATTCATGAGTATAAAGCAGGAGGAACAATTCATTGAAACATTTTCCAGCTACCACCTTTGGACACTTTACCCTCTCATTTCCTACTTGAAACCTGGTGTGAATATCAAACCCGATCCCGAGACTTACATGACGTCACCATATATCAAATTATAAGTGATTTCACTTTTAAAAGTGACCCGTCTGTTTCAATCATAGCCGATGCACAAAAATGAAGAATCATTTCACATTTTGTGTTCTAATAAATCTTACCTCGGTGAAATCATTTTGGCGGGCACGTGAGGTAGCAGCTGGCCTTTATTTCCGAAAGAATTGTGATGATTAAAAAATAAATTGAATTTCTTAGAAACGATTCGAGGGATGAAGATGAAACCTTGAACAAACATTTTTTTGGTAGCGTCACCATATCGTATTACAAAACACTGCATTTGACCAATCAAACATTTAGTCCTGATTTGGGAATGAAATGACGTCACGATTAAGCAAAGTCGACTCCGATGCACAAAAAGAAATGTCCCTGTAATTCTCATTTTTACAGCAAATAGTTTCCTTTTAAATGCCTTTGGTAGAATATTTGTTATGATTTACTAACATATTGGAATTGCATTTTGTTTAATCAGTCAGATTTCTCTAGAAACTAAGACGAATGTGTGTGAGGTGTTACTGACACGGGGTAAAATACAAATATGGGCCAGGGAACCCTTCTGTTTTGCCAATAGATCTTGATTAAAGCACTTCGAAAGACAAATTGTTCATTTGAACTTAATCACACGAAGCATGCAATATTACCCCAGAAGAATTTCTGAATTGTTTTGGTCGTTAAAACTGATTGCAATTGTACCTCTCCATTTTTCGCTCATATCTAAATGCAGAAAATCCATTTTTTGTACAGTGTAGCCACAAACCATTCTTTCGTTAGCTCAGAGCTCAGAGCAGAATTTTATTATTACCCACAAACAGAGACACAAAGCCGTAAAACGCATTTATTTTTAGACCAGCATATGTTGCATTAACTCCAAGAAGCACCGTATACAACTCCATATTGAAGTCTACCGATACTGATTCTATTTTTGAGTAGGAGAGAGTGAGTTATCCCGAACATCTTTTCCTTTTTGGTATTCAAACTGAGTGTGTTTCTAAGATTTCTATGTCAAAATAAGGACAAGTAAAGTCCAAACAATAAGCATATTTTTTATCATCTTTTCAACATTACTTTAGGTCGTTATGGCTTCAGATAAAAAACAGCTTTGTTCGGGATTACTCCGCACTCTTTGTGCCATCTCGAACGTTATAACAATGTAAATACACATAAACATTGGCTCGTGTGCATTCGTACACTAACATTATTGCAAAAAAAAAGTATAAAAAAGGTTTAAAAAAAGGATTAGGTTTTGCCCTTCAGCGACGTTTAAACACTGTATACTCATAGTGTGTTACCTCCCGAGTGAAAGATGGAAACATCACTCGGGTGGGACTCGAACCCACGACCTCCTGAATCTGAATCTGTATACACTGAGTATACAGTGTTTAAACGTCGCTGAAGGGCAAAACCTAATTTGATTTTACATGTATATCACTCCGACGCAAAATTCCATCTTATCAAAAAAGTATGCAATCTGAAATGAAACTAGCTGACTTTGGAATTTTCATTATGAACTGCTGTGAATTTGTCGGGAATTTGTGGAGATTTTGACGGGAAGAATATTTCGGAAGGAGGAAAGATCATTTGACAAAAGCTATCAAAGTAGGTATATTCCAAGTTAGGCTAAGAAAACCACCATACCTTATTTTAAAACTCGTTCCAGTTATAAAGAGCGTATGAAGTAACTACTTTAACGAGACGAATTTTGGTCGAAAAACGCGGTAAATATTCATTTTAACGGTAATTTTCTCATTTTAATTTTTGCAGATGTACTCCGCTTACCAATTCGAGTTTGACCCCCCCCCCCGCCCAAAAAAAGTATGTTTCTGTTTAAAGTGTTATTTTCCATAGCAATGCAACAGGTATTTCCCTTTGAATAAGACATCAAATGAAAAATAATCACGGACGTTTTGTTCTTGAATTATTTTTCCACAAAATTAGAATTAGCGGATCGATAAAATAAAGCCTGAATTCTTCAGAAGAACAAAATTGTTTTTGAAGAGCACCGGGCACACATCTTTAAAGTGGCGCACGGTAATTCGAAATGACTGTTCGAGATGACCCCGCGAGCACACTAAGATATTTCATCCCCTGTGGCTTCTTCCCACATTTCGATAATGTGCACACAAAACCTTTAACAATAAGGAACGAACTTACAGAAAAGTATCAGGCAGCTATTCTCGACACTGTGTCCGTAAATACAAACCATTCAAAGATACGGACAACGAAAAGTCGGAAGCGACACAAACGCCTTTTTTTTCAGATTTCAAAAAGGATGTCTACATGCCTTGAAGTCAGTGCACTTTTCTCTTTAATTTAGGTGTTCTGGGTTACGCCGCGTACTCCCCAGCCGTATCTGTAGCACCTGAAATACGCGTCAAAGGTTAGACCATGTCGTCCATTTAATTTTAAAGGCCTACATTTGGCCGAGCATCAACAAATTCCAACTTTTTTCTTCAAGTTTCAAATCCATTTTTCAAATTTTGAAAAAAATGTCCACAACGCAGTCTTCGGAAACTAACAAATAACTTTCTAAAATTTCAGAATGATGACTTCATTCGACCGGAAGTGCCTAAAAGCCATGACTGTCGAACAAATGGTGGTATCATGACATTTGTTTATGTTAGTCAAGCAACTGCTTTGACGTTTGCCTACCTATGGTTAAATTATAAAATGCATCAGCTGATCAATTAATCTAGCTGAAAAAAGTTATAACCAAACTAGTATTGTCCCCCGTCACCCTACGTTTGTCACAAAAACGCCAACATATAGTTACATTATACATTTGACGGTAAAACAAAAAAAATCGTTCTTCCTACCGGGCTGTCCCGCCTGGTTTCCATTCATGCTGTCGGCCGAACTCTCCAGGGTTTTTTATTATCAGGCTGGCAGACATTTTATGTTTCTCGTCTCGCAGAAAATGAATATTTCATAATGTGTAGCTACGTACCATGTTTTGGGTTTTTTTTTGTTAGCTGAATGCAGAGTTTATCATGCCTATGAAAGACTCCAAAAAAACCCATCAAAACGTTTATTTTTAGTTCAGCATATGTTACACCAACTGCAAGGACGTGCAACGCTCCGTCAAACTTCATTATACAACTATCGCTACTGATACTATTTTTGAGTAGTCATGTGCAGCACAGGAAATACGCCTCAAAACTGGGCGGTCATGTCAATAGATTTCAAAACGCTCAAAGAAGTGTGATAATTAAAAAATAAATGGAATTTCTTAGAAACGATTCGAGGGATGAAGATGAAACCTTGTACAAACATTTGTTTGGTAACGTCACCATATCGTCATCGTTTGTTAAATTACAGGCAATAAAGGATCACAAATTGACAAAATGCTTCGATTTTTCGAGAACTGAATTGAACGTGTAAATTTTTTTGTGAGGTCGTAGTTATTACCTTGGGCAACATCTTTAATCCCAACCCAAGCACAAAAACGATTGACTTTAATACTTGTTAATACTGATGTTATCATGATGACGTTATAATTAAAAGGCGCCCAAGACACACGTTAAAGAAAGATGATTTTTTTTTAACCATTTCTCAGAATGTCGCTTGGATTGCACAGCAAATAGTTTCCTTTTAAAGGTAGTATAATTTGTATAATCATGATTAACAAAGACATTTGAATTGCATTTTGTGTAATCAATCACATTTCTCTAGAAACTAAGAATACTCTGTGAGTAAGGCGTTACTGACACGTTATACCATTTCGAACGATAAGACGGAAAATACAATTTGGACATCCAAAGGAGAGCAATGGAGAAGAAAACATCCGAGCCGAGCCGAACCAAGCCGAGCCAAGCCGATGTCAACCAAGGCAAACAAGGCGCCACTGTCATACTCATTATGCATGGTCTGATGTCAGCTGATTGTTTTATGGTCACTGAGCTCACGTATTCAAACGACGATCAAACAATGACATTTCTTTCCCAATATAAGTTCATCTTCAAAGCCTCCATACTACTAGTCGCTTTTGGACGGCCGCATCAACAGTGCCTTTCTGCAAACCGGTACAGACATCGCGACTTTGAAAATAAACACGCTTTCTGAATTTGAAACAGCTAACAATTGGCTCGGCCACGATGGGACCGCCCTGCCTGAAATTTCTGATCATTTTCCTCCTGGTTGCCGGTCTGGTAGTCTGTTCTGATACTGACAACGACCCTGGCCTTTCTCCCGAGGAAAACGTGAATCTAAGAGCCCTCCGAGTAAGTAAATCATTTATTTTGGAATTGTGGGACCGTGGGAATTCGCGGGAATGGGTTTTGCCTCGGGGACATCAACATCAAACATCAAACGTTTGCAAATAAAACTCTGAAGAATCTTTCGATAACAGGTTCGACCAACAGATATAATGGACACAAACATACGAGCTGCTTTACAGTAGGTACTGCCTCTGAGCAACTAATAGAGCACATGACTGCGACATGAATTAACACACATGTTAATTCATTTCTCTACCGAGGACCTGGCCTGGTTGTCCTCTTTGATTCAATCCTTTGGACTTTGCATGTTTGCATGTGGTTTGTACACGAACACCTCCGAGGGCTTGGGCTCAGGTCCTCTTGTGTTTTGTTCTTCAAGGTAACACGTAAACAAGCTTCTTAGTGCGTTTATGAATGCACATATATGACTAAGCACCTGATTAACACACATTGTCTAAACTCATGTCTAAACTTCTGTTGCCGATCGGTCTGACGTATCCTTATGGTTCAAACTGTCTGTTCTTTTTTTACAGGCGAAACTTCCTTGCGCAACTTTCGCCAAACCTTCGCGACGAGAGATGTCCAGTGACAATCATCGTGACAGCAGACGCCAAGGACGAGAGCCAGGAAATCGGTGTCAGTGGATGAGTGGTGGATTCCTTTAATCCGGCTGTGTCATGCTGGAGACCACATGACACTGGGGGCGCTGTTCATGATGCAGATGTATCAGCGCATTTCAAGCTTTTTGTACTTTTTCTCCCTTTCTCAGTACTATTTAAAATACATTTCGGCGGTTGGAACGTTTGAAAAATACCTCCAAATCTGCCTTTTTCTCTAAATACGAAATAATGGGGGGGGGGGAGGTGATCCAATAGCCCAGACCCCCCTCCCAGGTCAAAAAGTGGCGCGGGATATATAGGACATAAAACAAACATTTGTGTACACCTTTTCCTCATACTGATACATTATCGGTTGATTTTTTTATACATTAGGCCAAAAAAAATAGTAGGTCTCTGGTCAGACCGAAGTTCCGGAATTGATGCGGCGACGCGGTTTTTTTGGTGTTTTTTGGTGTTTTTTTTTTTCAAGCTTGTATTGTACAGACAAGGTGGGTGCTATTTTGCTTTTTTGTGTCCTCATTATACATTGGTGTCCTCCATAATTTGCCTTGGTGCCCTTATCAATTGCCTTGGTGCAATTTCCCCATTCCTTGGTGCTCCTTGGTACAACAATTTGAGGAGGCGCGGCAATAGAGGGCGCTGTTGTAGCTTCCGTGTTAATTTGAAGAAGAAAAAAAAAGGTTGACGCGCATGATTAAAATCGACGCGCGCGCTGACCAGAGACCGAGAAATTATTTTTTTTGGCCTTATCGGTTGATACAGTATCCGTTTGGAGGTGATACATTATCGGATACAGTTGTAACAAACCTACTTGTTAACTCAACAGAACGATTTTTTCCTGGGTCGGCAATCCCTAGCTGATATAGCTTTTTTTTCTCTCTCTATTTTTAGTTGACTTGATACATTTCGCGGGACATTTTACTGGACACATAAGTTGTATAGAGGTTTCATCACATGAAGAATTTCCACATGCAGGCCAGTACCCGACTCAACTTGAATTCAGAGATGCTACATTTTAGTTAATCTTTCAGTTGTCCCTATTTTGCATCACGATCCACTGCACCCCACTCATGGGTTATTGAAGGGTAGTGGCATATGGAAAATGATGTTCGGAATAATGATAGTTTTTTATTTCGTTCCTGATGGCCTTGATAGGGAAGAAAATCTCGTCACAGAACCTGCATCCTGGCTGAATACACGAACGTCAATAACGTATATTCTGCGCTTTCCTAAAAAGCAGCCACTTTGTTTTTCCTCCAAATTATCAAACTACAAAGTTTACGGACTCACTTGAAATGTAACCGTCTGAAATGAAATGTTATTGTGCTTGAATGTACACAGGTGGTGGTTTTCGCAAAAAGCAGTTCAATTATCAAAAGGATAATAAATAATGATCCTACAGTATAGCTGACGTATTGTCATGTTTTGTTTTCTATTGAAAGAATTCCATTTTCTTGAAACTCGTTCAAAGAGTGATTTTCTTTTTAAATGGACTATTTTCTTCACATGGGTGCCGTCATTTTATGTTTGCACATGCGTAACGACAGAGTGAAATATCTGAACGTGTTGCCCAATGACACCCAAAGGCGTACCAAGGTCAAATATGTATGGGGGGTAAACAGTTCTCCGCAAAATCAAGAAGACACGATCAGACAATAGGTGGTGCTTTTCACGGTGGAACACTGCCAACGGTGGCGCGAAATTTCAATAAGGGCACTCGTAAAAGGCCGCTGGTAATAGGCCGCTTTATTTTTAAGACCTTTTTTTTAACAAAGAGGGCACTCTTTACTATTATTGGGGAGGGGAGGGGGTAAACGCTGATAAAAATTGGTTACTTCCATGCAACAGGGCTGTTTTTACAAAATATTTGGGGAGGGTAAAACCCCCTCCCCCTTACCCCTGCTGGCTACTCCAATGCCAATGACACCATTCCCTAGTTGGAAATGGAACAAAGGGGGGATTCCCCTACCCAAGAATTTAAATCTGATGTTTATGTCAATGAGGTGTACATACGGGTGCAAATGTTGCGTAGGATAGTGACGTCATGTTAATATTTGTTCAAATACAAAATTTTATTTCATGACTTTCCATATAGGCCTATTTTTACTTGGCCAAAGGCGGTGTCAAAATGGCGTCCAGTGACTTCATCCCCACGGCCCGAAGCGCTATCCAGTCAGTATAATAGAGATCAGTGATACAGAACCGTGCATCCAAACCGCTGGACTTTTTTGGGTCGCAAAAATGGACCCCGAAATTCGTTCTCGCTAGCATAATACAGGAATCACACAAAAACGCCATGTTTTTAAAGGATATATAGTTGTGTGGATGTTTATATCCTAATTTTATTTTGTTTTGCCCCCGAAATTCCAATCAACATCATATCGTTCAAAGCGCGTTTTCGTTGCCCAATTGAGATGTTCCAGGACGCAGTGTCCCTTTAAGGTAAATCTGACGCATTATAAATTTTCTATTATCATTGTATTTTAAAATATTTGATGATATGGCCCTACGGCACGTAATTTGCATGTTATGACCATGAGCAGGCCTGCGTGGACATGAGTACACCGCACAGACAAATTTCTGGCAGGGAAACTCGCAGAAACAATAGGTTATACACTGACGGAATGAAACTGTGCTTGACCGGTTTTAAACAAGTACGTTTACACCGCTCACAATAGCCCTAGCCGAAGGCGAGGGACATTATCCTCAACAAGCCCCAAGCCTGTTTTAAGCGTACTTGTTTCATACGGCTATTACATAGAGTACCATATGCCCAGATGGGTGGTATGATCATTTTATTGCATGAACAATATAATAACACCTGCTAATAACTTTGAAAGTACAAAGCATAGATTCATAAATTATATATTAAAGTATATAAATTAATTTATATAATAAAATATTTCCATTAATTTATGCTTTGAATTTTTGAAGTTATTATTATTGATTATTATTTTGCCCAAAGAATAAATTATTTTGTGCATGGAAAATATTATGGGCCTCATTATGCTACCTTGAATTCATATTGATATCAAAACTCAGCGTTTGTCGATTTATGATCAGCGACACCGAAGACGAAGATACCATCCTTTGCTGCGTGTTCTGTTCATAGAAAGTCCGTCATTTTTACAAAGACCGTAAGTAGAAATTAACACCATGAATAGCACGCTAAAAACGTCGTAGCCACGATTTGGCGATTTGCCTTAAAACACTGATGTAAGAATAGAAATTCCAATGCCTCCATATAGGTTTGCAAGCACACGTCGATGATCAGGTTGTACGCTATATGATATGTGTAATATTGTGGGGTTCATTACAATGAATCTAATAGTCAGCTTTAATAGACCCAATTTTCAACAAGATCGTCCCCCGGTCCAAAGCACCAAACTTGGCAGATAGATTCGTATTGCCCTAGAGAAGATGTTTAGAAGGGGTGAAACCTACAATTCCTTTGGGAAGGGGGCCTAATTTGCATAAATCTTTAATACCTGCTGTGTAATATAGTTGTTCCCATGTTTGGGTATACTTTATTTTTGTTATTTTTTTAAAAGTATATTTTGGTGATTTTGCTTACACATCCATACTCCAATAACATTTCCGAAAACATATCGTCACCGTTTTCACGTAGGGGCGGGCATGTCAAAATTGACAAATTTTTTTCGATTTCCAGTTTTTTCCCACTATGTTGCTTTAAAACATGTTTCCGTAAGCAAAGCATCATTAATTAATGATGACGCCATAAATGAGGCCAGGGGCAGGCATCTCGATAATTGCATTGTGCGATTTCACGAAGAGACGCGAACATGCCCGCCCCTTGATTGAACACGTACAAAACGTATTGCACGGAACGGCGTAAAAGTAGGTCAACAGAGATTTTCGTTTTCACGAAGGGACGGGCATCTTTACTGATTAATTTTGACTGATTAACCACTGTATTAATTATAATTGGTGCGTGTGCCCTTGGGCAAGGCACTTTGTCACTCATTGCTTCTCTCCACCTAGGAGTAAATGGGTACCTGTGAGGGCAGAGATGGTTATTGTGATTGAATTAGCTTCCTTGCGCCTAACAGGCTGTATCGAGCTGTATACTCCCCAGGGAGCTGAGATGGTATTTGGAATGTTTCATGTGCCCAATGAGCAGGGGTAATAATGATGTAGCGCCTTGAGCACCAGTCCTGGTGGATACGTGCGCTTTACAAATACCCACTATTATTATTATTATTATTAATGTGTTCAAATTAAAGTTTACCTATCAAAGAATTATGTCATGGTTTTCTTATTGCATATAGTTGTTGAAAAGTAGTAGTTTTTGCAGTTTTAAAAACGGAGAAACTTCTCTTGCGATTATCTCGAAAACGGTTTTTCTTCAAAATCCACATGCCCGTCCCTTCGTGAAACCGGTGACGATATAAGTGACTGAATAATTATGAGGACAAAGTAACGATCCAAAAAGGCTACCATTATGTCCTTAAGTTGCGCGCATTTCCCTTGTCTCCAGATATCATCAAGCAGTCTTGCCAAACCCCAGTATTGATGAGCTTCAAAATCACCAAGTAGCTAACTGACACAGTTAGGCCTACCCCTTTCAAACTTTATTGGAAAATCATGTGAACAACGATAACATTGTGATATTTATCCCTTAAAGCAAAACAAAAAGGGGGGGACAAGTGTCCGTAAATTGGGCTATAAAGTAGGTGAAGGGTTGCCTAATGTGGGAGACTTCAACGAGTTCAAGGAAATTCCCAAAATTATTGGTATAAGAAGACGTTGTGACGTAGACATAATTTGTAAACAACAAGTCTGTTATTTTGGGGGATTTCCTTACACTTGTTCAGACATGATTTCCCATTTACTTTTGTTAGGGTGACTGTGCCAATAAGTAACTTTGTGTATTTGAAGCTCATCAATACTGAGGTTTAGAAAGACTATTTGATGATAATTTGAGGAAAAGGTAAATACGCGCAACTTTATGGTATAATTGCAGCCATTTTGGATCTTTATCATGTCTTCGTATTCATCCAGTCTTTGATATACTTTAGAAAACGTTATTTGAGTAAGGATATGTAAGTAGAATCCCCAAAATATTCTTTAAAAAAAATATATACCCAAATATGGGGATATTCGGCAAATTCGGCACCCTTCCCAAAATAATTTTTGGTGTCACCCCTTCTAAATATCGTCCTTAGGGCTAAAAGAATCTATCTGCCAAGTTTGGTGCTTTGGACCAGTCGGTCACGATTCCACCCATAAGCCACCTGACTCAGAACGGACTCACCAATATGTTGCGAGAGACTTGTCATGTGGGGGCTGACATCTTGAACCAAGCCCTTTATTGAATACTGACTTCGTAGCGTGTAGTTCGTGTCACGAACGTACATGCGCAGATCAATCATTGCAACAATATGCCTATCAGGCTATCACTGCCGGAGCAGAAGATTGATAACTAGCGTGACGGATCAGGCCCAGGCCAGGCGCCTTTTTATGCCATGACGATCCGCATTTTTGTTCAATTTATTGCAAGGTTTTTTCTTATGTTTTTTTTCTGCAATAGTGCAAGTAAGTCTGTCACGAGCCAATGTGGCCCATCGGGCCAGCGTTTATCTCCGGTTTCAGTAGCATGAAACGACTGAGAATATGTCTACTCCCCCTGGACGGGATGCTAGTCCATCGCAGATTACTCCCCAGCTAATGCCGGTACCCATCAATACTCCTGGGTGGAGAGAGGCAAGTCGGGTTGAAGCAACATATGGCCAGCAGCTGCATTGGCGTAGCCAGAAGGGGGGGGGGGGTAAGGGGGTATTTACTGCCCTTAAAGACTGCCCTTTTAGCTTCCCATTGCAAAAAAAATCATGCCCTTTTTTATGCCATCGACCTTCGGGTGCTTTTTGTGTTTAATTTCGCGCATTTTTGGGGGCCTTAAAAGCACGTATATTATATTGTCCGTCAGTGTGCATAATCGTCGGTTTTGAACAGCGCCCCCATCGACAGATGGTACCAGCCTGGCGAAAGTTGATAATAAGCAAGACAAGTTCTTATCAGAACTAAATATCCACACATAGCTCATGTATCTACCAACAATTAGCTACTCAAGGCGCTGGAAATTATGTCTATTTTTAAAGAATGATTAATAAAGTTTATGAGAAATATAGTGAGACACATTATGTAGCACCTTTATAATGGTTTACAAGGTGCAGCGGCGCATATTGCAGCAACTGCTGCCAGAAACACCGGGGCAAACCCCTTCTCTTAGTGATAAGTGTCACTGGGTTCGTTAACGTGCGTTACACAACACACAGGACTTTACGTCCCATCCGAAGGGCGGAGCAATAATGGTAAAGTGCTTTGCTCGAGAGCACAAGCACCATGTTCCCACGGTCAGGATTCGAACCCTTGTACGACGGCACACGAGACGAACACCGTAACCATTGGACCACAGCACCCCAGTAGTTATTACCGCATGGTGGTACCGCAAACCGAAACGATAATTTCTGTATCCTAACCAAAATACCATAATTTACCCTCTCATTGATTCTTCTGTATGAATTTATCATATACCGGTAATTGGCAATATAACGGTTCACTGAGCAAAGGACGCCGCAGGGCCCCATATTAAATAATTGTATAGTTTTGTAATAAAATTGTTCGACCTTCGGCTGACTGTTGACAAGTGGTAGGCCGTCACTGTGGCAGACTTGCATAGATCGATCGCTGTTATGTAAATTCACTAAAGACCTTATTTAGCACTCATCTTAGAGGGCATTAAGTTGTTGTTGGTTTAATTCAGTAACAAATATTGTTGGAAATGTCTAATCATAACGAATGAACTTCCTGTCTAGTAAGATGGCCGCTACACATAAGGCGTTCATATCACAATACATGCGTAATCGGTATTATAACACCTCATCAATATTCATGATCAAACTGGACCATTCATTGGCCGATTCCGCTGCGCGTCCGGGAAGTAAAAATGATACGCGCCCAGGTGACGTCATCCCGGTGAGTATCCAGCTCGCTGTCGTGCGGTATTTTTCTGGTAGCACCAACGAATTCCCTCTGGAACCCGCCTCGTAGACATGTAATATGTGGCATGTAATCTTTACGGAACCAGTCTGTTGTTTAATTGTAACTACTACAGTAAAGACCCATTAAAAGGTGTTGGCACCAGACTATTTCATTGACTGACGAAGAACTTGAATATAGACCTTTCTGCGCTTGGTTGGCAAACTGCATTTTTGCCAACCACGGCCTGCAAAACTATGGAAGGTCCAACACTGCAAAAATGAAGAAGAGTTATTACAGATCACCACAATATTATTTGATACTTGAAAATACAACATTTTCAACAAAGCTACAAAATAATTCCTACATATGCCTTTTTACTATGTGTTGATGGCGTTATGAGGACATTTTTGGAAAAATATGTTGCCAACCACGGCTTCAATTTATGAGCTTACGGCAGCCCATACAAAATGGCGCCAATGTTTACAAACGAAAGAAAGACCTACCTTGTGCTGAATAAAGATGCAAAATACGAAGACCGTTATCGACAAGTCAGTGAGGCTACTATTAAAGAGGCAGTGAGGCTACTAAATATTTATAAGGTGTAGTAAAAACAAATTTGAACTACTGGTCCCTCGGTGTAGGTCAGCTTGGCGAGGTAGTCAAGCTGACCTACACATCGGGACCAGTAATTCCCACTACTTCCCCTCGAGCCTAGCCTTGACCAAGGCTATCAGCTTGTTTCCATACGAGCTTGTTCCCGCTACCACACACCGCGTGCGCCGCGACACAATCACTAGTTGTACTATACCGTTAGCCTCAACGACCCTTGCGTGTGCTTTGTGTGCATGTACGTACGCCCCACACACACTTCCGCAAACAGCCGTACAGTAAGTCGAGGCGGCTTGATTTACTGTTCGGCTGTTTGCGGAAGTGAGTGTGGGGCGTACGTACATGCACACAAAGCACACGCAAGGGTCGTTGCGGCTAACGGTATATAGTACAACATTGTGTTGCTGCGGGAACAAGCTCATATGGGAACAAGCTGATAGCCTTGGTCAAGGCTACCTCAAGCCATGATGTAAATTTGTATTCTACATCATTTTCTCTCTCTACCCATCTATACGTTTCTACTACACCAGGGCGGATCTAGTTGTCAGGAAACAGGAAGAGTTGGGTTGAGCCTAAGGCGTGCCGAAGGCAGGCAAGCCCTGCTATGGGGGTCTGAGGACTTTCCCCGGGAAATTCTGAAATCCACTTTGCTCTCTTCCTGCATTTTAAGGCAATTGGGGAATGCATCTAGGAACTAATAGCGATCCCGTTTATTACTTTTGGCCCCATTTGAGTATCATGACATTAGTCCGTGACTGAACCGGAGGTTGCAGCCCTAACCCGCTCTAGATCCGCCACTGCTGTAGCATTGTGGGACGTCACTGCAAACTACAATCATGTGTGAGCTTTAGTGTTTACCATGCTTTTGTTTTTGTTTGATGTGTTTTTCTTCGGTTTTTTTTAGGGGGGTATGCTTGTTATGAGGCGAATCAAGCGCTGGCCACTTTGTCTCAATATCCTTGTCAGCGGTTGGAAATATATTTATTTATTTATTTTATTTTAATTGTTATTTTAACTGGGTAGCCAACTCATGGGAATCCACTGGTCTTCCATGAGGCCCAGTAAAGAGAAATACATTGTGAAGAAATTAGAGTTTTAGATGTGGGAACAGTGGGAGGAAAAGCCCAGAAGAATATTCTGAGGATCCACGGAAGCAAATAGGGACTAACAACTCAAAGGCAGGAATCGAACCCGGGCGTGGAAAGTACCGATACACCGCTACGCAAACCTGACTCCCTGAAAAAAAGATAGCTGTTGCATTATTTAATATATCAAAAACTGTTGACTTGCATCTTGTGGGGCCAGCCATCGTCAAGCGTATGCTATCATCATAAAGTAGCTTATTAATATGCATGGAACTTCAAACCAATAATGTTTTAACGTTTTTTTCATAATTACCTAAGACAGTTTACCCATTCCTATTGGTCGAGAGCCCGTCACGTGGCCGATCTTAAACGGATGATAAAGACATGGCTAGCTGGTCTTAAACACTTTTCCAATGTCACATGAAATTTGGACATGAAATCCAGTGCCTCTTACCGTTTTATTCGTTGAACGTTCAAAATACTCACGTAGGCATGTGCAATACTACCAGTGAGTCAGTATTTTATAGTCCTAAATTCACAACGCAACGCCCCAGGTGCATTCTGCGCGACGCGCGCGTCAATCTCCCTATACGGTAAGGAATTGTAGAGAGACATTGGTGTGTATTGCTTACATTGGTGTGTATTGTTTACATTGGTGCATACGTACATTGTGGTTTACTGCTTACACTGTTGCTTGTTGCCGACTTAGTAGCGCATTGCTTACATCATTGTGCATTGTCGATGCTGTCCGTGTTGCTGCTGATATGAGTAGTGGGTAGTCTTCCAACTATAATTAGGTGACCCTGGTAATAGAACAGCGCAATTAGGTCCCAGTTATTAGTGCATATTTCTTTGTTATTGTATTATAAATTACAATCATATTTGTTGTGCCGACTCACAATCATTCGTTTACTTTTTGTTTTGGATGCCTATAGATTACCAGACCCCAACATGGTTGACACTTTGCAAGCCATCAACACTGCTGCGCTGGTAGTCTGCGGCGCAGCCATAGTTAGTAACATCCTTGCCTTGGTGCTATTTGCATCCACCAAGCAGCTCCGCGTCAAGTACTACGGCTTCGCTTTCAACCTAGTGCTCGGCGACATTGCGGCTCCGACCTTCATCTTTCTGCACAAGGTCACAGTGTATTTCCAGGTCCCTGTGGTGCAATCGTTGGTGCGCACGTCCCTGTGTGCCGTTGAGTTGAGCATCCTAGCGATTGCTGTGAATCGACTTCTAGCTCTGACCATCACGCCCCCGGCTCGCTATGACGCCATGGTGACACGCGGTCGCATGCTGGCAGCTTGCCTGCTGATTTGGGTCATCTCTGCCGCACTGTATGTCCCCACCACGCAGGTGCACACCCCGCTGGTGACCCGGATGCTGCGACCGTCGATCGCGCTGTTCATCCTGCTTATCACCGCTGTCTTTTACTGCACCGTGTTCCGTCAAATCGCCCGGTACACTCCACCGCTCGCATCCACTACAGGCGTCCGGGCCGACGACGCTGTGGCCCGTACGCGCCTCAGCCAGACGCGTCGATTGATGATCACCTTCGCTATTATCTTAGTCACGTGCTTCGCTTGTTGGATCCCGTACTGCATCGTCAACTTCATGCTTTACGTCAGTGGCAAGAGATATTCCGTTCAGCCCCAAAGCCTCAAGGCTTTCTACCAGCTCTCCCTCCTCCTACTAATGTTCAACTCTCTCATTAACCCATTCATCTACTGGTGGCGTATCCGAGAATTCCGTGACGGCATGTACCGTTGGGTCTGCCTTGGTAGGGGCAATGCTGATCCTGAGAACGACACGGTTACTATGCACACCTTCTGAATAACCAACCACGGTCCATATTCTCCCCGAACCTCATCCTCGCAAACAACACTTATATAAGTCAGTATGATGTGATGGGCGCGTATTAGTTTCAATGTATCTGTTAAGCCCTAATACTCTGCTGATAAAAGTTGGAGTTCATTCTGAAAAAAAAATTGGGTTCGCAAACAGGTGGCGCACTTCACACCGTACCGCCCAGGCCAAGTTCGGGCAAGGACCATTAGTCGACTAGTGGTTGATTTGTGACGTACCTTACGCCTGCGCACTAATAGCAAAGTGCGAACGTCTCTAGTCAAACGCTGGTCAAAATGTCATCGCAAAACTTCTGGATCCTGGCTCTCTGCTAGCGTTGTGAATGCGCGCGGCTATGGGTTACCAGCGAAGCAACCAACCCCAGTAGGCTGGTTCCAAATAGTCGACTAGCATAGTCAACCACCGTCGACTAGACAGAGTTCGGGCAAACGTTAGTTAACCATTGGTCAACTATAGTCCTTGCCCGAACTTGGCCCCAGTTGGCGCTGGTGAGTGCCAACAACTTCTATCACAATTTTCTAGTTAAAGGAGCCCGGAATTTGGGAAGTATTTGTTAATCAATGCAGGCACATTGTGTACGTACACGTCTACCGCACTCAACAAAGTCACGCATTTGGAGCTAAAACAATTTAACCAGAAAAGCGGGGGTTGGGGCCGGACCTCTTATGATGCTATAGGGCTCTCTTTTTTCTATCTAAAAAAAGATACTTTTAAAAGACTTCTTAGGAAAAGGACAAATTTCAGGTTTTTTGTGGATGCACCTTAGCTACACAACTGGTAAAAGGGCGATGAGTCAGAGCAAACCTAGAACATTACTTGCATGGGTTGTGATATGGCAGTGAATAATTCATTGTGAATAATTCAATGTTCATTTTGTAGTAGTTCCAGTTTTTCATTGTATTCTGCCGTGCCTTAAACCGGCTTTTGCAGACGTTGGAATAAGCTAAAGTAAGCATGATGCATACAAACGATTAACGCACGATTTTTCGAGGAATTACATGCGCATGCCGCTAAGTAACAGAAAAGACACTCATCATACACACACGTATTGATATAAAGATGAGCATGGCTATGGGACTATGGTTGATCGCTAATAATGGTGATGGGTTATTTTATGGGGCTCGGGTAGTAAATTTAACCAGATTATTTGGCTCCTTAAATTTCTTTAAAGGCCGGCTATGGTTTTTTTCAGAGGGTATTTGTGACGCGATATTTTTTTCCGTACGCCTTTTTTTCAGTACACATAAGCGTATTTCGAAGTACGTTGAGTTGCAAGTCAGGTTCTCGGACTTTATTTTCCCTTGAAAAAAATACCATCCAAACCACATATTGGTAAAAGAAAAATGTTCCAAATGACTAACAAACCTTTTTAAGAAAAAAAAAACAGTAGTAAAGAAGAAGAAATTAAAAAAAATCCAATGGGAATCGAACTCGCACCATCAGATTTGTAATCCAATGTGGTATTCATGACACTACAGCAGTGGCTCGATCGATGTGGTAGTTTTAAACATTATACTATTGCATTAAACAAATGTATAGGGCCCTCCAGCATAATTCTTTATATAGTAGCGAGCTTGTGGTATGGATAAAAAATCGCATTCGGGACAATGTCGTTGTGTTTGTTAACAAAAAAACATAAGCCCATATGCTACGCACAGGAAGTGGATTACGTGCACTAAGTAAAGGCACTGGATAGACCTTATTCATAAGGAAGCTATTTTCGATCGTGTTCCCTGAATCTATTTAGAATTTGTAAACTATTGAATGGGATGGTGCCAGACTATTTTATGATAAGCGTGCGTAATATAAACCCCTTTCAGTTTTTTTAAATGAGACAAAAAACGTAAGGATATGTTTAACTGCGTTTTTTAATGATGCTTCACAGCAGACTGGTCGTAATTTGAATCAATGAACGTTTGTTTCATTGTTTCATTTCTACATGGAAGTTCCAAAAAATGACGACTTGATACCTAGCGCCTTGCTTTCAATTTAATATGGCTGATTCGTGAATGAAGTCTATACTTTACAAGCATTGAGATTTGTCAGCTGCTGCATAGATATTCTGAACAAAATATTTCAGACGTTGACTCTATGGAAGTGAAGTCTTCTTGTTTTGCTGAAAAGGATGTCAGTGCAAAGAAATGTAACAATGAACCATTCTTGGAGATGATGTGCTGTTTGAAACTGTTTCACTTGTGGTCGGTGTGTATGGGAATACCTAACCGCCTGAATACACAACGTAGTGCAGCAGCATTGTGCTCATGAATATAACGGTCATTAGGGAAACCTAATGTTACTACCAAATTAAGCCCATGGGTCATAAAACGACGAACAAGCGATAATACTTATAATGCACGCAATCAAGTATATTCCCATGAAATTCCTTTGAATAATCGGTTTTGGCGTAGGTACCCAAATTGGCCTAAAGGTAACGTAGGATGGGGAGGAAACGTCATGGTTTGAGGGAAGCTGAAAACAAGTGCGAGTGCAGAAAAGCTCTGGCGAAAAATGCGACACCGATGGTGCATATGGAACACCGTACTGTTGGTAAATTTTTGAGACAGACAGACAGACAGACCATCCGACCGACCGACGACCAAGTGACATTTAGAAGCTCCTGCCAGAGCTCAAAGATCGCACACTGCCCACTTTTTGGGGACATTTTCTCCTTCTGGATACCGTCCAACCACTACACAAAATGGCGTCCCGCTTGTTCGAGAAAAATGTTGTAGGTCTACAGTGCAAATGCGAGTGCACAGTAAGCTCTGGCCGTGTTGCAAGAAGTCCTGCATGAAAGTCTTGCATAAAATCGATCAGGATGATCCCTGCCAGAGCTTGAAAATGCGACGCCGAAAAATGCAACGCCGATGGCACATAATTATGGAACACCATACTTTTGGCAAATTTTAAGGACGTACAGACAGACAGGCATACCACCAAGTGACATGTAGAAACTCCTGCCAGAGCTGAAAAAATGAGAAATTATAACACAGCATTATTGCATCACTATAGTGTAAACAACTACAGTCTATTTTTATTCAAAGTTGGCTATTCGGTATACCTTTGCTCCTATGTCTCACTGAGACTGTCATTTACCAACATCCTAGTAAGGTATTTCGTAAAAACTTGGTAGTTTTATTCTTCGATATTTGCAAATGTTGTATTTTTTCCTTTAAGACCTTAAGGACCTTTACCAGGGTCGTTTTTATGTGATAGACACGTGATAATGTGAAGGTTTACTGAACATGACATAAAGATTTAACCCTTTGTTTCCTTGGCCCTCGTTTTTATGTGATAGACACGTGATAATGCTATGTGAAGGTTTGCTGAACATGACATAAAGATTTAACCCTTTGTTTCCTTGGCCCTCGTTTTTATGTGATAGACTCGTGATAATGTGAAGGTTTACTGAAAATGACATAAAGATTTAACCCTTTGATGGACCCTCTACAAAAAAGTCCGACTCGTGCATTTGAACTCGTGTTCCCGCTGTCATCTTAATGTTTGCACCGCCATGCACGACGTCTGCTGTTGTAATGTTTAGTTTGGCGTGGTTTTGCGGCATAATGCGGAACAAAATTATGGCGACTTAAAGAGATACTGCGTCCTCCAAAGCGGCCAATTTAGCTCAAAACGCGTTGTAAACTTTTGTTCAGGAACAGTGCGACAAAAAGGCTATTTTCCTTTCAGCCAGACCTTTGAAATAGGATATGCAAACAAACTGAAACATAAAATTTCGCCGATTTCAGGATGATGTGCCCCTAAACACCAAAGAATTCGTAATAGAAGCCGTGGTAGATGGCTGCAGCTCTCTGCTCCTCGCCTGTATGTGCATTGATACCAAATTATCTGTTGGTATGATGTGAGACAATATGCATTTCAATCACACAAAATGATGATGAAGAGCGCAGTTGAAGTCTTCGTTGTTTTTATCAGCCTAATATTACGACCGGATTGAACCCACAAGCCATAATTAGTCAGATGACCCTGCAGTGATAATATTTAATGACAGCATCAATTAGGTTTTTTTTTCATGGTCTCCGTTTAATTATATGGAAAAGTTAAAAGGTAGAAGTTTCATCATGTAGTTGGTGATCGAAATTTCAGGGAGATCGCTTAAAGGTTTCTCTATATGCAAATCTAGACAGCATTCGTAGAATCTAACAGATATAGCAGCGGTCAAAATGGGACGGCCCTGCCTGAAAGTTTTGTTCGATTCCCTTCTGGCTGTCGGTCTGGTAGTCTGTACAGATGCTGACAACGGAGCTAGCTCGACTATCCAAAGAGGAGAAATTGAATTTGGAACACTTTTTGGTACATCAATCATTTCTTTCTTTGTGTATGTTTATTTTGAAATTTTTTAAAATAGGCAAATTATTTTTATTCATGAGAAAAGAACAATGAGGCCACATCGTTGTTATTATTTAGTCAATTGGTTACATTTGAAGCGTTCAAAAGAACGGCAGTCGTCCAGCTGCCACAGTAACAAGATGAGTTATGGATTACAAGGTCCCTGGTTCGAATCCTGCTATGTCAATTTTTCCTGAGACTATTTTTTTCTACTACAACTTTATCGACTGTTTTTATTGAAGGGGAAAAAGGAGACCTAACACCTGAGTGTCTTGCTGTGATTCTATGCAATTTCTGAGTTATTCTTATGTAGCTTCACCCACCAATGCAATATGCATAAAATGCCGAGAGGCACGCCGTGTTCCATTCGTGCACAGTAATGTCAAGGATAAACGATAGTGTGACGTCACAGGAGGGTGTTTAATAGGATCAAGCATCCTGTGCAATCAGTGCGCGTAGTTTGATGTCATTTTCCAATAAAAATGAATTACCGAGTTTATTTCCTCGCGATTGTTTATGGGAATAAAGGCCTAGGTGAAAAAAGACTCCCAATTCATCGAATTAAGTAGTTTGTAATCGGCTGCGTATCTGTGGATGGGGGTCGTCTACCGATGATCCCCAATACCTATGTTCCCCAATACCTATATATGTTCCCCAAAATCCTTAGGGTTAGGGTTAGGGTTAGGTACTATGAGGTTAGGGTTAGGGTTGGAGAACATATAGGTATCGGGTATGCACCCCTGTGGATGAGACATATTTCCGCTAGAGGGTGCAATTCAAAACGTATTCATGAATATTTTGATATTTTGGAAGGGAGGGCTTGCAACGGAAACCTTGCTCTGCGTCTAGAAATAAAATGCAGATTTTCACCGTTTTCTCAACAATCAAATCTACTGAGCTGAAATTTCTACATGTTTATTTTTTAATAACCTAATTCAGATTTATTGTACTGTTGTATCCTTGAATCGGCCAATAATACGTTTCGTCGGGTGCCCGGAAGAAGGTCGTAAGGGCGAAAAAATGGTCAGAAGGTCAAATTCGGATTTTTCAGGTAATCGATAAAGCTTGGAAATATCTCTCATTTGATATACATATTGTCTCAAGGGGCTACGTCATTCTGACGTAGTTAACAGTAAACACAAGTAAGAAGGTTTTTTTTCTTCATTATTTTGTGCCCGGCAAAAGGTCGTAAGGATTTAACATGCCGCTTAAGCGTACGTTTAAGGCTTCGGAAGTTCCCGGGAAAGGGTTGTTAGCATAAAAATTGAAATAAAAATAAGTAATATTTTGACATAAAAATGCACAATATTCTTTTAATTATTAACGAATTTCATCAGTCAGAATTTCAACCTTATGCGATTTTTAACCTAGGAATGGCAGCACAAAACCTTTCAACTCGAATATCTCCAAAAGTGCCTTTTGCGTGCCTATTACATGTACCTATTATTGCGATTCTCGTGTGACGTTGAACGCTATTTATGACTTACAGCGCTGCCAGGAATACTTAAAGCACGGACAGAAAAGATTACCGTCGGATGTCAACAACGGCTTTTTTTTTCCTTCACATTATCCGTTAAACGCATAATGCGGCGTAAGTCTCATTGACAGCTGGGTCTTATAATTTGATGCGTTGAATCGCTGTTGGCAATTTACAGGAACGGCAACAACACAGGCTTTGGGTGTTTTTTTTTTCAATTTGTCCTCCGTCAGTGCAAGGCATTACATGGATATCTTGTAACCAACTGGGCCAATGTGGTAATTACAAAATGTAAAGAGAAAAAAAAATATTGCGAAATTACCACGGGCGGCGATCCGGGGTGAATGGGGAAGTATTCCCTCTTCAACCCCCGCCCGCGATTCCCCCAAATGACATCCGCATATGGAGTACGCTGTCGGACGTTTTGGACTTTACTTCTCTTAAAAACATGAAAAAAAATATAGAATTAAAAAAAAAGAAATGAAATCGAACGATGATTCGGACTTTATTTCCCTTTAAAAAAAAATCCTCCGAAGCCTCAGAAAAGAAAAAACAATCGGGTAAAATGATGTTTCGAACCCACATCGCGGGGATCCCTCGTGGTACAAAACCACGACTCTACCGACTGAGCTATCGAACTGCTCGACAATTCCTGGAAATTCATGGTTATATATACCTGTGTAAGTATCATAAAGGTGTCGTAGAGGGCGCTCAACAACCATGTAATGCAGATGTTGGTTGTTTAGGGGGAAGAAAATCGCCCCCCCCCCCCAAAAAAAAATAATGTATCCAAGTGCGTATAGATTTTAACCCAACGTAAAAAAAATTATAGCTGTAATATATTGCTTGTTCACCTATCCTATTTACGAAAATTGCACATAATGAAAGTATAAATGTGCATACATACATACATCTGTTTGCAGCGCCCTCTATGGTCACTCTCCACCCCGTCCGTTCCCCCATGCGCTGGAAGATAGCTTTGATTGTTATCATCCCACACAGGGAGACGCAGCTCAGCAACTGCAGCGGGCACATTTCCCTGACGACGGCACGTGGGCGTTTCAAGAGAGAGACTGATATGGAGAAACTAAATAAATCCGAGAACGGATAGATATTGTCGTTATCGGACTAGAATCAGTACAATTTGATTGCACCTGTGTCGCGACTTGATCCTTTGAGAAGTCGTGGATCGGATTTCTTCGGGCGCTGTCATTACGGATAAGCAAGGTTTAGCACGATGAGCAGTACCCAACAGTAGCGGTAGACCATTAAACACGGAGTGTACAGTGAAAGTCAACAAGCGAATTCAAGTAAGCTAATAAGACTGAAAGATCCACGATGCAGGACCTTACTCCGACCAAAGCAGACGTGCCGGTTTCGTCGGTGTATGACAGTTTTGCTGAGAAGCAGTTGTTGGCAGCACTGTACAGCCTTATCTGTTTGGTGGGAGTGGTGGGCAACAGCTCTGTCTTGTTGGCCGTGGTTTTGTCACGTAAACCCCGCACGACCACTAACGTCTTCGTGGTCAACTTGGCCGTAGCAGACCTCCTCACGTGCCTGGGTCTTCCCATCATGATCCTGGCGGTGCTGAGCGACAGCAGGGAAGACCTGCACGTTTCAGAGAGTCTCTGCGCTGTTGAGGGATTCCTGCTCCTCGTGTACGTGTGGACCAGCCTGAACAACATCACGATCTTCGCCGTTTACCGCGCCCTTATCACTCGCAGGAAAAACCGCAGCCGTTTGTTTAACCGTCGCCGTCTTGCTGCTCTGGTTGTAACAACTTGGCTCGTTCCCTTCGCAGTGGGACTCGTACCCACCGTCATGTACGAATTCAGCTCGTACGGATACGATGATAAACTAAGCACCTGTACCTTCAGCCCAGCTTCAGAGGGCACCGGTGCATTCTCCAGAATCACGACTGCCCTCTTCTACCCGGTTCAACTTACTGTTACCTTTGCTAGTTATTCAGTTATCTTATACACGGTGAGGCAGCACGTCGGTAGAGTCGACGCCATTCCCAAGCAGCCCCTAGCCGTCGTGAGTGGAGTCATGAGCCTCACTTCACAGTCCAAAGGGCCACAACGACTAGTCCATGAGGAAGTTCCAGGACACAGCCAGCAGCTGCGGGCGCCTGCTTCAAACCTACTCTGGTCAGGTACACACAGATCTTTGCACGCCCACCCTCTCCCAACACGCTCCAGCACCGACAGACGGCAAGCTCGAGCTAGACGCCAATCTCGTCGAAACATCGACATCAATCTGAGTTTGTTCCTCGTCGTGTTCTTCTTCGTGATCTGTTGCGGCCCCTACCCGGTATTGTTGATTCTACTCGGGGACAAGTCCAACAAAGTCGTCCCGTTTTTCGCGGCGATTTTGGTCAGCAACAGCTGCATAAACCCCGTGATTTACACGGCGCGGCACCCCGACTTCAAGACAGTCATCCGCTGTATCTTACTGTGTAGACTCTCCAAGATACCCATGAAATCGGCGTTCCTCCGGCGCATATTGTCACGGTTAGCCTGACCCTAAGATCCGTAGACATTTCGTGAATAGGTCATACTTTTCAACGAAAGTTGACATCTTCAGGATAATAATTGACTGGGTTTCCTAGTTATTGAAACTTGACTATATAGGAATTTAGTTAAACATGCAAAGTTTAATTCATACTATGACTAGAAAAAGTAGTTGGATTTGACTCCAATTTTAGTTATTTGCCTAACTATTTTTCCTTAGTCAACAATACTTACTGGAACAATCTAGTCAGATTGACTGATTTTCAGTTGCACCCAGCTGACCCTGAATGGCTAGTCAAATTTAACTGGTTTCTAGTCAAATCTGACTCTCTTTTTTTAGAGTGTGCAAACAGCAGATAAATCACAGTCCTGGAAAAAAATGTAAGCGATTTCAGTGTAATTAAAAAACCAAACATTATTTGTTTTTTTTAATGTAATCTATGGGATACTGCAGCATGGAAACTCACGTTTAGTATTTATCGGCGTGTAAACTTTCACTCAGCGGTTGAGCCTAGGATTCATGGTCGTGCACTTGTGGGTTTGAGCCCCGCCATGACCATACGTGTTGTGCCAAGCTTGAGAAAGGCGCTTTACCTCAATTACTCCTCTCAACCCAGGTGTTAAATGGGTACCGGCATTATTCAATGCTGGGAAGGTAACAGGTAAATATCCCCCCACAGCAGCGTATGAGTCTGGCCCAATCGCTAGCGAAAGAGAGATGGCAAATCCGTTCCAGTAAACACAGATTCGTCCCCTTTACCTTTTAACAGGGTATGAAATTGTAAGATCTAGATCTGTGTATCTTCACATTTTTTCAACTGATCACCAGGTAAACAGAGCACACATTTAACAATGTTGGCTTTTATGACCCCCTTAATGAACGGCATTGTGTTATAATTTTCACACAACTATTGAACTATTTAGTGGTGGAGGTTCAGAATGGCATCGTATGCCGCCGACTATTCCAGAGTCCTGACAGAACAAAAAAGACTTTTTCGAAGCCGATGAGAGTGCTGCAGTTGCAGGCCAGTAAATAGGCCCAAACCAGCCCACGCCGGCCAAATCACTACATTGTATTTGCATGGCCCCATATTCTGTGATATTTAGTGGGCTATGAATGTCAGGCTCTGTTCAAAAAGAAGGGT
Source organism: Patiria pectinifera (assembly GCA_029964075.1). Taxonomy (NCBI): domain Eukaryota; kingdom Metazoa; phylum Echinodermata; class Asteroidea; order Valvatida; family Asterinidae; genus Patiria; species Patiria pectinifera. The sequence goes on from CM057150.1 coordinate 7,538,130, forward strand.
GGGCGCCGTGAACAGGACTACGAGATTGTATTTCCATGAAATTTGGAGCGTGGGCATCATTTTTTTAAATGGCGATGGGCTTCAGTACTACTTTTAGGGGGGATCATCTTCAGATGGAAATTTCTCCATAAGCCAAATCAGATCACCCTTATAAAAAATGCACAGAACTAAAAGATGAATTAAGCTTTCGTTTGATGTGTGTCTTAAGCACCTTGGAGAATTGTGAGTGCTATTAAATTTTCACTGAATTTCGGAGGTGGGCGTATTCATCACTGTCGTCTATGGCAGTTTATTTACTAGTCTGCAACCCTATGCAGCCGACTATAAGACAGAATACAACATACTACTTTTTGAACTAATGCACGTTTCAATGACACTAGTTAATGGGTTAAAACAGACGTGAACCTACGTATAAAGGTCAGTTTAGATTTGCTACGATTTAAAAAAAAAACCACATATTTTGTATTATTACATTTTTTGAAAATCTGTTTTTATTTAGGCCGCTCAAAAGCATTTAGGAGAGACAAAGAAGTCATTTATCAAGTGATAATACTTGTTTTCTGCTGGTGATGGCTATTTCAAGTTAATCCCCACGGGGATTAAATTTTGAGATGTAATGGCAAACATCTTTCTGAAATGGCCGGAAAGTAGTTTCAGATTATTTAAATGGCCTTATTTAAATCAAACTGACCCGGGGGGAACAAAACGGAAAAAAATAGTTGTTTATATCTTACGCGGGGCATACTGTAATGATCATACTGTTGTATACGTACTTCCAGACGTGAATAAGTCACAGATATATGGTGACACATTGACAATTTTATGCCACCCTGAAAAAAATGTTGATACGCTTATTTTGAATTGTCTGACATCATGGACACAGAAATGTCTATTGAATTGTCCGACATCGTGGACACAGAAGTGACTTTCTATCAAATTGACGGACATCATGGACACATGTCGTTCGTCCGACATCACGGACACAAAAGTGTCCCTATACTGAATCATCCGACATCATGAAAACAGAAGTGTTCGTGTATTGAATTGGCCGACATCATGGACACAGAAGCATCTTATTTTAAATTGTCCGACATCACGGACACATGTGTCCCTATACTGAATCGTCCGGCATCATGACCCTATACTGAATCGTCCGGCATCATGAACACAGAAGTGTTAGTTCATATTGAATTGTCGGACATCATGACGACAGAAGTGTCTTCATGTTAAATTGTCCGACATCATTATCACAGAAGTGACTGTACTCGTTCGACATCCATGATGTCGAACGAGTACAGACTTGTTCGACATCATGGACACATAAGTGACTGTACTCGTCCGACAACATGGGCACAGATGTATTCGTACATTGAATTGTCCGACATCAAGCACACAGAAGTGACTGTGTGTATAATGTTTCGCCTGACAGCATGGACACAGCTAGACGTGTCCGTATATTGAATTAACCAACATCATGGACACAGAAGTGTCCGTATATTGACCGACATCATGGACACGTGTCCGCTAATAGAATTGTCCGACATCGATGAACACAGAAGTGACTGTATATTAAATTGGCCGACATCATAGACAATTGAAAGAAGTTGGGGTATAACTGAAGACGAGACTATACGCCATGCTGTAAAAACCAAGCAGTCATTTCAGCAGTAGCGTAAGCATATTTACGTATTTCAGCGGGGGATAAAAATTGTCAATGTCACAATAAATCTTTGTCTTATTCACGTCTGAAATACGTGTACAGCAGTAGCACGCCTGAAAATACGTGTACAACAGTATGGCCATTGTAACGTGTCCCGCGTCAGACAAAAGCATCTGCCTTTTCCCCTTGTCTTCCTCCGAGGTCAGATTCGATGCAGGCCATTCAGATACATGTAATCTGAAACTACTTTCCGGCCATTTCAGAAAGATGTCTGCCTACTACATCTTAGCCTTTAGTCAAGTCCCATTCGCTTACCCGGACACGTGACGCACCCCGGATGCTGAAACGTAAAAAGACTAGCACGAACGACGAAGCCGCGAGGGCCTTTACCATCTCGTGGAGAACGCTTATGTTTTTCTTTATATTTGTCTACCGATTTGGTAGACATGCATAATGCATTACCCGTTGGGAATTGACCAATGAAAATTCAGAAAAAACGTTTGGACCGCAAACCACCGTTAGATGATTGGTTTATATTGCTTGATTTATATTACCTGAATAAATGAATAAGTGATTAGTTCCACGAGATAGTAAGACCCTCGCGGCTTCGCCGCTCGTGCTAGTCTTTTTACTTGCCAGCATCCGGGGTGCGTTTATACGTGTCCGGATGGTCCGGGTATAGGCGCGTGGGACTTGACTAAAGGCTAACTACATTTCAAGATTTAATCCCCGTAGGGGATTACCAGTTAGCTTGAAATGGCCATTACCTGCAGAAAATATTCATTATATCACTCTCTCCTAAACCCCTTTGAGTGGCCTAAATACACACAGATTTAGGGGAAGTATATTCGTTTTTAATCATAGCAAAATTTAAACTAACCTTAATAACTTAGGTTCACGTCTGTTAGTGCCCATTAACTACTGTCATTAGAGCCTTCATCCGTTCCCCGTGATTTTCTTTTATTTAACTAGGCCCTATGTCCTGTAAATGTATCTTATTGGAGTTAACTCTGGGTTTTTGTTAAATATTTTTTCTGTTATATCAATATGGCTACGACCACTTTACTAGCTTACATGATAACCCGACAGCTTGGGAATGTTGTTTTAGTCTTTAATAGGGCTATTGTTCATTTGTATGTCTGTTTTATGGCGATCGATGGTAGTGCTTGTGAGTTATGTAATAGTCAATGTCCATTCCACCGATACGCTTCTCTTTAATCATTTAAAAAATGACTTGTTTTTTTTTTCATACAGCTGTTGTACATGGTGAGCCAAAACAAAAAAGATACCCAAATGTCGGGACCATTTTTTTTTAGTGAAGTTCTACAGGGAGAACTTTCAATAATTTTGTAGGATTTGAAATCCCAATTCATAATCATTCAAATCACTCATGTACTTGACATGTTACAGAATATTAAACACAAACACCGTTTTAAACTTCTGTCCACGGATCACATAAATAGGTATGTGTTCTTTTAGCAAAGTGAAAACAATTAACAAACATCCCGATGTGAATTGTTTTCACATTCTCCTGACGACGGACGGGCAGAGCATACTGTTCGAAGCGTTGATTCCCTCCGGTTCTTTTCAGAACCACTCATACTCACAAAAGAGATTTATTCACATGGTGCTACCGCAAACTTATCTTGTCTTTGAATTGTTTTCGTTTTGCTGAAAGAACACTTACCTTTTTTGTTATCCGTGAACAGAACTTCAAAACTGTGTTTGTGTTTAAAATTCTGTAACTTGGAACGTACATGCGTGATTTAAATATTTCTTATACTAAAGCAAGCTTATTAATTGGGCTTTCATATCCTAGATTACGAAATTGCTACATGCAGAACTTCACTAAAAAAAAAATGGTCCCGACATTTGGGTTTCGGGTTTTTTTAATGACCCTGTAGAACGTCAAACTTACCAAAGATCAGATACTGTTAAACTATTTATGTGACGTCAGACTATTGTTAAAAGTGTAGATTATTTTTTTCGAATCTACACTTTACTGTAGATTGTTTTACCAATGTACATTTTTTTTTTAAATAGCCTCTTCAAACAATTCCATGTATAAACGGGACTTTCTACTAGTAAGATTTGTGAAAATAACAGTCCACTTTAAAATGAAAAGAAATGGAAAGGTTAATGTGATTTTCCATGAGGACAAATGTAATGTGCATCGTGCTGAATGGAACAAAAGATATGCGCCCATCCGACGGGTTAACAATAGCATCTTGTCATGATGCAGCACAGGGCCAGGCAAAGTTGAATAAATTGTACGAATCTAAAACTTATGCTCAAAGTGGTAAATCGTGGATATTGTTTGCATAAACTATTGTTGTTTTAAGAAACTAGCGGGATGGGTTGAGTCCTATCCTAATGTATTACTTTGACCTCAATTTGCATGTTGACCCTAAGTGGGCGTGGTAAATCTTGGTGAAGCAATGATGCCACATTTTGTCATCACGAACGTTATGTTTTGCGTAATAGCGATATGTTTTGGAGTGTTTCCATAGAGATAATGTTGTAATATTTAACTATTCAAAGTCTCAAAGACACAAATTTGCCAAAAAGCGAAACAAAACAAATAATTTTGTTTCACGTGCTAACCGTGACTTCAGAGGACAGTGAAATCGGTATGACCACATAATCAGAGGAAAAGCGTTCATTAACCATTGTATTCAAGTCATAATTTCAAATATAAACTAAAAACTTTCCTTCTTAATTCTCAGAGTGCCTGATTCATTTTACGTTAAGTTGATTTAGCCATTATTGAAACTTGTTTATTGCCGTGTCTGCTTTGTTTATCTGCTTTGTTTAACTGTTACATTTTTAAATACTGTTGTTATTTGTATATTCTATAATTAGTGTTGTTTGTCTTGTTTTGTCTGGTATTGCTGGGCACATCCACCACAAGCCTCGGCTTTCTGGGATGATGCCTCCACAGAGTGGAAATAAGTCATTATTGATAGGAATTGAATTGAATTGCATTGCAATGCATTTTGTGCGTCCGCACGCTCCGTAGGCCCTTTACAAAACACGTAACACACAGACATCAGACAGACATCGGACAGACATCAGACAAACATCTAACATACAGTGTAGGATTTTTAATATAGGATAGCTTAAGTCGGAGAATAGACTCGGAGCTCATGGGCGTCGCGAGGGGGGCAAGGGGGGCACTTCCCCCTGGAAAGAAAAAAAAAAAAGGAAGAAAAAGAAAAGGAAAAAAAAGAAAAGAAAAAGAGGCGCGAAGACAAAGTGGTGTAAATTTAATGAGTTGGGGGGGGGCAAAATGTCCCTGCCCCCCTCTAAAACTGATGAATCGAGAATGTGTTGAGAAATACAAGCATTTTTTGGCAAAAAAAATTTCTGTCCCCCTCTAGAAAAAATCCTGGCGACGCCCATTTCGGAGCTGTAGATAACTCAGCAAATACAGTTCCTCGTTCATTGTCCTTACCATTGGCTCTCAAATCTTCGATTCAATCCTCTTATTTTTAAATCATCGGTTTCCAGGGAACTTTGATACTGATCCCGACAACATTTTTATTCCGACACAATCTCCCGACGTTATCTGTTTTCGCATCAGTTTCAAGAAAGGTTTAGGGACAAACTCGTCAGACACTACTTTTCCGCATTTCATTTGAACGCAAGATGTTTTTACAACCGTTTGGGAGAGTATTTGCGATTATCGTGATCTCATTTGAATTTTCAATTTATCCTTGGTTTTACTGTAACCTGGCTTCATGAAGAGAGCCCTTCATTCGAAATCAATGTCTTTAATTTCTTATCAAATAATAGAAAAGATAAGGCTAGCGGAAGCGTCTCGTTGCACATTATTTCTCGATTGCCTCGTATTTCACTTGAGAAATGAGCTCACGTTAAATAGTCAAAAAACATTTGTGAGTCACTTTTTATTAAAATACTGCGTTCAGAGCAAAAAAAATTAGTATTTTTGGTATATTGCTTTAATCCTGTTACTTTTGTTGAAGGTTGATGCATTTGATTTTGTCCTTCAGCAGATTAATCAAGAAAACAAATATTTCATTATGGATGACTTCAGCAGGGCTTCTCAGACACGATTCTCATCTAGCTACTCGGAACTTTGTTAGGCTAATACTAAAAAGCCATTTCAGTAGGCTAATTAGATGGATACCCGGCTTTGGTGGTTGGTAGGACGCATACAGTTGCTGGATGTAGCGATTGATTACCATGACAAGTTTTCCCTCTACTGCGATCCTTTTTGCGCCCGTAGCCGGCCGCCTCAAAACCGTATCATACAGACCCATATGAACAGCGACCTCTATAGTCAGATTGGCGTGAAGCTTGGGAGTTCCCCTTTCAGATGCAATCGCAGCGTGTGTACGTGATGCGTGACATGCAGCAAGCGATAAAGCTATATATAGTCCATCATTATGCACGTACACACGCTGTACGTACAAGCACTTCCGAGATAGAATTAGCCTGGACAATTTGATCATCCAACATCTAAACAAACACATCCAAACAGAGATTTTCGTAATAATGTATAGATCATTATGTGGGTCATCAACACGTCGACCCACTCTAGCTCATTTCTTAAACGACTGCCAACAGTCTTCATAGATAATATAATTTCCAACAATATTGATGACGTACGTATCTAGTGGTGGTCTATTTATTAAAATTACAGATCATCTTCCTATCTTCCAGGTCTCGTCATATACTAACCAGGCTCCAACTTGTGCTGACAAATTCAGAACGGTTACTATAACACCATTGCTAATTTTTCGAATGCCTTATGTGAATTAAACTGATCGGAGTGACCAGGCTTTCGATCTATCTCATTCTCAATTTATCAAATTTTCCGATACAAAAAGTTCAATCTAAGGCAATCTCTAAACTTTAAAGTTTGATGACACCTGTTCGGATTAAGTTATAAACATAAATTGTATCATAAAAATCAACAAAACAACTGCCTTAAACTAGCAGAAGTACATTTTATGGGTTTTCGAAATGGCAAAGAGAAGTGGCACATATCTATTTGTCAAGTGAAAATGAACGATGATAATTCTTAATTATCATTAATTCATTATTATTTGTAAAGTTGTGTTTAGCAATTATTGATCTGTGACACAGGCAACAGTGCATGTTTAGTTTTGCTTGGTCAGACACATCACAAATCAATTATATAAACTCTTGTGTTGACCAGAACAATTAGTTTTCTTTTAATGAAGTTTGTATGATATTATCCGAAGACAGAAAATAAATAAATAAATAATAACTAAATAAATGCATCCACCACATGCTTCGGCGTTTTAGGATGATGCCTCCTGTATATTGCCTAATTAAATAGGATGAACAGTGTGGAATTCAATGTTTTCTCGAATTCGTTTGAATTGGATTGAACGCGACATTTCTGGAACGATATCTTTCCGTGGAATTTAAATGATACATGTACACCTGCAATTGTCAAACCAATTGGAAAACATATGCTAACAGTATATAGCTTTGGATGTTTCCTCCAGAAAAAAAATGGATGCGGGATCGTTAAAATAGGCGTGCTAAATCAACGTTATCGCATTAACATATTCTAGCTCATCTCGTTCACACGGGTGGAATGATATTTCCTCCTTCCCATGGTAAATCATGGCATCGACTTTTGTTTTCCTTTTGACCTAGACAGACAACGTGCTGAATATCTCTGCCTGTCTGCATGGAGGCATATCCCCGAAGTGAATTTCATGCAGCAACAAACGCGAAGTTCAAAGGTTTTATCCATGCTGCAGCGCTTTATGTGGAGAGAGAAGCCAGGCTACCAAATAGACGGACCTTGAACTACAACAATACAACCATCGCAGAGTACGCGCTGCAATCGTTTAACATAAAGGGTGGCTTCGCTCTGATATGAAAAGCCTACTGTATACAGCACCATCGGGACGCTAGCTGTGTTGTTGCTGCTGTGGTAGTCGAGGCCTAATCTCACGTTGGACGTCATCAAACACTGCCAACAAGGTGATTATAAGGTTTTGTTTTTGATTATATAATTGATAACACGGTTCACGTGAGTATTTAACGGGATCTCAACCGTGGATCATGAACGAAGGAATCTATATTCCTTCCATGCGTGGATACCACGCATGCACGGGCTACCGGAAAATGTATCCTGTTTTCGTGTTGAATTGAATCCAGTACATAAACACGTACAACATACAGAAAGAAACTGGTGACGATCTTCAATTTGTTGCGGCTTTCGGTTCAGTTTAGTGTGTTGTGTTTATCCTTTGGCGAGACGCTGTGTGTACATGTAGTGTGTTTGGAAAAACTGTCAGTTGACTTGAACATTATGTTTTGTTATTCAAATTCAGTTACAATGAAAGCACAAAGTGGCCAATCATGTCACACATGATGAGGAAAGACCTGCCCACTGTCATGGCACACCATGGAAATGTAAAAGGTCTACAGCTCGAATTCTCCCACACTCTGCCATGTTCCAATAATAGACGAGCCTGTCTTACCGAATTACAATTCTAATATTTTACAAGTTAGACATGAACGTCGTTTTAAATGCTCCATTTTCTGTGGGGCTCTCGGCCTCTCGTCATAGTGGGTGCGTTCAATCATGGAGGAAGGAACACAAACATGGAGGAAGGAACACACGTTTGTGTTCCTTCCTCCATGGTTCAATCATGGAGGACCATGGTTCAATAGTGCAATACGTATGCCATTTCCGCATACGATCAGCGGTGAAGGCATGCAAGGATTCCCGATACTGGCATACGGAGGCCTAACGCGACCCCTGTCTGTCAGTGCAAAAGGGGTTTTTGTTCAACCTCGCGTCCTCATGGCGTGGAGCAGTACGCTCCAAATAGCTGCTCTCTCACCCGATATATACAAGATCATTTGCGTGTTCATTTTGACAGACTATCAGTAGACTTGAGAATAAGTGACTGAACAGTCGCGTTTTGTCTGTCGGCGTCCTCATATCTCCTAGTACGGCGCAGTGCTTTTCTGGCCTCGACATGTCTAGCGACTTGATTTCGATCCTGATTCATTTATGCGCCCAGCGAATAATGCATGGCATTACGTTGCCATAGCGAGGTCCAATGATACCTCACCTTTACCACTGAGGAAGCATCCATATTTTTTTTATTTTTTTGTTTTCATCGAGGATATATTTTTTATAGATCAGCGTACTTTTTTCAATTTTTGTTTCAAGATTCTCACTAAAATAATAACCTTTAATTATACAACTTTCGAAAATATAACATGTCAGTATTCCTTTTTTTTTTTAAATATGATGGAAAGTAATTAACTAAAAAGCTCAGGAATAAGCTTAATGCCGAACTGTTCAGTTATGAAACAGTTACTATACATACTTTTCGGTCCGACAAAAATTAGGACCTTTTTTCGCGTCATTGACATGCGAAACTTTAACCCTAATAAAAAAGGACTTTTCAGGGGTTGTTGCTGCCTAAAATAGAATAAAAAGTAGCTAGGTGGGGTGGGGGACAAAACTTTCTCTATGAACATGGTAGGAGATAAAAATGAATTTGCCGAAAACCTTTATATTTTGCTTCTTGCCTCTATGCCGTGCACACCCCTGGCACTGTTAATGGACATCTCAAACATTATGATTTATTTTAGAGGTACAGTGGCCCATTAGAGCAATCCAAAAAAGTAACGGACAATACCGAAAAAAATCATCGTTAAAAAGCTAACTTTCATGGGCGTCGCGAGGGGAAATATGAGAATATGCAAGATAAAGTAAAAGGATTTGGGGGATATGCAAAAGAGCTAACGGTTTAGACTTGGGTCATAAAAAAGTGAGTTTTGAATAGTAAATCTTATAAATATCTATGAATAGGGCATACAAAGTTCACTGACCTCTTGAAGGTCACCAGAGGTCACATATGAAATGCCCTTCGTATGAAAATGTTTTTCATAGCACGAACACCTAACTTTTAGAGTTGGGTCTTGAAAAACGTGGGGTTTAAAGTCTTAAAAAATAACGATAAATGCAAATATAGGTCGTTGACCTCTGAAAGGTCACCAGAGGCCAAGTATGATTTTTTTTCTTCACATCTGATCATTATTTTCATGGCCTGAAGACCTATGACATAGACTGGGGTCATAGGAAAGTGGTGTTTTTAAGAACAATTATTATAAATAGTGTATGTAAAGGTCATTGACCTCTCAAAGGTCACCAGAGGTCAAATATGAAATGTCTCCACATCTGAAAATTTTCTTCGTGGCATGAAGAAACAACGTGCGAAGTTTCATGCTTTAGTCACAAAGTGCCCACTCGTATCACTTAACAGCCCCACTATAGCTACAATCGGCTAAATGAGAATCATGCCCGGAATGCTGATTTGAGGAATGTGTCATCTCGAGAGGGTGCAATTCAAAGTATTACACCGCAAAACTTTTTTGAATTGAAAGCGAGATTAAGAATGTCGTGTTTTCCCGAAATACACAGCATGCACAGAGTTAACGCTTCATCGGGTTTAGTTGTTCAACACCCGTCTTTAGATTTTGAGCACTTTTCTTGCTATAAACGAAAATTAATGCACGCATGACAATTGGTCCATTCTGCCTTTAAAGATCCGGTGAACCCGCTTTTTGTAATAATTTTTTGCTCTTCGTTTCACAGATTTCTCATTTGAGACTCTAAACAAGAATCAGCTTTGACAAAATGTGTGCCGATATGGTTACTAACCCGGTAAGTGGCAGTATCTTTTGGTGATTTTTATTTTTGAAAAACCCTGATGAGATATCTGGAGAAGAGGCAACGCATAATAGGTCTTATACGAATGACCTCAGATTTCAAATAGGTTCTGAAAAACGGGAAATCCCTTAAATACATATCAGGCTCAGACGATATCAACAAGAAATGTCGGTATTTTCATAAATGCATTGTTGGTTTTATTTTTCAAGGGGGATTCACGATCTAAACCCTATTTGAAATAAACTAAATATTGGATTTAGGAAAGAAACGGAACAAAGCACTGTTAACTGTTCAACCTTTTAATTGTTATATTGGAAATAACTTTTAAAAAAATCATAATAACGTGATAATAATGAATTACGAAAATGAATTACTTAACAAAAGATGATGAACAAAATCAATCTTTTGAAAGAATTCATTTATGTTTGTATAACTCTTTTGTTATTGTGGACCTTACCCTGAAACTATTCAAATTTCTCACTTGAAATGCAAGAATTACAGCCGATATAATTGTCCAATCCAACCTGATCTAGGCATTGTCTTCGTGATTATATTTTAGGCTATTCCATACAGTGGGCCGATTCCCGGTGGAGTGTTTCCTTCGAAGACCATTCATGTCCAAGGGTTTGTGCCACATGGAAGCCAAAGGTATACACAACACCTTTCTATGAAAGTTGTTTCTATAGTTTTATATTTAATGGACCGATCCGTTAAGGCCCGCCCAATAATGTTTCGACTAATCACAGCTGTGTCTAATGTTCGACATGTGTGCACGGGCGTATGACGCGCGCGGCTGGAACGTGCAGAGTGGCATCTGAAGAGGTACACGTGTTTAGTTGCCCACGTGTGCAGTGGGCGTGGCTTAATAGATCGGGCTATTGGGGATCCCGTCAAAGAGCTAATTATCTATGAGAACACCATGAAAACAGTTTCCGGTAATGAAATTTGTAACACAATCTTTTAATTCACTTTCTGATCACTAAAGTTTACTTTTTCTTTATCATTTTTTAACCGTTTCATCACCAATCAATGTCAAAAATATTGCATATAATGTCACCCCGACTCTTGTGTAGAATGTACGCCTACTAAAAATTCGGTTCCAACCAAATTAAGGCACTCTCGCGGAATTTTCACTGTGAAGAATTTCCATTGATCCTGACAAGTTCACTATGTGTGCAGACCCCTCGGTACATTATGCGTCATTGCGGGGCATATACTTAGCCCTGTGCGGACTACAAGTATACTCATATCCTGCAGTATGTCAGAAAGCACCTATGGTTGCAGACCAGTAAATAGATTGCCATAGACCTCAGTGATAATTACGCACACTTTAAAAATACTCACAACTCTCCAAGTTGTTTGAGGAGCACATCAAATTAAAGCGTATTTCATCATCTTTAATTTTCCGTTAATTTTTTCGGGGTTAACTAATGACTTGTCGGAGAAAATTTCATCCAAAGATGATCACCTTTAAAAGCATGCAGTCATGAAGCCCATCGTCATTTTGAAAATGGACGCCTACGCGCCATTGCAAAATAGAGCCGTTTTACTTATTAAGGGCCTAGCTTCATCCAAATGTCACGGCTTTCACCCTTCTTTTTTACAAATCCTCGGTTCACGGCCCTCAAAATGCGCATGTCAATCCTGATTTGGCCGGCGTAAGCGATTTCGGACCTATTTATCATACAGGTCTGCACCCCTATATATGCTTGCTGTATTTCTTAGGTTCAGCGTGAACCTCCAGTGTGGAGTTGGCATCAAGGGGCCGGACATCGCCTTTCACTTCAACCCCCGTTTCCAGGCGGGCCAGAATCTCATAGTCTGCAACACCCTCAGTGGCGGGACATGGGGAGCGGAGGAACGACAACATCAATCTCCCTTCGCTCATGGCCAGAACTTCCACATCATCATTCGTTGCGAGCAAAACTCGTTTAAGGTGAGTCAGAACAAGGATTAGTCCGAGCACCACCCAGGTGACGTGCACCCGTTGTCCAAAGGAGCCCGCTCGCGAACTATTTTTCCCAAACGACATCCGCTTCCCATCTTCTGATTGGTCCGTTACATGCATATCTAATGCCTTGTTCTCCACAACACACACCCACGATGGGCTTTACGTCTTTAAATGAGAAACGTTCCTTCCTCACTTTAGTTTTGTAAGAGGTAAAATGAGAAGAAGTGAAAAACGCTCTCTGAGATTCGAACTTGGATCACCTGATTAGAAGTCAGGACTATACTTCCAACCAGTCCGCCAATGAGCTGCCAATCGTCGGTGATTTAAACACCATTATTCCTTGTTGTATAACTTATTCTCTAAAGCCCTGGACAGCATGAATATGCATAACGCAGAGAGAGCGCCCTCTTTTTATATTGTCCGCTTTCGTTTAGAAAAAAAAAACAATTTCGCAGCTCGCTCTGTAACCAACGTGTGTTATGTGAGCAATGCACATTTGGTGCAAGCCCGCGCGCCAGCCAATCGGAGTCGGCTTAGAAATTGTGACGTTATTTCGATCAGAAATGTGGTCTTAGCTGTTGATTGGTCAATTTGGCTGCCATGTTTTTGTAATACAACCACAGTTTACGGAAGACCAGATAGAATGGGCAGAATCTCAAGATCAAGACACAGTCTCGTTTTGCATGTTTAATCGCCGAATCTGCTCGTATGGCATCTATTCTCTTGCTGCATGCAAGAGGATGTGCCATACTAATTAGAGATGGGCATTGTCAAATAAGTTCCAAGCTAAGCGAACAGAATTTGTGAGTAGCCCTGCAAATCGCCAGACAACCATCCCGTCGGCTTTTTTTCCGTCAGTCTGCTATACCTGAGCAGCCTGTAGAGAGACAACGTGGCCGTGACTTGAGACATTTTGACCGATCGATGAGCGACGGCCGCGAGGCGCATCGAGTGGAGACCACACGGCTTATACAGACCACACGACTTACACGGCCAAAGTGGTTTTTATGTCCTTTTTTCCACTGGCGTGACCGGCTTTTTTCCCCCAGGAATAAGACTTTTAATGAATTTCGTTGTTTTGGCATTTTATGCCTAAACACCCCCTCCCCAACCGGATACGCCACTGGTTTTCTCCAAACAAAGACCCCCGTGTACGAATATCTTGCCATGAGTTCGAGTACTTTTATTAGGTATCTTACCATGACTACGAGAACGAGTGCGAGTACATTTGCATAAGTCATGTACCACAACATGGCCTCCCGTGGGAAGATCTCAGGCACTTGAAAGACGTATGCGACCTGATAGACTTCTGTGTGTAGTCTGCCCTCACTTCATCAAACGTCGGTTTGGCGCCGGTAAACGAACCCGAAAAAACACCCCAAATCGAAAAAAAGAAGAAGCTAAATTTTGTTGACAAACCTCTTCTTTCTTTAGGTGGCTGTCAACGGTCGACACTTTCTTGAGTACTACTACCGTATTCATAACCTGCAGAGCATTAACGCAGTCATGATAGATGGGACAGTCACCATCTACAATGTCCGATACGAGCCAGCATCTGCAGTATACGTGGTAACCTGAAACTTTGACCAGAAAAAAAAGAGTTTGTTGCTTTTTGTTTGTGTGGATGTGTCACTTTTTCTTCTGCCATTTTTTTTCGGTTGGTCTTTTTATACACAAGGTTATCCATACGGTTATCCACAAGTTTATCACGAAATAGATATATGGATTTTACTCCAAAACTAGGAATTTCCAAGGTGTGTTGATGTGTCGCAAATTGATATTAATTGATATTAATTCCGAATTTCAGCCGAGGATAAAATTATTCTGGTTAAAATAGGAGCATTTTAAATGTACACTTTCAAACTCGCAAACTTTAGTACACGAAAACAAAGAAATGTCTCCACAAAGATACAAATTCAAGTGTGTGCGTATAGATGCATGTGACTTTTTCTTCTGCCAGATTTTTTCGGCAGCGGAAGGGGGGAGGGAGAGAGGGGTGGAACGCAACATTGATTTGTTTGCATATTTTTTGGTGTTGTCTTGCAGCCACCTCAGCCTGCCTACCCAGCAGCGCAGCCGGCCTACCCAGCAGCGCAGCCGGCCTACCCCCATGCCGCAGCCCCACCGGCCTACCCTGCTGGACCAAAGGTCGTCGCCTATCCAGTCAGTACCATTCCTCAATTTGCTCTTTTTGAAATGTAATATATACTAGGCCCGTAGACATGGGGCGGTGGGGTATTGGGTCGAACGAACCCCCACTACCGCCACCCAAATCGGCTGCAAACCTATTCATGGTGAATAGGTCCACTGCGTAGTAAGAACGACCCTCCCTTCCACCAGGCTTGCTACGGCCCTGTTATGTTCGACTTCCGGTCATTTCGACCCTTTATTATTAAACTGTCAGGGGACTAGTAATCAAGAATCAAAAATGGCTTGTTTATCAGGAACAAGCAGCTGGAACTGAAGAGAAGGGAATAGAGTATGGATGTTGTTGCTGGACCCGAGCTGACTGACCGACTGACTGTCTTACACTGTGACTATCGGGTCCTGCTTGACTAAGACAAACCTATAAAAGCCATGCATGTTTTAAGGCTATATTTGTGGGGTATCAGCGTGGTCTTTTATGATTTGCTTTATCACACCATAATAATCTATTCGTACATACCCAAGACAGTGAATACCCACTCCTATTGGTCGAGCGCCCGTCACGTTTGGTTATAAACCGCTGATAAAACACCTGCTGGATTTAATCACTTTATTCCTGCACCGCTGTGTTCTGCGCCACCGAGATGTGTAGCATTTCGCGCGCGAGGCACATACCATAGCATGGCCAGAGGGGTGTTTCACAAAACACAGGTAAAATTGCTGAACACAATCGTTGGAAAATATTATGAATTTTTGACTTCTATTGACCTTTTGACCGAAAGGTATTTATGAATGGGAATAAAAATGCGCGCTTTGCAAACAAGTACGTTTAAAACCGGCTAGGTGCCTGGTCGTGACCCGAGCCGAATTATCCACTGGCTCTGGCCATTAAATACTTGTTTAAAACCGGTAAACATACTTGTTTGAAACCGGCCAAGCACATTCCCTTAATATAATCATATCAGTCTTAGATCAGCTTACACAAGAGGGAAATCTTAACACCGTATCCGTAGACAGGCAAACTAAAGGAGTACATGAATGGATGTGGCCCCTACCTTCAAAACCGTCACCAAAAAAAATGTAACTGATGTCCAGTAAAAACTTACCTTTTTTAAAATACGTTTGTGTAACTCAGGCTCTACCATATATGGACTCGATCCCTGGAGGTATGCAGGCTGGAAAGATCATTGTGGTGAAAGTCACCGTGAAGCCCTACCCTACAAGGTCAATATTATCAAATCAAAACAAAACCAAGGGCGGATCCGGGGGAGGCCAGCGGGGGCCATGCCCGCTCCCTCCAAAACGCACCCAATTTAATTTTTGTTTTGTGACGTCGCCATAAAGGCAGGCACTGCCTACACCACCATCTTTTCCTCCTCAAAGAATTGGTCAAAGTGGTCAGAAATTGCCTCCGATCTACCACAGAGCATTTTTTACCCACTTTGGGGGACTACATTTTTGGGCCCCACACCCTTTTGGGGGGGACCACATTTTTGCCCCCCCCCCCCCCACACACACACACACAAATTGTGTTCTGGACCCGCCCTTAAACAAAAATTGTGTTTTTCTCCAAAACTGGAAGTGTTTTTTAATGAAATGGCACCCCATCCTGTAATTTGAAATGAGGATACGTCACGCGTGATACCAAAATCGGGTAAATGAACGTTTCGTATTATCAAGATTGTTGATGTTGAGTCAGATCAACATTTCCAAAATCATTTACATTGTGACTGTCCTTTAAGGTAATATACAACATTTGCTTTTGCTGTAAATTTCAGAAATGGGCGAGATTGGGGGGTCAGTATTATATAGCAAATATTGTTACGCTGACCTGTTTAAAGGTTTGTGTTCATGGATTCTGGAGAAAAAAAAACAAGAAAAGATGCTGTTCTTGTAGTCTCGTTCCCTGAAACGGAGCAATTTATGGACGTCAGGAAATTGTCAGGTCAGGGAACCAGACTAGCTGGCTTGCACTCGTTCACTGATGTGTAACCAATTGCAAACAAAATGTGGACTAACAAAATTTGGTAAATTGGGGACAATATATATTTGAAAAAAGTCAGGTCTTTTTTCAACGATTGTCAGCCAACCATCGTTGGAAATTGATACAAAAATTTCACTTTTCTTGAAAATGACAGCACACCAGGTGCCATAATTTCACAGGATGCCTGAGACTTTAATTCACTTAAGGTCAGTAAGGTGGCTCATAATAATTTGTTAGTTTGGGTGTTTTTTTTCTAATGTTTGCAAATGTTGTTCATTACCTTCAAATCACCATGGTAATGAAAGTAAGATAACGGTCACAAACCTATCCCCAACAATACGTCAAGTTGCAACAGGAAAATAGCTCGACCTTATAATATGATCCTGCTTCAATATGATACACCTAGAGATGGTACTTATACTGGGTTTTATTTTATTTTATCTGTCCGTGTTCTGCCGTTAAACCGAAAACGAAGGTTCCACGTGAACTTCCAATGTGGCATGTGTACCAACCCAAGAAGCGACGTCGCATTCCATTTCAACCCACGGTTTAATCAGCAGACGATTGTCATGAACACCCTGCGCACCACCAAATGGGATGGCAACGAGCAGAAATACCGCACCTACTTCCCGTTCTTCGCAAACGGGACCTATGAGGTATAAACAAAAAAGCTCTATGTCAAAACCATCGAATGAAAATATGGATGTTTGTGTGTTCATAGTTTTGGTTCTAATATAGCTCATATTGGGAATCGTGATTTGTGGCTGCGGAATAGCAGCTCTACAAATCACCATGTCTCTGCGTTAGTCCGTTACTTAGTTAGTAAGTAACAAACGTTGACATTGTCTATTGCTCCTACATAGTGTGACCGGTTTCGGCCAAGCTTTGTCAAAGGTATCGGTAGCCCAGCCCCAACATGTCACATGACCAAACTGGAATCAAAGGTCATCATGGAGTCGCTGGGGACAAATATATTTTTTAAAAATTCTCAAAACACTACTCCTTCCAGAAATTACATGGCACAATCACGTGACTCATGTTTGAACACGAATTGTGTTGGCCCGCGGCTTCCGAGATATTGCCGATCGAGCTTGTTTATGGAGAGGTTTGTGGTGACGCCGTTTATGACAGCCGCTTGTGAGAATCATCATTGTATGGTTTTGTGATTTATTTACGTGTAGATCATGTTCCTGTGCGAGCATAACCAGTTCAAGGTCGCTCTGAACGGCTCGCATCTCTTGGAGTACCCACACCGTCTGCCGTTTCAAAACATCAGCGCTCTGCACATAGATGGCGATGTTGTCGTGACCGAGGTCAAGTACCACTAAACAAGCCCGGGGAATTGGTTTAGTGAGCAGTTTCCATGGCAACGACGGAGATTTTGGACCGATATTTAGTTGAAAATTATTTTAATCATAGAACTACGAATTATTTCGCCTTTGAGTGGTTGCAGGTTTTGAGCATAGAAAGGCTTTTTTAATCTTTGAGGTCTAGGATCTGCAGACTTGATTAAGTGATTCTTACTGTTAAGCGCTGTTTTTTTTCTATTATTTTTTCTAAACATAATATTTTTGTTTCTGATTCAAGCTCGGTAATATAATGCGTCGAGCCAAGAGTTGTCTTTGAGATTTGTGATTTTGACTGTGATTATGATACGAAGATCACTGCATTTGTATTAGCTCAAGATAATCATATATTTTCATTGTCAAAAATAGTAATTATAGTTGTTACTGGTGTATTTCCGTTAGGAGTAATTGCAGTTTGACTGACATATTTAAACAATTTGTAAGGGAAAATAGATTTAAAAGGAACCCAGAATGTTTGATGATCTTAGGGATGGCTAAATAGCAAACTGACACTTAAAGAAACGATGGAAGCGGTCATTCTGTTTTTAATATTTCGCCTATACAATTCCATGTAGTAAATCAAAGAAACTGATATGAACATTAAATATTTTTTTCAACTAACATGACTTGTGCTTTTTAAAATGGTTTAATTTTTTCCTAATTTACACAGAAGAAAAAATCAAGCAACGTACGTTGTTTGCCTTTTGATTTCCCTTTTCTTCTGTCTGTGCCGAAATTGGCAATGTATTAGTCCGCTTCAGCTCTGTAAAATTATTACTTCACATATAGTACTGATTGAAGTAATGTTTCGGTTCAGGTAGATATTGTACTTAATTATGTATCTCAAAAAGATATAGATTTGTTTGTGAATTTACAAAATTAAATCAACGTAAATGTTTATATTGACAGATTTTAACAAATTCTTATTTCGCTTCTAATCTGCATATAGCTTCAAATGCTAATAGTACTAAACGACGTAATATTTCGGTTCAGGTAAATATCTTAGGGCTTATCTCAAAGACATGTAGATTTTTTTGGTGAATTTGCAAATATTAAGTCAACGTAAAATGTTTATATTGACAGATTTTAACAAATTCTTTTTTTCAAATCTGCTCTGCATATTGCTTCAAAAGCAGATAGTACTAAATGACGTGATATTTCGGTTCAGGTAAATATCGTACTTTATTATGTAGGGCCTATCTCAAAGAGATCTAGATTTTTGTTTGTGAATTTGCAAAAATAAGTCAACGTAAAATGTTTATATTGACAGATATTAATACATTCGTATTTCGCTTCTGCTCTGCATATTATTTCAAAAATAGATACTACTAAATAAAGTAATGTTTCCGCATATACAGGAACAGGGTAAGTCAAAAAAAAGTGGAACCCAAACCCAAAACTTTCATCATTAAAAAAATGTGTAGCACCAAACATAATAGGGACTGGAAAGCCAATTTCATAGGCTACTTTTAGATGAACAAATTACTAACATTGCTCAATCCGTTCAAAGAATATCACCATTTAAACACGATGACCCTAAGTCCGCTTTCGTCCAAAATGCGATTTCAAGAATGACGTCACAATAATCTTCAAACATCACCAGCGATAAAACATAAGTTAAGAAGTTAAAAAAAATATTCAAAAAAGTCCTTTTGAAGGCCCGTCTTTAAAAAAAAAGAGTGGATTTTATTAATCATGTTGTTTGCCTAACCAGGGCTTTTGATAAAGATATTGTGTATTACAGTGTTGTTGACAGTTGTTGAAACAAGTATATCGTGTCACTTGCTTTGTTGTTCCAAACAGTCAGAATACACAATAAACTGCTTTTTGGACGAAATAGGTTTGAGGGTAATTGCGTTTAAATGCTGAGCGGATTGAGCAATTTCAGTATTTTGTACATCTAAACGAATCTGATGAAATTGGCTTTCCAGTCATTATCATGTTTGGTGCTACATATTTTTCTTAAATATGAAATTTGGGGGGGGGGTCCGCTTTTTTGACTCGCCCTGTAGATATCGTACTCTATAATGTATCTAGAAAAGAGTTATTTTGTTTTGAAAGTGAATTTACAAAATTCGTAACGAGTTTCCTATTAATATTGTGCACGGAGTACTTGCTCTTTGATGTAATTGTGGAGGATATAACAAAAATTCTGTATGTGTGTCATATAAGTCGAATCCAGTGTACGGTTATGAATAGTAGGACCCTGGAAAATGGGTATTACTTTGTAAATATTATGATGGTAACATATTGGGTGGCACCTTTAAAAATGACAAAAACACCAATAACTATTTTCTCTTTATTTTTCAACGAGATATCTGATACTTATTTTTACATCTGAAAAACTATTTGGGGGGGGGGGTGGTAAACGGTTAAAAGTTATACATTTTAAAATATTTTTTTGTTTGTAGGAAATATTTTAGGTAGTAGACCATTTGCAGCTATTCAAAAAGTAACCGGCCAAATTATTGTTAAAAAGCATACTTGGTTTGAAGAATGGCAATAAACTCCCTGTTACTCTTTCTGGCATGCTATCAATTTCAAGAACACAATAAAAGAAGGTCATTTCCAAAGATGTGTCAAGTGACTCAATTTTGAAAATTTCCGTGGTTGGGCAAATCCGTGAATGGGTACAGGCGAGCCGGATTGACCTCGCGACGCGGCACGCACACCACCGGCTGGGCTGATCAGTCGCATTGATGTCGGTACTCTTGTACTGTGCTTATTATGTCAAAATAAAATCAAATGAACTGGGGGGAAAATCTGATGACATCTATGGACACAACGCATACGCGTTGCTATAAAACGAGAATGAGAACCAAGTCCCGAATGCGAATTTCCTTTCCGTAGGCGGCATGCTCCAAAGTCATGAATAATTCAATGGTTTCGATCGGGCCATTATTTTTTTTCATGAACAGAACAATGAGATCAAGAGTATTGTTGTTATTTGGTCAACCAGTTACCTTTAAAGCATTTTAAAGTACGGACGTCGTCGAGCTACCACACAGTAGCCTAGTGGATAGCATGATAAGCTATGGATACAAAGATCCCTGGTTCGAATCCACGTCGTCGCTGCTCATTTTCATCGACTGTTTTTCTTCTGTGAATTTATCTTTAAGATCATTTTATTCTAAGGGAAAACAGAGAACGAGAGCCTATTAAGCGTCTTGCCACGATTCAAAGGACAACTGAATTATGCATGACTTTGGAGCATTCTGCCTGCGGAAAGAGAATTCGCGTCCCGAATGCTGATTTCGGGATTGTGTCACGAGAGGGCGCTCCCGGCAACTTTTGAATTGAAATTGAACGTACATTGTTGCTGTTTTCTTGAAATATATGCAGCGTTACGCAGAGCTCAAACTTCATAAGGTCACGCATCTTAAGATTTTCAATACTTTGGTTGCTTCAAACGGAAAAAAATACAAAGTTACAGATGGTCCATTCTACATTAAACCTGCCTTGGTGGTGATGATGTATGTTCGTGGGATTATGTACCTACGAGGGTCTCGATGACAATCCTATCTGTCTCTGGTCGCCACACAGAAAACACTGAATTTCAAGTTATTCTTAAAAATCTGACAAACGGATAACCACAATCACTTCTCAAAGCAACACATAACATAAACTTGATTAAATTGCACAAGTTTTAGCTTGGAACAAAATACAAGATACGTTTTACACAAATACATTATCGCATATCCATAGGCGCACTTCCAATTTGTAAACTATTAGATACAATCTCAGTTAATTAAGATTTGAGGCTTTGCATGGTGGAGGTACTAAATAATGAAAGGTTTGCGGAAACACCATGTGCGAATAATTTCTCAACAAAGAGAATGGTTCTGAAAAGAACCAGAAGTATAAGTTTATACCATTCTCTTCGTTGAGAAGTTTTTCGCATATGGTGTTTCCGCAAACCTTTCATTATTTGAAGTATCAGTTGCGAATTTCCAGTCTAAAATCGAAAGCTAAAACAATTCTCATCAATACAGGCTATGGCGAATAATATATTTCATTGGCGGGTTGACGAGGAGACAATATAGACCCTATTCATCAGGAAGCCATTTTCAATCGTGTTCCCTGAATCTATTTTATAAATTGTTAACTGTTGAATGGGTTGGTGCCAGACTATTTTATAATTGGGGTGCGTTCCAAGCCTCGCTCTCGCATTCTTTGTTTAACTGTGGCTTAAAATATTTGGGTATGTAATAATCACAAATATTCATCAGAGCAGACTAGTATTGATGTGTAATGAATTTTCATTACTTTGCTTTCTTTCTATTCGCGAGTTCCAAAATTTTAACAATGGTTCGCAAGTAAAGTCTGTACGGCCACAGCCTACCGGCTCCGTTTTGTGCCCATGGAACTCAGTTCCCACAGCAGCGCAGATTAATTACTAATTGTCAAATTTCCAAAAGTTGAACCTACAAACTCTCGAGACGCCAACCCTTGAAATGCACGGGCACAGGTGCCCCTGTTTTATGGGGTTCGCCTCCACGTGCCTAGCCAATAGTACGGCAGATAGGTGATGTGCCTTTGCTGTATACAGGCATGGCATTTGAGACACATGTAGAGTATGTCATGAGAAAGATCTTTAGCTAAAGGGCCATCGCAGATTTGTCCTTTAAAATAAAATATACTAGGTGGGATAAAGCAATTGCAGTCATTTTGAAAACGTTGAAAATTGCTTGTAATTTTTATACTATCATTTAAACCTTAGTTTATTTCACATTCTCCTTCAGTTATTCATTTTGGAAAGAAAATCAGAGAGTTGGGAGTCGGTTTATGGGGCGCTAAAGTCCGATAAAGCGGGGATGCGTGAGGCGTTGCAATCAACGCGTCAAGATAGACTTAGCCCAAGTATTGGTTGCGCTCGGTCTGTGCCTACAGTAAATCCACGCATATGCGCGCGCATACGTACGTCCGTGCAGTATAACGCGCGCCCTCATGTTTACGTTACATACCTAGCACATACATAGTATGGACATTCCTTTGTTTCCGGGTAGTTTTGGGAGAAAAACCTCCCAAAAACACATTTAACTCACACTTTGAAAACTGTTTCTCCATTTTTTGTATATATTGTTTCTCTTCTTTTTGCCACAGCATTGTGGACGTGGGCAAGTCCACACAACGTCGCTGCTACCTGGTTCACGTGGACATCTTTTGTTCGGAAGTCCACACAGTGGATGTAATGCTTGTACACACATACATACGCGTTGTACAGTGTACATACCATGTGCGCGCATTGCTATTCGGCACTAAGTGAAACGCGTGCTGAAGTGTACCCTGTCGTGCTTCTGGAAAGATGTAAACTTAGTGATTTCTCTGGGATTTTTGTTTAGTTATTCTTTAAAATACCGATTTAAGGCAATTCCGACTTGAGTCAAGTCTCCGTTAAGAGGGCCTCTCTTTCCTAGTTGACGGTAGCAATGTATCATAGTTGAGTGAAAACGTCATTCGGGTTTCGGGGAACTTTTGGAAATTTTGAATTTCAATTTGTCAACTCAAATCGGTTTAGATAGTGGCGATTAGCCATCCCGACCATCCTTAGGTCCGCCCTCGGAATGCATCAGACTTTATGGAAAATTTTCACCGAGTAGGTGTCAGCCACAGCCAACTGGTGCCCGTCAGCAGTGAAGGTGATCCCCTGTGGGCTGTGCAAACCCTGGGCGATACACGCGCGGAATGCACCGTCCGCATCATACTGGTGCACGTGTCCCTGGTCCCGCTCGTCGCCGGACACTGCCACAAAGATCCCCCCGCTGTCGCAGCACACGCCCGTGCACTGGTACACAGGCTGGCCGTCGATCTGCGGCTTGATGACGGCGAGCACAGCCTCGTTGCAGCTATCCACCACGTGAACCTCCTTCTGAAAACCGCTGCTGACCACAACCCTCTCACGTTGAGCAGCAGGACTGTGGGTGCCCAGGTCCACGGCGATAAAGTACGGCTTGATCTTGAGCGAGACGATGCGCTTGAGGGCGCCGTCGTTGCGTGTGTGCTCCGTGAGGGCGTTCCTGTTGACATCACCCACTACCACGGTACCATCCGTCTTCACCGCCACGCTGCGGAAGTCGCAACGCTTCTTGCCGACCACGGAGGCCGCCATATTGTACCTTGTGTACAGCTGCACGTGGTTGGCGTCGTCTACGACCGCAAGATGAGTGCGAAGAGCTGCGATGTCGCGGGGAACTGACGGCATAAAGAAATAAGAATCGTGCACAATCACCACAGTGTCTATCACGGTAAGGTTTCGCAAACTGTTTCTTCAAAAGAAATAATCATATTGCGAAAAGTTCCTCTGATGAGGGCTGTATCGTAAAGGTTCGAGCTGCAAGCAGGAATCATCATGACACCAGGAACAATGTGCCTTTCCGTCAATTCTGTGGTGAACTTACATACAATTGGCTTTCTACCTGTACCAAGCATTCGCGCATGTGTTTGCTATAAAATGGAGAAGTGAGCACCTGAGAACGTTTCGCTCTTACTCATTGCATTATCTACAAGCGCTCGAGTCTGTTTAACTCTTTCAACAAATTTTGTCAATGGAACACCGTGAGGCGGCAAATAATTTGGGTGGCTAATTGTGACTTATCTAAGTAACTAATTGTGATATTTTTGGGGTTACACCATAGGAAAAGAAGATAAGGTAAGCCTTGTATTTTAAAAGTTTGTCCTAGAATGAACAAAATTATGATTGTTTGATTCAGTCACTATCCAGCATGCTGAAGTCCTTTCATGCATGTGGCCTTCACAACGGACCTGACTCAGTCCGTTCGTTGTTATGGGGTAATCCCACTTCATTTCAGGCCAAAGGGAGGTGGATGCAAGTCACAAGTGACAATTCAACTCTAGTACAATGAGGACTACAGACATGTCCTCCCTAAGTCACCAGCAAAACACATGAATACACTAACGAAATACAAACCTCCCTGGGTGGGAATGGTCCTCAAAACCTCGCCCTGAGTGCTGAGTACCACCACTCGTTTGTTGATGTAATCCGAGACCTCGATCTCACCGGCTTGACGAGCGGCGATTCCCTTGGCTAACTGGAACTCTCCCGGCCCACTCCCCTTGCTGCCGAATTCGCGCCGCATCACCCACCGGCCTCCCAGCTCCAGCCGACCCAGACTTATTCCGACACCGTCCACTGCACTCGCGGTGAAGCTCAGATATGACAGCCTGGGATCCCCCTTTGGGCAGTGCTGTCCGTTCACCATGTCGATGACGTTGCTGACCATCAGATACTGCGAGAGGAACTCGGGGTGGGGTCCTACCTTGGCCACGTCGCTGGCCGTCTCCAGTGCGTGTTGCCTGGTGCCTAGGAGCACGATCGCTCGCTTCTCCTGATCGTGAAACGTCTTGCTTCTATTTCGCTCCAGCTTTTTTACTTCCTCAATCAGCCGGTTCTCCTCGACTTTCACCTCCGCGATCACCCTGGCAGCTCTTTCTTGCACTTCCTTCACAGTCCTTGAGACTTTGTTTTCGAAATCCGTCCTTACCTGAGATGCCTCTTCCAAGAAGTTCTTGATCTCCTTGACCTGTTCGTCCAGGACAGGTAATTTATTCGCCAGCAACAGCCTGTACTTTTCAGAGGCCGTTTCACAGCTTAGGCAGTGATGTCGTGGTTTGCAGTGTTCTTTATCGGCACACAGCGAGCAGATTACTTCTTGGCATGTAATGCACATGAATTTCACTGTCTCTCCTTTATGCTTTGAGCAGCTGCAAAATGCCTCCTTCGGTCGTTTGTTTTCTGCGGCTTTGTGGTGCTCTGTGTTAACGGTATTCGCCGTCAATTTATCAGTTCCTGAGATAGGAGAAAATAAAGTGATATGCATAAAAACAAATGCATTATTTCTGAGGGGATTCAGGCTGCATGGTCTTGCTTGGGCTATGAATTAAAGACATATAGGATCATTTGCTTTTCATGCAGTTTGTTCGTTTCCAATGCAATACCACTCAAAATCCAAAAAAAGAATGTTCAAACCTAATCGGTTGAAGTTTCAGCACAAGGGATATTACACTTTTTGAGAAAACAGTGAAAACCACGCTTGAAAAGCACTATCTATTTTCAAAAATCCGTCGATTAACTTATCTTTGGAAATCACCTACATTTCTTGGTTTCTTCTAAATGACAGCAAGCGAAGCCGGGCAGAATACTGTCACGGGGTGTTTAGTACCAGTACGATATCCAAGTACGCTTTGTCTATTTGGGTGGGTTACTTCGGGATAAATGCGAATAATCATAATTATATGCCTTTAAGATCCAGTATGCCACCAAAATAAAAATTGACCTCATGATATATAATACATAAAAAGTCTGCGTAATAAACTAATAATGATACTGCATGTTTAAACGAGCACAATATACAGGGTGAGTCCAAAAAGCGGAACCAAAACCCCAAAAATTATATTTCATATTTAAAAAAAATATGTAGTACCAAAAATAAAAATGTATGGAAAGCCAATTTAATAGGCTACTTTTAGATGAAAAAAATACCGAAATTGCTCAATCCGTTCAAAGCATATCACCATTTGAACACAATGACCCTAAAACGTCGTTCGTCCAAAAATGCGATTTCAAGAATCGTCGCCACAATTGTCTTCACACATCACCAGCGATAAAACCTCAGTTTAAAAGTTAAAAATATTCAACAAAGTCCTTTTGAGGGCCTGTCGTTTAAAAAAAAAATTGATGTTGTAAATCACATTTTTGCCTAACCAGGGTTGTTTATATAATAAAGATATTGTGTACTACATTAGTTGACAGTTGTTGAAACCTGTATTCTGTGTCATTTTCTTTGTTGTTCCAAACAGTAAGAAAGTAAGAATACACAATAAATTGCTTTTTTGGACGAAACAGCTTTTAGGATCAATGCGTTTAAATGGTGATATTCTTTGAATGGATTGAGCAATTTCAGTATTTTTTCATCTAAAAGTAGCTTATGAAATTAGCTTTCAAGTCATTATTATTTTGGTTCTACATATTTTTTTTAAATATGAAATACAATTTTGGGGGTTTGAGTTCCGCTTTTTTTTACTCACCCTGTATATTCACAGATGGTTCCAATGTTTGTTTCTATCTATATTCAGTGTACTGTAGCGGACAGTTTGTTTTCCATAGTAGACGGCGCCACCGCCGCCGCCGGCGGAGTGCCTCCGGCGGCGCGCACCTGGCCTGGTTTTGGGTCTGGGCCGGCGCGCGCTCCGGAAATAGGTTGCTACAAATAGATCACTTCAATTGGGTTCTTTTGTTTGGGTACGCGGGAAGGGTTTGGATAAATTCCAGGGCTGGGTTAAGTTGTTACAAATGTATACTTTTTCAGACAGTGCGTTTTGTATGCTGAGAATGTTCAGTTGCGTTGTTGGAAGCATTGCGGCAGGTAGCCGGTCTTTAGAGAATTAAAACGAAACAAGTTGAGTTTTGCGTCCAGCCTTGAGTCAACTGCGTCCCCTTTTTCTGGCGTTTTGCTAAATTGGGGGACAAGAACCCAACTAGGTCTACGCTACAGTACTTTTCTGAGTTGAAAGGGGAGGTGATTTCAATGATTAAAACATGAGTCCATAATCGACGGATGTAGGCCTACAAGACACATATCGGAAACCGCCTTAATTCTCTTCAAAAAGTCATCGAATTTAACTGGAATCTTCCGACCATCTTTTTCAAAGAATCGGCTGTCGATTAGGACCTGCAATATTAATGTGTGAACCACATTCATCCTTATACGATCCCGTCAGATGTTTGAATCACATTTAAGAAAACTTACACTGCCTCACGAAGTTTTTTACCTTTTTCCGACAAACCAGAAACCTCCTGTTGTCCATTGGAGCTTTCATGAGAACGTCCAGGAGGGAGTGAGTGTTGATCTGGTAGAGGTTTGGAGCCTGTCGGGTTTTCGTCGCTTGTCGAGTGGCTGGTGTGTTCCACATTTTGTCCAACGGCACCCTGCGGCTGACTTGTTATATTGGATCTTCGAGGACCTGTATTGCGAAACAATTATTACAGACATTGATTTAGGCTATCTGAGCCGAGACAGGTTAACCTGTTTAATCTTTTCTTGCTGTTTGTATTACACGAGGCAATATACAGGCAACTTTTCTTGGCAATCTCCAAAGGGTAAACTTCAATTCCATGTATTAATGCTTGATGGAATATCTTGTAGAGAAAATGTAATTTGTTCATCACGAAGGTTCCTGTTGCTGGTAGTCTAAGTGGTCGCCTCCAAGTTGCTTGTGAAATTGCCTCATTTGACTTTGCCCTATTCGAGTTTTATTTAATAACTGACGTAATATTACGGGGCCGTATCATAAGTCCGACGCCTCATAGGTCCGACGCCTCATAAGTCCGAAATTTCGGACTTATGAGGCGTCGGACTTATGAGGCATAAAATTTATTTATTCCGCCTCATAGGTCCGACGCCTCATAAGTCCGACAACGGAAAAACGAGGCGTTTAATTTGTCGGACTTACGAGGCGTTGGAGCTATGAGGCGTCGAACCTATGAGGCGTCGGACTTATGGGTCTTTATTTGGTTAGGGGATGCGATTTTGTCGGACTAATGAGGCGTCGGACCTATGAGGCGTCGGACTTATGAGCGGACCCCAATATTACGACAGGAATTCGGGAGGGGGTTGGTACTGTCCGTGCTCTTTATTTGATCAATTTTCTCCCATCAAATTTAAGTTTTTTACAAAAATCACTACTTTTTTCTCTATTTTGGGCTTCTACAGCCCCTTTAAAAGAGGCTTGTACATTTATTGGGTTGGCGAAAGCATTGTGCCATCGATATTGTTAAGATAATCCACCAAGGGGCAGTTGCATTGTACAATAGCGTGCGCAGTAGGTTTTTTTTCCATTAAAGGGACTTTCGCACGTACGTCCAATGATCACGTTGCCCAATTCGTGTATACCTTGAAGTTTAACAGCTAAATCCGTTCTTTTAACATTTATCAAGGCTGCACTCAGCACCACCACTTGGTCCACATTCGGGCCTTGCTTTTGTCTCCATCTAATCAGCATGTTGAAGACTTGGTTCTCTGTTTGGCCGGGAAAGTCCATCTTAAGGACCGACGTCTCGACTACTTTCATCCCAAGGAACGACGCCAGGGCCTCCCACTCATAGCTGAGCTCCTGGGACAGCTGCCGTAAAGTCAGATCTTGTATACCTTGAAAGAAATACAACAAGATTGCTTGTGATTTTCTGTGTACTTTTTGTCCAAAAACCGTCATTTTGGCACCTTGTTTCTGCATGCAAAAGACAAATGCTACTGTTTTTGTTCTTAAGGCAGATAGACAGGTTCATATTGTATGCGAAAAGGAGTGTTTTTTTTTTAATTTTTCCATGTTTTAACTTGTGCTAAAGAAGGGGTTTATACGAACTGTAACGTGAACTACCGTGACGTGAGTTACTAAAGTATATGCCTCCAGAGATTTTAATATTATGTACTACTCAAATGATAGAACACATATGACTTTCACCCTAATGATGTAAGGGCACTAGAAAGATTTGTCCATCAGTGCACGGTATGAGGAAACTTTCAAATGCAGGTTCTTCTCGTAACGTGAGATACCGATACACTCTAAAATGTCCCGGGTCAGACTTGACCCGGAAGAGGGTCATGTGGAGCCTGACCCTTTTCCAGGTCAAAAATGACACTTTTTTGACCCAGAAAAGTGCCATTTTTGACCCGGAAAAGGGTCATGCTCCACATGACCCTTTTCCGGGTCAAGTGCTATTGTTTCTGTCATGAAATGAGTACAAAAGTACCTTTTGTACTCATTTCATGACAGAAACAATAGTCGTTTTTATTTCATCATACCTTAGGCTGCATATACCCGAAAAATGACGGAAATGTTTTCGAGCATTCCACAACCTCTTTAACCCTGCGCGGAGTGACCTGCGTACCCCGGGTACGCAGGTGACCGGATTTTTTGAAGAAAAAAAATGAGGGCCAATGACGTTCACCTTCCATCTAATCCTCATTCAACCCATGCCAAATCAGCTGGTTCAATGAACTTTGCAGCCAGGGTTTCACCCGAGCGGTGTCCACAACCTTGGGACCAGGCCTCCTGCCAAGTCTCATTGAAACATATACAAACACCTGTAACTTGACACAGCCATCTCCATTCATAGCCGCAAACCGCAGCCACCAGTCAATTATCTTTTAAGTGCCCTGTCTGGCAAATGCCTGGACACTGTCTGGCACGTGGCTTTTTGTTGTTTTGACATGGATAGGGTCTTGCGTAGTGGGGGAAGTACCTGCGTCCCAAAGGTACGCAGTTGGCGACTTCGGATAAAAATTTCTTGTAAACGCCGCGCAGGGTTAAGAAAACGGGGTTTCTAGACGTCTTGGAAAAGTAAATTGGTATTGATAAACGCCACTTTACCCTCCATGTTTAGCTTTCCTGTGCCTGATGCCTTTGCTTCATTGATGTCCGTCATAGTATACACGAAGACCGGGCCACTCCTTAGTAATTAAGAAAATATATTTACATTTATCCTCCGTTTATTTACATTAATTGAATTATTAAATTTTAAACGAATTTAACACTTTCTTGCTATCAGTTTGTAAACATGTTTAAATACTAAACATGTTTGGCGGAAGAATGGATAGTGTTTAGCCATTGAACAATGACGTTTAGGAATTGAACACATAATGTTCAGCTTTTAAACATGTTTACAAGCGAATAGCAAAATTGTGTTTAATTGCTAAACACAGTTTTTAGAGTGTACAAGATTAGGTCTATTGTGAAAATTACGTCTTCTTTTTTATTTATTATTGGGTTTTTTTTATATTGATTAATATTTATATTTTGGGAGCGTTCGATTTATATTACTGATGCAGCTCCATGTGAAGCTGTCAAAAATACTATCAGTTGTCAACAGAGGTCGCTATTCAAATGTATTGATCCAAACTTTGAATATAGCGGTTTGCTGCAGAGTTATTTCCTCTGAAATTCGACGGGAAATTCCACGGAATTATAAACCTCATTGAAAAACCTATATATCCGCCACACTTTTGTGGATCAACCCCCCCCCCCCTCATCTTTGTGGTGAGAAACCAAAACAAATGCTGATTTTGAGGTGTTATCGGGTAATTTTCCAACAGTCCAAATGTAGTATCTGCCACCAGATTACTGAAGAGTTCAGTCTTTTCAAATAGTTGGACATGTACCACATTGGTCTAAGACCTCCAATTGAAATCACCTGGCTTCACTCTCGGGGGCAAAATATTGAAGAAAAGTCTCCTTAAAACATTGAAGTGACACTTCAAACTTGGCTGGTGAAAAACTAAGGATATTGCTTTGCCTCGTGAAAATTGTGGAGAATTTCGTCGGCTAAAGAGTGAGTAAAGTTGGCCTGAATTTGTTTTGCATGTCTTCTGCACTCTAAGTCCCAGTCCGGATCTGCCCCTGAATATTATAGTAAACTCTTTACCAGACTGGGACCGTGAGTGCATAAAAACGTGCAAAATTACTACTGACGTTTTTTTTACTCACCATTACGCTAATTAATGCAGGATTTGGATACCTTAAGTTTTGGGACTCTCATACGCAGTATTGAGGGTCCCAAATTTTCGGACTAACTCTTTACATGTATTGGGCTGTTGTGTTTTTATAAAGTGTGATTTTAAATCCGATTAGTAAATCTGAGATAAGGCAACTATCACCCATTTAAAGACTTTTATATAAAGCTTACGATATTGACCGGTGACGCTGAATAGAAACCTTTTTATAATCGTGTTTTCTCCAGTGAATCGAGAAAAACAATGGGTATTTGTTACAACTGATACCCAACGGATAACGTATCACCAACCGATAAAATCACCCAAAAAATGACCGATAATTTATCACTAACTGATTTTGGCGGGAAATGCCGCCATCTTTCCAATCTAGTACATTGAACTAGTCTTGTTGATCATTTACTATATTAATTATTTGGCTTAGTGTTAAGATTCCTATTAATGATTGTAATTTTGTAAATATTTTAAGTGGATTCCAATGCTAACCGGAGCCAAGGGAACACCTTGTCTTAAAAACTGATTTTCCCTGTCCCGTATTTTCATCTTTCAGTGAGTGTAAGGATAAATCACCACATCAGAACTGAGAAGCCGAGTCCTCTTCCCCTTTATTACTGACTCTAATAATACTAAAGGTCACATAACAAAACAGAAAATCCGCCAGCATTAACAGTATTCGAACTTACCGTTTAGGCCCTATAGGCAGTCCACTGAAGACTAGCTACTGGACTCCCTCAGCTCCAATCATGCTCAAACCATCAATGTAGGAAAACAGATCCAACAGTATACGTGTGCAGTTTGAAGGGGTCTTCAGATGAAAGAACTATTGTCCTTTTTATCCTGACCACAACGCCAAAATATGACTAACTGAGAAAAACCCAACAACAGAAAGTCAGAATTGTGAACCAGTCCTAGTAAACATGGCTACCGGCACCGGTTCATTTCCGTGTGTTGCCTCTTTATAGTGCTAAGGTCACTGATCACCGACTGGGACGCAAGCTACCGCGTGCAACACGGGAAACCATTCAGGACAAATAAAACGTCACGTTTGTTTCCGGTTTTAGGGCCTGTACATGTACTTTGATGCACTTCACGTATTCAATATGGAGGCCACTACCTGGTATTGTTAAACCAGCCTAAATGAGTCCATACATATTGGGTGCACGGCAAACTGAAACCACAACTTGTCATGTCAATATATATGACTTGAAGCTTTGCATGGCGGATGAGATAAAATAAAGGACATTTTCGGGTAACACCATGTGGAAAGAAATGTCTTCTTGGAATAATTAAGTGTGGTTCTGAAAAGAACCGCTTGGTCGAGTGTATAACTCGACGTGTCGGACAGTGTGCTCTGGCCGTCCTCAAACTTCTGAGGACGGACAGAGCACACTGTCCGAAACATCGAGTTCTACACTCAACCAATCGGTTCTTTTCAGAGCCACACTTCTTCCAAGAAGACATTCCTTTCCACCGTGGTGTTACCCGAAAATTTCCTTTATTTTGTCATGTCAACTTAAAAACCCAATTGCATGTGGTGTTTTTTTTCTGGCAGAAGAAGCGAAACCGGAACATCAGACCAGCTTGGAAAACTCCCAGTTTCGGGGGTTTCATCATTATTTTAAGAAATTGTCCACCATCAATTTCATGTTTACGTAGAATTCGACAGTACGGTTCTGCTGGAAATGGGCGTGTGTGTACTTACATATACTCGTTTTAATAGTACCATTATTAGAGTCAGATCGGTTCAAATACCCCCTTCCTACCCCCTTGAAAGTTTCCGAAGTGGTGTAATGGTCCTGTCCCCTATCCAAACGCACCTTCCGACTTGAGGTTGTCGACAAGCAAATAGACTGCCATAGACCTCAGTGATAATCCAAGCTCGCAGTCCTCTGCACAGTTTCCACCCTTCTTTTTTTACAAACCCTCAAGTTCATGGACTCAAAATGCTCTAATACTGGAGAATTTAATGCAAATTGTGATTTGGCTGGCGGAGGCAAGTCCGGTCCATTTTAAAATACAGGCCTGCACCCTTTAAATCCTGCGTGCACGAGGGACGCTATCATTAATCTGATAGGGACGCTATCATTAATTTCTGCTGGTCGGTTTAATAATTATTCTGTTTTGAGAGACTGACACTATCTTTTAACGGCAATCATTCCACATAAGTTAATGTTTTACGGCACGATTCCATGTGTTTTATTAACGGCCGCGCTGTTTTGACAAATGACATTGGCATTTTTGTCACACTAAAATGTCGAACAAAAACTAAGATCATTTAGTATTTCAATCAATGGAGTATTATAATCAATATTTCGATTAGCAGTTGTCACTTTTTTTTATTCTTAAGGAAGAAAAATTATCAGATTCATATTCTCTTTGTGGTTTGTATTCTGCACAATACTCTTCTAATTGTTAAATATTTATGTTAGTTTTCCCACAAACAAACACCATATAGAACAGGTAATTTATACTCGGGTCCTTAAAAACCTATAAAACTAAAAGGTTACAAGAGGATTTGACTTTTACTAAAAGATATATAAATTTACTTGCTTTTAAACTGGTATGGGATCAGTTACCCCTGATAACGTTATGTGCTCTTTGGGGGCGTCGTACATTTTGCATTGTAACAAACGTATACCTTTTCCTTTTTGAACGTTTGACACTTTCGCAGGCGAGGCATGTCGGGATAATGTTTTTTTGGGGCCATTTTGGATGAAATCATCAAGGCAGGAGAGTGCACATTGAATATGACTACATCATTAGGTCATAGCCCCTAGTTGAGTTGTACTGCTCAGGTATTCCAGTAAAATCTCCAAAAACACAACTTGATTGTTTTGTTATTTTGACAATTTTTGGCTGCAGTACAGCGTTCGAGACCATTTTACGACACTTCTTGGAAATACCTATATCACAGAACTTCAATGCTCAGTCAAGTCCAATTTGGAAGGGAAAAAACTCTCATATTTCCTCCGATTGTAACGTCCGTGTACGAAACAGTCGGTTTCTTGGTATGCATGCAGTAAGATTTGTGGAAAAACTGCATCTTGATGGTCTCTGAAAGATCCCAAAAGACCCTGCATGACCCCATAAAAATCCACACATTAAAATTTTACTTAATTTTGACTGGGAAACTTACAAGTAAACGTTAATTACTGATCACAATTACTGAGGTCTCGAGAGACCTCGACTAAAAATGCTTCTTGGCGGCATATTTAAATTAATAGAAGGGAACATAATTGCTTAATTACAGTCATTGCAAGGACGAAATTTTAAAAGGCTTCATTCATTCTGAAAATAAGAAAACTACATTTCTGTGTTTTGATGAACAGTTTCCGTTTCATTAAACCTTATTTTCCTCACTCGACTGTGCTAACAATCGCCCTCTACAATTTCCGCATGCATCTCACTACATCAGTGTAGTCGGATTAGAGTTTTCTAGATGTGTTCCAACTGGAAAATCTTGACAGACGTCCAGTCGGCTACGGCCAGCTGCTGCTTGCCAGCACAAACCTTGATGTTCATCGGGTAGTGGAGATCCCGAGCTATGCAGCCGTGGAACTTTCCCTGGGCGTCGTAGTGGTGGATGTGCCCAGTATCGCTGCCGTTGTGCATGGCCAGGAAGATCCCCGAGCTGTCACAGCACACGCCGGTGCAGTATTCTACTCGTTCGTTGGCCATGCGCGGCTTCAGGCTGAAGAGCGTCACGCCCGCGTCGACGTCGACCGCGTCCAGGACGCGTCCGTCGGCGCCGCTGACCAGCAGCCTCCCGGTGGCGTTGTCGATGGCCAGGTAGTGGGGCGGTGTGTTCACCGGCACGGTGCGTATGAGCGAGCCGTCAGCGGGCCGGTGCTCCGTCAACACCTTCCTGTAGATGTCGCCCACCACGATGGTACCGTCTCTCTTGACCACGATACTGGCAAGGTTGACGCGCGTCTTGCCCACGTCGGCAGTCGGCACGGTGGGGAAGTCAAACAACAACGTCTTGTCGGTGCTGAAGACTTTGACGTAGTTTGTGGTGTCGATGACTATCAGTTGGTGGTTGAAAGTTGCTACATCAAACGGGTCTGAAAATGGCCAAAGAAATCCAACAAATCAACAATGTTTTACCTCAATTGTAAATTTCGATCTTCGTGCTAACCTCAACAATTTGCCTAGGTTGTATTCAACAGCTAATACGCCCAACCATGCAGCAAGGGCGGATCCGGGGGGGGGCCAAAGGGGGCCATGCCCCCCCCCCCCAAAAAAAAAAAACGAGACCAATTTTTTTTTTTTTATGTGACATCGCAATAAAGGCAGGCAATGAGTACACCACCATCTTTTCCTCAAAAAAACATTGGTTAAAGTGGTCAGAAATTGCCTCAGATCGCACCACAGAGCATCTAGAATCCAAAAACAATTCGGGGCCGTTAAGCGGGCCCCGAACCCCACGCCGTAAGTTTTTGACCCACTTTTTGGGGTTCCAAAACCAAAAATTTGTTTGGCCCCCCCCAAAAAAAAAATTGTGTTCTGGATCCGCCCTTGGCATGCAGGAAAAAAAGAAGAAAGGACTACCTCTAAACTATGCCTTTCGGAGCACAACGAATTACAAGGGTTCGTTTTAATGACTGATCGTCATTTTTGATCGTTAGTTTATAAAAAGAAACCTCATAGACATGTTCGTTTTTGAGGCAATTTAAATAAGCTGAGTGTCCGTGAACATTTTTGTCCTTGGTGTAAACGTTTTATATTCCGATCCCGTATACACTAATACAAGAAAGATATTGATTTCAACATCGAAACAATTTTAGCAATTTTTTATATAATTCAACCACTTGCATTGCTAAGATTTCATACTCACAGTCTTCAGTTGGAATAGTTTGTTTCAGCGTCCCGTCCGTACTGCAGATGACCACTCGCTTGTTCCACTGATCAGCCACCGCGATGTCTCCGGAAGGTAGAGCAGCAATCCCCCGGGCGCAGCTGAATTCCCCCTCGCCGTTTCCTTCCTTCCCGAATTGCCGGTATATCTCCCACTTTCCTTCCATCACCAGGTTGCCCAGGTTGACGCGGCCGTCGATCTCGTTGCTGCCAGCGAACCTCAAGAAGCCCAGCCGGGGATCGATCTTCTGCGTCTTCTGGTTGCTCAACTGCTTCAGCTCCTTGCTGATGGTGGAGTGAAGCGAGAGGAAGTCGGTCTTAGATGCCGTGCTGGAGAGATTCCGGGCCGTCGTCAGTGAGTGTTGTATCCGTTCTTTCTTCTCGTTGACCTTGCTCGCGTACTCCTGGAACTTTGCCGCCCGGTCGGTTTTGATCCTCTGGACGTTCTCGATCATCCGGGTCTCCTCGGCGGTTACCATGGCTCTCATCTCTGCTGCCCTCCTGTTGATATCTTTGACAGCTTCCTCGCTGGACGCCAGCAAGCCGGCGTTCATCTCGCTTGCGTTTTCCACCGACTCTTCCATGACCAACACCGTGTAGTGCAGTGCGGGAAACAACTCCCCCAGCGACTGTTTGCGGTCGGCGAAAGCGGTATTGATGTCCACGAACGTGTGCTTGCGGGCTTGGCTGTGGTCGACCAGGGTGCAGTCGTGGCAGATGAGCTCCTGGCAAGTCTCGCAGAGGAAGGCCAGTGTTTCCCCGTAGTGACGACGGCACTTGGGTGTGATATCCAGCCGGGCCTTGCTGACTTCTACCACCCCGTGCTTGATCTCATCCAAGGTGGCGATCGTGTGGCTGGACAGGGCGGCGAAGCGTGTGTGGACTTTCTCGCAGCCGGCGCAGAGGTACAGCGCGCAGTCCATGCACCGTGAGACGGCTGTATTGCCGATGTCTTCGCATGACCCGCAAGTCAGCTTGGTGTCACCGCAGTGCGCCACCTGCTCCTGCATCACGATCTCGTCGATCAGTCCGATCAGGTAGACGTTGGTCTTGAGACCGTCCACGCCGGTCGAGAGCTCCGTCTCCTGCCGGCAGACTGGGCAGACGATCCGAGGCACCTGCTGGGCCTGACTGCTGGCGGGCTTCAGCCGGGGAGAGCTGGACGCCTTGTGTTTCTTGAGACAGTCTGCGCAGAAGCTGTGGAGACAATCCAGCAGCTTGGGTTGGTGGAATCTTCCGCAACAGAGGGTGCACTCCAGCTGGCTCTTTTTACCATTTTCCATACTCTACTTGAGTTTCTACGATAAAAAAACACCAAATATATGTATCAGATTTCAGTGAAAGATTGACCAATTGGAGATCTTGTCAGGAATGGTTTTGAACCGCTTTATTGTTTCAACAAGAATAAAAAAGCAGAACGTGAGAATCTGAAATATTTCGAAATAGAAGAAATTTCCTTTCATTGTCATTTTCAAAACAAAACAAATTGCTTTCTTCAGTCCAGATTTGTTATTCCTGTATGTAGGAAACCGTAAAAAGAGAGTGACGGTGATTGCAAACATGTTTAATTCTAAAATCAATCCTCATCAGTGGATATTAATAGTCAGATTATATCAAGGGGCTGAAGGGGTGCGGCCACCTCCCTCGCCCCCTACAATTTAAATGTGAAGTGATTGATTTTTTGATTAAATTAGTTTTCCTAACAATAAAGTCCTGAAACGAAGATTTGCTTCCAAGGCACAGAAAGATCCTCTATCCGTTTCTTTGCACCGACACGTAAAATATATAAATTCAGACACAGTTAGTCAACGAAACATAGGATATCCAAAACATTTATTTTATTTCTTTCTGGTATTGAAACCAAGGATTCCTCAAAGTTACCCTAAGCACTGTAGCTCGAAAGCCTGAAGAAATAGAGAGGAGACAATGAGAAGAAGTTACAGTGTTGGAGGTGGGAGGAAAAGCCCAGAGGAATATTCTGAGGAAAACCCACGGAATCAGGCTGGGACTGCCAACCTGACAAGGAACACACAAGGAAACACGTCTAGGTCTACAGTGTGACTCACAAAGACAGTGACCGAGTTAGACACACAGAATTGCATGTCGTTGGCTATTAACTGTGAAAATTCCACGTAAATGTCTTACTCTTACTCACAAGTTATTTCTGTTTTTAATAGAAATACCACAAAAAATACAATAAATACAATGAACTAAAACTTACAAAGGCAAACACAAAACCCATCTCTCTCATTTCATAAAAGACCTTATTTATTCCTCATATATAAAAAAAAACATTCTCGTTAAAATGACTTCTTTTAGTAAAATATGTTTCAGTACATGCATACATAATTTTTCTTTAGATGAGTGGACGAACATTCTGGTTTAATACGTGCTTAATTGGTGTTTCCAAATTAATTGCTTTTTTAAAGAGGATCAGGAACAATGATTAATCTTGGTAACTCTTTCTTAATCAATATTTTCATGGCGCCGGAAAGCACACGATATTCTGTAAAAGAAAACCTCCATTTCACGGAGACTGTATGCTGTAAGTACAGCAACAGATACGACAATGTATCTCGGGGAAAACATTGCTTAAATTAATAACAATAGAAGTATCCGTGAACGTGCAACCGATCACACCACCACGCCGTAAAGACCTTATTGTGCTGAAGGTTAAAGGGAAGATACAACATTTGCAAACATCAAAAAACGAAACGATCCAATTATCACGAAATACCTTACTGGATTGCTAGGGAATTACCGTCTAAAGCATTCTGTAAAATTGTGGCTCCTGGTGTGCTGACATTTTCAAGAAAAACTGTATTTTTCCAACACTGGGTGGCCGACCAGCATTAGAGAAGACTGGCTATTTTCAAAAACTACTCCATATTTGTTTATATTTGGTTATTCCACATTTTCTTTGCAATTGATTACACAACTGTGAACGGGTACAAGCAAATTGATACTCTGACCGCACAATTCCCCAAAGTCTGTAAATTGCTCCATTTCATCTTAAGTGGGTCAGGGAGCCAGACTTCAAGCACACAATTGGTTTTCTAGGTTTTTCAAGCAACTATAAGCCCAAAACGTGAAACAAGTCAGTTTAACAATATTTGCTTAAACATACTAATCCTCCAAATCCATATATTTATGAAAATTGCAGCAAAAGCAAATGATGTACATTCCCTTTTAAGAGCACTCTTTCGCTCTTGTCAGCACAACTCTTCTACAGCAGCGCTATGTATTTGCTACCGGTCAGTTGGCACTGACCGCAATGTAAGCCTATGCGAAAATGAAACATTGAATTAAGAAATAAAATATCTGACTGCTTTATGGCTCTTACCTTAGACTGTGTTCACCCGATGAGTTCGGTATCATCACCACGAAATTATTGAAACTAAATCAGCTAGATTCGATGTTCTTATAAGCTGAGCCGGGACGTGATTGTGTCTGCAAAACGAATTAATGTGATTCGAACCGAAACTGGGTGCAGGCACAGATCACGCGTCAGCGGGTGGCAAACGGAAGGCAGAGATGAGTCGCTCCGCTGACTGGGCCCTAAATGTTTAGCAGACTAACAGGGCAAAGTAAACCTCTCTTTGCTCCAGATCTTTATTCACGAGTCGGCCACTTTAAATTGAAAGCGAAGTAAACTCTATAACTCAAAGACTACAATAGTAGCTGATCAAGGTTTTCCAAAAGGGGGAGGGCGAGGATGTTGAGGTCCAAAGCTTCTAAAGAGGGAGAGGAAATAGTTGGATAATAATAATAATAATAATATTTTATTCGGCAGATTGACATATATACACACAATTACAATAAATACATACAATTTGATATTAAAACAAGAGAATACAAACAATAAACAATAAGAAACCAAGTAAACACTACACACGAAAGACAGAACGTGGACAGTGCAGGGCTGCCAATAGCAAGGAGAAGAACAAAAGTGAAACAAAACACTGTCGCCAATAGGGCGTGTCTCTCCAACCCTGCACAATGACAGACACATAACACAGACCAAGCACAAACCAATTAAAACTACCAAAATTGCTCAAGGGAGGAAATGTCCAAGGATGAAACGCTACAGACAAGGCAAAAAAGGGGTCCGCTCATAAGTCCGACGCCTCATAGGTCAGACGCCTCATTGGTCTGAAAAATGGCATCCCCTAACCACATAAAGGCCCATAAGTCCGACGCCTCATAGGTCCGACGCCTCATAAGTCCGACGCCTCATTGGTCCGACGCCTCATAGCTCCGACGCCTCGTAGGTCCCACAAATTAAACGCCTCGTTTTTCCGACGTCGGACCTATGAGGCGTCGGACGTATGAGGCGTCGAACCTATGTTCGTCGAACTTATGATACGGCCCCCCAAAAAGACCAAAGACCTGAAGCAATGAATACAAACTTTTGCCTAGCAGGGACTATAGACCTTATTTGTAGCGGCCATCTTACAGGTTATATTTTATTTCAATTCAGTTACAATGAATGCACAAAAATGTTCACTCATACATATCAAAGCAAAACTTCAGGCGGAGTTAGAGGGCAATGGTTTTGTATCGCGTGGATGGGCATGAATAAACCTTTTGTTACTTGAATAATAGAAAAGAACACCCTCTGAAACATCTGCAACGAAAAGTCTATTCTGCACAATTCCATTTTGTCTTCGCGTGAGCGTCGGGCGCCCTCAGCTGTGCGTTCAAGAGATCTTCAGAGTGGTTTCGCTCGTGCCCCCGCCCTGCAAACAGGGCGCTGATAAGGGCTGATGAGCTAGTTCACAGAATCTTGTGAAGGAAGTACAGATTGACCTTCGCATGCAGCTAGCGCGCTACGCATGATGGGCACCGGAAGCTAGTTTGTGTGACGCGTTCTACGTCACAGGTCACGCAAATCTATCCAATGAGAGCTCAAATGACGTCAGCCCTTACCAGCGTCCTGTTTGCAGGGCGGGGGGGACGAGCGAACAGAGTGGTCTCCCCAAGTCTCCTTTTTTATACCGCTGAGTGACTGTAAGTCCATCCTGCGTAATAATAATCGCTCACGTGATAATCACGATAAGTGTTAACTTTAGCAGACCATTAAAAAAAATCATGACTGTAACATCCACACACACAAAAAAACGATGACATTGACATTTTTAATTACATGTGTTTTCAAAATGGTTCTACTCAATGATATCGGTTTTATTAGCAGGCGTTGACTCATTTTTCGTTTTTCAATTTAAGCAATTGCAAATCTTTTTTCTTACTTCAGAAGGAAGCTTGTTGTCATTTGTAAACCAATACTGAGTTTACAGTCATAGATGAATCAAAATTGCTATTCGAATAATAGGCAAATTCATAAATGCTTAATTCATTTCCTATTGGCTGTCGTAACAGACTGTATGACTCAGCAATGTGTGTGGTGTGTGATGACCTCGTCCCCGGGCTTACTTTTTTTTACCTCCCTTCCAACAGTAGGCCTCAACCCCTGGCAGGAAACCTTGTTTCCTGTATCCTCATTCAATACCGCAATAGCAAGTAATTGATTGGTGATATTATTTTCAAAGTGTATTACGTGTTTTAACGTTCATTGTGAATGATAACGTCCACACCTTCTCGAAAATATCCTCCCTTTCCTTTTTTTTTCTTCTTATGGATTAGAGTAACATTCATTCGAGACAAAAAATCGCGTTTTCAGATCTCACGCAGCGACGAATTGGTCCGTCTGTACCCTGGACACTGCATACAAAAACCACACTGATTTGAAACATATGGGCAGGTACTAGACTATTCCGCACTAATTTGCGTGTACCATTACCAGGGTGAGAGAGCAGATAGTGTGGGAGCGTACTGCTCTACACCATGGGGACGGCGGTGGGAAAGGAGGGCATTTCCCCCGAAATCTGGGCTAAACACAGGTCATAATGATGGAAATGATTTAATAATTGTAATCGTCCTGCACAAATCGGAGACGGGAAATGACACTCGAGCAGGCGCGGTTCTAGAACCAAAATTTTGGGGGGGCTAGCAGGGTGAATCCAGAATTTTTTTCAGGGAGGCGTGCTGAAATGTAGACCGGTTATTTTCTCCAGACACTTAGGCCTCCGAAAATCAATAGGGGGGGGGGGGGGGGCTCATGCCATTTTTGCAATGGGGAGCGCCAATAAAATCCTAAAATCATTCACACTATATTAACTCCAAATGCACCATTGTCACGACTATTTCTTTCGCCTGCACTCGAGCAGCAGTCAAGGTTAATGGACTACATGTAGTTAACAATACAGCTTGCGCTCTGAAAACGTACTGTACAACCACAAGCAGGCATATATAGTCACGAGCCAATGTGGCCCATCAGGCCGGTGTTTTAGTTTTATCTCCGGTTTTAGTAGCATATAACGCTGAGAATATTTCTACTCCCCCTGGATGGGATGCAATGCAGGTTATTCCCCAGCTAATG
The DNA here is from genome assembly GCA_029964075.1 of Patiria pectinifera. Lineage (NCBI taxonomy): Eukaryota > Metazoa > Echinodermata > Asteroidea > Valvatida > Asterinidae > Patiria > Patiria pectinifera. The sequence continues at coordinate 7,580,736 of CM057150.1, forward strand.
CCGGTACCCACTTACACTCCTGGGTGGAGAGAGGCAAGTGTGGATGAAGTGGCTTGCCCAAGGACACAGCATATGTCCAGCAGCTGGATTCGAACCCCTGACCCTCTGATCATGAGCCACAAACCCTAATAGGCCATCAGCCTCGGTCCAAAATTTTAACCACCGGTATCAAATGAGGGGAATAATCGTCGTAGCGATTTTTGGCAAGGTATACACCTCCAGAGTTGGAAAATATGTGATAGCAGCGGTGGCAACTTTTTTACAAAATGTCCATCAAAATGCTTGTTATCACTCTAGGGGCGGTATACCTTGCGCATGCGCACTATAATCATTTATGCCCAGATTTGATACTGACCAAACCCCCAGGCTGATGGCCACTGGGCCACGCTTCCCCACTACAACCACACAATGAAAGTGAATGCTTCTCGCGCATTTTAGTTTTTATAAGCAACGCAATTACTCAAAATGCTATTAAGAAGGGTACTTAAGAACTAACTTAGTTGTTGAATTTTCAGCTCCGTGCATGGGCGTCAATAACTTTTTAAAGTGGGAGAGATATGATATCGTTTGCCCCCCCCCCCCCCACACACACTTTTTTCCGTCCTAGAATAAAAATTGTAGCCTGCATATGATTCTATAGTTCAGAATAGCTTATTCAATGATCCAAACTCGAAAATGATATTTAAATGATGATCTTTTGCTAAAACAAAACGATTAAAGTGGTCAGAAATTGTTTTAGATCACACCACCGAGCACGCCACTAAGGTCTCGCTCTTCGCGCTCGCATTGGTAATTCTGATCAAGGTATGTCCCCCCCCCCCAAAAAAAAATCTTTTGATAAGCGATTGACGCCCTTGGCTCCATGGATACTGTATACACTTTAGTTTGAGAAAATAAAGAAAAACGTCTATGCAAAATTTTTGCAGTCTCCTACTGGATTCCGTAAAAAGAAAATGTGCACACTTTCTTAAACCACCTTAAATGATTGTCTTTTATACCGACTGATACCATTCCTTGAATAATTGCACAGGGTATTTGGTACCAGTCCTATATTCGATAGTATCGATCGGTTGTACATGTAGTTCACAATGATAACAGAATGTGGAATCTGTCTTTTTAAACACCGTATCAATACGATATCGATTTATGACCTTCTCCTGGGTCCAAATTACACGCTCAAGTGGAACAGACAAACTGACCTATACTCCTGATGCCATTCGTCCCACGTATTTATCAAAAAGTGTTTGCGTCAACGATCGAGTTCCATCGTGGTCCATAAACATTTGTTGTTTGAACTTCAAAAAATGTAATGGGAGTTATGCTGCACAACTTGTTGGAACTGTTAATTTGACAAGAAGGAAAAGAACATTCCATTGTAAGGTGAGTATTGGGGTGGGGGTGGTGACATTATGGACAGCTCCGACCATTAATAGACCTATGAATTGCAGTGTTAAATTATATTCACCTTTCTTTACGGGCTCCTATACAAGATTATTATGTATTATAAAAACCACGCCCAAACGTATTACAATCAACCACTACAACTTGTACAAGATGAAGACCTTTACTTTGTATTTCTCCACGGTCACGGTCAAAATACTCTTAACTGTCTAGTTGGTTCTTAATATGATCATCTGCAATTACATGTACTTATAAACGTCTACCGATTTAACGAGAGAATCCTTGCTCAAAGTGAAGATAGGACTGGTACCAAAATACCCTGTGACATTATTCCGCCTGAAAGGGTATCATTCGGAAGAAAGCAATCATTGAAGGTGGTTTGAAAACGTGTGCTCGCGGTTGTTTTTTTACGTGCGTTTGCAACCGAATCCAGTTACGTGGACCCCAAAAATTGTGCAAACGTTTTCTGATTCTCAAAATGTAGAGTATCCAGCGATTCTGGAATTTGTATCCTTGTGGAGGCATTTCTTTGTTCTCGTGTACTAAATTTTCGACTTTGAAAGTGTACTTTCAAAACGCTCCTTTTGTAACCGGAATTAATTTTCTGTGCTGAAATTCGGGCTTAATATCCCTTTAATACACAGAGATGCCAACTTTACAGACTACAAAATAGTAATGATTCTTCCAGCAAAGAGTAATGCTAATGTAAATACATAGGACAACAGTCAAGTTTAAGAGTAACCACAGTACTTTTCAGAGTAACCACAACGTTGGCGTATAAACTAAACCATAACCACTGATTTCCCATGTAATAAAAAAACCTGGATATCTCGTTGGCCATTCCGAGTTGTACAAAACAGTGCATAGTTTCACTGTTTTCTCGAAAGGTGAAAAATCCACTGAGCTAAAATTTCAACAGGACAGGTTTTGAGCATTCTTCTTTGGATTTTGAGTGGTGTTATTATTGGAAGCGAACAAAATCCACGAAAAAAAAATGCTTTAACCCAGAATATATTCCATTAATCTTCAGGTGCAAAGATGGCATCCTTGGAAGACATCCACAGAGAAAAGAAGGCGGATGCGAGACAGCCGAGGTGCAACAAACACGATGAGTTCAAAAGGCTTTATTGCGAGACCTGCCAAGAGTTGCTCTGCCGGGGCTGCGCAACCCAAAGTCACTGCGAACCGCAGCACCGCGTCAAAGACGCCGGAGCTGCCTCTAGCGACTGCGAGCCGACAGACTTCACCCAGCTGGCTTCCGATTCAGAACTACGGCAACTCGAAGACTCTCTCGCAGCCACGTCTCGGGCCAGGCGGGAGCTCGAGGCCGCGGTGACTGCGAGCCTTCAGGAGGTGGAGGACACCGCGGAGGGCATTATAGCAGACGTCCGCGCCGAAGCGAGTCGGGTGTCTGAGCTGATCAAAGCCGTCCGACAGATTCGCCTCGGAGCATTCGATGAGAGAGAGAAAGCCCAAACCGCTACGCTGCGCAACAAACAACGATCACTCCAAGCGGCCGGTGAGCTCTTTTGCCTTTTGCAACAAGGTATAGCCAATCACAGTAATGCGAAAAGATCGAAGCAACTCCGTGACCTATTATTGCTGATTTGTGCTAGTGCCAGAGAGGCCTACAGTCCTCTTTGTACCAGACTCACTGACTCCACTCACTGACTGTCACTTGTGCATAAGACTTTCTTAATTCTAAATCAACTCTTGGCCCAAAAGTTTGAGCTGGGATTAGGCCTACCATGTAACGCCATTGAATGGGCGTAATCCGGCCCACTTTGTGGGCCATACAAATGACAGGATTTTTTTAGTGAATAGCCATATTAAATCGATTAAAAAGAATGTTGTGAGATCTGGTATTAGCTTTGACAGACCTGCCTTGTCTTGTTAAACACTTTAGGCCCGAATCATGGCAACATACATGTATATGCCACCTTTTCGCCAAAATGTAATTTTTCTCTTATATTGTGTCAAATCAAGTGTGTTTTCACTGATATGAATTTCTTTCCAATCCAAGAGTCTGGAGAAAATTTTTAGGGGAAAGTAACGACCAAGAACCATACCGTTGAATACCTCACGCATGTTCATCATGGTCAGTGACTATACTTGGTTGCAGGAAAAGTAATCGTGACCGGTGGCGACAAAGATGAAGAGAGTGACCCCCTTGACCGCCATCCAGCGGTCAAAAGCGAGGTCGAGGAGTTGCGAAATCTCTCCGAGATCGATCAGGGGCTTGCCTACCTCAGATTCCAGCGAGGGCCGGGGCTGAGCGGCTTCTTTCTCGGCACACTGCGACTGGAAGCCAAGTGGGAGCTGTGCTGCGAGTTTGGCGAGCAGGGTCTGGGTCCGGGGGAGTTCAACGGGGCTCACGCCATCGCCTTCCTGTCAACGGACCGGATCGCCGTGGCAGACTGGTACAACAAGAGAGTCGTGATCTGCGGCACTGACGGACGGATCATGAACACCATCCTCATCAAAAGCAGTGAGTCTTGTGAATATTCTATTCGCTTGGCTCAGAATCGCTCGGAATAGAAAATAAGGCTCGGGGTTCAAAAAAATGACTCTTTTAAATTAAAGGCTTAAGGATCATTTGCATTTATCCCCAAAGTATCCTTACGGTAGACAGATTAATTTTCAAAAAATTTACTTGGATTAAAGATCGTAATGGTAATAATCATCCTGTGAAACTATTCCATCTGACCTGCTGTCACTTAGTAGAAATCAAGAAATTTAGTTGATTTCCAACGAGCAGTCAGTTGACCGAATTGTGGAAATAAAGAGTGCTGTTGACGAAATCGTGTTTGTGAAAACCCCTTTAAAACCATTCGTTATGAAGAAACAAACTCGTTAAAAGGTAGCAGCGGTTTCAGGGACATCCAACTCTACTCACCACTTACTGCTCATTGAACATGACAGGTTTTGATTCTGACCTGGAAATTCAAAGAAAAAGTGCAATTAAGCGCAAGCAAATGCAGCCACTTCTCATTTCACATCACCACCTCTGACTCCACCAACTAAAGTGAATTAACATGATGACAGGATCTAAGTAATTTTATGCAAAATTGCTGATACACCATATAAAATGTCTGACTCTCAAATATACATGTGGTGCTGAAAAGAGTTGGTGCTGGTAAGGACTCAACATTTCTAATATGTTCTGACCGTCATCCGGAGACAGTCAGCGCATACTGAGCGAAACGTTGAGTACCCTCCTAGGCTCCAGGCAGGCTGAATCAACAGAAACAGTTGGCAGTAAAAAGCTTACCTGTAAGTACATTGGGAACTTTATGTGATGACTTTTCAGATCCTCGTGGTGTGGCAGCCATAGGAGATCAGATAGCGATTGTAGACACCTCGCCCTGGGTAGCCATGTACAATCGCGACTGTGAATTTGTCTCAAAGTTCGCCACCGTGCTGCAGAGCAAGGACAATGCCGAGACAGACGTGGACCTGCGAGGCATCGCCGTCACGAAGGACAGTACCCTCCTTGTGGGTGACGCCAAACAGAACATCCTGACAGAACACAGCCCCGACGGCATGCTGATAGGGTCAGCACCGGTCAGCGTGCGGCCCAGCTACCTGGCAGCGGACGGTGGTGGGAGATTGATGGTCATCAGCGGGGGAGTCCAGGAGGTGCATGTCCTCCATGGCTCCACTCATCGGGTTTCATCCAACACCACAGTCACTACCACCACCATCCGACCGTCTATTGACGGCCGGCCGGTCAAGCACAGCAACGGCATCTGCTGCGACCGTTCCGGATGCGTCTACATCGCAGTGGACAGCGGAGAGGGCACGGGGCACATTCACCGCTACGGCTCGGATGGTAAATTTCTGGAGTGCGCAGTGCAGGATCTGTGTAACCCGTATGGGATCGCTTTCACTGCTGACGGGCAGCAGCTGGCAGTTGCAGACTGCTACTCCGTCAAGTTGTATCGCAAGGTGTGATTGTATGGTAAAGGCCCCACGCAAAAAGACGGTTTTCAACCGCATAAAGTGCTTATGTCAACTGTACAACTAAATAAATCTCTTTTATGTAAAATTAATAAATACCTTGGAGAGTTGATGGTTTCTGATTGGTCGAGACTCGATCACGTGGCCGGTCATTAACGGTGATAATGGACCGGCTTCAAAGATCAAGCGAATACATGGCCCCTGACCAGCATTGATCAAAGCCCCGTTCAGCCTACAAGCAAATGATTGGTCAAAAAAATATAGTAACAGTCCTCCTTGTTAGCTTTTTATGAGGCACTGCACATGCGCTCAACCCCCATCTGCGAGCGTGAGCGCGCGCCGCGCGCAGTTACAGAGCAGTGCGATGCTTGCGTCGTAAGTTTTGTTTTGAACGACATCGTACAGCAGCAGTATAGTATATACTGAGGTTACGACGAGCGTAGATCGATCGATTTTATTTTCTTTGAAACACTTCACCCACGATTTACCTTTCTTTTAAACCGAGCATCCTTGTAATTCCGACACAAGGAATGTGTAAACGAGATTTCAGCTTCAATTTGTTTCGGCAGCAGTTTCTGTTGAGTTTACGTCGTTATAGCTGTTAAGCTAAAATATGGCCCATGAACATGAACACAAAAAGAAAAAAGTCTGAAAAAAGAAAAAAAAAAAAAAAAAAATTTGGAGCATTTTGTTTATTTATTTCACAATTTTATAAATTGGGAAGAACAGAGTGATCCGTGTGACTGTGTGATGTGATAATGACCGGGTGTGGGGTTGACCGCTGTTAATGGACCTCGACTTCGTCTCGGTCCATTAACAGCGGTCACCCCCACACCCGGTCATTATCACGCAGTGAAGACCGGCTCCTCACACTGTTATTCCCTTATTAAAACTTCAAATCAATGGAATATAACCTTAAGTCACATATTTTGGCCTATTTGATGTAAATTCTTAGACTGCGTCAGCTTCAGATGTTAAAAAGCACAGGTGACTCAAGGGGGTACCATTCAAAAAAGGATGACTATTATTTCTCATCCCTGCAATATAAAAAGTCGAATTCATGAAAAACGGTTGATGGATGAGTGATATCTTAGAAAACAAGCAATTGTATCTTGCAGGTAGGATTATTCTTGATGTAGGCTTAATGGTAAAATGTGGGTAGGCATTACATTCACTGTGTGGACTTCTGAACAAAAGAGGTGCACATAAACCAGGTATAGAGGCGACGTTGTCCACAAGAGTTTTCACTTTTTGAGAAAAATGAGTTTTTCACTCGTTTTTGCTAACTACACGAAATCAAGGGAATGTCCACACTTGGTATGTAACGTTATCATGCATGTGTACGTGTGAGTATGTAAACACCGACAATTGTGGACTAGGGACAAAAGAGTTAGGACACAAACAAAGGGTCCACAGTTGACCGACAATTCGTGTACAAAACCAATGAGAGCTGTTGCTAAAAAGTTAAGAGTACAAACAAAGGAATGAGGATTAGGGACAATGAGGGGTCAACGATTGCCGGTGTTGGCGGGGGATTTCAAATCCAAAGAATTGATTATTGGAGAATCATCGTTCCAAAGATTGTGAACTTTGATTTGTTCATGTCGTCATGATAGCACAAAAATCTTGTACGAAATGTAGGTCGAATTACATTTTAAACTTAGTACAGTCGACTCTCGTTAGTACAAACTCTGTTAATACAAATTCTGGTTATAACAAACATAAAGCCTTGGTCCCGACCGTGCATTTATGTGCACAATGAATGGGACTGATGTTCCTCTTAAAACAAAATTCTGATATAACAAACAATTTTTCTAGGTCCGAACGAGTTTGTTATAACGAGAGTCGACTGTAGCAGTATTGGGCAATGATTTGCGTTCTGTGTGATTCATACCGGTACATGTAGTGATTTTCCAAAAGAATTTTTTTTTTGGAAATCCAGTACGCATTTTGTAAAATTCTGCCACCATAAGACACCTTTATTCAGTTAAATATAGCTATTTACACATCAAAATTGCGTGAAAACAATGCATATTCTAATCGGTGTAATGGAAATAAAAATGATATCATTTGCTTCTTGCACGGAAATGATATAGGACAGGATAAAATCTGGGGCCAATTTCATAGAGCTGCTTAAGCACAAAATGTGCTTAAGCACAAAAACGTCTTGCGTAATAAAATCAGGTTACCGGCCAAAACTCCATGTGATTGTTATGCTAAGTAAACAACAGCTAAATACCAGTCACAAGCAATGTACATCACATGGAGTTTTGGCCAGTAACATGATTTTATTAAGCAAGACGTTTTCATGCTTAAGCAAATGTTGTGCTTAATTAAGCAGCTGTATGAAATTGGGCCCTGTGCTGTCATGGCTGTAGTTGAGTCCACCACAAGCCCGGTGTGTGTCAGACTCTTTAATGTCAGACATTCTAATGAGCTCAGTGGCGTACCTAAGGGGGTGGCTCGGGGGGCTTGAGCCCCCCCCCCCCCCTCCCCCAAGATGTTTGCATTCTTTAGTTTTTTTTATTTTTTTTTAGTCCCACGATTTGACCTTGGTGATATATATGTGGCCTATTTTTGAGTAGTATAATAGGGGTGTAAGTGGCGCCACCAACATAGTCCATCCCCATCCCCCACCCCCCAAAAAAAAATAATAAAAAAAATTTAAAAAAATTCTGCAGCCAAAAATGTTGGGCAAAATTTAAAAAAAAAAAAAAAATTAACTTCTAAAAAATTTGAAAAAAAATTGTGAGCCCCCCCCCCCCAGCCAAATCCTGGGTGCGCCACTGAATGAGCTGCTTTTGGCAAGTGAATGTGATACATCACTAATATGTGACATCGAATGAGTAAAAAAAATTACAAACCAAACTATTACAGGTTCCACCACCTCAACGACCTTGAACATGTACTTCATGTGGTCAGATGTACATTGGATTTCACGGAATTTCCCTTGAACAATTATACAGAAGAGGAATGTACATGACTATTTTGTACTTGATTCTAATCCCCTTTATTCCCTTGACCCTACAACTTTATTGTCGATAATAAGAAAAAAAGAGCTCCCTCTAGCATCCCCCACCCCTCCTTGTGATTGACATGTGATGACTCGTGACAACCTTAGCCTTTTGCCAAGGTTGGAAAAGTTGGAAAAGGCCTCGTGGCTTCACCACTCGCGTGTGTGGTCTCCCGTTCCAGTCGCTTCGCGGCTTTGCCACTTTGTCAAATGCTGGCAAGTTAAGCCACGATGGCCTTGGCGAAAGGCTATGATAGCCTGAGCAACAATGCTCCTTGTGGAAGACGTTACATGGAGGCCCTCTCTTAATCGTTTAATTAGTTCAAATTATTTTTAAAATCTTTCCCATATACATCATACAGTATACAACACAATTATAAACCCAAAACATTATATAATAAATAACTTCTGTACATGATCATATACCTTTCAAATATCACATAGTGAGTGCAGGTTTTTAAAAAAAAAAGAGTTTTTACAGTAAAAAAAAAAATAACAGGGGCAATTCATAGTGAGTACATAGTTGTGGGGCATTGAAATAGCAACAGGGATCATGCAACAGCAGATACAACATAATTAAGGTATATTTTTTCAGTTTTTGAAACCTGAAAATTCAAGTGTGAGTTTAATTTGTTTATTTATAGTCACTAACAAAACACATCTTTCTTGGTAGGCAGTATTGAATAACATAAATGAATATCAAACAGCGAAAAATGTCCACTTCAGTAAAAAAAACTCGTTCAGTGCATTGGTCGTAATGAAGCATGATCACTTCAGAATTTTCAATTGTATTTGCACCATATCGAACTTAAGTGACTTGAGTTGCTCTTTTCATATTTTTTTTTGTTGTATTTTGCCACCAGAGTTATTTGCTCCGAGTGAAGTAAAGTGCCCTCATTTTGTTCTTGTATGTAGCGCCCTCAAGAGTTCTTCACATCACCAATAGTGCAAATCACACTAGTAATAGAGAGATGTAATCACGTCATCGTTACACATCCCAAGTTTCAAGTCAAGTCACAAGCTAATCAATCGAACCATGGCAAATAATAATTTGGGAGGCTAATCATCCTTACTGGCAGCTGGTATGCTGAATTGCGAAGGACGCGGCTACAACGTGGTCGGGCCGCTGGCACGTAAAGGCGCCTATGGCTGCCGGCCACATTGACCCATATATGACCACGGAGCACAGCCTGAGATCGAAAGTGTTTGATTTTTCCGGAGGGAGGAAAACCGGAGGGCCCGGAGAACAACCCTCGTGGCACAGGAGAGAACCAACGCACAACTCTACTCACATGTGATCCGCGGCCAGGCCAGGATCCGAGGCCAGGATCCGCGGCCACCTTGGTCACCTTGGTGAGAGGCGAGCGCTTTACGCACAAGCCACCCATGCCACCCCTAAGGCTTTCCCTTGTCACAGTTCACCGCTAATTCTTGTGACGTACCTGTGACTTGCCTTGAGATGAACGTGATTACAACTCTTCTGCTTCTTGTTTTTGACTTCATTTCTTTTTGGAGTTTTCCTGCTTCCAGGCTTCTATCTTTTTACGCAGTTCGTCGTTGGTCAGCACTTCATCCATGGTCAATGGCGACCGGTTGAACGGATCCGTGTGGTCACTGAAATATCAGAAACATATCAAAAACCTAACAGTTTGATAAAATTTGAAAAATTTTTACAGGAATATTTCAGAGAGATTTGAAAGAGCTGAACCGATCTTTGCCATGTCTGCAATGACTTAAAGGGAAAATACAACATTTGCAAACATCAAAAAATAAAACTACCAAATCATTTTGAAATACCTTGCTGGACTGTTAGTGAATGACAGTGTAAAGCATCCTGTAAAATCATGGCACCTGGTATACTGTCATTTTCAAGAAAAGTGGTATTTTTGTATCAATTTCCAACGCTGGTCGGCCAACCAGCGTTTGAAAAAACTGGCTTTTTTTCAAATACTGGCCCCAATTGACCATCGCACTTGTTTGCAATCGATTACACACCTATGAACGGGTACGAGCCAGCTAGACTGGTTCCCTGACCTTACAATTCCCCAATGTATGTAAACTGCTCTGTTTCTTCTGATATGGAGTCAGGGAACCAGACTACAGGAAAATGATTGTTTTTCTTGGTTTTTATAGCATTTTCGAACCCAAAACCTCAAAAAAGTCAGTGTAACTATATTTGCTATATATTTCCAACCCCCCATTTCTGAAAATTACAGCAAAAGCAAATGATGTACGTGTATATTCCCTTTAAGAACTTTGAATTCCGACTCTGCATGCACATGTCAAGATTTCACAAATGTGACCTGCCATAGCATAATGAGGAATAACCCCCACCTTTGACTTTTCAAGTTATATACATCATGTTAAAGCGCAAATCATTGGCTTTCCAAATTTATTTCTGTAGCTGAATTTATTCCAAAGATATGCCACAGGAACTTCAACAGTGTCCCGCCAATCTTCGCCAACCTCATTTCGAGAAAAACTACTTTGAAAAAAAAAAGATAGGCATTGCGTCGCCAACGGCAGTGATAAACGTTGTTCTTCAGTTTTTCCACTTTTGGGGGTACTTTTTCCTTAACAAAAAATGTATAGTGTAAATCTTGGATACCTTGACTACTCAAAAATACAAAACAACCAATATCAATTTTGACATGATTTTTCTGCTATATCCGACTTCAGGCATCGATTAATCAAAACAAGGTTTTGGGGGACATTCCTCAGTTGGCCACAGTAGGTCACAAATGTTTGTGTACAAGACATAAGATTCTGACCGCATATGTCGTCACCGTTTTTACGAAGGTTCAGGCATGTCAAAATTGAACTTTTTTAAGTCTCAAGATTTTTGCCCAGTTTTCTTCTATAAACCATTCTGCCTTGCTTTGACACAGAATTGCACAAAAGAATGTAAAAGTAGGTCACCTGGAATTTCGCTTTTTCACGAAAAGACGGGCATCTTTTGGCCAATTAACCACAGTTTCATAATGTATTATTGGGTTCACTAAAAAGGTAAGCTCTCAAAGAATCATGTGGGAATTATTACTTCATGGAGTAGATGCACTGTGGTACATTTGGCAATTTTATAATCAAATAACTTCTCTTGCGATTATCTCCAAACTTGTGTTTCTTCCGAATTGACACGCCCCACCCTTTTTGAAACCCTCAACAATATGTGCAAAATCATAGCAGGTACTGATGAAAGTACAGTAAACTCCTGCTAAACCGACATCGTACAACTCGTCAAATCACTCAAGTTGGCCGTCTGACTAGAGTCCCGATTTATAAGTCGCCATTTCGCTCAAGTCGTCGTGTTACTGTCGGTCCCCTTTCCATAAAAAGCATTACAAAATCCTTTGTGTAAGTCGACATTCAAAAAAATCACGCATTGCATCCACTTCCTGTACTGCAGTTGGCAAAGTGTCGAGTGAAAAGTGGTTTCGCACGGCCCGTGATCGCTGCATGCATCGGTGTCAAAAAAGGGTGTCCTACTGCATACATCGCATATGTATCGTGAGCGTATCAATACCAGTACCCCCTCTAGGCTGGACGCATGCGCTCTGTTCATTTTGGGGGTCGTCTTATTGGAATGACTAGTGCTGCAGTCAATGTGTGCGTGGTATATACCGCACCACGCGTGCATTTAATTCTTTACTGTGCACGTACATATGTATCGTGGTCTCCACTATCAATACCCCAAACATGATGATACAATTCAAGGATTAATTTGCTGGATTCAACTCAAGCATTAAGGAGACAATCCAGGGTAAATCGAAGCCAATTAGTGCAATGAATCATGTGTGCAAAATGACGTGTGTGTCGGCAAAATGACGACGTACAGTAGATATCGGCATTCGCGTAAAGTCGTCACAAATTCTCAGGTCCCGAGAGAGTGCCGACTTAGCCGGAGTTTACTGTATCCTTCTCACCTGAGCAAATGCCTGGCTATGACAGCTCGGTCCATCACCGTCCGGGAGGAGGGCAGGGTCACGGGGTCACTCATGAGGGTAAAGGTCAAAGGGTCAATGAACTCATCAGGGGCATCAGCGAACGTCTCTTCCTCCTCTTCTTGTTTGGCTGCCATGGCCTGCAACAAGAAAAAGAAAGATACTCTGGGTCCTGCATAATAAATCCAATTATTTTCTTTGTTTTAGTTTTCTTCAACTGCTGATAATACCAATAATAAAAGATATTAATAAATACCTTGGAGAGTTGATGGTTTCTGATTGGTCGAGACTCGATCACATGGCCGGTCAGTAACGGTGATAATGGACCGGCTTCAAAGATCAAGCGAATAAATGGCCCCTGAACCAGCATTGATCCAGCCCCGTTCAGCCCCATGCAAGCCAATGATTGGTCAGCTTTTAACAATTGAGCACTGCACATGCGCTCAACCCCCATCGCGTGACTGACGCGCGCGTACGCAACACAGTTGTAAATGGACCTCGACTTCGTCTCAGTCCATTAACAGTGGTCTCCCCCCACAGCCGGTCATTATCACGCAGTGAAGACCGGATCCTCACACTGTTATTCCCTTACTTATAATGCACTTTTAACTAAAGTTCGGTACATTATTATTACCCCTGACCATCAGGCCAATGGGAGGAGAGGGAACAATTCGGGCGATTCACAATGCAAAGTACCACCAAGAGTTTACTATGGAGAGTTCATTCTCCCGGTGCACTGAGGGAGATGGTCGATAAATTCGCAGCGCAAGACATTTCAAATTGTTAGTTTTTCCAGTCAGTGGTTTTGTAAGCGTATGATTCGAGTACATGTTTGTCCATTTCCTTTTTTTTTCACCATGGTGGGTTTTTTTTGCAGGTCAGCAGAACGCTATGCCCCAATCTAGCTAACAAATTAGCTCAAGTTGTCTACTGACACTCATTCAAATGGGCCATGTCTTGTCGACCGTAAACTTGAAAAATGGACTCTCAATGGCAAACTCTTGGTGGCGCATCGCATTGCGAATCGCCCGAATTGTTCCCTTTCCCCCCATTGGCCTGATGATCGGGGGTAATAATAATGTACTGAACTTTAGTTAAAAGTGCATTATAAGTATCTTTTATTATTGGTATTATCAGCAGTTGAAGAAAACTAAAACAAACAAAATAATTTGATTTATTAGGTCAACCACAAGTGGTCCTTGACAAACTGGTCGTTTAAGTCTGTTCTGAATATTTTCGAATTGCAAAACAAATATATATCTCTCCATAAATTCCTACCCTGACTCGATCTTCGAAGGCTGTCATCTTCTCGATCATCTCGATGGGGGCGATGATCTTCTTTAGGACGCGGTCCGCCCGTACGAACAGGGACGAAGAGTAGGAGCGTCCGTCCCGCGAAACGGCCGCGCAGAATTCTGCGTTGTCGCCGAGATTCAGGTAGACCTGGCAAATGTGCTTGACCAGGCTGCCCGGCTTGAACTCAAACTCGTCAAAATTCTTGACCTTCAACGCACCCATCTTCGGACCAACCTAGGTTAAAAACATCTTAAATTTGTGACGTGAACTTTCAAAACCAGACAGTTACAGGCAGAGCTTGAAATGGAGGTTTGACAATAAAATTACGTTGGGTGATTTTTTGTTTCCCCTTTATTTTGCACACTTTCATTCTTAATTTCTTACTTTTGCACATTTTCAATGTTTTTATTTGTCTGAAGTGTACTGCTAAGTTTCAGGTCGTAATTTTGTCTCCAAAAGGTGATTTGTTTGGAGGATTTGAAGAGGATTTGGCGATCGTGTGTATTATGGGCCCGGTTCACTCAGAGAACAAAATCCACTTTTTAATTTATTTGACTAACCAAACTAGTTGGCGACATTAAGAACATGCAGGTATGTCATAGATAGAGGGAAGGGTTTTGAAATTTTGAGGGAAGTTTGTGGTTCAAATGACGATGTCAACGACAAAATGCAACACGAAAATAAAGATGGCGATCACACGGCACCAACCATAAAACCGCGTACAAAAAACGTAATTTCTACCCAAAAAAATCTGTTCAAAATTACAAAAAAAAGTGTTATTTGAAATGAGAGAAGTCTGCTTTAGGTTGAAAAGGTAATTTTTTGAATGATAAAAAAACACCCTTGACTCTAACTTGATTGAAACTAAAGAGGGGCCCAACACTACACGATCGCCGATATAAATAGTCAAATTTGTTTTAGCCGGCCTCCGTGCCCCTTCTGCAGATATTATTTGGCCTTTAGTGCCCTACCTACTGGCCTTGGTGCCCTCTATAATGTTGCTAAATTCAAGGCCAAAGTGGCCTTGCCCTAAAAATTACCAAATTCAAGGCCTGCCAGCAAGTGTTTCATCAGCGGTTTAAAACCACCACCGTGATATGACGGGCTCCCGACTAATAGGAATGGGTAAACTGTCTTAGGCCACCAAAAAAAAGTCTCCGGTTTCTGGTATGGAGCTTGCCCAAAAAGTGGTGCGGCCACGCGGCTTTTTTTTTTTTTTTACCTGATTTTTTTGCTTCAAATGTCGGCTGATGACTGCAAATGGTGCCCGACTAAACTTAGTGCAAATATATGGGAGTCCAGAGAGGCCACATAAAGCTTATTCTCGACCATAACCCAATCTAAAAACACGTTAAACTTGTGCAGCAGCAGGATTCCAGTCAGACCAGTGAGTTTGGCGGTTTTGAGACATCATCTTTCATTGGAAAAAAAACTGTTTCATTTTGCCAACGCGCATGGCTACGGCGACGCGCGCGCATACCAGAAACCGGAGACTTTTTTTTTTGGCCTTAGGTACACATACGAATACAATCTTAAACTTACCAACTTGAGTAGAAAGTCATTAAACATGGCTGCCACTCGATCCACCATGACAGGATGCACAAAGATGGTCTTGATCTCTGGAATACAAGAACAGTGGGTCTTACAGGAATAATAAACTAGACTCAACCAGGCAAATCATGGACTACATTTACAGCAGTATCCAAGAACACCAAGTCCAGAATGCACACAAATTCTATTCAGTTTAGCCCAATTACTAGCATTATGGGGTAAACCTATACGATAGTACTGCCCGGCCTTACCCGTCTTACCGTAGAGGGGGTACTTGTGCACGGAGCCCATAGGCACAACAAGGAGACTAGGGGCCAATTTCACGGCGCTGCTAAGCACAAAAATTTGCTTAGCACAAAAAAAATCTGGCTTATAAAAGCAGTTTACCAGCCAAAACTCCATGTGAAGTATATTGCTTGTGATTAGTATTCAGCTGTTGTTTGCTTAGCATGAAAATCACATGGAGTTTTGGTTGGTAACCTGCTTTTATAAGCCAGACTTTTTTTTGTGCTAAGCAAAGTTTTGTGCTTACCAGCGCCGTGAAATTGGGCCCAATTTCACGGCGCTGGTAAGCACACGGTTTTCTGCTAACAGAGCCTCCGTCTATTTCATGGAGACCGTAAGCATAAGCACAGCAAAAGGCACGCTTACCTCAGAGGAAAAATTTGCTTAACTTAGTGACGTAACAATAGAAATCTCCATGCACGCGCGACCGTTAGCACACACACGCCTTGAAATAGTGCTTAAGGTTAGCACATTTTTCTGCTATGCTAAACACAACTTTTCTGCTAACTGTTAAGCAGCGCCGTGAAATTTGGCCCATGCTGGCACCAGCAACCATGCCACTACTTAACAGAATCCATTCATAATGCAGTGCAATTTTCAACTTTGAGGTCAACTTCCTATTTTCCTGCAGTAAATTGTTGTCCTTCGCTGTTGGCTGCATATCACACTGCATATCATACAAACACGACTTGGGGCAAAATTGCCAGGTTTTCGTCAACAAAAATTCCAAAATTTTCTAAAATCTCTTACTGTGAATGAAATCAAGGGTTCCTCCTTCTCCAAATCATAAATGTATGTTAATTATTTACATAATGGAAAATAAATCTCATCCCAGTAAAAAATTCCCTGAGAAATGTCATAACTCAAGATTGCAAATCTTGATTCATTGCTTTGGCCTTCGGTCTTTTTTTTTTTCAACATTCTCCCACCACCCCTGCCCCCCCCCCCCAAAAAAACAAGAACAAACAAATAGTCGGATTTCAATAGTCTACTCACCACTGGTGATAAAGTTGAGGATGTTCATGGACTCGTTGGACATGACGTTGAAGAAGCGTGCAATGCTGCCGTTGGTGCGCAGCGTGCTCTCCCGCTGCTGCAGGTCCTGGGGCCGCAGACTGCGCCACTCGCCGCTGTCACGCTGGTGCTGCATCTCCTTGATCTGCTTCAGGTTCTGCAAAGGGCAGATCATTGTGGATCAAATATCCGCTCTGTTCACAAGTACCCCCTCACCGGCAAAGAGAGTACAGTTGGGGGTGACCGACCGACGCCATCTTGCCTGACGGCAATTCGTTTACCACGAAGCGCGGCTACTGCGTGTACATAGTACAAATCCCCTGGTGTACATGGGTCACACACAAGGAACGGTGCGTGTCAACCAGCGAAATGTCCCTCCCATGGGACATCATTGTTAGGTAAAAGGGCGCCCTCTTTTGTCGGCGCACGGAGCCCATAGAGCATGCATGAGTTGCCAGTCCATGTTCACATATTATGTAAATGTCTTGGTACCAAACACTGACTAGTTTTTCACAGGCTCCCGTGTTTAAATTCACCCAATTGCTATCCCTTGATCGATTGAACGGAAGTTGAGGTCAACATTTTTATTGTTATAATAGTCATTAATTCCCAATGTTTTCAAAATGTTGTACAATGGAATGCGTTTTCTTTTGAAATGCCCCAAGTTAAAATCTATCAGGTGACAGGTTTTAAAGCTACAGTCCATCATTTGTAATTTGAGTATTTTGTTCGTTTGAAGCAACAGAAGAGTTCAAAATCTAATGAAGGATACTGAGCAACTAACCTGATGAAGTTTCAGCTCAGCTTCAGCTGTATATTCCGAGAAAAAACAGCATTCTAAGATCCCAATTTCAAATCAAAAGTTACTGAATCATGTTTTGAATTGTTTTGAATTGCAGCTATATGCGACGTCGCACACTGATCCGACGAATTATAACAACCGCGCGCGCGTGTGCGTCGTTCCAATACTTGTGCGCGCTGCGCTGAATAACAAAACGCACTACTAATTTAAATTTTCCTACGGTGCTTCTTAAGAATCACCGTTGGAAATGCCTTCTTTCGTTGATTACTTCAAAATGACAGCTTCCCAGAAAGAATAATTCCACAGGGAGTTTAGTCCCCTTACTATCTTTCAACCAAGTATGTTTTTCAACAATAATTACGCCAGTTACTTTTCGGATGGCTGCAAATGATGGACTATATAGCTTTAACAGTGCTGTGATTTATACGTGGGCATCGGGAATAATTGTCTTGTCTGTGAACCAGACTACTCACATCCATTGCCTCATCCAGCATGAAGATGGCGTCGTTGATGAGAAGATTGATGAAGCGAAGGAACAGGGGCGCGGTGGCCGCCTCCATGGACTGCAAAGCCTCCGCAGCTATTTCCTGGGTTTCAAAAAAGGGCGGGAAAAAGAACATCAATCGTCTCAAGCGACTCCAACCTTTTTTCGTCACCGACACCACGAAGTAACACTCTGCATGCTAAACCACATTTTTTTTCGATTTTCAGTTTTTTACATTTTTAAACGTTATTCATCAAGGCCTACCATTGCACGAAGTTTCAAAGCTTCAAAAGCTTTACTTGAATAATTACGCTAATTATCCATGGCAACTTTTGCACAAAAGTGACAATTTCGTTTTCACGAAGTAACACTCAAGTTCCATTTACCATTGCATTGCAGGGCGCGCACTCTGCTCAAATGTGAGCAAAAACGTTTTCACGAAGTAACACTCTCCTCCTATGAGCGCACGCGCTGACCTGAAGTTGCACTTTCCTTGTGTTGAATACATTGAGTGTTACTTCGTGAAAACAAAAATGTACTGTTTCGTAGCTTTTTCGTTTTAAAGTTCTGTCCACGGATCACAAAAAAGGTGTGTTCTTTCAGCAAAACGAAAACAATTCACACACATCCTTATGTGATTTGTTTTTGTTTTGCTGAAAGAACACGGAACTTTTTATGATCCGTGGACAGAACCTTAAAACGGTGGTTGTGTTTAAAATTCCGTAACTTGAAAAGTACATGAGTGATTTGAATGATTCTTGTACTAAAAGAAAGCTTATGAATTGGGCTTTCATATCCTAGATTTTGAAAGTGCTACATGCAGAACCTCACTAAAACAATGGTCCCGACATTTGGGTTTCGGTTTTTTTACTCACCCTGTATTACAGATTCGGAAAAACAATATGAAAACTTGACTGTGTTGGAAAGGGAAATAATGATAATAGGTACTTAGAGAACATTAGCAGGTCCTCTGGGACCACCAAAAGATCGAGAGAAAAGAAATGTTCGAACCTTCATGGACTGTCTGTGTTTCTCTAAACTCCAGAGGTATTTGAGGATGTGGTACATGGGCCGTCGGTAGTTGAACTTCTGCTCAAAGGCGTGGTCATCGCCCGAGAACTCAATGTCCACATAGATGCTCAGCAAGGAACGCGAGACCAGAGGGAGGAGGGGATGTTCCTGGAACACCTTCTCCCGATGGAATCTGGGAAGAACATACGATGGGAGAGGATGGACTTAAAGGCATATAGGATCATTTGATGCTTACGCATTTTGTTTGTTTCCAATAATAACACCGCTCAAAATCCAAAGAAGAATGTTCAAAACCTAACCTGTGGAAGTTTCAGCTCAGTGGATGTTAGGCTTTTGGAGAAAACAGTGATAAACTATGCACAACCTTTTGTTCACGGAAAACGCCATTTCGTCTATGGAAGTCTATTTCCAAAAATCAGTCAAGTAACTTATCGTTGGATATCACTTACATTTCCTGATTTCTTCCAAATGACAGCAAGCCAGACGGAATAATTTCACGAGGTGTTTAGTACCAGTACGATCTTTAATCCAAGTAAGTTTTTTTGTAATAATTTGGTAGGTTACTTTGGGATTTTGAAACACATTCATAAAATTATGTTTGCATTGATGAGTTGTCGGGTTGACAATATTAAATTCATAACTTTCAGCAGCAAAATCATGTTATTATACTACTTTCATTAGTCTGGAAATTTACAAATTTTCTTAAGAACTAGCAGCTTTGTTGAGGGTAAGGGTAGTTAACGAGACTCTCTCACACAAAAAACCTGGATGCATTTCAAGAGTATATTTCGAAAATGTGATATATCCATTTGAAAAAGTGAAAGATTTCCACAATTATGAAACTTTCGAGAAAAAGCAATATCACAGCTGTTTCTAAACTTGATTTTTTTTTCTTTTTGCTTTATTGTATTCTTAAATTGTGTTTAACTATGGTCCAAGTTGAGCCAGGACAGAGCGGGAGTCTACAAAGCTAACAAAATGACCTTTCTTGCATTTTGAAATAAGCTCGACATTTCTTACGATGTCACGATAGACTTTGACTGCTCCTTGGGCGGGATGAGACCCTCCAACACCTCGGCCAGCTTGGCTCGCAGATGGGGGTTGTTCATCCGACCTTTACTCCCCATAAAGGTCACGATAAAGGTCATGAGGTGGCCCAACGACTCGGCCCCGTCCTCGAACTTCTGTTCGGCGAATCGGCGCAGGAACTGGAGAAAGTTGATCAGGTTCTCGGCTAGGAACTCGGGCACGTAGGCTAGGCAGGGGGGAGCCGAGCCCCCGTCCTCTCCCGGGGGTAAGGGGTATGAAGGGGTCTTGAGTGTGGTCCGGTCGTCGGTGGTGGCCAGCTGGATTAGGAGGCGGGCCGTGGCTAGGTGGAGGTTCCAGCTGTGCTGGACTAGCTGGGGCTCTAGGAGGGCTGTCTTCAGGGATAGGAACAAGGCCATGGCTGGGGAAAAGAATATTAGTTGTGAACTGGCAGTTAGGACAGAATTTTTACATCCTGACAGTAAATGTTGTTATGGACACTGTGTATGAAAAGTAGAAAGTACTTCATCTATATCTCAATAGCATGTTTTTAAAATATTTGAAAAAAAAGTGAGCCGTTTCTCCCCCCCCCCCCCCCCCAAAAAAAATTCACCAAGGTCCATCTTTTCCCTAAGGCCAAAAAAAAGAAGTAATCTGTCTCTGGTCAGCGCGCGCGTCGATTTTAATCATGCGCGTCAACCTTTTTTTTTCTTCTTCAAATTAACACGGAAGCTACAACAGCGCCCTCTATTGCCACACCTCCTCAAATTTTTGTACCAAGGAGCACCAAGGAATGGGGAAATTGCACCAAGGCAAATGATAAAGGGCACCAAGGCAAATTATGGAGGACACCAATGTATAATGAGGACACAAAAAGCAAAATAGTACCCACCTTGTCTGTACAATTCAAGCTTGAAAAAAAAAAAAACCCCGCATCGCCGCATCAATTCCGGAACTTCGGTCTGACCAGAGACCGATTTTTTTTTTTTTGGCCTAAGCCTCTCATTTTATACCGACTTGTTTTCGCTTTTCCGTCATCGCCCTTCTTAGTCAATCAGCGCTTATTCCACTGAGCACTCACCGATGTCCATCTGTTCCCTTAGCCTCTCCACGGCCGGGTTGCTCCCTCCCGCCGCCCCCAATCGTTGCATCTCCTGATAGACCTCCTGGATGCGGTGCAGCTCCCGGTTGAGCCGGTTGAAGCGCTCCAGCACGCTGTGGTAGCCCAGGTTCAGGCAGCGCTGGGCCAGAAAGAAGACCTCCGTGGTGAACTTGTACGGCGGGTTGGTGGGGAGGGCGGGGGAGGCAGCGGGATTCCTCCCGCCTTCTGTGTCGTCGGCTAACTTGATGAGGCAAGTCTCTTTGGGGAGTCCTTGAGATCAAGAAAAAAAGAGAGTGTCGCAATTTGTCTTATTTTTGCTTGTGCCAGGGCGTTACATCTTTGGCAAAGGGCAAGTTTGATCAAGAGCGGGTTAACTAGTGGTTGGTTCGTGACGTACCTAGCGCATGCGCACTGAAGGTGAAGTGCGAAAGACTCTAGTCGAACTGTTGTCATGTCAACGACCGTGAGAAAATGGCAGTCAACACTTGATGTTTCTGTTTATTCACACAAATAATACTGATTGTGTAGTTTAAGACACCTTACATAATCGCCACTAGTGTTGTGCAATGGTGACAAAAGTGACAGAATTGCAAACTAACATGAAAAAATAATGCAATGAAAATGAAATTTAGCACTCACGGTTCCGTTTTTCCGCCATTTTTGCTGACAGTTGGTGGCCTCTGTGCTTTGCTATGAAAATAGCTATTGATAACCAGCTATAAATCGTTGTGCGACCAACCGGGGTTCGCTGGTCCTGAATAGTCGACTAGACTAGTACAACCATCATTGACTAGCGTGCATTCGATCAGAGTCAGTCGACCTATGGTAAACTGTAGTCCTTGATGGAACTTGCCCATCGACAACGGTCATCCTCAAGTCATACTTAAGGTCACCCTCGGGTCATATCAGGGTCATTATAAGGTCATTCCTAGGAGCTGTCCATTACCTCTGAGATGCACTCCTTTGTCGTTCATCTCCTCCTCCCCGGCGGTACTGCTCAGCTCCAGCCGGCTGTAGCTGAGGTCCACGCTGAGGATCTTGCTGGAGTCCGGCGCAGTGAACGGGGCGCAGAATCGCACCATGACCGCACCTAGGTTCATAAAGAAAGCGTCGCTTGCGTAGACCTGGCCGAAATTCTGCATCTCCCTCGACCAAAGTTTACCCCGACCTGCAGAAGGGAGATTTGTTCATAGCGGCAGAGAAAACCCAGTCATGCATGTGTCGTCTTACCCTTGCACTACTGGACCCTCCGATAAGCTGCAACCTCTGTCTTTGTTCAAATGTGTACAATACCACAAGGATGAGTGGCTACATGCTCCAAGGAATGCAAAGTTAAAGGGGCACTAGGTCCTGAAATACCCGAAAATTTCATGTTTTGGATTGTTTACTTAGCCTATTTCAAACATCTGGTTGAAATGAAACCAACCTAATGTCTTTAATACCGTTCCCGAGAAAAGACACCAAAAAAACCGCTTGTTTACATCTGACACGACAGAGTATGAATACGTTTTTTGTGTTGTTCTCAGTGTACGATATACACGTTGTGTGTCTTGGGAACAGCGGTGACCAATCACCAATGCAAAAAAAAGTGGTTTCTTCAACGTCCGCAAAAAGGCGAACACTTTACGAATGAAATCACAACTAGCATCCAAACAGCTCAAATTTATGGGGTCACAAAAGTGGACCCCGAAATTCGTTTTCGCACTCATAATACAGGAATAACACAAAAACACCCAGTTTTGAAAGGATAGTTGTGTGGATGTTTATATCCTACTTTCAAATGTTATTTCCGATTAACATCATCTTGTTCAAAGCGCGTTTTGTAGCCCAATTGAGCTGTTCCAGGACCTAGTGTCCCTTTGACATTCCGTCAAGGCAAAGAACCCTCTTATGGGCTCCATGCAAGAACAAGAGAAGGTGCTTTCTTACCACTTTTGAGAGCACCGTGCACAAGACACACTGCGTGCACATACTGGTTCATGCACGTATGGTACAAACTACCACCAGATGACTTGTTTTATTTTGAATGTGCACAAAGCCAGTGTCTTTGCATTAGCCTCAGGTGTCGTCGGCAATGTATTTGAATGTCTTTCTTACCGTTGAGGGCGTACTTGTGCCCGGAGCCTATAAGGTGAGCAATTGCCCAAACACGGTGCTGGCTTGAGTCATGAATATGCTAATTATCTGTGTTAAGGCCGATTCATACTCGGCGCGAACGCGAGCGAGAATTTGTGATGTAAGGGCAAGTTTTCGCGCTGCAAATTCGCAAAAGTTTAACACATTTCAACTTCGGCGAGTTTCGCAGCGAACGCTTCGTGACGTCAAATTGTATGAACCGGCCTATAGGAGGATTATTAAAACCAACCAGGACTCACTAGATCATAACTATGTATGAGGAATAGTGTCCATACCTGCATTTGCATGTAGACAGTTGCCCAGCCAGGCCAATAGTCTGTTCTTATTAGCCGTCGAAGACTTGAAGATCCCTTTGAAAACTTCGTACATCCTGTCATTCAGTAGGGCCATTGGCTGCGAAACATGCAAACCATCAAAAGGTATGACAAAAATTGAATGAAATTATCTGAGCAGGACTCGATATCTGAATTTAAATTCTACGCTGTGTTTACAATGTTTTAAGGTTGAGAATTTTACGTTGTAGTAACATTGCAGTTTGAAAATTCCACATATGCATGTACACACCTGCTATAAGAATTCTGGTCTTACGTTGTAAATATGACCCGTAGGTTGTGTTGCATACACATGGTGTTAAGGTTGCAAACTTAACGTTGCACTAACGTTGCAATTTGAAAATCTCACATATAAATGCCCGCCATAAGAATTCCTGTCTTACGTTGTAAATATGACCTGTAGGTTGTGTTCATGCAAACATTAAGATAAAGACGCAAACATTAGGTTGCAGTCATGTCAAATTTTGAACATAAACCCCCCTGCCGTAAGAATTTCTGTTTTACGTTGCATTTTATCTTATCTGATATGACCCGTAGGCTGTGTTGCATACACTTGGTGTTAAGATTGCAAACTTTAGGTTGCAGTTACGTTGAATTTTGAACAAAAACCCACCTGCCATAAAAATTCCTGTGTTGCACTGTGCTCCCTCTGCGTTGACCTGGATGGTTTGGTGAAGAATTCGGTCGGCTGTTGATGCCTGGGCACGCACGACAGAGACAGTGGGATGCCTAGGACTGTCTGCTCATAACTCTTGGCTTTTTTAGGGTCCTTGGGCGTGACGTGATCCATTAGAATCTAAATGAGGAAAAAAAAAACTTCACATCTTAGAGGCTGCTTCATACCTTATGTGGAAGCAAAATGCAAAGCAGAGTTGACAACACAATACATTTGTTGACATCACAATACAGGGTGAGTAAAAAAAAAACGAAACCCAAATGTCGAACCATTGTTTTAGTGAAGTTCTGCATGTAGCACTTTCAAAATCTAGGATATGAAAGCTCAATTCATAACCTTTCTTTTAGTACAAGAATCATTTAAGTCACCTATGTACTTTTCAAGTTACAGAGTTTTAAACACAACCGCCGTTTTAAGGCTCTGTCCACGGATCACAAAAAGTTCAGTGTTCTTTCAGCAAAATGAAAGCAAATCACATAAGGATGTGTGTGAATTGTTTTCGTTTTGCTGAAAGAACGCACACCTTTTTTGGTGATCCGTGGACAGAACTTTAAAACGGTGGTTGTGTTTAAAACTCCGTAACTTAAAAAGTACATAAGTGATTTGAATGATTCTTGTACTAAAATAAAGCTTATGAATTAGGCTTTCATATCCTAGAGTTTGAAAGTGCTACATAGGAAACTTCACTAAAACAATGGTCCCGACATTTGGGTTTCGTTTTTTTACTCACCCTGTACATCATGGATACTGCGTTCCATGTCGCTCATGAACCTCATATACACTGTGCTCCATAGATGTATTCAGGACATTTTTGATAAAAACTGACAGGCTTACATTTGCTAAGCTTGTCTGTCTCGTGAACAGCTCCAGCACAGCGCAGAAGGCGGCATTCCTGGCATCCGACAGCGACGGATTTTCCGTCATCTTTTTGTACAGGAGGTCTAGCAACGGAACGAACGCGTCGGCCAGTTGTAGGTCTTCGTCCAACAAGACTGCGTCAACCACTTCCAGCAGAAAGTTGAAGACGTGGTCAATTTCTGAGAGGAAAAAAAAGTGAGAATGGTAGGGGCAGCTTCTCAATGACTAGCGAAATGTAATTCTGCATTAGCTAGATATTACATGTTGTCCAAAAATGGGTTTTCCCTTCAATGATATCATTTTGAATTTCAAAAATATCACACAAGCTTGCTTTGGAATACACAGGCTCCTGCTTATTAATGCACATATCTTAACCCTAACCATAGTAAATGCAACAGAAAGCAAATAGTGGTAAAAAGTTGTTGCATACTGTTGCATTTGGCAGTCAACTCGGGTGCCTGTGCTTCGTGGCATGTTGTTGCATTTAGCAGGGTAACTGTTAATAATGCCAAGGCTGATACAACAGAATCCACTGTTGCATGTTGTTGCATTTAGCAGGGTAACTGTTAGTAATGCCAAGGCTGATTCAACAGAATCCACTGTTGCATGTTGTTGCATTTAGCAGGGTAACTGTTAATAATGCCAAGGCCAAATACCAATTTGATTTACATTCCCGACGCAAAAATTCCATCTTATGAATAATGCCAAGAATGATACAACAGAATCCACTGTTGCATGCTGTTGTATTTAGCAGAGTAAATGCCAAGGCTGATACTACAGAATCCACTGTTGCATGTTGTTGCATTTAGCAGGGTAACTGTTAGTAATGCCAAGGCTGATACAACAGAATTCATTGTTGCAGTTTGTTTCATTTAACAAGGTAACTGCTCATGGTGCCAAGGCTGATACAATATAATTCACTCTTGCATTTGGTTGCATTTAGCAGGGTTAACTTTGTTGTGCCAGGGTTGGTTTGTACAGAGTTCACTACATAATGCAACATAATCCTCTGTTGCATTTTATTGGATTTGGTAGCATCAGCAGGGAACCTGAAGAAAACCTGATAGGGTAAGGGTTAACACAAACAGTTCGAAAGAATGTGCGGATCGTGGAACATTAAAAAAAAAAAAAAATTACGAATTTTCAATTTGTATGTTTTGTTTTCATAAAAAACTACTTTATTCTGATTTGAAGCATCTGCAACCCTCTGAAAAAGGGCTTTCATTTTGTTGCGCACAAAAAAACCCGCCCTAGGAGAGCCGAATCATTGTCTAGCAACCAATAATTTGAAAATTTGGGCAGAAATAATTCAGTAACTAAACGTTGGTGGATTTTTGGTTCAATGTCTCATTTAAACTTGAGTAACTTTTACATTGCTAGTAGAAAAGCAATTGCAGGCAACAAACCTACTTTTCGAGGTGAAACTCTAAAATAGCACGGGAATGCATCTTTATCCCTCAGGAAATCTACTACAGCTCTATGACCGTCAAACCATACCTCCACTTGCAAACATCTGCAGGAGTATAGTCATGGTCTGTGCATGCAGGTCTTGCCCATTAAACAGCTCCGGGGTCAACAAACTTGTCACTGCATTAGAGATAACGACTCGCCGACAGCACTCTGCATATTCATGGAGGTCACCCTGAGGTCAAAAGGTCAAAGTTCAATTGGCAATTAAAAATAGTTTGGTTTGTTCACACTTGACATGACCCACACGTATCAAGCGATTAAGTCAGAAACCTGTCACAATAACAAACAGTAATATTTGCAACACAACCTGGAGAGTGGTGCGGTACGGTTCGTGTTTAACATTTGTAGCGTTGCTCTAATGTTGCTTTAATGTTGCTAAAGGTAATTTTTGATGGTGTGACTCACGAGTCACAAATCATTAGCGTCAAGCCCGAGTCGTGATGGCCGAGTCTGAGTCCGAGTGTACAAGTCTTTTGCCGATGTGACTCAAGTAGAGTCTGAGTTACTGAAATTGCAACTGAGTCCAAGTCCTGGACTTGATTCCTACAACAATACATAGTTGTGCACTTGTGACCAGTCAATATGTTTGTATGAGTGACCTCACCTTGTTTGCCCTGGATAATTTTTCACTCCTCCTATGGAAAGCTCACAAGTATTGCATCAACTCAAGGTGCATAGTTGTGCACTAGTGACCTCATAGCCAGTCAATATGTTTGTAACATTGACCTCACCTTGTATATATACTGAATTGTTGTATACTCCTCCTGTTGAAAGGATTGCATCACATAGAAGTGCATAGTCCTGTACTAGTGACCCCACAACCAGTCAATATGTTTGTAACACTGACCTCACCTTGTATGTATTGAATTGTTGTATACTCCTCCTGTAGAAAGGATTGCATCACATAGGAGTGCATAGTCCTGTACTAGTGACCTCACAGCCAGTCAATATGTTTGTATTAGTAACCTTGCCTTGGATTGTTGTACACTCCTCCTGTGGCAAGCCAGCAGGTATTCCATCACCTTGGGGTGCACATTCATGCACTAGTCACCTCACAGCCAGTCAATATGTTTGTGCTTGTGCCCTCACCTTGTTTGCCTTGGATTGTTGTACACTCCTCCTGTAGCAAGCCAGCAGGTATCGCATCACCTCCTTCTCCCCCGCCTCTTGCTCCTCCACCGTACAGCTCAGGGAGGCAGAGCTCATGTTGATGACATGGAAGGCAGGGTCCTCAAGAAGTATCCTCTCAAAGATGGCCTGAAACAGCGATAAAGAATTTGGTCTTTGGATGGGAATTCATGTTCCATGTGGTAAACATTTAACAAAACTTGCTGTGTTGAAAGATGTACTGTGCCATTTTTCGGGGTGTTGATCTGACACACCGTGCCCTCTGGAGACGTGCACACAATAGGGAACAAAATATTGTATACGCCTCCACAGGGCAATTTCTATAGATGAATACGTCTCCACAAGGTTTTCACGAAATAGATATATGGAATTTACTCAAAAACTAGGAATTTTCAAGGTGGGTCGATCCGTCGCAAATGGAAGAGTTTTAGAAAAGGGATATTAAGTCAGAATTTCAGCCAAGGAAATTAATTCTGGTTAAAATAGAGAGCATTTTGAAACTCCACTTTCAAACTTGAAGATTTTACTACACGAGAACAAAGAAATGTCTCCACAAGGATACAAATTTCAGTATACGTACTCTAATTAAATGCAGAGGAAGTGTTTATGGGGGCCAGGCAGTGGGTGCTACGTTCAATGCTTTGTACAATGGAATTTTGCATCCGGAAAAACTGCCAAATCCATCAACCAAAAGAAAACCTACCCGATCAATGACATCCCAGCCCAGCCAGTTCCACGTCCCGCCATTGTCTTCCTTCAGGGCGTCGGCCGTTTCCAGCAGGTACACGCAGCGAGGCGGCATACCTCGGTCACTTGTCTCGTTCTCTGAAGAAGAAAAAAAGGATGTCAAAGGGAAAATACTTTGGATCAAATTTAAAAACAGTTTCGAAATTCCAACGCCAATTTGAGACTTAGACCACATTGAACAAAAAAGTTTTGTCGCAGGGGCTTTTTGAAAAAAGGCAGCCCCTTTTTTCCTCCCCCAAGATGGCGGATTTTCCAAGATGGCGCACAGATCCTGCCCTTTTCTCCACTCTTTTGTAAATACATTTGTGTCCAAAAGAGCTGTTACCCTTTCAACAAGATTTTGAACTTGTATATATGGCTGCAATTTTTTTGGAAAACAAGTAAAGAGACCCATTATGGGAGGAATTCAATACATGGACATCACTAATTTTTCCCTGCAGTGACCTGTCAGCCACCAGAAAGCAATTACATGAACTAACAAGTCAAATTTAACAGGGAAAATATTTAAGCATTTACTGAGAAAACACTTGGAATTTTTAAGACCAGTCTCATATGGTTTGTGCACAGGGTTTCAAGTGACGTTCCGAAATGATACTGCAAATGTATGATAAAAAGGTTTCTTTTAAAGGAGGCGGGCAGAAAAAAAAAGAAGCTGGCGGGCATGATAAACTGGGTTTTTTTTTACTTGGCCTTGCACACAAGGTGATCCTAGCCCATACGCAAGCAAGCAACTTTTGGATAAAGAAACATGCGAGACTGTAATAACGACTAGTCCTCCAGGTTGATTATGAGGACCAAAAACGTGTACCTGTAAAGATATTTTAAAAAAAAAAAAAAAATTAATATTTTATTTTACCGTGATCAACGGTGACCAGAAAAACTGTCTGTATCATCCGGTCCACTTCCTGAACCTTCTGTGCCTCTGATGCCGCACTTTCATCTTTCACCTTCGACCCCGGATTCTTTTCCTCCTTGCTTTCATCAGCTGCGCTGATTGCCGACACGACCTCTGAACTTTGACCTTTCATGACCTCTGGGGTCTCCTCTGTGGCGGACTGCAGCAGGGCGAAGGGGTTGACCATATCTGGTTCCATATTGTTGGAACTCGCTGGGATGCTTTTGAGTCAAGTTCTTTTGAAAATTTTGAGTTCTTCTTTCGCAACTGCTAGGGAAAAAGATGAAGTTCAGTCCCCTGCTTGATCCAACTGTGGGAACAACATTTACAAAATTGCAATTGTAGGTTATTGGACTCACATGTTTCAAATCAACAGGGATGTTGTTGATAGAGGGCAGGATTTTGATCATTTTTAAAATACAATTGCATGACTTTGAGGCAATGTGAGTGTGCAAAACTGTGTTGATTCACTTCAACTGAAAAATGCATATGAAAGTTAAATTTTCTCCCAAGAGATGCTGTTCAAAATTGCAACAACAAAAAATAGAATGACAAGAAGACTGCTTTGGGTTGCAGCCACATTTGATGGGGCTAGGCCTAGATTAGCCTCATAAATGTCATGATTTTTTAATGTGGCTGAAACTACTGGACCTCCTCCCTATTGTTTGTGCACGCCACACAGTGGCTACATGTCAGGAACTTAGTGGATTTTGAAGAAATTGAAATCAGGACTGTTTGTTTTTTACTTGATATTAACCATGGAAGATTCTTGGGAAAGTATGTTGCAAACTGACGCCACTTCAGCGGTGGTGTACAAAGTCTATGGAGAGTCAAGAAAATGTTCTTGTATTTCCTAACAAAATTGGAAATTTTTCTCAGTTCCAGATTCATGTCTTATCTTTTTTGCAATGACTGACCTTCATTGAGAAGATATTTGAAGAAAAAAGTGGCGTCAGGTTGCAACATTTCTTCCGATACTTGGAAAGAATAGGCCTACACATTGTAGTATCCAGACGCCACTTCTTTAGTTGTGTACAAAGGCTATGGAGAGTCAAGTAAACTTTCAAAGTACTTTCTAACAAAATTGGAAATGTTTCTCAGTCCCAGATTCACATCTTTTTAACATTTTTGCAATGACTGACCTTCATTGAGATTATGATGATAAGGCCAAAAAAAAAAAGTCTCCGGTTTCTGGTATGCGCTCGCGTCGCCGTAGCCATGAGTGTCGGCAAAATGAAAAGGTTTTTGTTCAATGAAAGATGATGTCTCAAAACCGCCAAACTCACTGGTTTGACTGGAATCCTGCTGCTGCACAATTGTTACGTGTTTTTAGATGGGGTTGTGGTCGAGAATGAGCTTTATGTGGCCTCTCTGGACTACCATATAATTTGCACTAAGTTTAGTTGGGCACCATTTGCAGTCATCAGCCGACATTTGAAGCAAAAAAATCAGGTAAAAAAAAAAAAAAGCCGCGTCGCCGCACCACTTTTTAGGCAAGCTCCATACCAGAAACCGGAGACTTTTTTTTTTTGGCCTAAAAGTGGCATCTGAATGGATGCAACATTCTTTCCAGATCGGTACTGGTAAATGGCCAGGAAAAGTTGAATTCTGTTTCTGTAGAGTAACTTGTTAGGCGTCTAGAAGCTTGAGTAACTCCAGCTGACATGCTCATTAGGAATTCACATGTAATGCTGGAGACAAAACTACGTTGCAATTTGTGAGATTGTGCGAGACTCTAAAAAAAACGGTCTCCACAAAATGGTCCTTTTTCCTCTATCCTAGCCTCATAAATGTGGCCACACTTGGAACATGTACAAAAAACATGTAGAACTTTGTCAAATTTTGATTTTCACATTTAAGCTTAGTTTGTAGTTTATTTTGCTTCAGAAGCATACTCACCCTCTTTATAGGCTAATCAGAAAGTGCTGCCTTTTTCAGATGTCTATTTTTCGTGAAATTTCATGTTGAAATTTGGATACGTAAACCTGTGCAAACGAATCTGGAAATTTCACCCCAAAAAATCTGAAAAGGCAGCACTTTTTGATTAGCCTATAAAGAGGGTGAGTATGCTTCTTTTTGGGCAAGCTCCATACCAGAAACTGGAGACTTTTTGGGAGGGGCCTTATGCAGTCGATCATCAATGCAGGCATACGTCCGGAAACTGGGCACAATTTCTTTAACTTACTGTAGTTCACAACTTCCGAATTAAAATACGCACACAATAGGTTAACTTAAACACTTGTTTCTATTTCACAGCGTAGAACTTACTCTGAGATCAAATGTAATCCCTTCCGTGCAACATCAGATGGTTTTACTATGCCACAAATCTCAAACATCGACAAGTTGACGTGGACGTATTACGCAACAGCGCCCTCAATTGATTTGCTGTCTACTAGTCCTGCTTGGTCACCGAAATGATTCGGTTTTTAACACAATTGGCTCAATATTGGTCGGTGATTTACTCAAGAAAAAAATCATTTTATGATACGAGGCTACATTGTGGAGTTTTCCCTATTATTTGGCTAATAAAAGCCTCTTAATCATTCTCTCAAACCTGGGATGTGGCATAACCGCCCAGCCCCAACGGGACACGAAGGAAAGGTTTCATAACTAAAAGGATAATCATAATGGTTCCTCGGACCCAAACCACGATCCAACACCAACAACAACCAAGTCGGACCCAAAACGGACCCCCAAGCCAACTCGACCCCACCCACTGCCACACTACCACCTCCGACTTCTGGACCCACTACCAACACGACCCACAGCCAACGCGCCAACTCGGACTCGGACCCATGCATTACAATCATTCGTTCGAGCGTTACAATCATTTCAAGCGTTTTCAGTTTGTCTCTACTTATCATCTGTTTGTCTACTTATCATCTATTATAAATTTTCATTCATTGTGTATAAATTTAATATGTAGTTTTCCAGTTAATTGTAAAGCGCATTGAAATGCTATTTTGAAAGCGCATTGAAAAGTGTAATTAATTATTTATTTAAAATCTAAAATCTAAAAATTAATGTGGCCTGACGTATGTGCAAGTTCTTCTTTTTCTTCTTAAAGAAGAAATGACTAAGACAAGAACACAAACATGGGGTACACAACAACATGGTGCACACAAGAAGAGAAACACAAAAGGAGGATTAGAAGGGGAGGAAAGGGGAAATGCAGGTGGAGGGATGGTGAGGGGGGGAATGAATGAGAGAACAGGCAAAGGGCAAACCACAAGGAGGGAGGAGGGAGAGGAAAGGGGAAAGATCAAAGGTCACAGGGACACGGAGGGAGTAAGAGTGAGAGTGATGATGATGGGGGGGGGGGGGAAAAGAAAGGGGGGATGAAGATGGGGGAAGATGGGTAAACACAAACACAGAGAAAGAAGACCAGGTGGATTATCTGAGACAGAAGGGGAAAAAGATTATATTTTATTATTTATTATTTATTTTTTTTTTTTGTTTTTTGTTTCATGTATTGCGCTGCGCTTAAAAGTAAAGTAATTAAAATTAAAGTTTATTATTTTATTTCATTATTTGACATCGTTCATCATCTTGCTCAATTTCACATAAACATATTTTATTTTTAATTCAAACCACATAAATTCAGAACAGATAGATCTTCAAAAAAAAAAAAAATTGGAAAAAACATAAACACTAAAACACAATGACATTAAACAATGCATTATTAAATCAATAAATAATACATCATCAATCGTCATTAAATAAATAAAATAAATATAAATAAAAAAAAACGATTCTCTTCTCTCCATGTGTACATGTATTAAATTAAAAAACAACACATAAACATTGCATACACTGCTGCAAGAAAAAGAAAGAGTAAAAAGTTACACAGATTCGTAAAAAAAAAATTCAAAGCCAGCATGTGAAAAAAAAAAAAAAAAAATCAACTTATTAAATACACAAAAATGAAAAATGTTGGTTGATCCGAGTTGGTCCGACTTGGTAGTGGGTTGGAGTTGGTAGTGGAGTTGATCTTGGGTTGGGTCCGAGTTGGTAGTGGGTCGAGTTGGTAGGTGGGGCCGAGTTGGCGTGGGTCCGAGTTGGCGTGTCCCGACGGCATGGGGGTCCGACTTGGTTTGGGTCCGAGTTGACCTGATGCCATCATAATGGAAGGGCGCAACCTAACTCGGATCGCCCCCCCCCCCACCACCACCATCACCTGCACCTCCACCCCTCCCCACCCGGGGCCGTATCATGAGTCCAACGCCTCATAGGTCCGACGCCTCATATATTTTGGACTTATGAGGCGTCGGACTTATGGGGCAAAACATTTATTTATTCCGCCTCATAGGGCCTCATAGGTCCGACGCCTCATAAGTCCGACAATGGAAAAACGAGACGTTTAATTTGTCGGACTTACGAGGCGTCGGAGCTATGAGGCCTCGGACTTATGAGGCGTCGGACCTATGAGGCGTCGGACTTATGGGCCTTTATTTGGTTAGGGGATGCGATTTTGTCGGACTTATGAGGCGTCGGACCTATGAGGCATCGGACTTATGAGCGGACCCCCCCCCCCCCCCCCCCCCCCCCAATTGCCCTTGGATAGGCGCGGCGGTGGGGACTACGAGCAAAGTACGCGACTTGTACGTACGGTCGGCCAAAGACCTAATCAACAACCACGCTTAGGCCAAAAAAAAATACTCGGTCTCCGGTCAGCGCTCGCGTCGATTCTAATCATGCGCGTCAACCAGTGCCCCCCCCCCCTCTCCCCGTTAGGCATGTCCCCTGGACACCATGCCTTCGACGTGCCTTCACTCTACTCCCCCCCCCCCCGACCCGTTTCCAGAAAGCCATATCCGCCCTGCCAACCGACTGAGACAAATCTCGCTCAAAATGAGGGATCTGTCCCAACCGTAGCTGTGAAATTATTCCGCCGGAAACTTCGATTGAAAGAAAACATTTATTGAAGGTGGTTTTAAAATAGCGTGGCACTTGTTTTTTTTTTTACGCGAGTAAGCGTTGGTATTGAGTATTGAGGGCCCCCCCCCCTAAACAAATTGTGTGTAATATAATATTATGTTTTCTCAGTTTTCACTCAAACGAATAGCAGCCATCACTGAGCCAACACTTTTGCAGTTTGCTTGTTATGCACCCTATAGTTATACGTAACAAAGGATTGGATTTTTCTTTTGCTCATAAACGAAAGAGAAAAATGTGTAAAGAACAAAATAATGATCCTATGTATCCGGGCCTATAGACCTGCCCTTTGACTTTTTGGGGTTTTTTTTAATACTGAACTTGGGATCGATCATCACCAAATTAAACTCAAAAGAACCTTGCCATAGAACAAATTCTGTCTAAAATATTCTGAGGCACCCACCCACCCCTCCCCCACCCCCGTTTTCGAATTTCCCAAGCTGCTGGTCCCCTATTTTGACGGGTATGTTTCGATAAGAACATGATAAAAAAAAGTCCGCGGACCGACAGGTACTGAGACAAAGATCTTAACGTTGTTGAGACGAATCAAGTCTGAGAAACTAATGCGATTTGAGTTCTGAGACAATCGGAGGACTAGATAGTTGTTTCAAATTCAACTGCATGTTTTGGAATCAGGATTTGAGAATGATGATGAGTTAATGCCCAGCGGTGCAAGTGGCGCAACCAGGATTTGGCTTTGGGGGGGGGGGGCTCACAATTTGTTGTTTGGTTGGGTTTTTTTTTCAAATTTGTGGTTTAATTTTTTTTCCACCAAATTTTTCTCAAAATGTTCGGCTGCAAAACTTCTTTTTGGGGGGGGGACTACTTTGACGTTGGTGGCGCCACTTACACCCCTATTATACTACTCGAAAATAGGCCACATACATATCACCAAGGTCAAATTGTGGGACTATAAAAAAAAAAGACAACCTCTTGGGGGGACTGCGCAATAGTCGTAACCTTGTTGCCATTTTGTGATTGGTCAATCGATATGATACAGTGGCGCAACCGGGGGGGGGAGCTCGGAGGCCTCAATCCCCCGAGCGCCCCCTGGGTGCGCCACTGCAGCGGTACATGGGTCAGGCAACGATCATTATTGGTATGATGTAGGAGGGAAATCATGTAGGGCCAAGTAACAAAATATACTTGTCCCCATTCGCTTCTTTTTTTTTCCCAACCGCTTTTTTTTATGTATACGTTTGCAATATGCTTTGCAAATAAAGTGTCATATAGTGTCTTTTTATTCATTTCCAACAAAATTGTAGCTATGTAGAAAGGGTTATGGCTCCTTTGGACTGAATTTTGTATCAGCAGAATAGTCGAAAAAAATGGAAGAACCCATCCGCCATCTTGAAATATCCGCCTTGTGTATTTTTTTTTCATGTATAGATAACAGAATACACATGTGTTAAATAGCGAATTTCATGACAAAAATCCTTAGATAAGAATATCATATACGCAGGTAATATTTTGTCCACTTCAAAATCTGGTTAAAATGTAGATAATAATAATAAT
The DNA here is from genome assembly GCA_029964075.1 of Patiria pectinifera. Taxonomy (NCBI): domain Eukaryota; kingdom Metazoa; phylum Echinodermata; class Asteroidea; order Valvatida; family Asterinidae; genus Patiria; species Patiria pectinifera. The sequence continues at coordinate 7,616,335 of CM057150.1, forward strand.
ATACACAGAATAAAGTAATGCTGAAAAAAAGTACAATAGTACGAGGATAATGGGAATGCATATAAATTCAGTACAATTTTATAATGTTAAGACACCATTTTGGTTATGTTGTTCAGGTTATATTATTATCATACCTTAATATTTCTGTAACATCAATCCCACATCAATTGTACATCGAAATCGAATTGATTGAATACGTGATGGAAGTGCAGGTAACATGAAAATATAGTATCGATAAATACGGCCCCCTTCAATGGCGAAAGCATTGTGCGAGCTATTGTTTAGATAATCCGTCATGGACAGTTGCTTTGTACAATAGCTAGCACAATGGTTTCTCCATGGAAGAGGGCCTTACGAGTATGTATACAGTGGTCACATGCCCGGATTCGATTACACAGCACCGATATTAGGGACTGAACTATCAACAACTGGCGGTGGATCCAAAAATAACCCGCATAATACTACAGTGCTCCGCAAGGACACATAATGCCTTTTGCAAAAATAATGAATCTTCAATTCGGCACTTTTGGAATTATTAGAGCTTTACAAGTCCCACAGCTGTTAAAGGGAATGTACATCATTGGCTTTTGCTGTAATTTTCAGAAATGAACTATTTGAGGGGTTAGTATAATAGATCAAATATTGTTACACTGACATGTTTGAAGTTTTGTGTTCGAAAATGCTGGAAAAACCAAGAAAACAAAAATGTTCAAGTAGTCTGGTTCCTTGACTCCACTAAAGATAAAATGGATCAATTCATAGATGCCGGAAAATTGTAAGGTAAGGGAACCAGTCTAGCTGGCCTGCACCCATTAATGAACATGTAACCAATAGCAAACAAAGTTTTGACTGAAAAAAAGTGTAAAGTTGGAGCAGAAGTTGAAAAATAGTTAGGTTTTTCCAACGGTGGTTGGCCGACCACTGTTGGAAATGTATACAAAAATATCACTTTCTTGAAAATGACTTCACACCGGGTGCCATAATTTTACAGGATGTTTTAGACTGTCATTTACCAACATCCTAGTAAGGTATTTTGTAAAAACTTGGTAGTTTTACTTTTCGATGTTTGCAAATGTTGTATATTCCCTTTAAAGGCCAAGTCAGGCTACCCAAAATTGGTCCATTTATCAACTACCTACACTTTTGGACAAATTGGTTCCTTCCAAATGTTGGTGTAATTGAACCATAATTTGGGGCGATTTCGTCGGGTTGATTGTTGCCCAACATTTTTCCTGCACCATTTTTTTAATCGTTCATGCACCCATTGTAATAACAGTGTACTTACTGTAAGTCCCATGAGTTCTCCCGTAAGAGGCACTATTCTACACCTTCAATAAAAGTTGTGCGTTTTAGCGTTCTAACAAACACTCCTCAAACATTCCACGAAAACTCGCTACTTTACCAAGCATAGCCTTTCGCCAAGGCCATCGTGGCTTAGAGCGGCGGAGCTGCGAAAAAAAACGAAGCGACTGGAGCAAAGAATAAGTCAGCACGCACGAGTGGCGAAGCCACGAGGCCTTTTTCGAACTTGAATTTGCGGTTTTGTTGTTGAATGCTGACTCCGTCTTTTCCGATTGCTTGGAATTTTGCTACCCTTTTTGGGTAGCAAAAATCGAGATTATAAAGAAAAACGTAAGAAATTCTTGACAAGTTGGAAAAGGCCTCGTGGCTTCGCCACTCGCGTGTGTGGTCTCCTGCTTCAGTCGCTTTGTTTTATGCTGGCAAGTTAAGCCACGATGGCCTTGGCGAAAGGCTATACCAAGCACTGCACATATAGACAGATATCGAACTAAATCGCATACAACACTCATGTGGGCTGAGCAAATCTTCCTACTTTCTAACTACCGTACTGTCAACTACTGTATATTTTTTTACGCATAATTACATTAACTTGTAACGAACACACTCCAAAGCAGGGAAAGAATTTGTAATTCAGAATCTTAGCTGATAACTGTACTCTCCAAGAGGTGATGGCTAATTCTTGAAAGCAGGGAAATAATTAGCCTTGTCGAGAAAAGGTTGGCACATTACGTCCTCATAATGTCGTGAGTTTTACAGTCACATGGCCTAAATAACGCATAGGAGTGCGTTATTTGATTTTCGTAAATCTGGGCCGGTATTATGCTTTATGCGTATCTCACCGACTAATTTAATATAGCCTTATGGTATTAATACAAACTAATATATTCAAACCAAATACCGCCATCCTATGCAAGTGAAAGACAACTCGCTGGTTACCGTGCTCTATTCACCGTTTGTGTAATCCACGTTTAACAGCGTGCACGAGGCAAAATGGCCCTTCGTTATCGATTATCTTTCTTATTCTCACCGTTGAGGGGGTGCTTGAGCACGAAATCCATATTTACGTGAAAACATAAAATGTACGTGAAAACATAAAATACATGTAACACTAAACTACCGCCGACTAAATTTCAAAAATGCAGCTTAATCATTCCATTTGAACTACTTTAAAATAAAATCTAAACATGGCTACTTTAAACAAGATACAAAAAAATCTCAGGGTCTGGATTAGTATATTTCCATAAAACAAACACCGAATTCTGACAAATGCTAGCAATATTTCCCAGTAGGTTGGACTCATGACAAATGATCAATGAAATTGTTGAAAACAGTAAATACCCTGGATGTTCTTCATTATTATCTTCATTATAGAACGTCTTCATTGTGTCGTCAGTATTACAAGTCACATGGCCTATCATAATCAGAATCATAATCATAATCATCATATCATCATCGTCATTTCCAAATCAACACAATCACCGGCACCATCATCATCATCATCATCATCATCGTCGCTGTCGCCTTTAAAATCATTTTTACTTTGTTGTCTTTTAATGTTTAAAATTCAGATTATTTTGTTTATGTTCGAAGTACCTCCGTTTACCCCAAAAAAATTAATAAAAGGGCTAGCATATTCGTTGTTAAAGAATAGAATACAATTTTTACTTGTTTTTTTTTATTTCGGGTTGGTCTGAACTCCCCCCCCCCCCCGCTACGACCTGTATTTATAAGAGTAAAACATCTGAAATCCTGGATCCGAAATGGTATTTATACAATTGATTTTATGAACCTAAGTCAACAATTCACGTTAAACTACACCCTGCAAGGCACGTGGTGTTTGCATATTAATGAAGGCTTTTGCGGTCACATGTCCAAGGCAAGGCGATGTGATTGGTCGTTGGTGCTTCTTAGTTGGTAATCAAACTCCTGATTGCTCAACCCTCTTCATTGGGATCGCGGGGTCCCTGGTTTCCACTTCATGGTATTCAACCTCCTGCAGTGAAACATACATGCACTCGGTTTATGGTTGCAGGCCAGTAAATAAACTTCCATTGACCCCAATGATAAATGCTCCCACTTCAGAAATTCGGGAAAAATACTCACAACTCTCCAAGGTGTTCGAGACACACATCAAATTAAAGCTTATTTCATCATCTTTTATTTTATTTTCAATTTACGGGGGGTCAACTGAGGACTTTTAGGAGAAATTTCCATCTGAAGATGATCACCCCTGAAAATAGTCCCGAAGCCCATCGCCATTTTGAAAAACGATGCCTACACTCCATTGCACAATAGAGCGCTTTTAGGGCCTCAATCACTTATATAGAGATCAGTGGCCCCAATTTCATTCAACTTGAATGGAACTACAAGCTCACAGTCCTGTGCACGGCTTCCACCCATATTTTTTACAAACCCTCAAGTTCATGGCCCACAGTTTGCTCAAATATTGAAAATTTTGTGGGCATGCAAATCGTAATTTGGCCGGCGTATGCAATTTTGGACCGATTTACTGGCCTGCAACCTTTAGAACAAAAAAATCTGACTTCACAGTAACATCATGCAGCCGCCTCGTTATAAAGAAATGATTCAGCAAAGCGGGCGCGGACATCAGGAATCTTTTAATCTGTTTGGCACTGCAGGAGTTTGCTACATGTCACCTGATGGTAGGTCGGTCGGTCTGTCATTCCTACATGGTCTGTCTGTCCCGGAAAATTTACCAAAAGTATGGTGTTCCATATATTATGTGCCTTCCGCGTCGCATTTTTCAGCTCTGGCAGGGATCATTTTGATTGATTTCATGCAAGACTTTCATGCAAGACTTCTTGCAATCTGCCAAACATATTAATTGTCACCTCACATTGTGATTTCAACCAAGAGGAATCCAGGAAAAAAAAAAATTAGGAAAAATGTGTTTTTAGAGCACATTTTTGGATGCACACGTCGTGCAGAACCAAGTTGAAGCAGCCGGTCAAAAGTGATTGAAGTGTCTGGAACAGCGGTACGTTATGCGCATGACATCGATAACCATGACGTCGCATGAGCCTGCCAATGATAGTGCAAACGTCATTATGAATATTTATTTTCTCATGAATATTTAGTTCATTTCAATGGATACTTCAAATACGTCCAAAGATTGATTATTGCAACAGCGATCGTGCGCGGCCTACACTGTAAAAAATTGCGTGATTTAACAGTTGTTTTTCTGTTGAAATTTGTGTAAATTTACAGTAGATGTTACTGTTTTCGGATTTTTCTGTAAATCTACAAATTTGTTACTGCCTACGTACAGTTTTCTCCATTTCGCTGTTTGGTTACGGTATATTCGCTGTTAAACTAAAATTTTGTGGACGCACAAGGAACATCATGTTTTGAACAAGCCCCCGTTCTGACTCTGTTAGAACACAGTCACATCGCTGTCGGTCAACAGAGAATCATCTTTTTTGTACAGGGTTCGGCCGTATCGCGTGATTTTTCACTGGTAGGCGGTAGTAGTGCAACGTTACTGTGGCATAAACGCTGAAGGGTACCAGTATGTTGTCAAGGAAGGCGCGCGCGGGAGTCGGACTATACAGTACCATACAAGTTCCCGTTGCGTCCATGCGTATGCATACGGTAGCATCTTGGAGCAAATTTACCTATCCGTTTCTGCTTACATGTTTGTATTTTGTATTGTAAATGACTATTACTCTCAAGGAGAAGCGCTATAGAGAAGCAGTTTCAGTTTGTAAGCATGATTGTCAACGACATCACATTTGAAAGTTGCTTGGTTGTCATTGCAGCATGACTCGCCGTAAGCCAACGTGCAAGTGTCTACATTCGCACCTTCATGGGTTTTATTGATAGCACCGCCATTACATGACGTGTAACAAGTATCTGCATGTGAAGTACGTTCATTATACGAGAATATCTGTGTACTGAGGCTCACACAGTACCTGTCATTCGCAATCCTCGATACAAACATGAACACTTTGTCGTTTATCGGCCCCCATCAAATAATCACCGTTTAAACAAAAACAACATTTTGTTCAGCAACAGAGAGTTGTTAAGGAACAAAAAAAAACAGCGAATGTGCTGTTAGGTTACAAAACGACTACACTTAATCATGCTGTTACAAAACAGTAGAATCCTCTGTAAATGAACAATATCAAATAAAGTAGAATCTGCTGTTAATGTACAGAGAAAAAAGAAACAGTAGAATATACTGTGCAAAAACAGTAACTCCTGTAATGCCAATTGACAATAGAATCAACTGTTATTGAACAGACATTTTTTTAACAGTGTAGCGGTTAAGAGTCTCGTGTATCAAGCGAGCGTCCGAGGTTCGAATCTCGATGAAGTAAGTGACTGATTGATAAATAGAAATTAAGGAAAGGAGAGGCTGAGAGGAGAGTAGAGGAGGGAAAGTGGAGGAAATAACCAGGAAAGATGTAACTTTTGGTGCTAGGAAATTAATTGAAAAAAGTGGCGATCGAGTATGGAATTTTCTTCCAGCAGGGGTTCCTGACAACTATCATTTTGATCGATTTTATGCAAGGCTTTTGCAACACGGCCAGATTATCTTTTGCACTCACACTTGCACTGTACAACATCTTCATCGAGCAAGGTGGACGCCATTTTACGTACTGGTTGGACGATATCCAGAAAGAGGAAATGTCCCCAAACTTGACCAAAGATATGATGTTCCGTATGTGCCATCGGCGTCGCATTTTTCGCCAGAGCTTATTGTGCACTCCACTTGTTTTACATTGGGCTTATCTAGCTCCTTAATTATGTACTTAAAAACTCAATGGATCCGTCAAGTCTGGAGTGTTGAATAGTAACACACAGCTACCGATGAAAACCACTTGCTATTGAAAAGATGTTTTCACTACGGCTCGGCTCATTATGACCCATCGGCAGCCCACGCCTATATTGGCTGCGGTCGAGTAGCTCACCCGGGTCGACTCGGGTTGTAAGCCCCGTGCCATTCAATTAGCTCTGACGTCATTCTCGGGGCTCACCCGGTCAGCCACCACAGACCCTGCTCGCTATAAATTCACAATTCGCTTGAAGAATGGGCCGGCGTTCAATCCCATTCGATTCGAACAGTCGCCCATTAGTAGCACGCGTAAATACCTTACGTGTGCTATAAATGAGCATACCGCTCAGGATTTCTCGGGTCGCAGTGCCAAACTTCCTAAGACTGGATTTGATTCATCTTGTTGATTGGGCCCTCTATCACCGCGGCGGCTCGACCACGCTTGTCAGTAACCGATTGTATTAGGGTAATGGGTGGCTAGTGCGTAAAAAGTGCTCGCTCTTCGCCAATGTGGCCCGGGTTAAGTTCCCGGCTGCGGACCATATAATGAGTAGAGTCTGTTGTTCGTTGATTCTCTCCTGTGCCACGAGGGATTTTGCCAGGCTTTTCGTTTTATAAACACTGTGACGCGTTTAAGAAGCTCAATTTATCGGTATTAGAGTCGATCTCAATAACGGTCATACTGACAAAACCTTACAGTAGTACCTTTTATAGGCCTACATTGATTACAGATTCACCGCGCCCACAAAACGGGTCTTTAAATTTAAGCGTACAATAAACCCAGAGTTAACTTTCTTCTTAGCCCCTAATTGAAACTTTGTTTACTAATTAACACTTCCGGAACCTTACTCACTTAAAAAAAATCTATAGTGATAGTGGTTTTCCGTGATCTATACATCCTTCTTATTATTTGTGATCAACGAGATTATATACATTTACAATGCAAATTAAATTCCAAGAGACCATCAAGGGTAATATTGAGCATCATCATTTCCGCGTTTCAGAGTATGATTATGCACATGCACCTTTCATTTTAAATGCAATGTTTTTTATTCATATTTTGCACTTCTTGTTCAACTACTTTCATAAACAGATACTTACGGAATTATCAATCTGTCGTCCCAGACGAGTTGGATTTTTTTTGTTAAAGGAAACAAAAAAACACAGAATTATTAGTATTGTTAGTATACAGGAGACAGATGGAAACAGAATTAGCACCGTTTGTGCAGAGCATGGTTGTAGGATTAAGCCCTTTTCACACTAGACAAATCTCGGGGTTGACGCAGGGTTAAAAACATGCATCGTTTCACACTTGAAGAATTTCAACCCTGCGTCAACCCTACGTCAACCCCGAGATTGATTTCAACCCGGGTTGAACTCAACCCTGCTCCAGACCAGGCGCGGTTCTACGGGGGGGGGGGCTAGGGGGGAGCTTTAGCCCCCAAAAATTTTGTCTAGCCCCCCAAAAATAAATTCCGTAAAAAAAAAAATTGCATTAGCAAAAAGAAGGATTGTGATGTACATGCGAACAGTGACCCCCTAAAGAAATAGTCGTGACAAGGGTGCATTAGTTAATATAGTGTGAATGATTTTAGGATGTTATTGGCGCTCCCCCATTGAAAATATGGCATGAGGCCCCCCTTTGATTTTCGGAGGCCTAAGTGTCTGAAAAAAATAACTGGTCTACATTTCAGCACGCCTCCCTGAAAAAAATCTTGATCCACCGTGTTAGCCCCCCAAAAAAATATTGGTTCTAGAACCGCGCCTGCTCCAGACCAGGGTTGAGATTTTCAACCCGGGTTGAAATTCTTGCCAGGGTTCAAAACAGTAGTAACTGAGCATGATAAGCTTGATTTGCATGAAACAAGTGTGAAACAATGCGGGGTTGAAAAATAAAAAAAACTCAACCCGAGGCGGCACTGAGTTCGCCCAGGGTTGAGTTCAACCCAGGTTAAATTGAGAGGCTCTAGAGTGAAAAGGGCTTTAGAGTCAAGGACACGGACTCGAGTCCGTCTCGAATTGCAATTACCGTGACTCGGACTCGACTCGAGTCACATCGGCAAAAGACTCGGACTCAGACTCGGACTCGACCATCATGACTCGGACTTGAACAAAATGACTCGTGACTTGTGACTTGGACTCGACCCATTAAGTGACTCGAGACTCGGGACTCAGACTCGAATCGAGTGACTCGGACTCAGATTTGGACCAAATGACTCGTGACTCGGACTTGAACCAAACGACTCGAGACTCGTGACTTGGACTCGACCCAAGTAACTCGAGATTCGACTCCAATGACTCGACTTGACTCCAATGACTCGACTACAACACTGGTGCATTGGTATGATCAGTTCAAACGAAGAAAGAAGTCTTAAATCCGGGGAGTTCTTAACCATACAAGATTAACACTTAATTAGTTGATTAAAACATGTGGTTTTCTGCATGAACTTGTGTTTTCTTTTCCTCGAAAAACCTCACAAATGTTCCACAACTTCAGAATTGGCATGGACAAGTCTTACAAGTCAGCCTAAATCCAGCTAGTCACCTCGCAACACATCTGGCAGAAACTGAGTTCCGTATAACCAGACCTTGCATTTAATCTCGCACACCCTGGTAGCTAAACTTGAAAAAAAAAGGTTGCTGTTAAACGGTTAGCGAAAAAAAATCGCAAACGGTTAACCAAGCAGAACCCTATAGTTAGTTGATCTCCCCATAACCAAATAAGTAAACCATGCAGTTAACCCGCAAACACAAAGCTGGCAATTAATAAACGTGCTTTATTATTGCCCGTAGCACTATAGAAGTGGTAAATATGCACTCGCTGGGATTTATTTTTTTTTCTCTTTTAAAACTGAGTAAACGTATAGGTTTTCCCGGCCAATTTCCTAAAATGTTCATTCACTTCTGAAAATCTGAATTTGAGAATCGCTCTGAACACGCGTTTCATTTTCGCTACCAGAGCATGCGATTCCATTTCAGTTCAATCAACAATTAAGTGATTGAGCAGCACCTTTCGTTTATGTCCATTCAGATTCGTTTACAAGACTTCTTTTTTACTTTAGAGGGTGATTTCAAACATTGACCATTCTGTTTCACTTTTAGTTTAATGCCATCGGCACCAGATACAACTAGGGGTTTCTTTTTCATTAACCTTCAATCAAATTAGCTGTATCTGAAATCAATTTAGAAAAGGAATGCGTGCGTAAATGATTGCACAGGTAATTGGCCGTCTGTTTCTCTAAACCAAATGCACGGACAAAGAAAACGATTGAACTTTCGTTGAAATGAAATGGGATAAAAGACGTGCATTCAAATTCCGGACAAAAAAGAATGACCGAGTTTTAAAAGTGAATGAACATGGTTGGCCGAAAGAGCTATAAAAAAAAATTAAAAAAAAAACAGCATTATGTAGTTCATTGACTAATTTTTGTGTATTTTTCAAGACTACAACTCATAGGCCTATGCGTTGAAGTTTGCTTGTTTGTTACCTGATTATAGAAGCTTGCAAAAAGACTAATAAAAATAAAAAGCAAAGCCACATTACAAAGGATGGGAACAAGAGAATACGGACCGTACTTACATCCCAGAACGGTTTGTCTTCGTACAGATCATCGTCCTCCGGCTCGTTCCAGATCGGAATCTTCAGAATGAGGCCTGGTGTCATATCGAAAAGAAAAAGAATACCACAGATTGAAAAGTAAGATTGAAATCTTGTCTGCACGCGTTTGTAATACAGTGACCCAAAAACAAGTCCTGCAAGCAGACATCTTTAAATTTCTCAAAACGTGTCCAACATCAGCATTTCATGTCGATGGAGTATGTTGTTTGTACTCGTGTGTATAATCACAGTGAAAATGTTAAGTTTCCCATTCAAGGTCAGCAAGGATTTAAATGATGCTTGACCCCCTGCTGTGATCTCTAGCAACAAATCTGGCAGCTCTATGTTGAATTCTCTTCATCTTGTCCCTGTCTGATTTATGTTGTGGATCCCAGATGGGAGAGCAGAATTCCAGTTTGGGTCCGATCAGTGATTGTAAGCTATTTACTTGGTACGACTGCTGCAATAGTACATAATATCTCTCTTCAAAAGCCCCATCATTTAAATAACTTTAATTGTGTTCTAGTTAATGTGAGTAGGCCTAGACCATCTCAAGTCACTGCTGAGTTCCACACCAAGTAAGGATGATGTATCACCTCTTCCAACATGGAATGGCCCATTTTATACTTGTTTGATGACTGGATTTTTCTTGTGGGTAATTCTCATTGTGAAGCATTTTGAAGAGTTGGAAGACATTTACCAATGCCCTTCCTACTTGACTAGGGCGTTTAGGTGCTTGGCCTTGCTATATATAGACAATATTTTCTGCGTATAATATTGACTGGGCCTTGTTCCTTGTGATAAAAAATGTCATGTTCCGAGCATCTATTTGTGCCTAGCCTAGTGGTACATGAACATCAACCTCGTCCCCAGGATGTCGAACAGTACGCGCCCATCACTACCTGCTCTCTCACCCTGGTATTGGATCATTTGCATGTGCAAGATTTTGAACACGTATGCAAATGAGGAATAGTCTGGTGCCTGGATATGCGTTACATTAGCGTTTGTTTTTGTATGCGGTGTATGGGGTAAAAACAGAGTCAATTCGTCGCAGCGCGAGCACGGCGTGAGTTACAAAAACACGATTTTTAAAATTAAACTGTTACGATCTTATCGAGACAACATGCGGTATCATATTTCATATTAATAATAGTATGACCATATTGGAAAGGAAATTAGTATTTTCGAGAAGGCATGGACAAATGATCGCGAAAACACGTACTGCACGTTGTGAATAATAACACCAAGTACGCGATAAAAATCCACTACTAGCCAATTGCGGTATCGAATCAGGATACAGGAAGAAAGTTTCCTATCCAGGGTTTACTATTGGAAACCAGGTTGGAAATAAAGTAAGCACTGGGGACGAGGTTGCATGAACATGGACCTTAGCATATAAATCTTACGTACCGGTGATGATGCCACTCACTATCGCTATCAGAAGGGTCAAGCCCAGCGCTGCTAGCTGGTACCCAGCCTGCCCACCGGCTGAGCGAGCCTCCACCATGACGTCACCGCCCATGTCACCGGCGGTCATGTCATTCGTAGACACCTCCACAGGTGCGCGAGCTCCGAAGATATTGTACAGACTAAAGTAACAATATTGAAAGAGAAAAGTGCTTACACCAAACAGTAGCATGAATCAAGTGATAAGGCCAAAACAAAAAAATAAGTCGGTCTCTGGTCAGCGCGCGCGTCGATTTTAATCATGCGCGTCGATCTTTTTTTTCCAAAATAATCCGCGGTAGCTTCAACAGCGCCCTCTATTTCCGCACCTCCTCAATTTTTTTACCAAAGAGCACCAAGGAATGGGAAATTGCACCAAGGCAAATGATCGAAAGCACCAAGGCAAATTATGGAGGACACCAATGTACATAAGGACACCAAAAAAGCAAAATAGTACCCACCTTGTCCGTACAATCCAAGCTTGAAGAAAAAAAAGAAAAAGAAAAAAAAAAAAAAACGCGTATCCGCGTCAATTCCGGAACTTTGGTCTGACCAGAGACCGAATATTTTTTTTTTTTGGCCTTACCATCACATAAAAATTCAACATTTTGTTGTAATGTTCATTCCTTGTTTTTGTTATGACCCCACACCACCAATAAGAGTACAGTTGTCTTGTAACATCAAAGTAGACTTTCGTTGTCTTATGGGGGAATGGATTTCGTTACTTATTTGTTTTTCCAATTCAAAAATTATATTTATTTTCCTTTATTGTACGTGTTATATGAATTGTATTTTGTTCATGGTTGGATACAAATAAATGTTATATTGAATTGAATTGAATTGAAGTCTGTCACGAGCCAATAGGTTTATCTCCGGTTTCAATTCAATTCAATTGAATATTACATTCATTTCCATACTGAACAACAACATAACAGAAAGCAAAATACAATATAGGGGAGACACAATCCTAATAAGCCAAGGCTTGTACCGGAGTGCCTTTAGAAGAGAAAACAAAGGCATGAAATAAATTAAATAGTTAATTAATTAAGTCAGGGACAAAGATAAAGATGAGGACAAAATGATCTGACCAGAAATAAATTATTTAAAAAAGGACTGGGAAAAAAACCGTAAAACTGTAAGAGAGGTGGCAACACTGGAGAACAAACCAAAGGGGAAAAAATATGCTACTTATTGGGAAATAAGATACTCTTTGAAGAGTTCTTAAAAGACCCCATGGAGGTTTTGGACTTAATTGATCGGTCAATGCTATTCCAAAGACTGGGACCGTAGAAGCGAAGTGTGTTCTTGTACTGAGATGTGCGCGTGAAGGTATATGTATAGGTTGCTGTGTGATCTAGTGTGATGGTGGTGAATGATGTTAACTGGAGTAAAGAAAGAAGAAAACGTATCAGGAAGGAGATTATCAGTAAACTTGAACATGAAAATGCCAGTCTGAAGCTCATCAGACAGGGTAAGAGGGTGTAATTTGACAAGAAAATGTGCATTATACTGTATGATCAGTATGATCACGTGGTATGGAGTGAATACAGATCCGAATGACCCTTTTTTGAATGACAATTAGTGAGTGGAGTTTAGAAGAATAATTATTTCGATTCCCCTTGAATGGAATGTCAGTCCGTCGCAGGTTACCCAACTAATGTTGGGTGCCCACTTATACTCCTGTGTGGAGAGGGGCACGTGCATGGGGGTGAAGTGGCTTGCCCAAGGACACAACATATGACCAGCAGCTGGATTCGAACCACGAATCCTAACCACTCGGCTAGGTGACGTTTTGTTTCATGACCTCTTAAACCGCGCCCTCTAAACTAGTTTCTCTTGCTGCCAGCACTACGCCTGCGTGTTTATAACCCTCTAGAGGGTGTTTACGCAGTACTGAAGCAGAAGCAGAGTAACAGTTGGAGTGTCATGGCCTAGCGGTTTAAGAGCACCGGACTCATGCTCTGGTGTTTCAGAGGCAACAGTGACGTGGGTTCGAGCCCGGGCCCGGACACTGTGCCCTTAAGCAAGGCACTTAACCGTTATTGCTTCGTCCTTCGGATGGGACGTCAAGCCGGAGGTCCCGTGTGTTGTATAAGGCCTAACAAACGTAAAAGAACCCAGTAACACTTATGTATCGCCAAGAGAAGGGGTTTACCCCGGTGTTTCTGGCCTCCTAGTTATACTCCCTTTTGGAAGTCCTTAGGAGAAGAGCCAACCAAGTAGGAGAAGAGCCAACCAAGTACCAAGTACCAAGTACAGTTTGACATTCCTCTCTTAATAGAGTTGTTCGCAACACTTACTTGTCTCCGTAGAGGTCTTTGGTGGCCAAGGCTGCCACCACGGCGCCGGCGATGGCGGCCAAAATCCCCGGCATGCCGTGCAAGTTATGCACGCCACACGTGTCGTGGATTTTCAGCCGGCGTGTAAGGAACGACTGCATACAAAATGAAGGAAACCGAATTCAAGGTTGAACGACATACTTTTTTTCCCGCTTACAGACATTCTGGTTCCATATACGAGTTCCTTGGAATTTCGTTCCCCAAAATCGTCAGGCTAAATGTTTGTTTCACATTTTCAAATTTGCAACAATTGATTTCATTATTAAGTGCAATTCAAAAAATGTGATATTCCAATTCGTTCCGGTTTCGGCAAAATCGTCTTGTGTTGAGATTATGTTAATGATATCTATCAGTCAATCGAATACACCTGTTATCAATCTGGCGAAGGACTCCATCTTATGCCAAAAGAACTGTCAATCTGGAAAGAGCCCCCTCTTCGTTTGAAGAAGAAAAGACCAATTCCCAGATATAATTCAGAATGTATTTTCTTCACATCAGTTTATCCTTGCATTACCCGCATAAATGGGAATTTCATCTACATATTGATAACGGTTGGCATACAGGGGGAGTAAAAAAAAAAGCGGAACCCAAACCCAAAGTAATATACTTCATATTAAAAAAATTATGTAGCACCAACAATAATTGCATGGTAGGCCTAGGCCACTTTAATAAACTACTTTTACATGAAAAAAAGTTACTTCAAGTGCTCAATCCGTTCAAATTATATCACCATTTAAACAAAATGACCATAGAATCTGTTTTGTTTTAAAGTGCGATTTCAAAAATTGCGTTACAATTGTCTTCAAACATATATAATTGTACTTATAGCGCTTTCCATCGTACCGACAATCTCAAAGCGCTGGGACCACGCGGCAGCCGATATCAGCGCTCAATCGGTCCTCGACCCTGGTACCCATTAATACTCCTAGGCGGAGAGAGGCAACTGTAGTTAAGTGTCTTGCCCAAGGGCACAAACACCATGTTCCTGGCAGGATTCGAACCCACGCACCTTCGTACATGAGTCAAACACCGTAACCACTGGACCATGGCGACCGTCACAGCGATAAAACCTCAGTTTAAAGTTAGCAAGGCGGTTCTTGAACCGTGCGTCTCGCCTGCTTTCGCGATTATCTTTAAAGAGTGACTAATCATTAAAAATATGACCTTTGACCTTGGTGTGAGACATCATTACCATACCAGGTTGCATTTATGACACACATTTGGTTGCAATTGGACTTCAACTTTTGAAATGAAACAAATTTTACAAGTTCAGCCTATTTTACAACTTGACCTCGGATGACCTTGACCTTGGTATATGACCTTTGACTTCATTATCATATGCAGGTTGCCATGTTGCATCTATGACCCAAGTTTGGTTCTAATTGGACTTCAACTCTTGAAATGAGACCAATTTGACGAAAGTTAACCAAAATACGCATAAACTACACACATACAACATACGTACAGACATAGTGATTGCATAGTCTCTTTTCTGAACAGTTCAGGCGAGATTAAAATATTCAACAAAGTCCAGTTGAAGGCCCGTCTTTAAAATAATTTTTTTTATTAATCCTATAGTTAGGCAAATTAGGGTTGTTAATAAAGATATTATGTACTTCAGTTGTTGAAACAATTTTCTTTGTTGTTCCAAAAACTCAGAACACACAATAACTTGGGTTTTTTTGACGAAACTGATTTTAGGGTTACTTCGTTTAAATTGTGTTAAAATTTTAACATATAGAGCAGGTGAAATGATTTTCTCAGTTAAAAGAAGTTTAATAAATGGGCTTCCAATCCATATTAAAATTTTGGTGCTACATGTACATAGTTTTTTTATATGAAATATTTGTCTATGTTTTGGGGGTTTTGTTTTTTTGTTTTTTTGTTGACTCACCCTGTATTTGTTATTTCGTTTTTCCTCGAAAAAATATGGTAATTTATTGCTGAAAAATGAAGAGATGCATGAAGAGCAAATGATGCTGTGGACCTTAAACATTCTGCTCTGACAACTCATTTTAATATCTAAGTCAATTCGGTTGATGTATCTCTTATCATTTTTAGTTTCTCTGAATATTTAAATCACCTTTTATTGCACAAACCTGAATGTATTTATACCCGAGGACTGACAACATGGCGGCAATGACGCCAATCAAGATGGCGCCCCACGGCTGGATCATCAGGTCTGCGCTGGTTCCCACAGCAACGCCGCCGGCCAAAGTGGCATTCTGAATGTGCACCTGTCCAAATTAAAACACCCAACTTGTTGCTTATTGCTCACCAGAGAAAACGAATCCGAAGGCATGATAACCTCTTTCAATTTGCCAGGTATACAGGGTGAGTAAAAAAAGGAAACCCAAATGTCGGGACTATTGTTTTATTGAAGTTCTGCATGTATATAGCACTTTCAAAATCTAGGACATGAAAGCCTAAGTAATAAGTTTTCTTTTAGTACAAGAATCATTGAAATCCCTCACGTACTTTTCAAGTTACGGAATTTTAAACACAACCACCGTTTTAAAGTTCTGTCCACGATCACAAAAAGTGTGTATTCTTTCAACAAAACGAACACAATTCACACACATTCCTTTGTGATTTGTTTTCGTTTTGCTGAAAGAACACTGAACTTTTTAGTGATCCGGGATCATCCGTGGACAGAACCTTAAAACAGTGGTTGTGTTTAAAATTCCGTAACTTGAAAAGTACATGAGTGATTTGAATGATTCTTGTACTAAAAGAAAGCTTATGAATTGGGCTTTCATATCCTATATTTTGAAAGTGCTACATGCAGAACGTCACTAAAACAATGGTCTCAACATTTGGTTTTCGTGTTTTTTACTCACCCTGTATTAATATTGAATGGAATTGTACCAACTTTAAGCCCATCAACTACAACATGGGCCCATTTGATCGTTGATTATTGCAGGGGCAACTGTGGAAGGTTTATCGTCATCACTGATCGACCGTATTTTCGTGTGTTTTTTAGGAGTCTTTTGCTGATAAATTTCTCACACTTGTAAAAATAATTATGAAATATCTGTCTTTCCCCTCTTAATAGAATCAGGCAGATTAGAGGATCAACAAATCATCAGGTACAATTATAACCATCAACACAACTATATACACTTAAACAGTTGTCCACCAAACTTGATTGTTTCCATTTTACCGTCCATGTACAGGAGTTTACTTTAATTTACGTAAAAGTTGAAGCAGCAGTACAAAGTAATATCGCAATCATTCACATTAACCATGACACCTTCCACATACTTGTACAGAGTGTTCATCAATTCTAGCTTCGCCACCTTTTTAAATAACGGGGATAGTGAAGTTGATACCGAATGTTCGGTCCACTACTATAACACCAAACACATCCACACCAAACTTTAAGCCATCAACACAGTCCACAACACGAGTTCGACTTTTGCCGTCTATGTTGAGACGCGTGGAGACAGTGAAGGGTTACCACGCAGCAGAAATCAACGCATTACAACATGTAACACCATCCATATCCACACCACGTTTTACTCCGTCAACACAATCCACAATCAACCACTCAATGGTTTGTCCACAAACTGTTGATATTCGACTCTGCCGCTGTTTGAGCAGCGTGGAGATGGCGAGGGTTAACCACGCAGCAGAAACCAACGCATAATAATACAGGGTGAGTTAAAAAAAAAAAAAAAAGCGGAACCCAAACCCAAAAAAATAAATTTCATAATATTTAAAAAATATGTAGCACCTATTTCATAAGCTGCTTTTAGATGGAAAAAAATACTGAAATTGCTCCATCCGTTAAAAGAATATCACCATTTAAACACAATGACACTAAAACCTCTTTCGTCCAAAAATGCGATTTCAAGAATCGTCGTCACAATTGTCTTCAAACATCACCAGCGATAAACCTCAGTTTAAAACTTAAAAACAAATATTCAACAAAGTCCTTTTGAAAGGCCGTCTTTTTAAAAAAAAAATGGATTTTATAAATCATATGGTTTGCCTATTAAGCAGGGTTGTTAATAAAGATATTGCGTACTACAGTTATTGACAGTTGTTGAAACAAGTAGGCCTATTCTGTGTCATTTTCTTTGTTGTTCCGAAAAGTCAGAATACACAATAAATTGCTTTTGGGGGGGGACGAAACAGGTTTTAGCCTCATTGCATTGAAATGGTGATATTCTTTGAACGGATTGAGCAATTTCAGTATTTTTGTTCATCTAAAAGTAGTTTCTGAAATTGGCTTTCCAGTCATTATTGTTTTTTGGTGCTACATATTTGTTTAAATATTAAATACAGTTTGGGGGGTTTGGGTTCCGCTTTTTTTTTACTCACCCTGTATAACACCATCAATATCCACACCAAGGTTTACTCCATCAACACAATCCACATTCAACCACTCAGGAAGGGGTCCACCAACTTTACCATTTCGACTTTGCCGTCCTTGTTGAGCAGCGTGGAGATGGCGAAGGTTACCACGCA
This sequence comes from Patiria pectinifera, assembly GCA_029964075.1. NCBI lineage: Eukaryota > Metazoa > Echinodermata > Asteroidea > Valvatida > Asterinidae > Patiria > Patiria pectinifera. The sequence goes on from CM057150.1 coordinate 7,634,291, forward strand.
GCAGGCAGCCAGCGAGAAGTACGTGTTGATCACGGCCCGATGGCGGGCGTCCTCCAGTGCAAGGGCGCTGTTGAAACTCGGCCAAAACATCCACAGGAAAATGGTTCCTATTCAGATATTCATGTACACGGGAATTGTTATACTAGCAGGTTTTTGAGAGATATAAAAAAAAACACTGATATAAAGGGAATAAGTGTGTGTTTGGCCGGTTTTAAACACTCTATTTAAGGCCGGTTGGATTCTGCATGCTGGTAATTACCCAAGTGGAGTAAGCAATGAAAACGTATGGAAATCCATTTTTTTTTGGTTTGGGGTTAAAAAAAATCTACTTAACATATCATTATTGATTTTCATTATTATAGCACATCGTAAAGTAGAGAAATAAATACCAACAAAAAGATCCGATCCGTTCCGTAATCAAAAACCGACCCAAAACAAAGAAAGTTTTGGTAAAAGGGGCTTAGCCGATGTCACATATAATAAAATCTATTAATTTTAGAATGGGGCTTCATATACAGCTGACGGCGTTTATCGGACCTTGCTATTTTCAAATGGGGAGACGTCATTCATAGGAACTCGTGATTTGCAAGATTTTTTTTATCACCAGAAGAGATTGGCTAAATAAAACAGGTGTTACAAAAAACTTCATAAACTGACCAATGAGGGAGAAGATGTCAGAGTGATAGGTGGCGCCCTCGTTCTCGTTGTCCTCTGTCGCATTCCGTTTGAGAATGAAGGCGACGGCAAGACCGAAGTAGGCGCCGAAAACGTGAACAAACATTGAGCCGCCCACATCTACTACCTATATCAGGAAAAAAAGAAACACTAGTTGCTAGTCGAGGCACATTGCGGTTCAAAAGTCACTCGTCTGTCACAATTGAAATCATTAAGTCCCAATTTATTCAAACAATAAATCATAAACTTTAAAGATGGTACGCTTTTGTTAATGTTGCTACTGGACTTCTGATGCCTTGTGCTTTACTTGTGAACGGACTTCAAACGCGTGTCCTTTCTCTATGGATAGATCACGATGCCTTTCAAGTTCCTCATTTCGTCAAGTGGTAACAAAATCATCAAAGCAATTGCAATGACTTGCAATGATGCATCTTAAGCAATTGCAATGATGCATTTTAAGACGCACCGTTGGAAAGGCCTTCTTTCGTTGATTACTTCAAAATGACAGCTTGCCAGAAAGAATAATTTCACAGGGAGTTTATCCCCTTACTATCTTTCAACTAAGTATGTTTTTCAACAATAAGTACGCCAGTTACTTTTCGGATAGCTGCAAATGATGGACTATAGCTTTAACTTTGTCATTATATTCTCTATTTATCATTTTTCCGAGCTTGAGCAGGGGAGCATTTGCCATACCTCCCCCATCAATTAACAGCAATATGGCTTCGCACCTCTTTTTCCTTGGTTTTTTTTAATTATATTTTTTTCTTTTTCCTTTTTTTTTTCGTTTTCCGGGGGGGGGGGGCAAGCGCCCCCCTTACCCCTCCCCCCTCGCGACGCCCATGGACTTCACATCAACACTGGAAACCGGTCCCAGAACACTTACATGGAGCACTTCGACTCCGATGTGCTCGTTGAGCACGGCGAAGATGACTTCAAAGAAGGCCATCATGATGAGCTGTACGGGCGAGGTCTTACCCAGCACCGCCCCGAAGGAAATAAGGACCACGGCTGCGGTAAAATCCGCTACAATCATGCTGTCAAACAAACAAAAATCACGCAATCAGGAGTTAACTTTACAAATGCTGTGTTCAAGAGTTGTTAGCAATGGCGCACACAGGATTTTTTATTAGAAGTTTCATTTTTTTTTCAAAAAATGTTGCCCAAAATTTTTGGCCGCAGAAAAACAAATACTTTCTTGGGGGGGAGGGGATATTTTGACGCTGGTGGCGCCATTTACACCCCTATTATACTACTCGAAAATAGGCCACATACATAATCAGCACGGTCAAATCGTGGGACTTAAACAAATTGACCCCCAAAAAAAGAAAATAATAATAATTGGCAACCTCTTCTTGGGGGTGTGGGATGGGGGGCTCAAGCCTCCCCCCCCCGGGGGCCCCAATTGGGTGCGCCACTGGTTGTTAGATATACTATCCGTGCTATTTTGGAGTTCCAATTGCCGATTTTGTTATCAAAGTTGTGATCAAAAAGATTTAGTCATTTTGGAATGAGACATCAAACGAAAAAAAAACAACGACGAGGCAGGTGTCTAAACACCTGCCTGGTCGTTGTGGGTCACAAGAGCCCACAAAATCCTAATAAATTTAGTCGGAATGACTATCGACGAAGTCTTTTCATCCATCTGGTCTACGTTGGGAGGTAGTCCTATACAATAGTACTGCCCGGTTTACAGGTGTCAGAGAGTGAGTCGGTGGGTCATTCAGACAGTGAGACGGGCGCAAACACGGGCATAATTCTGGAGGATGGGGGATACCCAAATTTAAGATCATCACTCCCCGGGCCCAGATTTTTCGTGCTGAACCCCCAAAAAGCAGTAGTCAAAGTAGAAAAACAAGTTGTGAATTAAAGAAAACAGAACATCCAAGCCAATCAAATATCAAGGTTAAATTTAAACTGAACAGTACAAAAAACGCAATTAATGGACGTACGGAACCTATACAGCGCGCGTTTTGCCTACCTAGACCTACTATGATATTAATACACGATTGTATTATGTACAGCGCCAGTGATATCCAATGGGGTTCAGCCCCACCCCACTCCACCCCCACCCCCCGCCGAAATTGTGTTTTAAATTATTAAAAGTTATTGCATATTGTTTAGTTATGGAACAGTTAACTTTTAAAAAGGGTAAATTTCCTGTCAAGATCGACTGCAGAATAGCCGGTTGTCAAAAAAACAAATGTTCTCTCCGAAGACGAGAAATGTGCCCTCTCCCGACAGATATGCACTTTTTCCCCCTTCATGTTCAGTAGTTTCGTTTTCAGAAACCTCTCGCCCACGGTATTAACCACTCATAAATCACCTCTCTCGAAAGTTATTCCTTAACCATGTATCTGAAAAGAATTTGTTTTATTTGTGGGCAGCCGTCGGAAATCCACCCAGTAAAACTAATACCGCCATTAATCACCACACAGAACACGTGAATGCACTAACATCTATACTGCTTGACATAATAGATATAGCCGCCTTAATTTTATAACACCCCTCCTTCGACAGGAGTTTCATGCATTTTACGCCCAATTCGAACTTAAAATTTACCGTCAGACTTGTTGTTGTGTATGAACTTTCCCTTAACTTAAGTCACCAGAAAGGTCATGAAGAAAATTAACCGTAATGGTTGAAAACGACGATGAAAAAGACAAATGAAAAGGCACTTGTAAGTCAAGATATATCTTTTGCAAAGCGCTTGAACTTATAATTCTACTAACAAATCCGAAGGACGAGCCGATATAGCTCAGTCAGCCCTCTCGTGACTAGTTTTCAAAATAATTTACTCCAGCATTTCTCACATGCAAATTACATTATTAGGAAGTGTAAATGCATTTAGAAGGGTTCAAGGTTGTCCAATCGCGGTTTAATCCCATAAAACATGCGTCGCTGATTATTTTGTAACATCGAGGAGACGGAATGCCACGAGCCCATTCATGCTGGGGGCAACGCACCGATATAGTGCATTGCCCCCCGCATGAATGGGCTCGTAGCAAATACCTAGCACCGCACCTATGCATTTACTTTATACAATGGGTATGCCACGCTGCGCATGCGCAAGGATGTCTTTTTGGATCATAATTTTGGTCCGTATCAATGCATGATAAATGGGTGGATCTACAAATGTTGAAATCCTGCCAACAGCCTGTCAACATCTCCACAAAAAAAACCTTTTATTTACGGGGGAAAGAAACCTTAGGAGGATGAGGATTTAAGTCTGTTCCTTGCTCTATGGTTTCCACAGCAGGTTGTTTTTATCATCACTCTCACCACCCAGATGGTGTTCTTCAAACAAATCTATTTAATGTCAAAAGTTGAAATATGGGCAACAACGTATAGATACACGTTTTGCGGAACGGATACGCAGTTTCAAAGTTGGCCTCATTCGAGCCGTAGGAATATCTACGACTCACTAACACTTAATTTGCGCGCGTCCTCCGCGAAACACTGGTACGACATGGATTACGTCATATGCCGGTGTCTGTAATGTACCCCAGATATCGTTAACTCGCACTGGTGTCACACAAAGCACAGCATGTACTGCATGCAAAAATATTATCATCATGCAACAAGTGGCTACACCCATAACGCTTCTAGACTATACAAGCAGAATTCCAGAACAAATCTTGACAGTTGGATTTGTTTAGTTCACCCCATGCTGCGTTGCGGGTAACACCATGTGGGAAAAATATCTCTTCTTGGAAGAAGTGTGGTTCCGCAAAGAACCGGTTGGTTGAGCGTAGAACTCGACGTTTCGGACAGTGTGCTCTGTCCGTCCTCAGGGGGTTGAGTGGATTTTTTTTTTTTTAGTTCACCACACGTTGCGGTACCACTTTCTAATGGCAATTATCGACCCATGACCTTATTAGTGCATGGTGGCCACTGAGAGTCCAAACTACATTGTAGGTCTACATCTAGAATCAAACACTCATGCACAACAACAAATCAACAATCAAAGTTGACCTACATAAAGAGTGTTGAAAGTTCCCATAAAAATATTATCTGGGACAGTTCAGTTGGGAATTCGACCGAAAAAGTGGATCAGTACAGTATCAAGAAGTTCGTTGCCCAGTCTGCGGTGCCCCATATGTAGTTGGAGATTTTAATTCACTTAGACATGTAATAAGGTGTGTCATCAGAATTTCAGCCAGTTTCTTTTCCAGGGCGAGAAAGCGCATGCGCGTACGTGTGCAGTAACGAGGCGCTATTGAAAGCGGGTTAACGCAGGCGCAGTAGGTGTCAATAAAGAAAGAGAATCGAGCCGGTGTCACGGTCTCACTTCTCCGGCGTGCTAGTTTCTCCAAAAGGGAAATTTGGCTTCAACACGCATGCACAAAATCGCGCAGTAGTGTACATTTTCGTCAACTGTATTAGCGTGCTGAGTGCGTCGGGGTTGCACTGGTGCACGTAAGATCTTAGGATATTTGTATGTATGGTTACAGGGTACCAGTCCAATCCAGAATTTTCGTGACGCGCACAACTCCCAATAACCAAACCAATTTATTTTAGGCCGTGGCTGCAAAACTAAAGACAAAATGGACCACGAACGAGCAAGGAACACGGACCAAGAAGTTCGTTCTTAATTATTCCTCCATGAACACACACATGCATGACGCTGGGAACACAATTCAGAATGCTACGGACCATCATGACCATGGAATGATTTGACCCCACAGGAAGTGTTACATAATACATTCTTGGGTGTCCCTCACTGTGTTATTAATGGGCTTTGTAGACTTCAGAATACAGCTCGAGGAAAAGTAAGCATAGCGGACACATGGGCATGAATCGTGCTTATGTGACGTACACTGTAACGTGTTCAGTTATCCGCCGAATCCACCCGGAGAAGCTAGCACGCCGGATAAGTGAGACCGTGACACCGGTTGATAATAGCACATGCGCAATGGGGATGCGTTCGATCAATACCGGGAAAAATATATTGAGCCCATTGTTGCAGCAGGCCTAGTGGCTTCATTATTTTTTCAATACTAAATCTTCTATGGGAGAATACTCCCGAATGAAATCCACGTGGAAATCAGTTTAAAAACAGAGTGTTTTTTTTTTTTAATTTAAACAAAGAAAATTGACAGGGGGATTGCCGTTCTAGTGCTCTACCGACTGAGCTATCCAGCCCTATGTTAGCGGTTCCCCAATTTGTCAATATTCTTGTTAAATGCGCAATTTTAGACAGCGACAAATGTTTTGCTTTAAGATGTATTATTTTGCTTTCCACACTGTGGTCGAAAAAAAAATCACATTTCCTATAGGCCTTTCTTTTGTTTGTAAACATTGGCGCCATTTTGTATGGGCTGCCGTAAGCGCATAATTTGAAGTCGTGGTTGGCAACATATTTTTCCAAAAAAGTCCTCATAACGCCATCAAAACAAAGTGAAAAGGCATATGTTGGAATTATTTTTGTAGCTTTTTTGAAAATGTTGTATTTTCAAGTATCAAATAATATTTTGGTGATCTGTAATAACTCTTTTTCATTTTTGCAGTGTTGGACCTTCCATAGTTTTGCAGGCCGTGGTTGGCAAAAATGCAGTTTGCCAACCAAGCGCAGAAAGGTCATACAAGTTTTCTGTGTTTCTCCCAACTAGACACTGTCTGGGCAGAGCTTCATTTTCTTTTCAACAGACAAGATGTCTGAATGTTCACCCAGACAATACCTCACCGTACGCACTGTTTTTGCCTGAAAGGGAGTTAGCAGCATTTGTTGGTCTCTTTCAGCGAGCGTATCGAACTACGACATCGCGGCAACATTAAAGCGCACGCACGGGTTTCGCAAGAAAAATAACTTTCAAGGACAGAGATATCATTTTCAATGGCGTTTTGCATTGAGATGCAAATTTGGAAATCAGGTGTTGCCATCACTCGTTGGTCCACTGGTTATTAAAGACAATGTACTAGTGAGCAGGAGGTTGAGGGTTCAAGCACAGATCCTACACACAAGGATAAACTACTGTTCTGAGCTCTAGTACAAATGCACTGAGCGGACTTGCCTTGTTGGTACATGGTTAGACGCGTGATAACGGGCATTATTGGCTTGTAATCGCGAATTTTTCATGTGTGCCATTATGTTGGGGTTTTTGCATGACATCTAAAACGAAAATATATTAATAAAACTGCAAGCAAAACTACTCCTTATGTAAGATATAATTGTTCAAAAATAGATACTTCAGGATATAACAGATGATATTGTGCAGTTTTTGTCGTCACAGATGAATTATTTACCCGGGAAATAAACGTCAAATTTCGAGGAGAACACCGTTTACCCAAATTTCGTTTTTAATTAGGCTTTCATTAAAAAGTTTTTCAGAGAATGTGGTCCCGAACCGATTAAACAAAATCAACATTTGATAGTTCATTTTAAAGCTAAAGATATTGTGCTCGACGTTAAAATGGTTATGTAGTTATCACTTATTAGAATTCATTAATAAAGGCCAAAAACGTAGGATCATGAACATTCAAAAATATAATTAGCTGGCTTGACAGACTTCGACACCAGATTGGGGGCAGAGCCTTGCAAATCTGAAAGCCGCCGCGCGCAGGGGTCTTTGTTGACAAGTGTTCGTGGTACTCCCACCTGTGCGGGCGTTATCACGCGTCTAACCAAGAGTTTGGCAGAGTCGTTAATCCTTATGTGTAGGATTCGTGGTTCGAGTCCACCCAAGCAAGAATGCTGGTCCCAGAGTGCCAGCCTATTTGTACTTCTGTCACTGACTGCCTAACTCACTCACTCCCCGAATGACTTACAGACACTTGTGAATAAGATTGGGCCCAGCAGCAGTGGCGTCGCCAAGGGGGGGCCAGGGGGGGCACGTGCCCCCCTGAAAACCTGGAAAAAAAAAATTTGCGCGTGTTTAAAAATTCAAAAAAAAAAATAGCAATGAGATGGAGATAGATCGAATTCGAATTTAGCATCAAATGGCACCATTTTGCATCTAGCCCATCTCCCGTATGCGAAATTTTTCAAAGGGGAGGGGGCACCCCTTATACCCCTCCCCCAGGACGGCCCAGCAGGCCTGAAGCTGCCGAGCGGCTATTTTAGTTCACCCAGATTCGTGCACCTGGCGCACCTGTTGTATGCCCCGGGGCTTTTAAGTGTACCATTGGTATGGCAGACTCATGGCGTCAGTCACCGAACCCTGACCACCTTCTCTATCAAAACTTAAGCTATTCCACAACAGTTCTGAATATTTTTTGGGTGTTTCTAAAAGGAACCCTCAAAATCACAGCAGAAACACATTACACACATTTTTGAGTTTGTACAACTGTGCGATGTATGTTAAAGGCATATAGGACCATTTCAATATTCCCTCTGAATTGCTGTATGTCGAAGAAATCTAGAAATGCAGGTGATTCCCAGCAATCAGTCAAATGACTGGGTTTTTTTGTAAAGCGAGTGTTTTTGACGAAATCGTGTTTCGTGATCAAAAGGTTGGACAATGTTTTTCACTGTTTTCTCGAAAAGTGTTTTATCCAGCGAGCTGAAACTTCAACAGTTTAGGTCTTGAACATTCCTCTTTGGATTTGGAGTGGTGTTTATTGCAAATAAACAAAAATGCATGAAACGAAATGATCATGTTTGCCTTTAAAATTGTAAATAATTCGTCAGCGGCACCATGAAGTAACACCCAAGTGGACTTGAGTGTGCGATACACACGCGTATTTTACACAGGAGCGAATGACTTTCGTTTTCACAAAATAAACACTCCCCCCTTCTGGAATTTGTATTCCTGTGGAGACATTTCTTTGTTCTCGTGTAGTAAAGTTTTCGAGTGTGAAATTGAAGTTTCAAAATGCTCTTATTTTAACCAGAATTAATTTCCTGGGCTGAAATTTGGACTAAATATCCCTTTTCTAAAACTCTTCCATTTGCGACAGATCAACCTACCTTGGAAATTCCTAGTTTTTGAGTAAAATCCATATATCTATTTCGTGAAATTCTTGTGGAGACTTATTCATCTATAGAAATGTTCTTCTGGAGACGTATACAATCTTTTGTTCCCTATTGTGTTCATGTCTCCGTAAGGTAGTAAATTCCAGAACATGTACACACACCGTCACACACACCCCCACACACCCAACTCGGTCATTTTCGTTTCACGAAGTGACACTCATCTGCACTGTGCGCTGAATCGGTCATTTTCGTTTTTCACGAAGTAACACTCATCTTTATTTCACCAGTTTGAAGGCTTTTTATTGAAATTTTTCTGTAATAATACAAGGGTACGGATTAATTACATTCCTGTCAAACGTTTTGAATCGTTTCTATCCAAATAGTATTTCCGTAACAGTGTTGTTACTTTGTGAAAACGAAAATCGTTCGCGCCATCACCAGTGTCCGATGTGCGCGCACACTTGAGTGTTACTTCAAGAAACCAAAATTTGTTTCAGATTAATCTGTCAGGCGCGGATCCGGGAGGGGGGTAACACCCCCCCCCCAGCTCTGGCAAAAGAAAGGTTTTTCATAGAAATTCCTGAAAAATAATGCGAAAGCCCCCCCCCCTGCTCTGACACTATTTGTTACAGCTTTGAAAATGGACGTACCTATTTTTCCAATTTTAATGAAAAATGATGAACATATCGAAACGAAATTCAGCACATAGTTGGATCATTATAAGGGAAACAAACTCCAAAAGTGGCATGAAGATACGGTCTTCAAAACGGGAGAAATTGATGTTCAAAGATTTTGCCCGCGAACATCTAAATGTCTGTGTAACGGTAATATCAGCCTGGCCTTACAAATCGGCCTTCGCAACCGTGAGGCTGAAAAGCGGTGGTTTTTCCGTTTCAACTCTCGATAAATTACTGCTGCACATAAAAACATACTCCACATCGTTATCTTTCATGTATTTATCATTGTTTCAAAATCGTTCGTAGGTTTCTCTTCCTATTTCTATTTCTGCAAACTTTAAATTACACCTGTCAAAATCGTAAACAGTACCAATCTACCACTATGTCGCTTTGGAAGATCATCAATGTTGCACTGAAGTTTATTACATAGTCCTGTCTAATTTTGCCACACAGTAAATGTGAAGCCTACAATGCAACTACATGTATTGTGTAACAACAAATTGTATTGAAGTAGTTTTTCTATAGGCCTTTGGTTACAGCGTCACACAAAAGGTTTGGTATTAACTGTTGCTCTCTGTCCCAGCACTATGATCGATCTCTGCCTGGCGAGATAACTACATGTACAAGGGACTGAGGGAGCTCATGGCACTGTCATTACGTGTTGAATTTTCCCACTTATTGCCATGTCAACATTCTGATGGATTGGCTTACCGTAGATTATGTACCGAACATAGAAATTCGGCGCCAACCTGGCAAGTACATAACCCTGTGCGATATACTTGCACATGCGCACATGCTTTAAAAAAAACCGCTAACCCGTCCGTCACACTATAAATAATATCTTGGATAGGATATGAAGCTTTGCATGAAGAAGATAGTTTTCAAGTTTACGGTTGCACCATGTAACATGGTTGCATCATGTAACGCGGTTGCATCATGTAACGCGGTTGCATCATGTAACGCGGTTGCATCATGTAACGTGGTTGCTTCATGTAACACATTTGTATCATGTTACACATTTTGTATCATGTTAACACGCCGGTTGCACCGAAACACGGTTGCACCATGTAGTTTTGGTTGCATCATGTGAACACGCCGGTGGCACCCTGCAACACGGCTGCACCCTGCAACACGGCTGCACCCTGCAACACGGCTGCACCCTGCAACACGGTTGCATAATTATGTAACCACGGTTGCACCATGGAACACAGTTGCACCATGTAACAAACCTCATGTTTCCTGACGAAGTGCAGGAGTATACTGTCTGAAACATTGAGTTTCCCCACATCTTTTCAGAACCTCACAAAAGAGGTACAAAGATTTCTGCTATGGACACCGTGCATAATTTGACCACTTTCGAGAGCACAAGTGGCAGGGACACACCGTACATGACTGTGTGCGCCTACTGGTTCGAGCGCGTATGGCGCGAAGTACGGACGACTAATTTCTTCTCAGTGTGCACAAACCCGGAGCGTTCAGCGTGAGCTTCAGGCGTCGTCGGCAATGCGTTCGAACGTCCCTCCACGTGTTCTCCCTAACTCTCCCTTTATAAGTTAAATACGGTGCAGTAGTGTGGTCTTCAGGTCTGACTGTAAATCAAGCTCAAGTATTGAAGGAGTTCAGAAGCATGCACTCCGCATAATCCTTTACCCAAATGTCTTGCCATATAACGATGTTCTCAATCTCCTGAACATCCAATCGCTTTCAGACAGACGTGTTGACCTCACCACTCAATTTGCCAGCAACTTGCTAACTTCTGAATAACACCGTCACATGCTTCCCAACCCAAGACTCTCTCTCACCAAACGAAATCTCAGGAACTCCAACCACCTTACCATGTCTCGTATCAATACTCAGAGATATAAACAATCTCCTGTCCCCTCTATGATCAGATTTAGTTAATTCTCAGTAGTTGAGGATTTTAGGTGTTCATATAATTGTTCCTCCTTTCTTCTTATTCTGTTTTAAGTACTCACATTTTATCTGTAATGTTAGTCACTGTTATTGTTTTTTTTCTGTTCAAGCTTTACTGTTTGCATGTATGGAATGCTTTACTATGGAGTGTCATGGCCTAGCGGTTAAGAACACCGGACTCGTGCTCTGGTGTTTCAGAGGCAACAGTGGCGTGGGTTCGAGCCCATGCCCGGACACTCGTGCCCCTGAGCAAGGCACTTAAACATTATTGCTTCGTCCGGATGGGAGGTAAAGCCGTAGGTCCCGTGAGTTGTGTAATGCACGTTAAAGAACCCAGTAACACTTATCGCTAAAGAGAAGGGGTTTGCCCCGGTGTTTCTGGCAGTGGCTGCAATATGCGCCGCAGCACCTTGTAACCCTTAAAGGTTTTACATAATGGGTCTCATATTTCTCATATTGAGGGCCTCCATGGAAAGCAGTGCCCTGCACTGATCGGAGCTACCCTCACTAAAGATGACGTAAATAAAAAAAACCTATATCAAGTTGCTGAAACATCATGGCGTCGCTAAAGAGGTGTTGGTTGGGGGTCTGTTCTCGAATTTGTTGTCAATTCCGAGTTATATTGGTCTCAGTTGAGACGCCCGTGGTATATCGGTACCATTGATATAATCTTGATAACAACAGTTTAGCCCAGAGTAGACCTAGACCCACTGGTATAGGAACTTACATTGAAAGCTAAGGCTACCTGTACGAATATCTTAATGCAAGGAGAGTTCAGAGTTGTCCATAATATTATGAGCACTCTGCAGACGAAGTTTGCAGATGAAGACCATGTAAATGTATTCACCTGAGTTACGTACGCATTTGTTGACAAAAACTGTAGACAATTATAAGTGTGAATACAGGACAGGGTAACGAACAAGAAGGGTATTGTTGGTACAACTTGTTTTTAAAAAAATGGGCCTCGAAAGGATGGAGAAACCATCCCGCACGCATGCGCACTTCGTCCCAAGGTAAATTGACCACCGTGTGATCCGTGCACGCCACACACGAGCGCCGCAACAAAACCCACAACACAGTCCCATGGCATGCACTGTGTTTGGGAATCTAAAGAAAATACTTATAGAATCGACGTTCGAATGCCATTCACGCCTTTCATCTCATTTTTTTTTAAATATTTTAATATCAGGTATGCCAATAATGCGACCTCTATCGTCGTACAGGCCATTTCAGGTCCATTTCGGGCCATCCATCACGGGTTTTTTTATGAGCGGGGTTATGGGATTATAAATCCAGGGGTCAGATTCCAAATCCAAAGGGCAGTGATGCCTCACGCGATACGCGTGCATTCCTGGCTAATAATTGGACAAAAAGTCCCCAGGTGATGTAGAGCGTCAAGTAAGCTTCTTTTTGTCCCGCCCGGCAAGCTATACTGCAACAAAGGCTTCGCCAATACGTCAAAACTCTTCTTTTAGTCACGTATGCCTATAAAAGTGCGGTCATTTGTCTCCTGTGCGACTGACACTTGCACAAAGTTGACGATTCACAGACAACCAAAAAGTGAATAATTTGGTTGTGTGATGTCCACGTTAAAGGTTGTCATTTGTGCATTTTTGTCGTTTGAAGCAACAAAAGTGATCGAAATTTAAAGACGGGTGAAGTTTCAGCTCACTGAATGCTGTATATTCGGAGAAAAAGATATTCTAGGATTTTGATTTCAATTCAAAAGTTGCTGAGTCATTTTTTTGCGCCCGAAATCAGAGTCTGGGACACGTTCTCATTCAGCCGATCGCAGCTACGCGATGTCAAGCACTGAACCGGCGAATAATACCAACCACGCGCGCCTGTGCGTCGTGTCAACGCTTGCGGGCACCAGTCGCGGACTTAAAAACGAATTACTAATAGGAAATTTCCAAAAAATTAAATTTGCAAATGACCTTCTTTTATTGTTTTCTTCAAAATGACAGTATGCCAGAAAGAGAGTTTCGTGTCATTACTATACTTAAACCAAGTAAGCTTTTCAACATTAATTTTGTCAGTTACTTTTTGAATAGCTGCCATTGATGTACTCTCTACTTTAAAGTTATCGATGCTTTCCGTGGCCAAGAAGCCAGTTCGATATACATGTACCAAGTGGGCATGTGCATTTCAAGGTCTGCCCATTTTGACCACGAGATAAAAAGAAAAAACCAGGCAATAAACGCAAACTGGTCTACGGGACTCCGTGCGCAAATACCCCCTCAACGGTTGCAAATAGAGAGACTGCTTTACTAGCTCCATGCATCGCAATGGTCGAGACACTTTTTAAACACGCATACCGCTCGTGCGAAGACGGTATTATAGGCTACTGCGTGTATAGTTTCATTACTACTTGTATGATCGTGAACTTTTATGTCGGTATATTCGTCCTGCTTTTTTTTTATCAGACCACCCAGAATATTATACATGCCTGCATTAAACTGCGCTACCATTATTCGTTCGCTGCCCTATACACATGTTTTGTCATTGGGGTCACCCTGCATTAAATATTTAACAAATTCCCAACAGGGATCGGGCACTCAAGGCAAAGCCGGAGGGTTTTGTCAGATATCGACATATGCCTCTGTGGAAAGTGGTAACACAAGGGTTTGGCAAGACGTCACGAAAAAAAACGTTTTGCAAAAATACTAAAAATGATCTTTTATTTACCGCTGACGCTGAATGGAAAACAGGTAGCCAGTAGTTAAGTCAAACATACGTGTGCATCGAAAAACTTATACATGTACATTTAATTGGGCCGTTTCTTAAACTCCAGCGTCGTCTCCGCTCACGAGTTGGAAACAGAGACGAAGCCAAGGTTTGGACCCCCCCCCCCCAATCCCAGGTTATACACTCGAGATGAAACACAACAAACTTTGTTTCATACGGCCTCAATCCATGTTTGCTTTAGAAACTACATTAGCATTAGCAACCTAGCATCCTGTTCCAGCCTAAATCTCCCACCTCAACGGTCCACCGAACTTAGCATCCGGGAGAAAAGATTCGCAGCCTGGCCACGCGGATCAAGTTGTGGTGTGAGTTGGCAATTGAACAAATGCGAATGCACGATAAACTCTGGCCGTCTTGCATGAAATTATACAATTATTCACTTGGTCGTGATTGTCGAATTGAAATTAGAACTTCCCACTTTGTTGAAAGTCACAATGCAAAATAATAGACATCTTCATAATGCAACTGTATCTCTTCGACGCCATTTTCTTGCCTCTTATTTAAAAAAAAAAAAATTGCATGAACAATATCACAAATTGTTACAAACAATTTTTGTCAAGTATTAATTTTTTTTGGACAGTTGCAATGTGGTACTCAACAGTTTTATGGGTGAGTTAGGGGGTTCATTTTTGGTCAATTTTGGACCGGCCGACCGACCGACACCCCAGTGAACTGTAGAAGCTCTGTTGCCAGAGCTTAACAACTGGTTTGACCCACAACTGGTTTGACCCACAACTGGTTTTGACCCACTTACTTAATAATCCATCCTGAAAATGCCGTGGGGTAAGAAAAAACTAGAATATAATGAAATTTGCTCAGAGGGGAATTTCTTTTGCACCTCCTGCCGGTGTGCCAATGTGTAAGCATCACAATCAGGTGTGAATAGGTCAGACTGGCCATCTTATTTTACCCGTTCTGACAGTTTTTGTGTGTAGCCATGGGCGATGGGTCTCGCTTGGTTGACCTACCATTGGAACGAATACAACAGCTCTGCACTGTACTAGTATAATGCTGATTCCCAATATACGAGCTCAAGTATAGCTAACACCTTCATAAATTAACTACAACATTTCTGGAAAAAAACTGCAAAATAAGTGATATATGAAATTTTGTAGTTAATTATGAAGGTGTTATGTATGCATCTACAATGTGTTAAGCCCGTGCGCTACAGGTAGCGCAGTCTGCACGGGGTTGGTATACCGAAGGGAATGTTGGATTCACGCCCCTAGAACCACCCTGAGAAAAAAATCCATGAAAGAGGCCCCTTTTTTAGCGAATGATGGGGCGCAACAAGCAACAACTCAACCTGCGTCATAAACCGGAGGATTTACGCCTTGTTTACCCTCAAAAATGACGTCATTACAGCGCCCTATTTCACTGACTAACTGACTGACTCGCCGACTCCCCAACTGACTGACTGTCACATGTGAACCGGGCAGTTCTGTCGTATAGGATTACACTGCCCTAATTTCCAAAGAGTGACACTCTAGAGACTAGATGATTGAGAGTGAATATCACTCCAATTTTAGATTGAAATACTCTGAAAAAGTAAAGATCCAGTAGAAACTCGAGTGAAACCTGGATCTTATTCGAATGAACGAATTTCACTCTAAAACGTCTGGTCCCCATAATCGGCTGGGAGTGAATTTATTGGAATAAGCCGGTCATGTGACGCCAATGGATGGGCTAAATCTGGACTATTTTGTATAGAAACCAGATGCGTGAAAGGTCTTCCAGTTCAACTGTACATGTCCACTCTGGGACAATCGAATAGAATTTCCTACGCTCTGGGACCAGTAAAACTGTTTTTGTTTTCAAAGTGAAAAGTAAATGGGCTGGGCTGAACTGCTGAATTGCAATCTCTTAATAACTCCCACCACCCAACCACCTGCTTGGGTCTGACAGTATTTTATAGGGGGGTTAGGGGCAATAAATTACGTCATTATGAATAACAATCTTGGGTGTGTCAGGGCCCACTTTCTGGACCACAGAATCCGCGCTTACGACCACAAATTTTGTGCTAACCGCGCTAGCAGAACAATTCTGTGCTAACCAGTAAGCGCAGAATCCTTAGTTACGGGATATATATACGCATGCGCAGAAGCAAAAATTCCTTGCTAACGCGTGAAATACGCTTACGGTAAGCACGGATTTTTCTGCTACAGTAAGCAGGGATTTTTTGTAAACGGTAAGCAGAGGCAAGAGATTGGGCCCTGATCTCATCTGATAGAGCTGCGTGGAAATCGGCAGGAAAACATCAAATAGCTCGCGAGTTAAGCCACCTTTCCATATACGCGCGTCAGTTTTACATAATGTGATCGGTTGTTTTGCGCATTTCGTTTGGTATGAAGTAACACAACTGCTCAAAAATCTTTACGATTGGTACATAAAAACTAAACCTGTTGAACTTTCAGGTCAGTGAATACTACACATTTGAGAATTCGGAGAAAACCTGGGCACACTTTTGAGGTATTCATGGTGAGTGAAAGTGCGCGGGCACAAATTTTAAACCAACTTTACCGGTTAATGACTAATCTTCCTATACATACGGTTTTTTTTCCTTTTTCAGATTTCCCATTTCTTTTTTGTCTTGCATAATTAATTGAAAAATCTGCACGCTTTTTAAAGACTGAAAAGGGCTTTCTTCTTAATTTTCTCCAAAGAAAAGCCGACCTTTAAAAAAAAAAATTGAACTCATCGTAAGTCAGATAGTGCGAGTTCTTACCAGTCCTCCACTTTTTCAAAGTTGAATGCCCATGCTCTTTAAACAAATTGTAGTTTTTTCTCCTACCTTTTTGTCACTTTGTATGTTTGTTTTAACGGACAAAATCTACTTTATTCAAATGTTTGGCGTCTGCAACCCTCCGAAGACGGGCTTTTATTTTGCGCACAAAAAAACTGGCACTGCGAGAGCCGAATTATTGTCTGGCAGCTATAATATAATTCGAATTTTATGACGATTTTCAATAACTAAACATCGGTGGATTCTTTTTCGTTCAAAGTCTCATTCAAAAGTACATAACTTTGATATTGCTATGAAAATTGCAATTGAAAAAAAATACAAATCTATTTCTTGTATTGAGGTGAAACTAGAAAACAGCACGGTGGCCGCATCGTTAACCTTTCTTGATGGGTCAGTTTCTCCACTTTGCACCAAACAACCGCCAACGCCGGCGCCAAGGCCTGGCCTGTTGACCTCTCAGTCGCGCGTTATTTCAGATCAGCTTTTGATTTACCGGGCCAGCCGGACCGAAACAATCTGACCCTCCGGAGATCAAACACTGAAATACCCAGCATTTTTTGGGCCGGTGGACAAGTTGGCCCGAGATTGGCCTTTAAGTTGCATAAAGGTTTGACTTATATTCGGGGTGCAGTGAGTGCAGACATTAAGTGAGAATTCTACGCGAGGTCATTAGCATAAAAGGTCCCCCCCCCACAACATATTTTGAAAACGGAGACCGTTTGTCTTGAAAAACGTTGGAATTGTGTAAATATACCCAAGGATCATCTCCTTGGTTTTTGGACTTCCATCTGAGGGCAGGCTTGATAAAATTACGGCTAAAAAGTGGGTCATTTATGCCTGAGAGACAGGTGCCACTTGCAAATTTCGTTTTGGTGTGAATATCTAAAAAAAAATAATAATAATTGGCTAGTCTACCCAAAATTGAAAATTTAATTTTTGTTTGAGAAACCCCAGTGATGTCGGCTTGCATGTTAAGTGGCCCTGAACTTTATTGATTTTACACTGTTTTCAATGGAGCTTGACTTAGTTCAGTGCACCCTTTCGGGGCCAGGTTGGATAATGGAGAGCCCTGGCTATGGTGATTTTACGATGTGGCCCGGATTAAATTTTTTGTGGGGGATTTCTATGATATGAGATTTTTCTCAGTACATGACGTGGTCGATGAGCCGTGTCTTTGCAGTGAACAATATTGACTCTGCGAACGGAGCCTTGGTAATACAATTTCGAGGGTATCCAAAAAAGCCTTTTTGTTCCTTTCAAAAGCACTGAATACAATACCCGCGGCTGTATCAGATTCGGAATGGCAAGTCGATCAATCACAGCGAGTGGTTCAGTGGTGAGACGACTCCATTGTAAATAAAAGTAAGTGGTCATGACATTCTGTTAAGTCCAACCCATAGCAAAACTTTGTTTTATCACCAGTGACAACAACACACAGTCAGAGCTTACAGAATCGAAAAAAGAGGAGGGCAAATGCATGAATCAAAATCGCTTTTATCAGTCAATCAAGATCGATTTCTAGATTATGGACAAATCGATTACACAATCAAAGAATCGATACTTGTGACTGAATGTTGATGTGAATCAGTATCTAGTTATCAGCCACTCGCAGTCGATTTCTTGATTATGAACTATCGATTAGATGACAACTCAGAGAATTGATACGCACAAGTGAATGCTGATATAATCGATTTCTACCAAGGATGTGGCTGCGAGAAAATCTTATTTATCGATAACAATCGATTTCCAGACGATGACATTATCGAATACACGACACTGAAAAGAAATCGATACTCACGACCGAACGTTCCTACCCGAAATCGTATTTATCAACCGCAATTGAGTATTGCATGTTATGATATAATCGATTAGACAATTCAAATGAATCGATACTCACGACTTAATGTTGATATGGAACGAGCCCTCTACAATTAGTGCCACAAAGCCGCGCATGAGCATCCCCCATTCCAGCACGAAGGCGGCTATCAGAAAATTGAAACCCGCCGAGCCGTAGCCGTACTTCTTCAGGAAAGTCATGAGGAAGCCGAAACCAATGAACATCATCACGTGTACATCTTGGAACACTGCAAGATAATCGAGACAGCGTTGATATATTACAGTATTATGGGTGGAATGAAGTGAGCAGTGTAGAATAATGTGTAAAATAAAACACATCATCGCGTGAACAGCTTGGAACATAAACACTGCAAGATAATCAAGGCAATATGTTAATATTACAGCAGTAGTGAGCAGTGTATAAAGTGTTAAATACACACTCTGTCCAAGTGGAACATTAACACTGTAAGATATTCAAGGCAATATTACAAGTAGAAGTGAGCAGTGTATAGTGTAAAATAAACACTTTGTGTAATGCTAAGCCGTTGCCGTGTAAAGACAACAAATTAAGGCATTGATAGTAGTTCAGCGTCGGGTAAATGTGCTTAAAGATTAAATATTGTGTCAACAGTGTCAAATAAACACAGTGTTGAATGCTGATACATTTTTTAACTTAAAGGTCATAAAGAAGGCAAGGCCAATAAACGTCATTATGTATTCATCATGAAACAGGATAATCACGGCAATTAATATTGGTCAACACGGTTCAAATAGGTTAACACGGTATGTAGTGTAGACAGTGTAAAATAAACACTATGGTAACATAATAGCCTATTTCTTGAAGGCAAATAAGCCAATGAACATCGGCTAGTGGTTACTATAAAATTCAAAATGGCCGTGGCAAGAAACTCGCACTTGAAGTACGAGCCACTTTGTACAATGTAGGTTACATAAACACCGAGCAAACTAAAACAAACACGACATTATACTATAAGGATGATATATATTATCATAAGTTGAGTGTGGAATCAGCACGAGTGTCAAGTGTAGAAGAAACACGTGTGTGGCGGGGGGAACAATCACAGTAGATGGCGTAAGTTGTATTACACAATGTATCGTAAAACTGTTCAATGTAAAATACACACGACGAAGTGTTAGTGTAGAAAATAAACACAATGTGTGTTTTTTTGCAATACATTGTGGACATTCCTTTGTTTTCGTGTAGTTAAGAAAACTCGGTACAAAAAAATAACTGTACTTAAACTGTAAAAACTCTTCCAACCCCAACTTTTTTTTATTTTATTTTTATTTCCTTGAATGTTTCTCTTCATTCTGCGACGGATAACCCTAACAAGAAAATGTCTCTAAACCTGTTTTCCAGAGAGGGCGAAACGTTATGTGGACACGGCTTAGTCCACGTAACGTCAACACAACCTGCATTATGTGGACAGTGAAAATATATGGGAGTCCAGAGAGGCCACATAAAGCTTATTCTCGATCATAACCCCATCTAAAAACACGTTAAAATTGTGCAGCAGCAGGATTCCAGTCAAACCAGTGAGTTTGGCGATTTTGAGACATCATCTTTCATTGACAAAAAAACGTTTTCATTTTGCCGACGCGCATGGCTACGGCGACGCGCGCGCATACCAGAAACCGGAGACTTTTTTTTTTTGGCCTTATGGCTGTTTTGTCTTTGCACAGACGTAATAACATTATATTCTGAATTATCGAAAGAATGCTTCGTGGCTAGACTGTACGAATCATTAATTTTCAGCATAAGCAATAAAATATGCTTATTTTCTAAAAAAAAAAAAATGCATTTTGTGGCTTTTTGGTTTTTGCAGGGCATAATAAAAGTTTGCTCTGTTATTTGTTTGGTCCAATTTTAATAGTTCATAAAATTAGGCAGCTGCTGAACGGCGGAGGGAATTGCAACCGCCCCCACTAAATCTGATGCTGTAGAAGGAGCAGTGAAGTAGCCACAGGGGGGGGCGTGGGGGGCGACCGCCCCCCATGAAACCTTGTCGCCCCCCCAGTCGCCCCCCCCCCATTGAGATTTTGAGTTTCTAAAAAAATTATCATTGATCTACATGACGCCCCCCCCCCAATGAAATGTTCCAGCGCCCCCTCACTGAAAAATTCCTGGCTACGCCACTGAGAAGGAGGCTTGTTGGAAATGAGAGGGTGCAATTATTGTCCATTTGTCTTTGATTTAGACAGTTGTTCTTCCTCGTTTCTACTCATGAATATTAATTTGTGAAGACATTTTTTTTAAAGCCAGCCATCCAGTCAAAGTAATAGAAACAGAAAAAAACTGCCTAATATGGGAGACGTGGTCCACTTTTTTTTGGTTCACATTATGACTACTCAAAAACAGAAGCAGTGTCGGTAGACTTCAATTTGGAATTTGACGGAGCCTCTGAGTCCCTGAAGTTTATGTTACATATGCTTATCATCTAAAAATACACGTTTTATTATGGCTTTCTTGTTTTTACAGGGCATAATAAAATGTTCGCTCTGAGCCAACGAAAGAATGGTTCGTGGCTACATTGTACGTTCTGTTGAAACGAAACTGGTGAGGTACCATTGCAATCAGTTATGGCGAAAAAAAAGAGAAGTGTATGAAATAAAATAGTTCTTGTTATTTCGCCCTGGGGTTGTGGTGCGTGTGCCCTTGGGCAAAGCACTTAATTTGCCACTCATTGGACCCACCCAGGATTTTTTTGTAGCGGGGGCAAAGCAAATTAATTGTCCCCCAAAATCCTTGCACTCTCTCCAGCATATTCTCAATTGATCATTTTGTTTTTGGGTGGGCGGGGGACATTTGCCCACCCCAACCCCCAGTGACACCCCTGCAGACGCCCATTTTGTTAAATGTGTATTAGATTAATAGCAAATATGACTTCACACCTCTTTTTCTTTCTTTTTCTTTGCCCCCCCCCCCTTTGGCTTTTCCGGGGGGGGGGGGCAAGCGCCCCCTTGCCCCCCCCCTCGCTACGCCCATGTCGAATGCAACAACGATGGAAACTGAAAGCCCTGTTGCTCATTTTGAATGAGATTCGTGGGGTAGTTTCAAAAGGGGTATACGAGGCGCGTACCGCGCGGTGTGAGATTAGTGTGGAAATTTTAAACTAGGCAGGAGGCACATGTCGCGCAATGTTTAGAATTCTGAAAGAAAAGAACTGGAAAAAAACCTCTTTCATGCAGGCACTGATGAAGTCGCACAGAAAAATGAAGGATTACGGGGTATATTGCAAAAGTGGCATTTTAGTGTTTGAATCCACATGTACATATTATTATAAACACATGCACTGGGTTCAAAACTACAATTTATTCTCGCAATAAACAAATGAACCCTGTAATCCATCATGTTCATCGGCGCCCTAAGACAGTCCCTGCATGCATGAAAGAGATTTCTTTCTGCTCCTTTTCTTTAAGAACTTTAAATATTGCGTGGTAAATAAATGTAGGGCCTATGGCCTTGTACCCCTTTTGAAACTCCCGCACTAATCCCATTCAAAGTGAGCAACTGCATGGGCTGGCTTTCAATTTCCATTGTTGTTGCGTTCGATTTCAATTTGCATTGTTGTTGCATTGTTGTTGCATTCTAAAGTCTTTATTACGAATGACAAATGTTACCGTACAGAGGAGCCAGTTGATTGACAAAATTGTATTGATCAAGCCCCTTCGTTCAGCGAGGAATGTGATTTGCCAGGACGACCGTTATGACGAGCTGTCATGACGAGCTGTCATGACGAACCGTCATGACTAACCGTTCAAAACGAAAGAACGCTAAGGCCCAAAACAAAAGTCTCCGGTTTCTGGTATGGAGCTTGCCCAAAAAGTGGTGCGGCGACGCGGCTTTTTTTTTTTTTTACCTGACTTTTTTGCTTCAAATGTCAGCAGATGACTGCAAATGGTGCCCGACTAAACTTAGTGCAAATATATGGGAGTCCAGAGAGGCACACATTTCGAATATCTGCTTCTGATATGCCCCCAATTGTATACACTGACAAAATGAACAATCCACAGCCTTGACTTATGGGGAAAATGACTGATCGAAAACTTGGGGATTTTAGAGAGCTATTTTGATTTACTGTCCATGCGAATACAAGAAATTTAACAATAACTGGAATGCTGAGCTGGGGACATAAAAAATCTCCTGAATGCAGGAAGGCTTACGGAAATCTACATTTAATCCCTACACTGGCGTGATGGGATTTAGAGTTTAACCCTTTCGCAGCGTTGGTATTTTAGGCGCGGGGAAAATAGTACATTGACGCCGACCCATGAGCCATTAGCGGTCAAATTGCTTCCATGGTAACCGCAGTTGGCTGAAATGTTACCGTAAAGAAAGTATCGGCTCATATTTTTAAATAAAAATGTGTACACTGAATCCCTAGTCGTGGGCGCGGCTCATTGTGGACTCAGGGTCCAGCTCTGTGCACAGCTGCTGCATCATAGAAGAGTATGTCGCGTACCAACGAAAGCATTTCGCCAGCCGTTTATTAGTGGGGGATTTATTACCGCCGTTTCCCAAACCCCAGCGTCGCATGCAGTTTGGCAATGGAGCTGGAGCCGAAGACGAAGCCGCTGGGACAGCGTCATGGGGGCTTTTTTGGAAGGGAAAGTGTGGACTGAATATTGTTTGGAATTTCAAGTAGGGCCTACCACCAGCTCATTTTGGCGTGTAACTCAATACCCCAGGGCAAGTCCCCGCAGCTCGGAAAAAAAGAAAGTGCGATTTTGTTCCCAAGGAAATATATTTTGTACGGAAGGCACGTAGGATGATTTGCATTTATCCCAACAGTAACCTACCGAATTATTATCAAAGAGGTAACTTGAATTAAAGATCGTACTGGTACTAAACACCCCGTGACATTATTCCGTCTGGCTTGCTTTCATTTAGACGAAATCAAGAAATGTGTTTTATGATCAGACCGCTGTACGTTGTGGGGTTTTTTTTTCGAAAAGTGTATGAGCTGAAAGTTCAACAGGTTAGGTTTTGAACATTTATTCTTGTGGATTTTGAGTGCTGTTGTTGTAGGAAACAAATAGAATGCAAGACACGCAAACGATCCTGGCCTATCAACATTAGCAGATCGATAATTCCTTCGAATAATTAGCTACCATTTTTGGCAGTTGCTTGAAGAGGTTCTTTTGGAGTTGAAATCCACCGTTTTTGACTCGATTTATGAATGGCCAACACACAAAAAGGCTCACTGATGTTTAATTATGTGAAAATAATCATTATTAATGGTAGAGGTTATCTGAGGTCAAAACACGCCATCTTTTGAGCTCTCCAGTCAACAAGTTCAATGTCTAACGAACAGCAGGCGTGGAGATGGTAATATTATCGCACTGAACCTATAAAATTACAATGGCATTATCATAATGTCGATTATATTCAATAGAGAACAAATTGTATACTTTGAAAACGTGACTTCAGACTGCCGTACAGGTGGCCCGTGTGTAAAGCACCGTTAATCATGCCTGTGTGTACATACACGTGTACGCCTACTTCACATATCTCGTGTGTAAAAAAATAGCAGGCATGTACAGTATATGCCACAGCGAAATATAGTATGTAGGCCCTATTTGTAAAAATAAATAATAAATGCCGATGTTCGCAGATAATAAACAAAGGCTTGACAACTACTCAAAGTAACAGTGGTTGTTAATTAGTTAAGTGGTGATTGCTATAGCTTACGTAAACAATAATCCTGAACAGCCGTGAAATATTTTGTTGCGAAGTTAAATGTGTCGTGTATTTATGAATTTGTAGAAATGGAAAATACATGCCGCAGATGGGTGCAGAAAAAAAAAACAAAGGCTTGTGAATTATATGAAATAACACTTATTGATCGTTATTTCAGTGGGATTGCTATTTTTACGTGAATAATAATCGTAAACAGCCATGAAATATTTTGTTGCGAATTAACATTGGTCGTGTATTCTATGAAATACCAATACAGAGTAGCACGGATGAAACAACGCCGTCCATTCCTGGCTATGTACAGAGAGACAATTCCAGTGACAAATTTTCGATTTGTTGTTCTGTCACAGAATGTCTTAAAGAGCTCTCCAAAATGGCTGCCATGCAAAGAGTCTACAGAGTATAGACCACTGATATCCCTATAACGATCGGAAACGGCCCATTGGTTGTTGGAAGTGAAGTCACCGTGAGCCATATTACTGCTCCAAGAATAGAGTTGTAAAGAAAGATCTCTATTTTCATTTGACATGTATTCGTCTTTCTACAACCAACGAATTACATTGTGTTAAAAACAAACAATAAAATGGCAACAAAATATATTGATATATAATTCATATTTATAGAAAAAAAGTTCGTATACTTTTAGATGAGTCTTCTTTTTTTGTAATTATTTCAACAATGAGAGTGGTTGAGACTGGTTCCCTGCACTTATTGGAATAGAGAGATCAGGAACCAGCGCGTAGCTTCATTTTTTTTGTAAAGCTCAGATCTGGCCATGCCAACGAGCTATGCAGTTTTTATACATGGAGATCATCATGGTATAGGATGTTTCGCCAGAAATATTCCTCTATAAAGTTTTCAACTTGGAAGTACACAATAGAACAAGCTACATACAATATATTGTTATTATTAATATATATTTCTGGTAATGAAACCAAGGATTCCTCAATATATTCGCTATAGGCAGTAGCTCGCAAGCCTTAAGAAACATGTAGGGAGAAGACAATGACTGTAGCATTTATAGTTTTAGAGGTGGGAGGAAAACCCAGAAGAATATTCCGGGGAAAACCCACGGAATCATGCGGCAGAGACTGAACACCCAATCCACATGTTGGCCTAGGCGTGATTCGAGCCCGGGTCACAGCGGTGGAAGGCGAGGATATACGCCAACCAGACTCCCCGTGACCAATAATATAATCATTGTACAGACTAATACAAAAAAAATCAAACGGCATAATTATTTGTCTGTTCTAGCAGATTTGCTTGCATGTCTTTTACAACGTTTCCGCTAATATCGAAAACTAATAATATCGTCTAATTTGTTTGATATTCGCATTTCAGTTCAAGCCAGTCAGCAAGCAGCTTGCAGCAGTAGTAATCTTTTTCATTTTATATTGACTACACATTGTATTTTTGTATGTAAAAGTTTTTGTGGCCGACGGTTTTCACACCACCGCTCACTCGGAATTAAAAGCACGTCGGGGTTCCACGCTGGGCATTTACTGTATCGTATTTCTAGCTCCAAACATTCACAGCAAGTGGCGGATAATGATCCCTCTTCTATAGATTACAATAAGAATTCCTGCTGAGAACAGACAGGGCGCGTTAAAAAGTGCATTACGTGTGCCAGTATTGGTAATCCCCAACCTCGTTCCCAGGGTGTCGAGCAGTACGCTCCCACCACTACCTGATCTCTCACCCTGGTATATTGGACGTTTGCATATCCAACATTTTTGGATATACGTATGCAAATGTGGAATAGACTGGTGCCTGCCTGTGCTATAATACATCAGCGTTTGTTTTTGTGTGTGGTGTCTGAGTAAAATAACAGAATCAATTCGTCGCGGCGTGAGTAACGAAAACACTTTTTTTTTCAAAGTTAAAATGTTACAATGTTATCCAGTCAATTTGTAGTATCACTTTTCATATATTCATATGAGCAAATTGGAAAAGAAAAGAATATTTTTGAGAAGGTGCATGACGGACGTAATAATTTATGAACGTGAAAACGCGTAGTACGCGTTGGAAACAACACCAAGTACACGATATTGTTCAATGTCTTGCTAATTGCGGTATCGAATCTGGATACAGGAAGCAAGTTCCTATCCTAAGGCTCAACTATTGGAAACGAGGTTGAAAATAATTTTTTTTTGACCACACATTTTTTGACCGGGGGGGGGGCTATTGAATCATTCCCCCCCCCCACACTTTTTCGTGATGAGAAAAAAATGGGGATTTTGAGGTATCCCAATAACCAAAATGTATTCAACAGCACTGAAAAGTGGAGAAACAAAGTAGAAAAGCTTTTAAAATGCGCTGTGTTCCTGAAGAGCGCCCCCAGAGAAATGTGGTGTCCAGCAGCCCCCCCTCCCTCCCCGCTTTTCGAATTTCCACCACGGCCGGGGCAATTTTTTTTTTATTTTGGTCATCCCCCATCCCTCCACTCGCCGGCACAGAATTTTACGCCCCTGCTGTAATCGCATGGTACTAAATCATTGGCGTATCTTGGAAGTTATCATTAGGCGAGGAAGAGTAGGGTGCTCTCAGTAAGACTGCGAGTCCATATTCGTTTTTCGAATGCGGTGTCTAGGATAAAGACTGAGGCGGCTCGTTGTGGCGTCAGATCGAAAAAAAAACCTAATTTTTTGTTTCAAAGTTCTGATGTGATTATTTTATCCATCCAACACAGCAAAGTGGATTGGACATAACGCTCCACAAGACGTTCTTTAATCACGCCAGCAATTAAAAACAAAACATCAAGTACACTGCAAAAACTGTAGTGTTAATTTAACACCATTCGGTATCTATATAGGACAACACCAGTAAAATTTAACACCAGATGGTACTATATAGATACCAACAGTGTAAATTTAACACTGCAGTTTATGCAGTGTATAGGGCGCACACGATACAAATCATCCATTTCTTGCTACTGCGGTTTCGAATCGGAATACACAATACAGGATGCAGATTATCATCCCAGGGGCTACCATTGTCTGGATTTTGAAAGCAGACACTAGGAACGAGGTTCAAGTACTTGAAAAGTGTTTTTGTTCGCAGGTTATGCACCTTAATTGCACAAAAGTGAATGGTCACATTCATCCACGCGCAGCTAATGGACATATTGACAAATGATACCTTCGAGATTAAACCCGCAGAAAAACGGTGCAAAAGAATGTAAATAAAAAAAACCTCGGGGATTACAAGTTTACAAGCGGCAGAGCAGCGAGAACTCTCAACGGGTTTTTATTTGGTTGAATCTCTTGAGCCTCAATGGACCACTAAGCGCTCCTTGTTTGTACAAACACGCGTATGAGAGTGACCGCTGTAATGTGTTCAGCAGTGCATGTATTTCTCACCTGTATTGACACGTTCCATACACAGTAGCCATTTTGTTTTTCATTTCAATCCCGTTTCAATAAATGCGTTAAAAAAAGGTTCACTCACGCGCATCCCTGTGGAGCAAATAGGCAACGCTTCAAGGATGGCTGCCATGGAAACACAATTGCGATTGTGCAGACATACCGTCCTTTTAAAATCGCTTTACTAAGGGAATAAGTGTGCTTTGGAGGTATTAAGCACTCTGTTTAAGACCGCTTGGAGTCTGGGTGCTGACCCGAGCCGAAGGCGAGGTTAACTATCAGCACCCAGACTCCAAACAGTCTTAAACAGAGTGATTAATACCGACTAAGCACATATTTATTCCCATTCGTAAATACCTTTTTGGTAAAAAAAATCAAATAATTTCGGTAAAAAGCCCCGATTTTGTTCAACAAGTTTCATTCATGTTTTTTCAAACACCCCTCTAGCTAAATAATGGAGTGTCCAGCTTGCGAATAAGATGTAAACGCTCCTTTTATGGAGATTGGCGTGCGCCAGTTTGCTCATATTACTATGAAATGTAATACTGCATAATTAGCAGGCCAGTTTGTAACATTTTAACTTCCAAAAAAATCGTGTTTTCATAACTTACTCATGGCGCGACGAATTGATGCTGTTTTTACCCCAGACACCGCATGTAAAAACAAACGCTGATGTAACGCACATGCAGCACCAGACTATTCCTCATTTGCATACGTGTTCAAAAATCTTGCACATGCAAATGATCCAATACCAGGGTGAGAGAGCAGGTAGTGGTGGGCGCGTACTGCTTGACACCCTGGGGACGAGGTTGATCTGACCCCACATCAGCCCCCACCTCCACTTGACCCCAGCTGAATCGTGCCTGACCATGCAAGGCCCAATATCATAGCTCTGCTTACCGTTTCGAATAAAAAAAACTGCTTACTGTAGCAGAAAATTCCATGCTAATACGGTGAGCGTATTTCACAGGTTAGCGAGAAATGTTGGCTTCTGCGCATGCGTACATCCCGTAACTATGGATTCTGTGCTCACAGGTTTAGCACAGATTTTTTTCTGCTAGCCCTGTTAGTACAAAATGCTGATTGTAAGTGTGGATTTCTGCGGTTAGCAGAGATATGAAATTGGGCCCATACACCGTTCACCAGAAAGTTCATATGCCGGTAAATAATAACTGAGCATGTGACGGTAACGTGCTCGATTATCCACTGGGTTTGACCACAGAGATCAGCACACCGGAAAACTGATTGGCCAGCCAGTTGCGGCCAATTCGCAAAGGGTGGCAGGGGGTGTAGTATTCATTACTCTGAAAGGCACCCCATACTTAATACCATACAGCGCCCAGGCTTAAAATGACATTCCCCCCGGACTTTCCGATTTTCAGCCGGCGAGTGTTTACTGGTCTGCAACCCTATGTTCCATCAAGAGACGTCAAGTGATCGTCGGGTCAGGAACCAGACTAGTTGAGGCGGTAATTTTTGAAATTAGTAAATATCGAGGGCATCTTAAGATGGGAAAAATCCGGACGAAAATGAAGCAATTACCTCGAACAAACGATAGCGCGAACCTTTTTCCAGGAAAATTCAACCAACCCGAATTGTGATCGATCGAGGAACTGAACTTACTGCAAAAGATAGGTGTGTACTATCATGGATTCACTAAGTATTCAACAGTTCACCGTGTATTATTCCAAGCTTGTTTTTCATTGGAAACTCTTATTGTGTTTTGGAAGACACTATTTGGAACACCCACGCTAATTGGGGGTGTTGGTCCGGTTCTTCAAAGCAATCTTCCAAACAACTGGACTCCTTTCAAGTACATGTACCTGCTAAGAAGAAAATAGTACTCAGCACAATTACGTGCTAAGCAGATATGAGCTGCTAACCAGTCACAGGCAACACACGTAACAGGCAGTTTTAGCTGGTAACCGCTTTTGTTCAGCAAATGATTGTTTTCTGTACGTGAACATTGCAAATAGCTGTGCTAGCAGCTCCCGATATCGGCCCCAAGTAAGTGAGCTCGGTTGGCTGGGCGTGTCCGCGCTTTTTGTCCGTGTGCGCAGACGCGCTGACCTCGGGGTCACGGTTGAACGAGATCTCGCCAATGAGAGCTCTAAGGAATCAGTCGTTGCATGCTATAGACTTTATTCACGAGATGGCCATATTAAATTATTAAATTGAAAGCGAGGTAAGGTTTTCGGTTTTTTTGGAACTTGCGAGTAGAAATTAAAGCAATGAAATAAAAGTTCATTACCAGTTAGTGCCAGTCTGCTCTGATGAATAATTTAAAATGTGTGATTTAAACACATCCTAATGTTTTAAGCCACATTGTCAAAAAAAAACAATTAAAGTGAGGCTCGGAACGCTAAATAATCTGGCACCATCACATTAATCATACACTCAAGGAATTACACGAACACAAATGGATTCTTCTTTTAATATGGTCCATTGGCCCGATGTAGAATTAACAAGTGAGCTCGGTTGGGCGTGTCCGTGCTTTCTGTGCGTGCGCGCAGACGCGTTGACCATGGGGTCACGCGTTGAACAAAATCTAGCCAATGAGAGCTCCACGAAATCAGCCGTTGCTTTTACCAACGCCAACGCCCTGGATAGGACGTCGCGGAGAGTGAAATCGACAGGACGTTTGGTCCGTGAAAAGCCGGCCCCACAGACGTCGAAATAGAAGGTTCACACAGAACAGGAGAGCTTCAAGATGTTCCTATTGTTATTTTTTACCCTCATCTCTACAATGGAATATGTTGTTGTTTTTTAAACAATGAACTTGACACGTGATTAAAATATAGGAATTGCCCGGAAACGCACCTGCTCGTTTAATGAGAAAACCATGCACAAAGTGAAGATAATAGGGATGGTCCACAATACTCTGTGAAGTTATTCCGTCAGAAATGGTTTCTATCGAAAGAACACACTCATTGAAAATTGCTCATAAAAAAAGTGGACCATTATGCGCGTTAGCAACGGAATCCGATACGAGACCTCGAAATGTGCATGTTTTCTGTCTTCTCAAAATGTATACATGTATACACAAATACGAGTCTCACTTTAATTTGTTTTACAATTAAAACAGTTTTGAACGGAAAAGCACTGTACCGGTGTAGCATGAATTTAGGTTTTATGAAATACGGACTCATTGGTGGTATGAGTGCATAGATGCATAGATAATTAGGAGAGGGACCGGTCACGTGAGAGGGGTTAACCAATAAAAGGGAAAAAGAGTCCCATTTTCATACGAGTCCGATTTTCATATGACACCGGTACCATTTCAAGAAAACACAAGCATTGCATCCACATTACATGTAGTTTGTGGACACGATCGTGGGAAAAATGGCCGAGTCCGCAAAAGACGAGCTTCCGGATAATACGAGGAAGTTTAATAACTTTGTCCGGAGAAACCTCGTAATAACGAGAGTCCACTGTACACGCAGCAGCCACTGAGCTAACAAAAAGTAACATTTCATCGTACTGAAGATTTTCAGCAATTTTGTCGTTTAAAATTAAAAAAGAAATATGCAAACTGAGCATATGGTCCTATGTGAGTTGGCTAACTACCTTTAGTGCAGAGTATTCACGACAAAATACGATTATCAGCGAAAGAAGTTGAAGAGGGAAAAGCCATCTTGGTCAAAGTACAAAGTTCAAGTCTTTTTGACAAAAATACCCGACTGATACTAAAAGTATTAAACTCGATGTATTTTTAATTATTTCTGATATTTTCTTTTTTTGGATTAACTTTATAAATGTGTATGAATGTCTCAATGAGGCCTTTGGCCGCGATGACGTTTTATTTTAATAAACCATTTCACATAAATAAAAAAATATCCAAAAACGATGGTAGTTTTGTAAGATTTCTCAAGGACGAGATTATTTCCCATTGGGCCGGTCACCAAAACGCATTGCAAAAAAAAAGAGACTTTCCGCTGAAATTAATACATCACAACAAACACGAGCGTACAATTAATTTGTGACGTCATGCGCAAGTATCTGTGATGAACTTGTGATGGACTTGTGATGGACTTGCGATGGACTTGCGATGGACTTGCGATGGACTTGTGATGGACTAGTGATGGACTTGTGATGGACTTGTGATGGACTTGTGATGGACTTTGGATGACTTGTGATCCATCACGAGTGCATCGAATACAACACTGGAAAAACCTATACCTACACAGACACAAACTCGTTCGTTCGTGCGTGTGGTCGCCAACAAACTGCAAGAAAGGAGAGAAAACACAAACTTACTTGGGTAATACAGGTCCACTTGGTTAGCGAAGCCCGCCAGGTCCCCGTCCCCGTGCTCTTCGGTTGTATTGTCATGACTTTTTTTAGGGTTGGCGTCCGCTGACGGATCGTACTCCGCTAGCACCCCGAATAACACGAGAAACACCAACTGGAACGCCAGCAACAGCACGGTCAACTTGCCTCGGGTCCAGGCCATTTTCCTGATGACGAGAAATGTTTACACAGATTTCCAATCGATACAGAAAATAATTGTGTTTTCTTGTTTTAGTGGGGGTTTTTTCCCCAGGAGTTCGACTGACTTGTGGTATTGATTACGATTATACCGGAGCGTAGCCTCCACTTGTTGCCACCGAGGTCGAAACAACTTGACGACGGTTAGAATTGTCCCGTTCTCGCGCACGGCGACCGGGGTCACACCACTCAGCACCAGATTACAAGTGCAACACTGTGACAGACCAGTTTGTCAGCTCTGTACTTTCGAGGTCCCGATAAAAAAAACCTCGTGATCACACCCACAAGCGCAGCCAATGAAACCCACTGTGCAAATCACATGACACAGCTGATAATGTAATTCTTCTTTTTTTCTGAACGAACAAATTTTGTCACCTGATTTCAACTTTGTACTCTCTAAGGCGGAGATTCCGATCACGTGACCGCACTGATCGGCGGAGGAGTTAACCTTGTCCGAAGGTTTACCTCTTGGCTGTATTCTCCTTTTCAATGTCAGGTCAAAAGCCCTTTGTCATGGTCAGACGGTCGATTTATCAAACGACAATATGCATGTTCATATTACATGTACTCGTATTTTTATACATGCATACTGCCGTTTCCCGTTTATACAAGCACGACAGGGTGCACTGAACTAATTCAAGCGAGAATTTCTACGCCAGCTGATTAGCATAAAAAGTGCCCCCACAATTTCTTTTGAAAACGGAGACCGTTTGGCTTTAAAAACGGTGGAATTGTTTAAATATACCCAAGGATCAACTCCCTGGTTTTGGGGCTTCCATCTGAGGGCAGGCTTGATAAAATCACGGATGAAAAAATGGGTCCTATTTGCCTGTGAAAGTGGAAGGATGCCACTCTTAAAATGGCTACATGCAGGCTCGGGAACTATCACTTTTCGGGAGGTGATTTTATTTGGGTGTGAATATTTAAAAATGTAATTGGCTAATGTACGTAAAATTGAAAAGAAATGAAAAAATGAAAGACAAGACAATAATTTAATTTTTGTTTCAGAAACCCCAGTGATGTTGGCTTGCATGTTACTTGGCCCTGAACTTTGTTGATTTTACACTGTTTTCAATGGGGCTTGAATTAGTACAGTGGACCCTCCGCACTGATGCTACCGATCTGGAGTTCTCGTTCACAAAAGCAAATCATCGCACAGGTGTCGCGTGCTCGTGTGGGCGGGGCTACGAGTAAATCTTTCGTTATCACAAGAGGGCGCCAGAGCGCCAACATTTCTTCACTTGATTGAACGCAAATTAGACTACTCTAATCAACTTTTTGTAACCGGAGCGAGTGGCGCGGGTGATCGTTAATTTAAGTCACAAATTCATTTCTACTATAGGTTTTCCCGGCTATTTTTTAACTTTTATCACTCGAATTCATCGTTTCTAACATTCAAATTCGTGCATCAACATCGATTTAGTGCACTTCCAATGTTTAATTTCGTCTTTTGTCAGACAATTTCAAACTCAGTTTAAGCAAATTCAAACAATGAGCACACGTTTTCGTCCCGGCGTATTCTATTTCGTCTCGTCTACGCAAAACCTTGTTATTCAGAAATCAAATTTGCCTAATTGATATACATGTATATCAGACGAATGTCAAACAGGGCGCTCGGAAGGGCTGATGAGGTTCACAGTCCGAATTCAAGTCACATACATGTACTTCTTGTATGAGCTTCGACAATGGAATTGCTTTGTTATTGTTCATTCTTTCCCCGTTTTGAATCGTACCCCCGCCCTGCAAACAGGGCGCTGGAAAGGGCAGATGAGCTTCACAGAATCTTGTGCCAAAGTGGGGCCGGCCTTCTGGGTAATTTATCATGACCTGTGTATAAAGCATCTGGCTGCAGCTGTAGACCGCGGTTAGCCAATGCGCGCAAATGCTATCCGAAAAGTTTCCAATAGAAATACATACACACCATACCGGATGTGATTTCTTTTTCATGTGGACCATGTGGACAGATTTTGAGCGTTGAATTAATTCGTCAGCCCTACCCAGCGTCCTGTTTGCAGGGCGGGGGGTACGAGCGAAAATGGGCTCGTGAATGGGAGACTTTTGAGAGTTTGGTGGCGGCAAACACACCGGCTCGAACCCCCGCCCTGCAAACAGGACGCTGGGATACTCTGATGAATTCACGCTCTGATTTGATATATTTTGCGTGACGTGCGACAGCAAGTCATCACGACCACGACCCTGCAAGGTTTTAAACGGCCGTTAAGACTGAGTGATCACTCTTTTATGCCCATTCATGAATGTTTTTTTTTTTTCGTTGGAAAGCGTAATCATGTAGGAAAATCTGTAAACTTATCTGTTTTGTAAATGTTCAATCCCCGTCAGTTGATCGCTCAGGCTCCGTTTTGAATTCACCAAGGGTCAACTTGCGTATCATACGACGCTCAATTTTTGTCCACATGGTCCGCAATGAAAAAGAAATCACATCCGGTATGGAATGTGTGCATTTCTAAGAGAAAGTTTTCGGATAGCATTTGCGCGCATTTGCTCATTCATTCACCCACCCCCAACCTTTGGGAGAATTCTAGATACGCCACTTTATTCCACTGAGATGAGCAGCTATAATATTACAGGAAGTAAATAGGCAAAATGTAATTGTTGTGTTTCTCCAAGACTTTTCGAAACACATTTATATCTTAAACTCCAAAAATTAACATAAACAACACAAGGCGTCGATATCATACTGCGTGACGTACATACCTGTTGGGTTCGGGTGGTGCTGTGCCGTTCCGGAGTGGCTGAAAAGCACACGACTGCTCGCTTACTGCACGCTGTAAACGATGTACCAGCAACAAAAATATGATGGGGCCAGTATCATTAATAATTTAATGGCATATCGGAAGTACATGTTTGCACAACAATCAGTTAATCCAGAAGGCATTAGCTGTCGTATCAATCACGGATCTTAGACACCAGGATAAACGACTGTTCTGGGCTCTAGTACAAAATGCACTGAGCGGACTTGTCTAGACGCGTGATAACGGGCATTAATACCCGTTGGCTTGTAATCGCGAATTTTCCAGGTGTGCCATTGTGTTGAGGTTTTTCGCATGACATCTAAAACGGAAATATTCATAAACCTGTAAGCAAAACTACTCCTTATTTAAGATACAATTGTTCCAAAATTATTTACAAATAAATACTTCAGGATATAACAGATGGTATTGTTCAGTGTTTGTCGTCATAGATGAAGTATTTACCCGGGTAATACACGTCAAATTTCGAGAACACTGTTTACCCAAATCTCGTTTTTAATTAGGCTTTTATTAAAAAGTTTTAGAGAGATGTGATGCCGAACCGATGAAACAAACGTGACATGTCATTGTTCATCTTTAAGCTAAAGATATTCTTCTCGGCATTATCATGGTTATGTAGTTATCACCTATCAGAATTCAATAATAAAGACCAACAACGTTGAACATGAATATTCAAAATTATAATTCGCTGGCTTGACACACTTCGACGCCAGATCGGGCTAGAGCCTTGCAAAATCTGAAATTCAGGGTATTTGCCACCAGTACAGGCCGTTATCACGCGTCTAACCAGGAGTTGGGCCGAGTCGTTAATCCTTGTGTGTAGGATCCGTGTATCAATCAGATACAATCGCTTGTTTGCCATTAAAGTAACAGAGAACTTGCGAAGATTAAGGAAAGACCACGGGCTTCGAAGTAAACAGCAAAGAAAAGGTCGGAGAATAAAAGTTATTCGAATTTGAGAGGTTTCACAATCCGGGAACATGGGTAAATGTAAAGGTATAAGGTCCCAAGCTATTACTGGCCATAGGAGCAGTGGGATGTTAGAGGTCCACCGTGTCTTGGGCGCGGCATATGAGTGGCGGGGCCCAGTCCTCTCCTCTCGCCGTCTTACCTTCCCTGAACGAATCAGGTACCCATTTTACAGTTGGGTCGTCAGAGAGTGTTTTTCCAGTTTTTGGTCTTTGATTCGAAACGCCAACCTTCCACTCCCTACGCTCTAACCGCTCGGCTATACGAGTCCCCTTTGCGTTATCTTTGAAAAAATTCATCCCTTACCGTATCATTTCCTATAACTCCCCCCAACGATCTATCTAGCTTTGGAAACCTAACCTATCTTTAGTCATTGCAAATTCGGCAATTTAGAGCTGTAAATCTTGGCATATCATTACATTAGTTCCGTGTCCTTCCAATTATAATACATAGCCGGGGGGGGGGGGTATCGGCAAATCAATGCTAAAATGTAGACAGTTTTTTGTGCGGACACTTGCGCTCCGCATAATCAATAGGTGGGGGCTCGTACCATTTTATTATACACAATGTAGACTGGCAATGAGATCACAGTGCAAGTCTATACGCCCTGAGGGACTGTGAGCTGAGGGTAGCAGACCAGTAAATAAACTTCCATTGACCCCAATGGTAAATGCTCCCACTTCAAAAATTCGGGAAAAATACTCACAACTCTCCAAGGTGTTCGAGACACACATCAAATTAAAGCTTATTTCATCATCTTTCATTTTCTTTTCAATTTTCGGGGGGTCAACTGATGACTTTTAGGAGAAATTTCCATCTGAAGATGATCAACCCTAAAAATAGTCCTGAAGCCCATCGCCATTTTGAAAAACGATGCCTACACTCCATTGCAAAGTAGACCGCTTTTAGGGTCCAAATTACATCAAAATTACACAGAACTGCAAGCTCCAAGTCCTGTGCACGGTTTCCACCCATATTTTTTACAAACCCTCAAGTTCATGGCCCACAGCATGCTCAAATACCGAAGATTTTGAGGGCATGCAAATCGTGATTTGGCCGGCGCAGGCAAATTCGGACCGATTTACTGGTCTGCACCCTATAGAGAAGCGAGGTTTTGAAAAATTTCTCCAAACCACTTGTACGGCACGAGGAAGGATGGATGACTCATATTTCATCAAAAAATTGCGAGAAAAAAAATCTCTGACTGCGATTTCTGGCCTGAAAACAAGCCCTCTGTTTGCGGCTACCTTACTGTAGGGCGCCCCCAACGGGCGTGAATTGAGTTTTTGCTCCTTCCGACCCCAAATTACCCCCCCCCCTTGTTCGCTCGAAATTGCTGTGATCGGAGGACGGTCCGTCGGCCCTATTCAGATTTTGGGCGCAATTTGTTGCGGAACCGCCATTGGTGACCCCTTTTGAAACGCTGCCCCCCCCCCCAGGTTCCGCCCCCCTGAAAAAAAAACACTCCGCAAACATTTGACAACAAACGGTGGAAGACGCCATTTTGAAACTACAGAGAAGCGAGGTTTTGAAAAATTTCTCCAAACCACTTGTACGGCACGAGGAAGGATGGATGACTCATATTTCATCAAAAAATTGCGAGAAAAAAAATCTCTGACTGCGATTTCTGGCCTGAAAACAAGCCCTCTGTTTGCGGCTACCTTACTGTAGGGCGCCCCCAACGGGCGTGAATTGAGTTTTTGCTCCTTCCGACCCCAAATTACTCCCTTTGTTCGCTCGAAATTGCTGTGATCGGAGGACGGTCCGTCGGCCCTATTCAGATTTTGGGCGCAATTTGTTGCGGAACCGCCATTGGTGACCCCTTTTGAAACGCTGCCCCCCCCCCCAGGTTCCGCCCCCCTGAAAAAAAAACACTCCGCAAACATTTGACAACAAACGGTGGAAGACGCCATTTTGAAACTACAGGTAGCAGACCAGTAAATAAACTTCCATTGACCCCAATGGTAAATGCTCCCACTTCAAAAATTCGGGAAAAATACTCACAACTCTCCAAGGTGTTCGAGACACACATCAAATTAAAGCTTATTTCATCATCTTTCATTTTCTTTTCAATTTTCGGGGGGTCAACTGATGACTTTTAGGAGAAATTTCCATCTGAAGATGATCAACCCTAAAAATAGTCCTGAAGCCCATCGCCATTTTGAAAAACGATGCCTACACTCCATTGCAAAGTAGACCGCTTTTAGGGTCCAAATTACATCAAAATTACACAGAACTGCAAGCTCCAAGTCCTGTGCACGGTTTCCACCCATATTTTTTACAAACCCTCAAGTTCATGGCCCACAGCATGCTCAAATACCGAAGATTTTGAGGGCATGCAAATCGTGATTTGGCCGGCGCAGGCAAATTCGGACCGATTTACTGGTCTGCACCCTATAGAGAAGCGAGGTTTTGAAAAATTTCTCCAAACCACTTGTACGGCACGAGGAAGGATGGATGACTCATATTTCATCAAAAAATTGCGAGAAAAAAAATCTCTGACTGCGATTTCTGGCCTGAAAACAAGCCCTCTGTTTGCGGCTACCTTACTGTAGGGCGCCCCCAACGGGCGTGAATTGAGTTTTTGCTCCTTCCGACCCCAAATTACCCCCTCCCCCCCTTGTTCGCTCGAAATTGCTGTGATCGGAGGACGGTCCGTCGGCCCTATTCAGATTTTGGGCGCAATTTGTTGCGGAACCGCCATTGGTGACCCCTTTTGAAACGCTGCCCCCCCCCCAGGTTCCGCCCCCCTGAAAAAAAAACACTCCGCAAACATTTGACAACAAACGGTGGAAGACGCCATTTTGAAACTACAGAGAAGCGAGGTTTTGAAAAATTTCTCCAAACCACTTGTACGGCACGAGGAAGGATGGATGACTCATATTTCATCAAAAAATTGCGAGAAAAAAAATCTCTGACTGCGATTTCTGGCCTGAAAACAAGCCCTCTGTTTGCGGCTACCTTACTGTAGGGCGCCCCCAACGGGCGTGAATTGAGTTTTTGCTCCTTCCGACCCCAAATTACCCCCCCCCCCCTTGTTCGCTCGAAATTGCTGTGATCGGAGGACGGTCCGTCGGCCCTATTCAGATTTTGGGCGCAATTTGTTGCGGAACCGCCATTGGTGACCCCTTTTGAAACGCTGCCCCCAGGTTCCGCCCCCCTGAAAAAAAAACACTCCGCAAACATTTGACAACAAACGGTGGAAGACGCCATTTTGAAACTACAGGTAGCAGACCAGTTAATAAACTTCCATTGACCCCAATGGTAAATGCTCCCACTTCAAAAATTCGGGAAAAATACTCACAACTCTCCAAGGTGTTCGAGACACACATC
The DNA here is from genome assembly GCA_029964075.1 of Patiria pectinifera. Taxonomy (NCBI): domain Eukaryota; kingdom Metazoa; phylum Echinodermata; class Asteroidea; order Valvatida; family Asterinidae; genus Patiria; species Patiria pectinifera. Next base: position 7,673,441 of record CM057150.1, read on the forward strand.
AAATTAAAGCTTATTTCATCATCTTTCATTTTCTTTTCAATTTTCGGGGGGTCAACTGATGACTTTTAGGAGAAATTTCCATCTGAAGATGATCACCCCTAAAAATAGTCCTGAAGCCCATCGCCATTTTGAAAAACGATGCCTACACTCCATTGCAAAGTAGACCGCTTTTAGGGTCCAAATTACATCAAAATTACACAGAACTGCAAGCTCCAAGTCCTGTGCACGGTTTCCACCCATATTTTTTACAAACCCTCAAGTTCATGGCCCACAGCATGCTCAAATACCGAAGATTTTGAGGGCATGCAAATCGTGATTTGGCCGGCGCAGGCAAATTCGGACCGATTTACTGGTCTGCACCCTATAAGGGGAATAGGACCCTCTTCGGGTCACTCACAGGCCCGGAGATGAAAGGTTTTTTTGTGCCATTGTTAGTGTAAAGTGAAAAACCGGGAAAGTAATTATATTGATCCATGATGAGTGTCGTTATATATAGGGTAGAAAAAGGATTTGTGTTTTTTGATACATGTTGAAAAGTGGCACTCCCGATTTCCCCACGCTCTAGTCGAATTTCCAATGAGCATTACAGCTGGGGTTCGCAAGCTTGACCTGGCCATGGATGTATACAGATGGAAAGATATAATCTGGCCACCCTGTGCACAAACCGTGAGACTGGTCTGAAAATTTCTAGGTGTTTTCTCAGTAAATACTTGAATATTTTCCCTGCTAAAAATACGTTCCTCCGTGATCTAGCCTACATTTGCCAAGGTGCTGGCGGACAGTACATATACAGCGCGGCAATCGCATTGTAGTTCAACAACCGTTTGTTGAAGTCGGCAGGTGAGTTACTCGCAAATGCTTGTTTTGAACAATGAAAATAATATCCAGTTAAAAACTTACCTCTGCCATGGCGGATCGGGTCCTAAGAATTGCACGCAGCTGATTCTTTTAAACAATAAGCACAATGCCCTTCACCTTACGTTGTAATAAGCTTCTAGGTACACAAAAATGTATCGCCAACAACGAGTAATACGGCATGTGCATGTAAACTCATTGTACACATAACGTTGTCCGCGTGTTTGCTCCTCTTGTTACAATGTTGTCTACAGATATGACTGTGAACAAACGATATTGGAACTATAAAACGCATGGTGAAAATCCCCCCACCCCCCACGTGCAACGGTACAGTGCACCTGTTAAACTGGTGTTGCCTGGCGTTAGCATGCGCACTATCAAATCATATCACGCGCCTGCATCATGCATTCGCGTGGCACTTGCTCGGCCCTTACACTGGAGACCTTACCTCCTGATGAGGACAGGCCCCGGCCGAGATTTTTTTCCGTAGATGGGTTACTCAAATGTCATGCATAATTCAGTTTTCCTTTGAATCGTTGCAATACACTCGTTCTCTTTAGTAAGTTCCCTTTAAAATTAATATTACCCCAACGATAAATTCAGAGAAGAAAAAACAGTCGATGAAAGCCAGCAGCGACGACGTGGATTCGAACCAGGGATCTTTGTAGCTCGGGGCCGTATCATATTAAGTCTGACGCCTCATAGGTCCGACGCCTTTTAACTTAAGTCCGAAATTTTTGACTTATGAGGCGTCGGACTTATCAGGCATAAATTCCGCCTCATAGGGTCCGGCTCCTCATTAGTCCGATAATGGACAAACGTCGGAGCTACTGGCGTCGGACTTGTGAAGCGTCGGACCTATGAGGCGCAATAAATATATTTTATGCCTCATAAGTTCGACGCCTGAAAAACTTATCCGAATTAATTTCGGACTTTAGTGAGGCGTCGGACCTAGTATGAGGCGTCGGGGTTATGAGCGGACCCCCTAGGCTCATCACGCAGTACTAGGCTACTGTGGTAGCTCGACGACGTCCATGCTTAAAAGGTAGCTGGTCTATTCATGAATAAACATACTGGCCCGATCAACTTAGCTATAAAAGAAATTCGCGTCCCGGCCTCAAAGCCTCTGGAACTTCATTTAATCATTGGTTGCTTTTTAACTGTGACGTTCATCCCTTTCTGTACGCTGATATTAGCTTGGATCACAAGTAAATCATCATTATAATCACGTGTCGAAAAATCTTTTGTATGTACGTTTCTTGTTTACTTTTATCTCGCAAACTCTTGAGGGCGCTCTCCATGTGTTTTACGAGCCTTTGTTTATGCCGATGTGGATGTGTTGACTTTCTAACAGTTTTGAGAAACGCTTTTCCGGATGTAAATCTTTGATGTGGATCAAGAATAGCCAGTAACATAACAATGAGTTCTGTAAGATTTTGTAAATGCTTTGGTTGTTTTTGATGTTGCAAGATAATCGCAAAAGCACCCGCTCATTTTTGTTTTTGTGAAATGGAACATAGGTTGCCCAGTTTCCGGACAGTTAATATGTGATGTAATTTATTTCAGGACTTAGAATTTTTTACCGTGATGAATCTTGGTCGGTCCCATGTTTTCACTGTTCTTTTGAGTTTGTAATTGTATTAACAAGATGGGCATCAGACAATGCAATTTCAGACTTTATTTCCCTTTAAAAAAGTTCAGTTTTAAAACCAAAAAGAAGTAGGCCTATGCCTAGATGGGTTTCAAAGATGTGAGACTGGAAAAAATGTGAGACTGGTTCACGATTAAATAAACTGCTTTTTGTTTTTGTCTTACTTTTTTTTTAATTTTAGGCCTAATTTTGTGTGAAATTTGGTATGCATATTTACGTTGAGTGCATCGTCGTGCTGGCCATCTTTTTTTTCCGCATGTTGTCATTTATCATCTTTTTACTTCGAAATGTTCCCCCCCCCCCCCAAAAAAAATAATTGGATCATTCTCCATTTACAATCCGTCGGTTTTTTTTTTCAATTTGCAGGATGACCTGTACACGGTCAAGATTGAGCCACTGACCAGCGGCCCGGAGGTAGTGGTGGTGGACTCGGAGCCCCCCATGAGACGAGTCTTGGATCATCATCATCTCCAGCAGCAGCAACAGCAGCAGCAGCTGGCAGCGCGTGAGGAAGAGCACAAGCTCAGGACCCACTATCTCCTGGCAGGGGGACAGGACACTACCGCGGGGGGTGCGCCTGTACCTGTGCATGTAGGTTTGGCATACCTAAAGCCAGACAGGGCTCTGGAGTGCTCTGTCAGGCCCACTTTACTCACAGTTAAGCCAGCAAATTTCTCCAAAATTTCCACTGGGGCAAAGAAAATGTCCTCAGTATTTCACCAACCAAGTTTGCAGACTCAATTCCATTTTTAAAGGAGACTTTTCTTCAATATTTTGCACATGAGAGGGAAGTCAAGTGATTTCAAAATGGGGCTAAATACTAGACTGGTACATGTCCAACCATGGTCCAACTATTTGAAAAGATGACCTCTTCATTCAGTGTCAGTAGTCTGGTGGCTTGACTGTGGAGAAATGTGTAGTAAATTGAGACTAGTTCCCGCTTCATGCCACATGTTTCTTAAATTCTTTTGGCACTGTTCATTGATGCAGTACTGAAGCTGTGTTGGTCTGGTTGTTTTAGGTGCCAGTCTATTTTCTTGTTTTGCATGTTTTTAATACCTTAAGTTTTGGGACTCTCATACACAGTATTGAGAGTCCCAAATTTTCGGACTAACCTAAAGCCCAGAAAAATAAAGTCTACGGTTTCTAGTCTGCGCGCGCATGGCCGTAGCCATGTGCATCGGCAAAATTAACAGTTTTTGTTTTTTCAATGTAAGGTGATATCTCAAAACCGCCATACTCACTGGTTTGATCAGAATCCTGCTGCTGCACAATTTTAACATGTTTTTTCTATGGGGTTATGATCAAGTATAAGCTTTATTTGGCCTCTCTGGACTCCCATCTATTTTGCACTGAATTTAGTTGGGCACCATTTGCAGACGGTATTGCAATTTTGTTATTGTGCATCTAGAAGCCAGACTGAGGGAGCGATGGTCGTGTATCTGGAACCTGTAAACACTTTTTAGTTAGCACAGTATGTAAGGGAGCAGACTAATGACCAGCCTGGCAGCTCATGCACGTTGTCGATGTCGCTGTATGGTCTGACCACGTTACTGTTTTCTCTGATTTTTGTCTTGACTATCGAAATTTCCCAAAGAATGTTTGTGTCGATCGAGATCATAAGTGGGTGCAGAATTCCCAAGCCTTATGGCCTTACTGAGGTCACCTCAAGCTCAAATCTGAAGGATATTTTTGAGAGTTTTAAGGGGATTGAAGCGTCATCTGCAACATCAGCGGACATTTGAAGAAACAAAGTAAGGGAAAAAACAAAAACACTCACATCGCCACACCGTTTTTGGGGCAAGCTTCATACCAGAAACCGGAGACTTTTTTGGGGGCCTAAAGGCTGGTTCATTCTCAGCTCGAATGTGAAATTGTGACGTTGCGGCAATTTCTTCGTGCTGCAATTTTGTAGAAGTTGAGCACATTTCAACTACAGTGAAGTTTGCAGCAAATGCTTCTTGATGTCAAATTCGTTATGCATTCACATTCACGTGAAGTACGAACCAGCCTTTATGCTACTGAAATTCCAAGTCGTTTGGAGAACAGTCTTTTTTCCCCCTAATTTTATTAAAAATGTAAGGTTAACTCCTTGCCCTGGTCACTGCACCGCCTATAACTGTCCTGCCTATCACTCCTTATGTCGATCGAAACTACAGGGTGAGTAAAAAAAAACAGAACCCAAACCCAATAAAAAATATGTCATATTTAAAAAAAACTATGTAGCACCAAAAATAATAATGAATGGAGAGACAATTTCATAAGCTACTTTTAGATGAAAAAAATACTGAAATTGCTCAATCCGTTCAAAGAATATCACCATTTAAACACAATGACACTACATTGTATAACCTGTCTCGTCCAAAAAAAGCAATTCAGTATGTGTTTTGACGGTTTGGAAAAACAAAGAAAATGACACAATACTTGTTTCAACAACTGTCACCAACTGTAGTACACAATATTTTTATTAACAACCCTGGTTAGGCAAACAATATGATTTATTAAAAAATGCGTTTTTTAATGGACGGGCCTTCAAACGGATTCTGTTGACTATTTTTAACGTTCAAACTGAGTTTTTATCGCTGGTGATGTTTGAAGACAATTGCGATGACGATTCTTAAAATCGCATTTATTTGGAGGAGACAGGTTTTAGGTCATTGTGTTTAAATGATGATATTTTCTGAACGGATGGACCAATTTAAGTGATCTTTTCATCTAAATGTACCTTATGAAATTGGCTTTCTAATCATTATTATGTTTGGAGCTACATATTTTTTTAAATATGAAATATAATTTGGGGGGTTCAGGTTCCGCTTTTTTTTTACTCACCCTGTACCCAAGCACTAGGTGTGGTGGATTCATCATTCAATAAATACAGTGGGTCTAAAAAAAAAGTAGCATTCAAGCCTTAAATATTAAAGATACTAGCACTCTCTTTTTGCAAAACCTAGGCCCAAAAAAAGTTCTGCTTCCGACTACATGGCATTCGAAAATAGGATAGGTAGGTAGGGAATTTTTTTTTGTGTGTACAGTCATATGGAGACGTCTGCGTGTAGTCAAGGGTAAATGGTAGAAATTGATGCTTTGGGTGGTTTTTTTCCCTAATTTTTCCCATAAAAACAATTAGAGTAGGGGCTGTCAGAATAGGGTAGATAGGGAAACCGGAAGCAGAACTTGTTGGGCCTTATCTATAGAGTCTGAAGGTGTAGTAAATACTCTACACAATGGTCTTTATCCCATCTCATTTGAACCCGGTCCAGTCCAGAGATACAGCTAATTAGATGAAAGGATTTGAATTCTAAGTTGGGCCACTTGGTATCTAATGAAAGGCATTCACATACCAAGAAGGTAAAGAAAGTTGCCCAAACAGACTTTGACAGTCTTTGCAAGCTTTACTGTAACTTTTAAACAAAAGGTCCAAATCACACAGAACAAAAATCCTGTCAAGAGTGGAAAAAGCATGATTAAGTTCCCTCAGAAAAAAATGTTAAGTTGACTGCTATGGGTTTTTTCTTCTGAAACGCCCTGTACAAGGTAAAACAGGTGCACCGTGCATCAAGTGTAAAAGTCTGTGGGACCTTGCTGCATTGGGCCAACAACACCAAGTGCATAAACAGCCAATTCTGAGACAGTGAGAGCTATCCATTGAACAGTGCCACAGTTGTATCCTACTGCAGTTGGAGACCACAGACTCTGGGGCAGTTTGGCCATGCGACTTTTGACCTGATGGATATTACTACACATAGCAGGCGTGTCATTTTGACAAGTGTTGCATGTTGCTGCGTTCAGCAGGGTTTCTCGCCAGAACACCCAAGGGGGTTAGGGCTAATACATTAATTTGAGCCCTGACTTTCCAATGATATTTCTCACCTCCACAGTTAAGAAATACCGCCGTCCCGATGCAAGTGGTAGACAACCCTTACGCCAATGGGATGCAGGCCCAGAACCAGCTGATGGAACAGGTTAGAAACCTAGAGACGGAGTTAGCACGGACCAAGCAGGAAATCAACCAACTGAAGGAACTCAACACACGACTCCAACAAGGTATCACATGAAAATGTACTTTACGGTTTTGGAAAGAATTCCATACTGGGCCACCACTCATATTCCCTCCTATAACCTGAAGAGTACCAAAAGTTGTACATCTGATGAAGAAACACCATGTAAAGAGTGCAAAATGTCTTAGTTCATACTGTTACTTTTTCTGCCATGGCCCATAGACTTTGTGCAGGAGGTCTGAGTGGTGGCCTTGTATGGAATTCTTTCCACGTTTTTTTTTTGTTTTTTTTTAATTTCTTTCTTCAAGTTTCTTCCAAAAATGAAGTTCTTTTTTGTTAAATTGATAATCTCCCAGCTATGCAAAATTTGTTCACTTTTGAATGTGGCAGGGGAGTCAAGTAAGTGGAGTGGTTCTTTCCTCGCCTTCCACTACTGTGGCCTGGGTTCGATTCCTGCCTTGGTCCACAGGCGAGTTTTGTTTTCAGTCCCTACCAGATTCTATGGGTTTACCCCAAATCATATCCTACTTTATCAGGGTCTTGATGAGTACTAACCTTGTTTTTCTACTTTGCACAATTGTTTGATTGTAAGGTATTCCAGATGTTATACGCAAGACGCTTCGTGACGAGTTGCGTAAACCCCGCTGGTCAGCCTTGAATCCACAGGACCAAACAGTCCAAGGCAGCGCTGCCTCCAACAAGCCCAGAACGGTACGTCACCTTCTCTAGTCACCCTAACCTTCCTAACTCCATCAAAATCCATCCCCCCATTTTGGAGGATACTGGCAGATAAGCCATATGTACGAAGTCCATCAAAATCCACCAGCGGGAGTAGACATATTCTCATTTGTTTCATGCTACTGAAACCGGAGATAAACGCCGGCCTGATGGGCCACATTGGCTCGTGACAGACTTTACATTTTCTTTTTTTTAACTTTACGCAGGCAAGCAGCAATGCCCAGAAGCGTCACAAGCCCAGCCCCATGCAGCGGGCTGTGCTGAAAGCCCGCGACTCGCCGGCCAAGATGACCAAGAAACTCCTGACGTCTTTCTTTGACCGGGAGACGTTGGCCACCAGCACGCTGACGGGGAAAGGTGGCAAGTCCAAGACACTGACCAAGGCGCAGCTGGATCCCACGGTGGTCAAAAATGTCGTAGGTGAGTGCGAACAAAACCTGAACAAAAGCATTGTAGGCATTTCTGGTTCATAATAAAAAAAAACCACCTGATTTATAAAAGAAAAACGTGCAAGTATGAAAGATGTTTGGAAAACAGGGATTTTGTTGAAAAGCACAGACTACCAGTGTTGTAGTACTCGTACTCGGTACTCGTACTCGAGTATTACTTGAGTGCTTTTTTTGGAGTACTCATACTCGTACTCGAATGTCAAAGTACTCGTTCTCGACATGTCGAAATTGTACTCCATCATTAAAGTACTCGTAGTCGAATAGCAGTACTCGCGGGGAAAATGTTATAGCTTCACTTACCATGGCCTTATTTTATCAATACTTTCAGTTTGAAATGGTTGATTGGGTTGTGGAGAAACCGAGATTTCCTGAGTTTCCTCTCTGCACGTCCGGACAAACACATTTAACAGCTAGCCATGAGTGGGTCTGTATATCAGTCTGACTGGTCCTGGGCCAATTACGCACAATGAACCATTTGCCGTATGGCCGTATTCGGAAAAATGCGAGTAGTCGTACTCGTACTCGGAAGTACAAATACTCGTACTCGGAGACCCGTTCTTGTACTCGGAGGTACAAGTACTCGTACTCATACTCGTACTCGGCAACCTAAGTACTTGGCAGTACTCGGAAAAAAGTACTCGACTACAACACTGCAGACATCTGTTAAAAAAATGTTAAACCCTGATTTTTATTTATTTATTTCTCAACAGACAAAGTCACCGCGACCTTCGGCATCAGCGAGTGTTCGGTCCGCAACGTCATCTCACAGAAGTGCAAGGAAGAGATGATGATCCGACGCAGACGGCTGGGGCTGGACGCGAAGTCAAAGTGAGAGGCAAACACGCCGTTGCACCTCTAATAGGGATCTGATCGTAACTTGGATCGTAGGTATCGGCGCCGGTGTGTGTACGTGAGGCTGTGCCATACTCCATGCAAAATGCAAATCGGTAAAAACAAAATGTTTGGAGTGCAGGCAATCGCAGGAAATTCGACCTAACAGTGTTACGCATGGAAATGAAAAGGTTCATAAAGTTGAAGTCAAGGGCATTAGAACACATTTTTTAAATGTGAACACTTGGAGATAATTTTTAAACAAGAAAAGAAATCATCTTAGAGATATACCTTCAGTGCTGTTCAATAAATTTGATTCTTTTTCTCCTAACAATTAGGAGTGTTTTATTATTTTTAAAAATACACTTTTTCTCCCTGTATTTGTGGCCTCAGCAACCCTCTGAAAAAAAGGAATTTGATTCTGGCTTAGTTTCGGTTTGCGGTAACACCATGTGGGTAATAAGTACTGTTGTGCATATTTTGGGATTTTGTTTTGTCCTCAATGTCTAGTAAAACAAGGGTTATATGGTTGCAGAAGAAATCATTGACGTCTGCCTCCACCAAAGATTTGTCATTTGCTTTCCACGTTATTTGCATTTGCGTTTAGTATGGCACGGCCTTATATGTCGGGTTTCTTGTGTTGGTCAGTTTCGTATCTTTGCGCTCATAAGGAGCATCTGCAAGTGTTAAACACTTTGACCGTTTCATTTCGAAAACCAAGTGTGAATCGTAGAGCTATATTGAATAACTAGAGTGAACTTGTACTCAGCAGTACTCGGTACTCGGAAAAAAGTACTCGACTACAACACTGTGGCACTGACAAAAAACAATTATGTAACTGCCTAGCTGGACTGACGCACACTGAGCTCAGGGGTGTGATGGATGAGAGGGGCAGGGCTAAACCAAAAATATGGTTAAACAGCGCCCTCTCTTGTTTGCGCACGGAGCCCATACATATAGCTCTATGTGTGAACACTTTGGTAGCAATATAGGATGCCAGGTGTTTGTTTTTTTTAAAGACATGACGCTGAGACATGATTGATGCAATAGCTGTTGTTCTGAGACAAAAATCATGTATTATTTATTGTTGTGTCATAAAAATTGCCAGGCAAAAAAAAAATTAAGAATAATTGTGTTTTATCCTTGTTAACAATTTATAATTTATTTCATGTAGTGTACAATGTGTTGTATCAATAATATGAAAGAATTAGGTCAGATTATTTTAGAAAAAAAAATGAAAGTAATTTGGAAAGCATTCCTCGATATGTAGATTTCCAGTTATAATGAAATTAAAAAATCCCATTGAGACACTGTTGTAGGACTCGAGTCCAGGACTCGGACTTGAGTCACATTTTTTGTGACTCGGACTCGACTCGAGTCACATTGGAAAGTGACTCGCACTCGGACTCGACCATAATGAATTGGACCTGAGCTTGGTGACTCGTGACTCAAGTCACGTAATTTCATTAAAAAAAAAAAATAACGTTAGGCCAAAAAAAAAAAGTCTCCGGTTTCTGGTATGGAGCTTGCCCCAAAAGTGGTGCGGCGACGCGGCTTTTTTTTTTTTTTACCTTTTTTTTTTTTTTTTGTGGCTTCAAATGTCAGCTGATGACTGCAAATGGTGCCCGATTAAACTTAGTGCAAATATATGGGAGTCCAGAGAGGCCACATAAATCTTATTCTCGATCATAACCCCATCTAAAAATACGTTAAAATTGTGCAGCAGCAGAATTTCATTCAAACCAGTGAGTTTGGCGGTTTTGAAACATCATCTTGTATTGAAAAAAAAACTTTTTCATTTTGCCGACGCGCATGGCTACGGCGACGCGCGCGCATACCAGAAACCGGAGACTTTTTTTTTTTGGCCTTACGTATTTGTGCGACAAACGTAGTATTCTTTTTTCACTCCATAGACTCCATATACAGTCGAGTCTCGTTATAACAAACCCGTTCGGACCTAGCCCAATTGTTTGTTATCAGAATTGTGTAATAAGAGGAACATCGGTCCCATTCATTGTGCATATAAATGCACAGTCGGGACCAAGGCTTTATGTTTGTTATAACCAGAATTTTGTATTAACAGAGTTTGTACTAACGAGAGTCCACTGTACTCCATAGACTCCATATACGTTACTGTGTCCTCCATTGGTCAAGCATTTTGAGGACTTTGGTTGTGCTTAAAATGCGCCGCCTCATGGGAGGAAAAAAATGAGTGTTAGCAACATACATGTATCTCGGAGTACACCATACGGTTCATTATTTTACATTTGGAGGATCATGATTTCCAACGGTGACATCACGAAAAAAATTTAACAGAATAAGTTAGCCGTGTCTGAATTACTGGGCTACGGATTGCAATTATGGAAGCCTATGGAAGCAGCTGCAGCCACTTTCCATAGACACCATGTTATCGCCAGTCATAGCCAGTTAATTCGGACATGGCTTTATAAAAACTATTTACGATCACCTAAAGTATTGTATTCATTTTAATGATTTTGAGCCTTGTAAATTTATGGGTTTTTAAAATCTCAGTCTGTCGTTTTTAACATTTTTTGATTAGTGAATTTTTAACTGGTTTCTGTGTTGAAAATGATGGTTAATCATGAGCAAGTTAAAATTTTATTGCTTTTTTTTCATATTTTCTTCCTTTTTATTTTTTTTCCTTTCTGGATCAGTAACCATTGAGCATCAACACATCATTAGTATCGTTAGGCTTCGGTGACTCTAAAACAGGATTGAAAATGAATCCATTCCAAACTTGAAATCGCAATATTGGGAGACTTTTGAGACGTTGGTGGCAGCAAACACATCGGTCCTTTTTCCATTGTTTGCGCCACATTGAGCATGCGTGCTTTAGCTTAAACATGGCGAAAACAACTGAAAAGGACCGGTGTGTTTGCTGCTACCAACGTCTCAAACGTCTCCCATTATGACTTCACATTTTGAGGAATGAACTCGTTGCAGCCAGTGGACGAGGCAAAGCTAATGAAGCTGGTACCAGAGTCCACAAAATTCTATACAACTGTTTCAGAATGACTAATCACCGGAATTCTTTTCATGATTCTGTATGTACACATTATCGTTTTGGTTTGCGGTAACACCATGTGGTAATAACTACTGTCGCTTAGTAGTTCTTCTAGAGCTCAAAGCAAGACTGTTCTTGGAAAGATTTCCATATAAGAAGTTCACTAATTTTCCTCTGTATTGACTATCAAGCGCCCAGATAGCAATTTCATGTCATAAAAGTCAATTTGAGCAGTGAGAAAATACAAGCATTTTCTTAGAAAACACTTAAATTTTTCAGTCCACTCTCATAGGGTTTGTACACAGGGTGTTGAGTGAACTTCCTATATGGAAATCTTTCCCTGTTCTTATCAAAACTAAAGCTACTTTACAGACTTAGCGAAAGTTGACAATAAGCAGGAAAAGTTCTTATCAGAACTATAAATGTCTACTGAGTGACAGTTATTTTCACATGGTGTTACCAAAAACAGAAACGATTCTGATACTCCACCATGTGTACACATTGGTCTGGCTTAGCCTGTTCAATTGGCATTATGTGGTTATCCTATACAATAGCACTGCCCGGCTGACAAGTGACAGTGAGGTACTAAGAGAAATATAGGCTGGCCCTCTGGGACCAGCAAAAAGTTACGGAAGAATCGAAACCACCACCGACTGTGAGCAGAATGTACAAATATTTTAGCGAAGTTTTCTAAACTTTGATTGTATGTCAGGTTTTCGTGTTGATGTTTCACATGTATTTTTATCTCATTCAAATTAAACTCAATAGTTGGCGGCCAATTTTCAGTTAAATTATCGTCTCTTAATAGCCGCACACTCAACGTTTATTGTTGTTCAAGATTTCTGTCTAACTCTCTGTGTTTGAAAGCCTCGAGTAACTTAAAGGGAATGTACAACATTTGCTTTTGCTGCAATTTTCAGAAATAAATGGATTTGGAGGATTAGAATGTTATAGCAAATATTGTTACACTGACTTGTTTCACGTTTTGGGCTTGTAGATGCTGGAAAAACCAAGAAAACCAATCATGTTCTTGGAGTCGCGGAATAACTAATCATACAATATTAGGAGCAGTTTTTAAAAAAAGCCAGTTTTCTCCAACGCTGGTCGGCCAACCAGTGTTGGAAAAGTACCATTTTTGAAAATGACAGCACACCAGGAGCCAAAATTTTACAGGATGCTTTAGACTGTCATTCCCTAACAATCTAGTAAGGTATTTCGTGATTATTTGATCATTTCATTTTGTGATGTTTGCAAATGTCGTATCTTCCCTTTAAATTATCATCTTTTAATAGCCGCACACTCAACGTTTATTGTTGTTCAAGATTTCCGTCTCTCTGTTTGAAAGCCTTGAGTAACTTAAGCAGTGAACCAAGATTTTCAATTGTACATTATTTCCTGAAAAGAATTTTTTTGTCAGTATTTCAAGTGTTCAAAATGACTAAGTCAGGGAGAGTGTGGCCTATAGGTTAGGGTTCATGACTCATGATCAGAGGGTCAGGAGTTCAAATCTGTTGTATCCTTGGGCAAGCCACTTCACCCCCACTTGCCTCTCTCCACCCAGGAGTGTAAATGGGTACCGGCATTAGCTGGGAGTATTCTGCGATGGACTAGCATCCCATCCAGGGGGAATAGAAATATTCTCCGTTGTTTCATGCCGAGGAAACTGGAGATAAATGCCGGTCTAATGAGCTATATTGGCTCGTGACAGCCTTTACTTTTACTAAATGACTACCTCCCCCAAAAAAAGTCAAACCCCCTTGGCATTTTTGCGACACGGACATCAAAGTTCAAAATAAATAAAGGGCTGTCAATACAAGTTTTTTTTTCTAATTTTTAATTTATTAACAACTTTCCAACTCTGTACATACATCTAGTACATGTGCATAGTTATTAAAACTTTACTCAATTAAAGTTTTCGAACATTCTGTTTGAAAATCCGGTATTTTTATTGTGATCTTTGATTTGTCATTTTGTGTATTACAGAAAACGAATCTGTACTGTAAAGAGATTATTGTGGTTTTGTCTCAAAAGTGTTTTTTTTTTCTTTTCGTTGTATTTTTCCCTTTCGAAACTTTGTACTGTGTGTAGTTCATACATGTAGGTATGCATGTATTTGTAGTCAGTATACAACTTTATGGAGTTTTAGCCCCCCAAAAAATGTATCTTGGAAGAAATGTTCTAGTTTTCATCAGAGTTGGAATTAAGTCAAGTAATAGTCATCCAGTCTCAAAGTGAAGTGCCGTGGCCTCGTGGTCTGGAGCATTGAATTCGTGGTCTGCGGGTAATTCCGCAGGTTGTGGGTTCGAGTCCAGCCTGGGGTTATGGTGCGTGTGCCCTTGGGCAAGGTACTAAGTCACTCATTGCTTCTCCCTTCACAGGAGCGAATGGGTACCTGTGAGGGCAGAGAGGATTTAATACTGTGATTGATTTTAGCTGCTTTGCACCGAAATGGCTGCATTAAGCTGTATTTATACTCCTCACTCCTCAGGAGCTGAGACTGCTTATTGGAATGTTTCATTTAGTCAGGCAGATTGGTGCACAATATGATGGAATTGTTACTTTGATGATAAAAGTATGAAATTCCGCACAAAGTCAGAGTATGTCATGGGAAAGATATTTGGCTATATAGGGCCATCGCAGATTTGTCCTTTGAAAAAAATATCATAGAATAACATGCAATGGCTGCCATTTTGAAAAATTCCAAAATTGCTTGCTATACTATGGTATTTTTTTTCAAGGACAAGTCTGCGATGGCCCTATAGCCAAATGTCTTTCCCATGACATACTCTGTGTGCCAAATTTCATGCTTTCTTCATCAAACTGAACAATCTTGTCACCAATCTGCTGTACTAATTGGCCAAATGAGCAGGGTAATAACGATGTAGCGCCTTGAACACCAATAATGGTTGACATATGCGCTTTACAAGTACCCATCATCATTATTATTGAATTAAGTAAGCAATTGTGACAATGGAATTCCTTTTTCATCGGACAAGTTTGTGAGTTGACTCTTTGATTGAGTTTGTTTCCCATATGTTCAGTGTTCTTAGTGTCTCTCGTCGTACTTCATTTCAGCTCAGTCAGTTAATTGAAATAAACGAGACTTTGAAACTTATTGATCGTGTGTACTCTTGTTATAAAATTATATTTATTTGTTTATCTTGTAATGTTGTTGTTTTTTGTCCATCACATTAATTTTACACAACTGAATAAATCCCTGTCATCTGAAGCATTGTGGTCCAGCGGTTACGGTGTTCGACTCGTGCTGTGGTACGTGGGTTCGAACCCTGATGGAGAACATGGTGCTTGTGTTCTTGGGCAAGGCACTAAACTACGATTGCTTCTCTCCACCTAGGAGTATGAATTGGTACCTGTGAAGATAGAGACCAGAATGCGCTGATCTCGAGCTGCTGCAGAAAAATGGTCTCACTCCTGACGAACAGGGAAAATAATTGTAAAGCGCTTTGAAATCTTAGGTATAAGTCCTATATAAGCACTTGAAACCTTGGGTATAAAGTGCTATATAAGCACCACATTATTAATATTATGTCATTGAATTATTCTTCCCATTGCAAAAATAAAAATTCCATTCCTTGGTCAAAGGAATTTCCATTGCACGGTCACACTTTTGGAAGGGCTCTGAGCAATCAGATGACGAGGATTCATTCAAGTGTTGTATAAAACAAATGTTTCACATTCGTGCAAATGGAAAGAATCAAAGCCGAGTTGGAATGGAACATTCCATCTGTCACCTCATGAAATTATTCTTACCATTGCACTCACAAATATTCAATATTTGTATAATATTCATGTTTTATACAGGTAGAACCGAGCAGTGAATATTTATTATATATCCAATCATACTTTCACTTGGGGGCAGTGTAACTTAATGGTTAGGGTTTGTGACGCATGATCAGAGGGTCAGGGGTTCGAATCCAGCTGCTGGCCTTATGTTTCACCTTAATTTAATTCATAAAAAAATTTCAGTCCCGCATAGTACAGTAGTGGTCAATAAAAGAGACCAAGGATGTACATGTATCCTCAATGTACACGTTTTCGAGGGTGTAAGGATTTATTTCAAGCAAGAGAAGAACACCGACATAACCTTCAGTTTCCATTTTTTGGGGCTGGCGGTGGAACAGGTACCGCACACACAACAAATCAACTGGTTGTGTGGTATGAATCTGCGCGTGTGCGTCGCTACAAGTTCAAGCCTCGAAAACTTGATGCCTCAAAAGCAGGTACACGGACGATACATGTGAGTGAACTCTGAAATTTTTGCCTAAAATTTGAAGTAAAGAGAAAAAGTACATAAATACATGTACTGGTATATGGTGCTAATATGTAATTTAGAATTTGAAAATAGCCTGAAATTAGGCAATGAAAAACAGTCACAAAATGCGTTTAGAATTGTAGAGTAATGTTTTCAAAGAGTCTGTACAGTAATATACAAATCAAACACAATTTCTTTAATTCCCTAGGCATTTTTGCTAGAATGCAACCTCCATCCTGCAAAATCCTCCAACTGCCTCCATGTAACAAAAATTGCATATACATGTAGCCTCAATCCTCATGAGTCATCCGATATTTCTTGAATGTGGTCCTTGGAGGGGTGACCATTGCCTCAATCCTGCAAAATCCTCCGGCAACCAATGTCAATATGTTGAGGCAGAGCCAGTGACATCCTGGAGCAGTGCCGAGGATTTCAAGTATAATATACCGGTAGGCCTAAAATTATACACGTCTGAGCATAAAAAACACAAGGTCCGGCCCAAGACCTTGACACAGTGCCTCCTGTTACGACCAGTAATGTAATAATGGACCAATAATGTAATACCGACCAGCAATGTAATAAAAATTTACCAGTAATGTAATTATCGTCCTTCAAAATTTGCCACACATTTTTGCCATATGTACATGTAGCCTCAATCACTCAAAATCCTACATTTTGCAAAGAGAATTTTGGAGGATTTGGGAAGGTTAGGGTTAAATAATGGCTCCATATTATACACAACTACATGTACATCTACACATTTTTCTGAGGGACCTGGAAAAAATATTTGACCCACCCCTCCCCGTCAAATATCTTGAGAAATGAGCAAAATCTTTCATGTATGCACGGCTTTTGCAGTCCAGATAGTTCTAGACCAAGTTATTTGGGTACTTGTAAAGCGCACATATCCACCATTATTGGTGCTCAATGCGCTACATCGTTATTACACTGCTTATTTGGCCAATAGTACAGCAGATTGGTGACAAGATTGTTCAGTTTGATGATGAAAGCATGAAATTTGGCACACGGAGTATGCCGTGGGAAAGATATTTGGCTATAGGGCCATCGCAGACTTGTCCTTCAAAAAAAATACCATAGAATAGCAAGCAATTTTCGAAATTTTCAAAATGGCGGCCATTGTATGTTATTCTATGATATTTTTTTCCAAGGACAAATCTGCGATAGCCCTATAGCCAAATATCTTTTTCATGACATACTCTGACTTTGTGCGGAATTTCATACTTTTATCATCAAATGAACAATTCTATCATATTGTGCACCAATCTGCCTGACTAAATGAAACATTCCAAAGGCAGTCTCAGCTCCCGAGGAGAGAGGAGTATAAAATACAGCTCAATGCAGCCATTTCGGTGCAAAGCAGCTAAAATCAATCACAGTATTAAACCGTCTCTGCCCTTACAGGTACCATTCACTTCTGTGAAGGGAGAAGCAATGAGTGACTTAGTGCCTTGCCCAAGGGCACACGCACCATAACCCCAGACAGGACTCGAACCCACAACCTGCAGAATTAACCGCAGACCGCGAATTCAATGCTCCAGACCACCAGGCCACGGGACTTCACTTTGAGACTGGATGACTATTAATTGACTTAGTTCCAACTCTAATGAAAACTAGAACATTTCTTCCAAGTTGCATTTTTGGGGGCTAAAACTCCATAAAGTTGTATACTGACTACAAATACATGTATACCTACATGTATGAACTACATACAGTACAAAGATTTGAAAGGGAAAAATACAATGAATAGAAAAAAAAACACTTTTGAGACAAAACCACAATAATCTCTTTACAGTACAGATTTTTCTGTAATACACAAAATGACAAATCAAAGGTCACAATAAAAATACTGGATTTTCAAACAGAATGTTCGAAAACTTTAATTGAGTAAAGTTTTAATAACTATGCACATGTACTAGATGTATGTACAGAGTTGGAAAGTTTTTAATAAATTAGAAAAAGAAACTCAGATTGACAGCTCTTTATTTACTTTGAAATTTGATGTCTGTGTCACAAAAACGCCAAGAGGGTTTGACTTTTTTGGGGGGAGGTAGTCATTTAGTAAAAGTAAAGTCTGTCACGAGCCAATATAGCTCATCAGACCAACGTTTATCTCCAGTTTTTTTGGCATGAAACAACAGAGAATATTTCTATTCCCCCTGGATGGGATGCTAGTCCATCACAGGTTACTCCCCAGCTAATGCCGGTACCCATTTATACTCCTGGGTGGAGAGAGGCAAGTGGGGTGAAGTGGCTTGCCCAAGGATACAACATATGGCCAGCAGCTGGATTTGAACCCCTGACCGTCTGATCAAGAGTCATGAACCCTAACCTATAGGCCACATTCTCCCTGGGTTAGTCATTTTGAACACTTGAAATACTGACAAAAATTTCTTTTCAGGAAATAATGTACAATTGTAAATCTTGGTTCACTGCTTAAGTTACTCAAGGCTTTCAAACAGAGAGACGGAAATCTTGAATAACAATAAACGTTGAGTGTGCGGCTATTAAAAGATGATAATTTAAAGGGAAGATACGACATTTGCAAACATCATAAAATGAAATGATCAAATAATCACGAAATACCTTACTAGATTGTTAGGGAACGACAGTCTAAAGCATCCTGTAAAATTGTGGCTACTGGTGTGCTGTCATTTTCAAGAAAAATGGTATTTTTCCAACGCTGGTCGGCCGACCAGCGTTGGAGAACTATAATAAAAATTTACCAGTAATGTAATTATCGTCCTTCAAAATTTGCCACACATTTTTGCCATATGTACATGTAGCCTCAATCACTCAAAATCCTACATTTTGCAAAGAGAATTTTGGAGGATTTGGGAAGGTTAGGGTTAAATAATGGCTCCATATTATACACAACTACATGTACATCTACACATTTTTCTGAGGGACCTGGAAAAAATATTTGACCCACCCCTCCCCGTCAAATATCTTGAGAAATGAGCAAAATCTTTCATGCATGCAAGGCTTTTGCAGTCCAGATAGTTCTAGACCAAGTTATGATCGAGTAAGCCCAGGGGTGTGAGTGACCACTAATAAAAATAGCTGAAAACAGCTGAAAAGGTGTAAAAAAAGCTGATATTTGGAAATCTTCCATACTTTTGTACACAGCAAGTGAGGGAAAAAAGCTGAAATCCAAAACAAAAAAAGCTGAAATCAGCTTTAAAGCCGAGATTTCATACCCCTGTGTAAGCCACTCACAAAATTCTGAGTGTCACTAATGTTCCGAGTTCAAGAAATACTCCCATTTAATGGTCTCTCACCGAGTGACCTGCCCTCCCATCAAATGTCGCTGTCACTCAGCAAAATTCAATCAGGCAAGGTCTCAGTCCAGACATTACGTAGTTCAAGGCTGGATTATGATCGAGTATAAAGTCATTCACAAATTCTCTAGCATCGCTCAGGTGCCTAATTCAAGGAGTGTTGCTGCTCCATGGTCTTTTTCCGAGTGACTCGCCCCTCCTGGACAACATGTGTTGATTTCTGAGCAGAATTCCACCACGCAAGGGTTTCAGTTCAGATAGTTGTTGGATGTGTTTGAATAGGTCACTCATAAGCTTTACTAAAGTGCGTTCAAGAAATATTCCCGCTCAATGGTCTCTCGGCGAGTGACTTGCCCCTCCCTATCCAACGTCTCAATCACCGAGCGCTCCGTGATCCGTTCGACTCGCTCCGCGATGACCCTCTCTAAGCGGAACTGGGAGACAGGGTCCAATGCGATGATGACTCTCTGCGGCTCCGCGATATCGTCCTGCGGCACCAAGCTCGCCTCCGCCGGGAGGGATGCCTGAAGTGGGGGCGACGAGTCCACTGCCCGTGCCTCGCTCTCAGCCTGGAGATCTTCCCTTAAGTTACTCAGCTGAGTGTTCAGCTCCTTGGCCATTACCCGTGCAGATCTCTTAAGCGGCGATGCTTGCGACTTCTCCGTTTTGACCCTGCATACCTGTTGGCGGCGCCTGCGGTACGACGGCCTTCCCAGCGGCATCACTTTCCCCTCCGGCGTCACCTTGCAGACTTCCTTGATCATTTCCGCCTCCTGCACCTTGTCCGGGTGGAAGCTGTGGTAGTGCTTGACTAGGTCCTCCCGACGGTTACTCTCGGCTTCGCAACAGGCGCAGGGGAACCGGAACCCCAGGTGGTGGTTTTTGACGTGGCGTCGCAGGTTTGAATAGAGGGTGTACTTGATGTTGCAGTAGGCGCACTGCAGGTCTGGCCTAGAGGGCAGGAGCGCTGACAACATCGACTCTGAGATAGGCTCCTGGGTCTGGCCAAACTGCAACATGGTCCGCTCCAATGCCTCACGATCCAACTGCGATCAAAACAGTGGACACAAGGACAAAATGAAACAATGTTACCATGTTTTGCAACACCGTTTGGCAATGCTCATTTGAATATTTTCTGAGTTTCCCCTAAAATAATTTTTTCTAATGTGCGCTACTGAATTGTTGCCATTTCTTTTCATTATGAGAATATTCCGTTTTCAAAAAAAATCGCTTTATTTACCAGGACTTACTTTACTAGGAATTGAACCTGGAATCTTGTTATTCAATCACACCAGCCTTATCCGCTACACAAGTCGAACGATTGTTGCCAGTAAGAGACTATTTGATGCTAATGAAAATTTAATAAACTAAATATTCATAACAAATTCAATTTTCATGCTTATTTCTAAGAAAACAATTACGTTGACACAAATGACGACCAGAAGAATTTCATGAGTACGGTGTCTTTGGGAGGGCGTAACTCCTGAAGGGAAGCACCTATGGCATTTATTTTTGCACCATTGTCTTTCTCCCATCCAGAGCTTTAATTTGATGTATAATTCAACCATATTTACCAAAAAAATTAAAATGGTGTAATACAGTCGTTTGACCGGTTCCGCAATCGCAAATCGTCTGAAGTGTCTTGTGGCGACAAAACGCACTTTCACAGGAAGCTACCTATCTATAAAGTTGCGCAAATTACTCAACTACCTCATGATATGAATAGTTTTCTGTGATCGTTTGAAAGAGAAATTTTCCAGGACATTTTGTAGAGGTCGGTGCTTTGACCGGTTTCGCAAACGTTTGCCGGTTTCGCAAACGGCGCCCTCTGTGAGACTGGACTGAAAATATTCCTTGTTTACTGGCCAAATCTAGATCGTTTTTGCCCCGTAACCAGCCAAGAAAAGTTGTGGATTATATTTCCCTGTGCATGAGCCAAGATACAGGTCTGCACATTATAATGTTGTTATGGTTCGTTGGATCTTTGTTCACGCTATAACTATTTGACTTGCTTCAATCTGTAACTTCTTCTCATTGTCTTCTCTCCACAGGTTTCTTCAGGCTTGCGAGCTACAGTGCCTAGGGCGCTTTTGAGGAATCCTTGGTTTCATTACCAGAAATTATAGAATAATAATAATAATAATCCAATTAAATGACTTTCTTGCTTTTTGTGCATTCTGTCAATCATCTTGCAATCGCTAATATTTTTCTTTTTTTGTTGTTGTCTTATTCTTATTTAGACACACTCTGACTTTGGATAGAACCAGACACAAACCTTGTACCGAATTGCTCCAGTTGGTTGTTTTTTTTCCTCACATAAGCACAGACCAGCTATTTATGAATTTGAATTAACATTTTCTCCAGCCTCCAGGATCATTTTAATTCCTATGCCACTTAAGGAAGTGACTGCATGGCTGGATGAATTGGAACTGAATCATTGTCTGCAGGGGAGCACTGTTTATTAATATTATTTGTTTATTTAATTATTATTATTTATTTACTTTGGTTTATTCCCTCCCCCTTGTTTTCATTTTCATTTTACCTTTTTTTTTTGGGGGGGGGGGAGTGTTTCAATTTGTTCAGGGTAAAAACACTATATGCTTAATTTTGTGTGCACCAACATCCAGTAGGGGGAACCTGGGGGCCGGGAGGGGAGGGGGAACAGGCCTCAGCAGGCCAGATACATACAGGCCACATACATATTGTTTCACATTCAAATTAAATTTCACAAACAAATTAAAACAAATTGTTAAAAATGTCATAAATCCTATGGCTGTTTCATAGTAATGGCAATTTCTAATTATAATGTCGTTGGAAAGTTAAAGAGAGGGTTCAGTTACTCCTCATACTTGTTGCACATATTAACTCTGTACGTGTATCATGCTTGGGCAACTGTATTAGCAAACCTCATCTACCGTTCGGTGATGCTCTTAAAAGAAAATGTCAACACATTCATCACGTACATCCCGATAACCCTTTCAATATATTGACGTGTGATACCTGCATGTGTAAAATGTAAATGTAATACAAAACTAAAGCACTCAAGAAGCTACCCCTTTTAAATCCAAAATGATACCTGTCACATAAATAAATGGTGATAAATCACAGAAATAGACATGTTCTGTGGGTTTTTCATGCAAAGTAGCATAGTTTTTAAAACACCTCACTTCTCTTTCACATGTACTGGTTAATAAAAATGTATGTAACGCCTTTACATTTATTGCCTTTATGACGCCTGCATGTCTGTTTAATTGTTATACACAAATAATTTAAGCACTCCAGAAGCTAGCACTATTCAAAAAAAGAACTTGTCACATAAACAAATTAATTCAAAGGAATGGTGATGAAGACACAGCTACATGTACTTTCACTATAATATTCAACTTCTTCTTGACCTTCACAGGTAAAACTGAAAAAGATGTGCAGATGGCCTCTTATGGCCCATCAGGAGGCTGGCGTAATCTTCTTTGTCTTTGGCATTGTCTGTATGAAACAGAAATTTTATATAAATCATTTAGTTTATGACCAAGTTGAGACAAAAATTGAGAAATGGTTTATAGTTTTTGACAAATTTTGTGCTCCAAGAAAACAATCAAAATTTGTGTCTCTGTACTGACGAGAGACTGGTCTTCATTATGAAATATTAGTGTACCTATTTTTCTTTTTGTTTAAAAGGGTAAAGAGTAAGGTTAGAACCCACCGAAAAGAGATAATTTTAAATTTACTAAATTACTGGAAATGTCCTTTGGGTTAGAAACACACCTGCGTTTTATTTTCCATATTATTATGCACTATTTTTAATTGTTCCCCACAAACCTCAACTCCTAGCCTGGGCTGACTCATGCACCCTGGATGTGGAGAGTTGTAACTCTAAAATGAATCCAAACCCCTGAGGCACATGGGGTGATTTTTTTTTTAGAACAAAGGAAAAACTTTAGTGGGAATTTTGCTCACTAAGAAAGATTTTTGTATTTTAAATTTTGAAGTCCGAAATTTTTTTTTCTCCAAAACCTAGTGTAGAACCCCTCTGTAGTACAACCCCTCCAGAGTGAAGTTTTTGTAGAAAGTAACACCCCCATAAAAATTTGGAATTGGCCAAAGACAACACAGAGTGCATGTGAGTGTGCCTAGTCACTTTCACATATTTTGGCAAAGTGACCAGACGTATTCACAACAGTGTTCTCTTTTGTCTTTGCCCAATAGGTATGTACAAATGTTTCTTTCTTTTTATATGCATCTCTAGGTTCCTTTATTTCTGTTGTTCACATTTTCATTTACTTGGAGTATACAATCAATGACTTGAGTTGATCAGTTGGTTGAAGGTAAATTGTTCTTTGAATTTGTCAAGTTTACTCTTTTGCCAAATTATCTAGCGATTGACAAGATAGAGATTGACAAGATTGAACTTTGTTTTATGATGCTTAGATATTTTCATTATTGTTTGTATATTCACTTTTATGTAACTTTGGATGAGATTTAAGATGATATAAGTTTGATTAGTTTTTAGCAACTGAACTTTCAGTTATTCACTTCAATTATTCATGGAAAGTTTCACTAAGTTTCCTGGATTTGAGGAAAGTTTGGTGAAAGTTTGTGGAGTTGATAATTTGTATTTCATTCATTCAAGAAACTGGACCATGTATGTTTTTTTAAACTGTGCTAGTAGATTTTAACATTGAATGTAAGTTTCACCATTTAGCCAAGGAAACTTTCATTGCAAGCACTGAGTGTATTTAGATAAGCTGAAGCATGGCCTTGCCACGTTGTGGAGAGCGAATACTAATTAGGCTGGCTAGAACAATGACTTGCTTGTGTGTGTAGTATGGAAAGACCACCTGTCACAGTGTAGGTAGCACTGGAGCAGTAGTATGCCCCAGGCCATTGACTTGGCTGGAGTTGAGCCACGCAGTGGAAAGTCTGTTGCTATAGCAACAAGGGTGCTGGCCAGCCTGAGTAATGTGTTTATCTTTAAGACATGGCAGATAAGAGTTCTGGTAGTTGTGGCCATGAGATTATTAAGTTTCGTTTCCCCTATAGGTTAGATAGTACATGTAGTTGGCCATTAGTTTTAAAGTGATGTTTCTCCTGAAGTTTGATAGTATTGGCCGTACTGATTTAAAGTGTTGTTATTTAGGAAACTGACTGAACCTTTTTCTTGTACATTGTTTGTTTATTATGATGTTTGAATAAACACTTTCACATATTTTGGCAAAGTGACCAGACGTATTCACAACAGTGTTCTCTTTTGTCTTTGCCCAATAGAATTAACGTTACCACATGACAGCTGGGTAACACTAGTGCTATCTGGAAGCTGGACAGAAACAAAATCATTTTGTTTCAATTTTGTTTTCAATTTTGCACTGAACACCCAGAAATGATCATCAAATTCGACATTTTTAAACAAGGATTAATAGAAATTCTCAAAAAAAAAAAAAAAAAATTCATGCCAAAATAAATAATGTGCGCCGCGCTAGGGGGCCGTCATCAACAATACTTGTCAATAGCAGCACTGGTTAATACAGTCACACCATGGCCAGTGTATTGTATAGGCAGTATGAATGCGTTTGCGGAACCGGCCAAACGACCAGCAGTTACTCTGGTGGGTATAGAAAAAAAAATTCAAAGACTTCAAATCTTATATTTGTATGGTGAAATAATGAATAATTTCCGAACAAGTTGCATCTATTGGCATGATTTAATTCCCCTGAACAATCGTGTAGCAGGCCGACAAACATGAAATCACGCTTCCGTGCGCGTTCGATTTCGGCAGTTCGTTAACGGCAAGTGACGGTCGTAGGGGATTTATTTTTAATTGTAAGTGAGTATCCTAAAACTAAAACCATTTTTGAAAAGTAGATTGAATAACCTTTCCATCGGTACCAAATTTTAAGTCCTTGGCGTTTTCGTCTTCCTGAAAACGAGAGCTAGTTTTCCGAAATTGCGGAACCGGTCAAATTGCGGAACCGGTCAATTGACTGTATTGCTAGAGCCTAGACACTGCTAGAGGGAAAACCTTGCTACGCCCCTTCATGGAGGAATGTTCTCTGTTAATGTTATACTAGTTGCAGTGGTACTGATGCTGGCTCCATATCTGCACGTTCATCCGGTCCTCGACCCTCCATAATCTGCGCAGGTAACGCTTGCACCGCGCGCGTTGTCACACACAAATTGAATGCAAGTGCGTAGAAATAGGACCGCGTAGCTTTAGGGGTCTGACGGGGAGCTACCCCAAATATAAATACTGATCCGTTCATTGCTTACGATTTAAAGGAAAACAAGTACTGTGCTGTATTCTGTTTCGTTTTCTTAAAGAAACTCACCATTTTGTTTAGGATTTTCAACGTCCACTAGGCCTACTGGCTATTCCTTCCTCCATGGGCTAATAACACAATCCAGGTTAGGCAGCGCAGGTCGAGCGAGCGGTACGCGTACGGCCGGTCGATCGCATCGGGTCACTTTTTTAGTTTCCTCTTTTACACTACGCCCTCTGTCGGTAGAAGTATGCCAGAAGAGAACAGTGTTGTACTGTGGATTGTACTTGTACACCATTTTGCCGTATTGCTCGTTTATGCAGTGTTCGAGTAAATAATATTTTTTAGATACTATTTAATTAGCCATATGGTAATATCATCTCCTTTTTTTTCCTTTATTTAATAACCTTCCATTAGTCTTCCTGAGATATGGCTGATACAATATGGGTGGATGAAAAAAATGAAAAAAGGAAGCATAGCAGAACCATTTCAACAAAACTTAGTTGTTATTTTTCCCCCAAAAAAATATAATCCCACCTAGATTTTGTGTATACAAGCCACTTTGAATGTTTTTAACCATGCAACGTGGCATGTATAGGCCTTCCCATTGTCTGATTAGAAACCGGTTTTCATAGGTTCCAAGTCCATTGCTCCCAAAGTGGAAACCAGAATATAGACTCTATGCACGGTGCGCCCTCCTGGGGGCAGTTGTTCGTAATTCAGTTGAAAATACGAACCATCTACTCGCGCGAACAGTGGCATAACTGGGGTCCAATTTGTGGGGGGGGGGCACTTAAGGGGGCCTAAAAACACGGGACGGGGAGAGTGGGGCATCCAATGGGGGTTTTTTTAACAATAAAAGGCTCATTTTTGTCTTCCCCAACTTCTGGGTGAGAGGACACAACAAGGAGCACAGGCCTCAACTTCAAGCAAAGAGGGCACACCCCTACCCCGTCCCATTACGCCACTGATTACGACTCGTCCCAGCCAACAGGCGCGGCTGACTGGCAGTGTGTGGGAAAGTCAGTCGCTTATTCGCTCGTACCCCCCGCCCTGCAAACAGTTTGCAGGGCGGGGGTACGAGCGAAAGTCGCTTAATTCTCGGACGTGAAATAATCGAGTCTCTTCCTCGACCAGTGGAATCCTGATTATTGTAACTTCGGGCGCGCATTATACATGTATACATACTGTCCCAATTATAGAGCTAGCTTCTTTACTCGTTTACCGTCCATGTAGCACTATATGAGACCAGTTTTCTTCAGCAGCTGGAGACCACCGCAATCAGGTATGTAGGTGTAGGCCCTCACATATACCTCATACTCCTGATTGGAGAGAGGTATATTATCTTGTCGAAGAACACAAACCCCAAGAAAACTTCACGCGGTTTTTGTTGAGGGTGTGGTTTGTTAAAAATCATTGTTCAATACTCAAGACGACGCCTTTTGTTGAAACTAAAGTAAAACCTGACACTCAAAATGGTTTGTCAAACAATCTTATTTACACGATAGAAACACCTTTTAGCAAATACGTGAAACCACTCTACACTTTCAAATAAATAATGTCTCCGATGGCACTTCCCCGCCACTGGGCAAGGCACTTTTCAGAGTTAACGAATGAAAATGACCTCAAGGGTTCACAATGCAAAATGACGTCACCATCACGCGAAGAAATGATACCATATTCTCTCCAAGTAATGGCCTTCTTCCCCGTTGGAAGATCTGCTGACGAAGCCCAACGCCTTCTTGTAGAACTCTACGGAATGCTTCCTGATCATCTCTTTGGTTGCTCCGAAGCAGCCGTTCCGGCAGTTCTCGATGCCCTTAGCCGGTGGCAGGACGCCGTAGAGATGATAGTAGAACTCACCGAAGGTCACATTGGCCCTGTCGATCGGGTGGTTCTTCACACTCTCCAGGTATTCCTTTTGGAAGGGGATTCGTCCCCAGTCCGTATGCAGCTCCAGGAGTCCCAGGCAAGGCACGCCCTTCTTGGCCGAGGTTACGAACTGAAGGATGTCCTTGTAACAGCGACCCTTGAGATGATCGGCCTGCGTGAAGACGGTAACGTTCGCAAGTTGATGGTAGTTGGTTACGATGTGGTGTAGGAATGAGTGCGACTCGCGCCCCACGTTCTCCAACCGTTCCCAGGCGTACAATTGAAAGGGCGGGCCCCTTTCGTGGCCCTTGTGGTACACGAGGGTGTGGTGTGCGTAGGGCCTCAGCCACTCAATATCCTCGTTGTAGTGAGCGATAACCAACTCGTAGTCCAATGGGATAACCCGGCCCGTGTTCTTCTTAGAGTTGACAGCATTTGGACTCGTGTACGTTTCCTCGGGGACGCCCTGCAGTAATTTGTCCACAACCTCGACCCCTTGCATGAATAAGTGATCTGGATTTGCAACCTCGTATCTCCATCCTCCGAACCTCCCACGGGAATAGATGTCTTTGCTCTGCAACCAAGGTTGTATCGTGTTCAGTATCGTATCCCTTTTGAGTGAAGGAACGGGATGTCCGTAATCCAATCGACGATAGTGCTTGGAGACAACCATATCAGCTGTAATAAACCCGTAAGAGATTAAGGCGTCAATTGTTGTTTTTACCAACTCATTTTCTTTCCATCGCCACGGAGGCCGGCTCGTCATCGGTTCTGCGATTTTACACATAAGCGACCAATAAGCTCCCGCTTTGGGTACAAGGTCATCTGAATAATTGGAGAACATTGTCATGCGGTAGAACGGAGAATCAGAATCCGGGAAATACACCCAAGATTTATCAGCAAGGGTCTTTGGTGGTTGACCGGTGAGGCCAAGGCCTACAATGTGAGTGTGCGTGTACACCAGCTGAGATGCTAGCTCTTGCATCTTTGACAAAGATGAGTCACTGCTCTTGAGAAGGCCAGTAACAATATCCAGAGGCGCCGTAGAAATCAACACATCGTATTCAAGACTGTACTGAGATTTCATATCCTGGCCTGCTTCCACTGTGACTACTTTCTCGTCGATGTTAATTCCAGTAACTTTTTCGTTGAATTTAAACCACTCTCTGGGAAGCCGTCTTGCAATTGCCTCCCAAATGCCACCAGTTCCATTATATTTGGGGTAACGGAAGAAGCGGTTCGGCCCCCACTCTGTATCCTTGGCCTCGATCCCGTTATCCACCTCTTTAATCTTGCTCTTAATCTCCTCAATGTCTGGTACGGAAACCTGCTCCCCAATCCAGGCTGAGTTCATCTCTGTGGCGTTAACAGTCCAGCATTTCTTGTAGTATTTCCTCATGAAGACGTCCGCGAGGCCCGATCCGAATTTCTGCAGCAGCCACTCGTCGAAATTCTCCGGTTTAAGAGTGGTCGTACTTCTAGAAATCTTCTCCAATCCCGACAGGCTTTTCTGCTGATCCCCTTCATCCATGATGTGGATGTTGTTTTGCACGGGGTAGGGGATAAACCTTCTCGTCCCATCCGATCCTTTCATGAAGGCAAACGTCGCCATCGGCCGGTAGTTCCACTCGGGCACTGCTCGGTCAAGGATCCGATCGAAGTAGGTGTATTTGGAGAAGTCGACGTTGACTCTGTTGTCCCACAGAAACCCTTGATCGTCTCTCTCAGACGAGTCCAGGCCGCCTGGTTTGCCTTTCTCCTCAAGGACGGTGATCACGGTGTTTTTAGTTTCCCGCCGGAGATCGTGGAGTCTCTGGGCGGCTCCAAGAGCGGTGGGTCCAGAGCCGATGATGACGATTCTGTACCTCTCCGAGTCCCCAATGACATCAGGGGTTAGGGATGTATTATTTCCTAAAAGAAAGAAAACACTTTTTTTCAGCGGGTATACCAACATTTATCGAGGACAATATGACACTTTGAACGGCTCTGGAACGCTACCACTGTACTGGGGCCAATTTCACGGCGCTGCTAAGCACAAAAAAGTCTGGCTACCGCTTATAAAAGCAGTTTACTAGCCAAAACTCCATGTGATGCATATTGTTCGTGATTAGAATTCAGCTGTTGTTTGCTGAGCATGAAAATCACATGGAGTTTTGGCTGATAAACCGCTTTTATAATCCCGACTTTTTTGTGCTAAGCAATTTGTTTTTGCTTAGCAGCGCCGTGAAATGGGGCCCAGCTGATCGGTATGCGAAGGCTTGTCTTAATGAGGGTGAATTTGGTACCTAAACTAATTTCATTCCCCGTCCAGGAAAGAGTTCCATACCTGGACACCACTTGACACCCTGTGCACAAACCCTATGACTGGTCCGAACAATTCCAAGTGTTTTCTCAGTAAAGGCTTCAATATTTTCCCTGCTTAATTTGACTTTTTAGGACATGTTTCGCTTTCTGATGGCCGATAGGTCACTGCAGGGAAAAAGTAGTGATGTCCATTATGAAATTCTTCCCGATGTGCATTAAAATTGTTGCCAAAGTCGTTAACGCAAGGCATGATTCGAAATTTTCATCATACTTTTTCAAAGAATTTTTCTTCGTTTGTTTTATGAAGTTGTTAGTGTTCAAGTTGCATTCGAAAACCAGGACTAATAAAATATCACCATTATTTACTGAAAGCAACTTCGATTTATAACGAATTCAAATTTGGGAGCAAAATCACAAAAGTCTTTACCCCCCCCCCCAAAAAAAATTAAAAAATAAATAAAATAAAGCATCTCTCGTGATGGCTTGTTGTGATGGATTCTCAAACATACAAAATAAATGATAGTGATAATCTTTTCCTTGTACCTTTATTATCGAAGAACCGCCGAGGAAGAATGCTCGCGTCCCAAGAGCCAAACTCGATCATCAGCGAAATCGCCAGTGATAGCATCAGAGCTGCCAAGAAGACATTTTTCAGACACGATGCCATGGTCTTATCAAGCTCGCAACGTTAGTCAAAACATTCGCAGGAAATTCCCTCATGCTTTGGGTGTCTTTGGATGCTTTTGGATTGTCGCCTCATGTTGAAAAACTCGAATTTCAAGAACAGTTACTTCCAGGCACCTTCAACTTACGGAGGAACCCATGAAATTTAAGCAAATCTTAACACACACAAATTGTAAACAGCTTCTTTCAATATCTATAAGCGACTGGATCCAGAAATCATCCTCCACGGCATGTGCAACATCATTGAAGTCATACAAGAAAGAAATCCTCAAAATTTACAGTCATCGACTGGTGTTTCTAAACAGACAAGTAGTTCCACGCGAGATGCACAACTACAGTTGTTTTGACGTTTTCACTGATGGGATGCATTGCCAGTTGATGGCATACTGATAATGACTTCTTGCAATAAGGCGCAGCTAAGTAGACATTGCTTTGTGTGTAGCATTGGTGCCCAGTATGCATGTAGTATATAGGCCCATGTTTGGACGTCGGTGATCTGAAGAGAACATCATAGCATTTTGTCTTTGAACAAAGCATCCAGCCGGGAGCGACTTGGCGACGAGGTCATTTGGACAATGCGCTAATCGATTGGCGCAAAAGTTAAGCGCATAGTCGCAGATGGTGCTTCAGCAAAGTGGTACATTATGTGCTGGTGTAGTGTAAAATTTGGAATTCAATACGGACTCTTTAGTAATTGTAATGCGCATGCCTAATTGAAGACAATCGGGCGGGACAGTGACAGGTAACGTGTGAGGATAATAGACCAGATTTCATAGGAGTCCAAATTTCATATGACACCGGTACTAGCGAGTAGCGGCCTATTCTGAATGATGCTGATCAGGACCGTCCCGGCACACCGTCTCAGGGGCGGCGGACCTTGCCCCCCCCCCCCCCCATTTTCCCAGGCCAACAAAAGTGCCCCTCTCGCGGTTATAAATGTGCCCCTCGAGATGAAAACAAAACTGCCCCTCAAAACGCACACGTACGAAAGCACATGATTAAGCTACAAATGAAATTGTCTCCTCTCTTGTAATGCAAAACACGTACCCCCTAAAAAAACACAAGTTCCCCTCTCGCATGCATTAACAAGATTGTGCACTTTCTCGAGATGGAAAACTACCCCTCGATTGAATACCCCTCTCGCAAAAAATAATATTGTGCCCCTCTTCAGATGAAAAATTTGCCATCAAAAATAATAGTCCTCCTTTCGCGATAACTTCTAGAGATGGAAAACTGCCCCTCCAAAGCACAATTAGTGCCCCGCTCGCAACAAAGTTGTGCCCCCTCTCTTAAAGATGAAAAACTGGCCCCTATATAAAAAAAAAATAATAATAGTGCTCTTAACGCGAAAAAAATGGTCACTGAACTGGCCATCGAAAGCAACAGTGCCCCTCTCGCGATAAAAAAAAGTTCTCTCTACACAACTAGGTAAAAGAAACACACAGGGAAAGATGGACAACGTATTCATAATTTGTTCCTAATCATAATGGTTTGAAGCGAAATGAACGGGACCATATTCTTTTCCTCCACTTTCATAGTGCCCCTTGCCACCCCCGCCCCCAGTTTGAAAAGCGTTCCGCCGCCTCTGCGCCGTCTTGTACATTTTGTATATAGGCCTAATTATAGCTCCGAAACACTTTTACAGGGGGTCAATATGGTAAATTCCGTGGGATGTCCATGGTTACCGTGGCAACCGATCTAAAAGACTAAGTGATTTGTATTAAAACATTGAAACATGCATTTTTGTGAATCAAAAAGCAAAGCATGTTTTCTTTGCTCGGGTCGAACTTATCAAGAGCAGGTTTAATAAGAAGAAATTCGTGGCCACGCAACCAATAATGCAATGTAGTTGCCATTTTAAATTTGTTTTTTCCTCGGGTTTTTTTTTTGGGGGGGGGGGTGGGGTTTTTTTTAGAGGGGAAGGGTTTAACTGGTGGTGTTCAGAGAAATTCCATTCTTTCTTTCAAATGATCCGATGGGGCCGGCCCAGGCTACAGGATTTTATATGCAAAGTTTTTTATACAAAGTTGTTATACTCAGGCAGAATCAACTGGAAAAGTAAGGTTCAACTTTAAATGACTAACTATAGAGTGAAAGTGCGCATAAGTTTTCGTAGCTACAACTACAACTACTTCATCAGATGCAATGAAGAGGGGGACTTGTGATCCGCCCTTGGTCAGGGGCATCATCATAAAAATAACATGGTGAGACCACTGAGTGAAGCAATAGCCTATTCATTCCTCCATGGTGAGACAAATTTGATAGGCCTATAGGAGAGGGTTACAGAAATGCACTTTATGTTTGTGAATTGACAACTCCCAGAGAGCTGTCGACGGCTGCTCTTGCCAGGTTTCTTTTTATCCAAACGAAAAGCGCGGGACTACTTCACAATGCCCCTGGCACTGATGACGGAGCCGAATTTTTGGGGGAAAAAACATATTTGGATATCTTTATAATCGTACATCACTATTTTTATTGGAAGAGCGAACCGAGTCCAGCAGCTTTTGGATATCAGTCAGTATTGTAGAAATAGCGCCACCACGCGACGTTGGTTTGGGACGGACAACGTGTGGATGTAAACAATTTTTCTTGCTGCTGTTGCTAAGTAATAAGTAAATCGCCCAACTGGGCGCTTTCTTCGTCGAGGACCCATTCATCACTACACTAAATTGGGCTCCCTTTGGGCGAATTCAATCAATTTTGTCGTGTGCACAGAAAAATCAAGATCGCATCGACTGCAGTTGCAAGGGCTGAAAAAAATCTTTCACTGAAGTGTAATTCTAAAAATCTACAAGAATGTCGGATCTTGGCTCAGACTACGACGAAGAGGAACAAGGACCGTATTTAGGGGTGAGAAATTTTGAAGGCAATCAATTAGGCCATTTAGGGCCTTAAAATAAATAACAAAGTAAAATTACAATAGTGCCCAGTTTCCGGACAAAATTTGTAACAATCTGAACAATTTAAAGGGGGATTTCGGCCTGAATTCCCTTTTACGTTTTGGATTGTTTACTTATCCTATTTCAAGGTCTGGTTGAAAGCAAACTAACCCAATGACCTCGTACTGTTCCCGAGGAAGGAAATAAAAAACAATTGACGCTCATTCATGAGGCTACATTTGTCTTACCGTTTTACCTTGTTTCAGAGATGCCTTTTTTTTGGTGTTTTTTAAATCTCACAAAATTCGGGTTTTTCCGGCCGTAAAAAAAACCTGGAAAAAGAGAAGGAAAACTGTGGAAATGCGTTGATTTTTACCTCATTAGCGCTCTTGAGTTTTTATCTTGTAAGAATTGCGCACGTGCGGCAAAACGTTGTTTGTTGAAGTTGTCTTAAAAACAAGCCTTTGTTGTTGCCGAGCCTGCATGCGATACAGGCGGCCAACCTACTTAATTGCACGCAGTATACAACGTCAACGGCAC
The DNA here is from genome assembly GCA_029964075.1 of Patiria pectinifera. Classification (NCBI taxonomy): domain Eukaryota; kingdom Metazoa; phylum Echinodermata; class Asteroidea; order Valvatida; family Asterinidae; genus Patiria; species Patiria pectinifera. The sequence continues at coordinate 7,707,090 of CM057150.1, forward strand.
CTCGCGTGCTGCACTAGCTGCGTGCGGGCGTGTTGTGTGCTAAGCACACAACTTCACAAGGCATTCAGCCTGAAAATCAAGTCTATCATTTAGTTATCGGTGGTTCCCAATGGCAGTGATGTGAATACAAAAAACACCGGGTGCCAGCCATGCTTTCGTCGCGTGCATCGCATAGTGCAAAGGTCATGTACACCGACAGTGTTGTGGAATCGTGCATGTTTCTGATGTTTCCTGTCGAATATTTCGTTGGAAATTCGGGTAGGCAGAATAAATAATAGGAATATGGAAAAATTCAAAGCGATTGAACGAACCAACAGCTTAAAGGCCATAGAAGCAAAAATAAATGGAACTGGGCTTGGCTACAATAAGAGAAAGATGACAACGGGGGCTTAGTGTCGGAGTGGCTTTTTCACAAAAAATAAAGTTCGGTTTTTTTCAAGCAGCTGTTCCCGGTTTTTTCAAGGAGACCCAGTTCCGTTTTTTTCAAGCAGACCCTGAGGCATCTCTGCCTTGTTTACAGTAACTTCACCGAATTTCCACTTCGCCGACAACCACTTCGCCTATTTGCCACTTCGCCTATTACCACTTCGCAAAATTACCCCTTTGCTGAATTTCCTCTTCGCCAAATTACCTGCCACTCTGCCGAATTACCACTTCGCCGAATCACCAAGATGTCTTTACTAAGTGCCCTTGTGCCTAACTGATTTCATCAAGTTCTAAACACTCCCTTGAGTCCTTTTCATAAATCACGAGTTTATCTACCCGTTACAAAGTTAGGGGCAATTCAAAATTTTCAATGTTTTTAAATTTCAATTTTTTTTCCCCGAAAATGTTGGTGGGTGGGTCAAATTAATTTTTGAAATTATTGATAATCGAAATTCACTTTTTTCAATTAAAAAGATAGAAAATAGAAAATAAAAGCTCTTGTGACTTGCCAATTCAACTCTCTGCGTTCCGATTCGTTCCTTTGCCCGCACTGCGTACGGTACTGGTACATTATACATTCGGTAGTACCGCACATGTACAATGGACGTCCATCGGAGCACCATATGCATGGGGACCAGCATAGTATAGACCTTTAACATTTTGATTTTCCTTATTTTATTGACCAAGTAGCTTCTATGGTGAATGTCAAGTGAAAAAAAGTCTAGATTTCAAATTCAGGAAACAAAGCTTTTTAACAAATTTAGCTTGCATCGCTGTGTGGCTCTAATTCAGGAGGATGTCCAGTATTTGAGACACGTTTGTGGGGCTATTCTCATTGTAGAATCACCGATTTTGATGATTGTTTTTGTTTTTTCAGGAGTATGAGGGGGAACGAAACGAGAAAGAGGAGAGGCATGGTAAAGGAAAGGCCACATTACCCAACGGAGACACTTACGATGGCATGTATGAGTTTGGCAAGAGACAAGGCCAGGTATGTGCAGACTTTAGTCCGACCACCTCTGCCGTTAATAGGCTCCCCTTTTAACTACAAGTGCCTGTCACGTTGTCATACAAAGGCATGCTCCACTGATTACAAGCGCCAACTGGCTAAACATTCAAGTTGCATTAACTTCCAGTTCCATTCGTGCTATGTTACACTGTGTGAAGTACGCATGGTTAGGCCCCAAAAAAATAGTCTCCGGTTTCTGGTATGGAGCTTGCCCAAAAAGTGGTGCGGCGACGCGGCTTCTTTTTTTTTTTTTACCTGTTTTTTTTGCTTCAAATGTGTGCTGATGACTGCAAATGGTGCCCGACTAAACTTAGTGCAAATATATGGGAGTCCAGAGAGGCCACATAAAGCTTATTCTCGACCATAAACCAATCTAAAAACACGTTAAAATTGTGCAGCAGAAGGATTCCAGTCAAACCAGTGAGTTTGGCGGTTTTGAGACATCATCTTTCATGGAAAAAAAAACGTTTTCATTTTGCCGACGCGCATGGCTACGGCGACGCGCACGCATACCAGAAACCGGAGACTTTTTTTTTTTTGGCCTTAAGTTGAAATGACGTCACACTATAGAACCAGATACGGTCAGACCGTCATATCATCCGCAAATATCATCTGCTAAATGTCTGATTTCTCACTTCTTGAAAATCGTACTGCTTACAGAACATCATTAATGTAATCTTCCAGTCTTGGACATTACAACTGGTCACTTTTAAAAAAATAAAAAAATAAAACCAGTTTCCCGGTGAACTTACTCTCTGACTCTAGGCCCTGTTTTTGTCAAGCTTCAACTTTGTCTGATCGATTGAAGTCCAAATTTGCATTAGGTCTAATTCCCTTCTAGTGTAAAGGAAGTCGCAAGGAGGATGTAAGCATGGCACCAGACAATAGGGCTCGTTCGATGACGGCCATCTCTGTAGGAGAACTGCAACTGCGTATTTTATGCAATCAAGCACGCACTGCGCAGTGTTGAAATGTTCCAAACACGCGCGCTTGTTGCTCGAAATGTGTTTGAAATACGACGTAGCCGATGCGCATTATGCAAGTTGACGCTCAAAATGCCGATGCATGTGGCAGGTCTGTAGGAAATGACGTCATTTGAACGAGACCTATAGTGATGTCATAAATACATGCATGTTTCAGTGTGTTTATGCAATCTGCATGACCTCGCATGGTATTGCTTGTGCAAGAGGCATGTCAGCGACAGTTGTATCTTGTTTCCTCGTTCACTATTCAGAAAAAAAACTTCCATCACACATTGGAATTTGCATCTGGAAGATTATGAACAATATTACTCCATGTTGTTCAAGGGCTTGCAAAAAAATTCACAATTTTACTCGGATGGGACTCGGGCTCGAACCCACAACCTCCTGCTTACTAGTGAAGACGGCTTACCACTCAACCAGCGAATTCAGTAAAACTGCCAGATTTAAGCGTATGTGGTTCTGATTGGTCCATACAGGGAGTGTACAAGTTCAAGAACGGTGCCCGTTACATGGGAGAGTACAAACACAACAAGAAGCATGGAACAGGAACGTTCATCTATCCAGACGGCTCCAAGTATGACGGTAAGGCCCGGATGTTGGGGATGGCACGCCCCAACTGAAGCATTGGTCCCAATTATAGTTGGGATGGTCCCAAAAATAGTTGGGAACACCCCAACAATGTACTGGGATCCCCTGAATTGTAGTTGGGACCAACTATACTTGGGACGATGCTCTGTTTGGGTGTAACAGAGATTTAGAGATGAGAACTAGTTTGAGGGCCAGAAGTTGCGGGAGGCACGCCCCAACTGAAGCATTGGTCCCACTTATAGTTGGGACGGTCCCAACAATAGTTGGGAACATTCAAACAATATACTGGGATCCCCTGATTTGTAGTTGGGACCATCCCAACTATACTTGGGACGATGCTGTGTTTGGGAGTAACAAAGATTTAGAGATGAGAACTAGTTTGAGGGTTAGAAGTTGAGGGAGGCACGCCCCAACTGAAGCATTGGTCCCTATTACAGTTGGGACTGTCCCAACAGTAGTTGGGTAGACCCCTACAATTATGTTGAGATCACCTGAAGTGTAGTTGGGATCGTCCCAACTATACTTGGGACGATCCCCGTTGGGCGTAACAAAGATTTAGAGATGAGAACTGGGCCACGTTTGATGTCTCTATTCAGATTTTAAATAAACTGTAAAGTTGTTAAATGGAGCAGTGTTGAGGACCCCCAAAAGTGACTAACGACAGCTTCACAGCTTTAATTAATAGTGCACAGCACATGGCACTGGTGCAATCCATTCATACTTATAAAGATCACTTCTAAGGACAAACTCAGTATGATAATACAGTGGAACGTCGCTATACCAGGTGTGTGAAATCTCAGCTTTTAAGCTGATTTCAGCTTTTTGGGGGGGGGGGGTCAGCTTTTTCCAGCTTTTTCCCTCACTTGCTGTGTACAAAAGTATAGGAGATATCCAAAGTTCAGGTTCTTTACACCTTTTTTCAGCTGTTTTCAGCTATTTTTATAAGTGGTCACTCACACCCCTGCTATACCGAGCACCGCTATACCGAACATTCAGCTATACCGAACATCATTCACGGCTCCCAATTTTTGTGTACAAAACACACTGAGCATTGTCGTTGGAAAAGTCAACAGAAGAGCGACAAATTGCTGTTATTTCCCCAACAAATAGTGGGAAAAATACACCCATGTAAGCCCAAAAACTGTATAATTACACCATTGAATAGTGGCACGTGTTTGAAGTCGTCTTTCAGTAACTACGAGGGCGTACTTGGTGAAGTTCTGCTACACAATTGAAAATATTAATGGACACTTTGACGACGACGCGTGTGGTTTGTATGCAACTACACAATAACAATGATCAAAAGAGGGCGCCACTATTTAATTTAATGTGTGAAAATCGCTATACCAAACGATCGTTATTACGAACAATTTCTGTGGATCCCACGATCTTCGTTATAGCGGCATTTCATTGTACAACCTTCTCTCATCCCCCCAAACCACACAGGCAACTGGGTGGATGACCAGAGGCACGGCTTTGGCACCTACACCTACCCCAATGGGGACACCTATGAAGGTGAATGGCAGAGCCACCTGCGGCATGGCCAGGGCGTGTACACCTACAAGGACACAGGCACCCGCTACGTGGGTACCTGGGTGAACGGGAAGCGTGAGGGGGCCGGGGAACTGATCCACGCCAACCATCGGTTCCAGGGCGGATGGATAGGCGATCAGGTAATACGCACTTTCACGGTTATATGTGCCATCTTGTTCATGGGGCAAAAACATAAACACGAGCACATAATTAGAATGAATGATGACTTGGAAGTGCAAAAGTTTTCGATTGATGTGTGTACTCAGCAAATGCGTGTTCTGTTTCTTTTACATAAGATTGCACATAATGAAAGTGCTGATTGGAATACATGTTTTTTTAAAGCTATAGTCCATCATTTGCAGCTATCCGAAAAGTAACTGGCGTAATTATTGTTGAAAAACATACTTGGTTGAAAGATAGTAAGGGGACTAAACTCCCTGTGAAATTATTCTTTCTGGCAAGCTGTCATTTTGAATCAAGGAAAGAATGCCTTTCCAACGGTGCTTCTTAAGACGCACCATAGGAATTGCATGATTGGAATTGCAAACAATTTCGGATTGCGCGACATTGTGTAGCTGCAATTTGTGAACACTTTTGTTGCTTCAAACGAACAAAATGCACAAATTACAAATGATGGACCATATCTTTAATACGTTTGCTCCCTTTACTACTTTTGCTCCCTTTACTACTTTTGATTCCTCTAGTATTTTGCTTACTTTAGTACTTTTGCTTACTTTAGTACCTTTGCTGACTTTGGCCGGTGTCTTCGAAATCTGGCGTATAATCAACTTGTCAGTGGGCTTAGACTTTATTTCAATAATACCAAGACAATTATTTTTTGATACTAAATAAATCTGAATGATTTCAAAATACCGGACCTTCGATCCCAGCGGTATAACGCCTTTAAAAGAAAAACCAAAGGACCAGATACAAATTGGCCAGATCTGAGCTACATGTATATGGATAATTCTTCACTTTCCTTGTGGTCACAGTATCATGAAAATTGTGCTTACTAGTCATCTCGCAGAACCTTTGAAGTTCTGCCCATGCTGCCTGTTTGCAGTTACCCTAACACCACTTAGCTTATTGCATTTTGAAAATGTAATAGTCCACCCAGAAAAGTACCCGATAATACCAAATACTGCAATATTTTTGTGTCGGTATACCGCAGAATCTCAAAATACGAAACCGCCCCAGCCTACTTGACAGAAGAAATGTAAAGCGAACATCACAAATATCATTTCAATAATCTCTCTACACACTCCGGACATAACATTCCAAGAACGTTTATTCAATTTTTTGAGATGATTTTTTTTTCTCTTAACAGCCACAAGGGAAGGGCAAGTACTTGTTTGACATCGGCTGTGAACAGCATGGCCAGTACGTTCCTGTAGAGCAGGTTAGTTTTTAAAGTTCATATGTGCGAATGATGCTGGTGCATGTAAAACTTGATCAGTGCAATTTGAATATACGAATATTCGATCAAGCCGAAGTTAGAGTAATTGAATACTGAATCATTTGAATATGCGCAGCCCTATACATTTTTGTACATCTTCAGACTGAGGTGCTAATTTTGTAGTATTAGAGGAAAATGCAAACAACTGGTAACTCAAGGTTGAACCTCAAGTTACCCCATTAAACCCTTTAAAACCTCACAGTAAACCTCAACGTAAACCTCGAGTTACCGCTTGTTTAAAGGGACACTGGGTCCTGGAACAGCCCAATTGGGCTACAAAACGCGCTTTGAATGAGATGATGTTAATCGGAAATAACATTTAAAAGTGGGATATAAACATCCACACAACAATCCTTTAGAAACTGAGAGTTTTTGTGTTATTCCTGTATTATGCGTGCAAAAACAAATTTCGGGGTCCACTTTTGCGACCCCATAAATTTGAACTGTTTTGATGCTAGTTGTGATTTCATTCGTAAAGTGTTCGCCTTTTGCGGACGTTGAAGAAACCATATTTTTTGCATTGGTGATTGGTCACCGCTGTTCCCAAGACATACAACGTGAATATTGTACACTGAGAACGACACGAAAAACGCTGTCGAGTCCGATGTAAACAACCAGGGTTTTTTCGTCTTTACTCGGGAACGGTTGGACATTAGGTTGGTTTCCTTTCAACCAGATGTTTGAAAAAGGCTAAGTAAACAATCCAAAGCATGAAATTTTCGGGGATTTCATGACCTAGTGCCCCTTCAATTTTGCATTCTCCCCTTACATGTATATAACCTTTGGCTTGTGTGACCAGTAAAGCGCATGATGATCATATCAGATACTTACATGTAACTATGTATACGTTTTGTGCTATCCCATGAGGCATCACATAAAAACAATTCCCCACAAAGAATATATGTCAAAGTTTGCACGTTGCATAAAATGCAAACAAATGTTTTGAAAGACTGGGACACAGTAATTCAAAAGTTGTGGTGAAATTCCTAATTGGGCTCTCAAATGACGGTCTTGTTTCCAGCCGCAGAATGGGGACCAGGAGGACGAGGAGGCCCAGACTGTCACCATACCCAAGTGGCGGGCAGGGGAGATCCGGGCCGTCAGCGAGTACAACCCAGCCGAGGAGCTGGCAGCAGCGGCTGCAGCGGAGGCCGAGGCGCAACAGCAGCAGCAGGCCCAGGAAGAGGCGGAGAAGATGGAGGAAGGGGGCGGGGAAGGGACGCCAGAGGGAGGGGCTGAGGGGGAGGCTCCTGCAGGTAAGGATCTCAGTCTGTAGCGTCTCCAGTGACTGCCTAGAATGCAGAGTCAGGCAAAACACGGAAAGAATGTTGCATCCTGACGCCACTTTTTTATCATATGTTATACAAATATTGAGTGGCTCAGCGTGAAATGGGAGGAATATTATCGCAAGGTAAAATCTGGACTTTTCCAGTTCACTCGGCTTCGTCTCGTGAAATGGAAAAGTCCAGATTTTACCGAGCAATAATATTCCTCCCATTTCACAATTTAAAGCCGCTCAATATTTGTTTTATATAACTGACATAGATCCTTGTCATTTGATATATTTGAACTTTTATTTCAATAAAAACCGGAGGAAAATGTATTTGTCTCTTCCAAACCACCCCTTCACGAAAATGTTTGAACCCAACGCTGTAGCGCTGGCTCTTTGAACAATACGCGCTACGCGCAATGCTGAACGCGCACACCAGCATGCATTTGCACACAAACACCGCGTCATGGAACAAGAATGATCCTAACTGTTCAATAGTATTTCCCATTCCCCATGGGCGGATAGTTCTTTTTGAGCCGTGGCGTGAATGGGAGCAATAACGAATGTCACGTGATGTGAGTCCCACCAGTCAAATAACAAGAATATGTATGTCGATAATATAATATCTCAATGAAGGTCAGTCATTGCAAAAATGTTGACAAGACATGAATCTGGGACTGAGAAACATTTCCAGTTTGGTTAGAAAATCTTTTGAAGAATGCACTCCACTCTCCATAGACTTTGTACACAACCAAAAAAACGTGGCGTCTGGATACTACATTCTTTCCCAAAACACACACACTGCTTTTGATAGTCTCATATGCCTTGGCTATAATTCACTCTACTGGTGGTCTAGCGGTCTTTCACTCCACCAATCATTATATCATGTCAAATTCTCCATTTGAAGTCCAGTATGACCCAGTCAAATGCCCAGTTTTATGAACTAATTTTAATTTTATTTCACGTTTTGTTTTCCCAGAAATATGCGTGATAGCATTGAAGAATTGTCTTGCATATTACTTCATTGAACCCTTATTTTAGCACATAAACAAACTGCAGGTACTTTTCAGAAGTACTGAAAAATAACATTTAACATTTGCGGAACCTTTTTAGGACACATAATAAATTCCCTGGAGTGGAAAGTATCCTTCACGTAAAAATAAACAAGTAAGCTTTAAAAAAAAAAACTTTCAGGGATTTTTTCTGCGAGGGGAGTTGTTTCAAGATCATTTTCAATATAAGTTTGAAACTTTAGGAGGGTATTTAAAATGTTATAATTTTTTTTATAGCAGCCAATTTTCAACAACTAGGTTTTGCAACATCTTAAAAGTCCAGAAACATTGTGAGATTTTTTTTGTATACCCAAGAAAACTCTCACTTAAAAAAAGAAGAAGAAATTTTAATATTGTTCCTGAGAATTGGGCTTATACCGGTACTTGTTTGGTTTCTTGGAGCCAATAATCAAGGTGCTAATTTTCAAAAAAAAGTGGGGAAAGCATCAAAAACAATTGTGAAACCTTTTTCCCCCCCTTACTTGTCCTGGATAATTTGGTGAGGATTTTGTCTTAATTACGGTACCATTCGTTTTAAATGTATTCATTCAGCCCAAGAAGGGGCCCAAGAAGGTGCCCAGGAAGGTGAACCAGTTGCACCCCCCGAAGAAGGCGAGGCCCCGCCCCCAGCGGAGGGGGACGACAGCCAACAGGAGGCCGCCGACGAAGGTGGGGAGGGAGGCGACGACCCGGCCGCCCCTTCACCAGTAGTGGAAGAGGCCGAGGAAGCAGATTAAACATAGGTCAGCACTAACACTCCTGGATCCTTCCATGTCCACCAGGGGTAGGGGAGGATATTTTTTAAATAGTCTTTGTGAAGTTTGTACATTCCCTTAAAGTTTTAATGTAATCTATGCTCATAATAATCATTCATTGCCTTCCCCATATCGTTAAAAATCCACCAGTTTTTGTTTTTTTACATGATTGAAAAAGTGCTCAGCCCAGTCAATTTTGCTTTCCGTTAGCCGTTGTGATATGTGGACACAATAGGAGGGCGCTAATTAGATTGAGTTATTTAGATTAAATCATAGAGACATATTAAATATATACCAGAGAGCGCACTTGCTATGCTTCGCGCACTATGCGGTCGTGCCGATAAGGACGCGGGATGACCATTTTCTAACAAGGCAAAATGCAGAGAGTTTTCAGTACTGAAACTGGGCATGTCTGGCTGTTTCATAATCGTACTCTGTCTAGTTATAACACTCCTGTTTGCCCACTTTGAAAATGGCCGCCGCAATTCCTGGTCGGCATGTTGGCGTATAACGAGTGCAATCTCTCGTTTATCTATGGCTCGATCTACGGGGTAAATCAAGAGTTAACCCATTACTGTGTCCATTATATCTCAAATATGCTAATTGGGCTTCATGCCCCTTGAGAGAGTGAAGATCAGCTTATTGGCACTGTGGTGGATTTTGGAGGATTGAGGAAGGCTCTCAGCAAAGAGTACTTTGAACGTTGCAGTTTATAATGGAACAGGAATGAATAGTGTATAGACTATTTGCACCGCAGTCATCTATGAGGCATGTGCTTTTGTTCAGGGATACACATTGTGTGTTCATTGTTAAAGGGAATGTACATCATTGGCTTTTGCTGTGATTTTCAGAAATGGACTATTTGAGGGTTTACTATAATAGATCAAATGTTGTTACACTGACAAGTTTGAAGTTTTGTGTTTGAAAATGCTGGGAAAACGAAGAAAAACAAATATGTTCAAATAGTCTGGTTCCCTGAATCCACTAAAGATGAAATTGATCAATTTATAGATGCCGGAAACTATAAAGTAAGTGTAACAGTCTAGCTGGCCTGCACCCGTACATGAACATGTAACCAATAGCAAACAAAATTTGCACTGAAAAAAATGGTACATTTGGAGCAGTATAGTTAAAAAATAGTTTTTTAACCACCGTTGGAAATTTACACAAAATAGCACTTTTCTATAAAATGACTTCACATCAGGTGCCATAATTTTATAGGATGCTTTAGACTGTCATTTACCAACATCCTAGTAAGGTATTTCATAAACATTTGGTAGTTTTGATTTTCGATGTTTGCAAATGTTGTATATTCCCTTTAATGAATTAGCATCACAAAACACACCTCCAAGATGGCTGCCAAATGCAATCGATCTATATCTGTTTTGTTTTTTGTTGCATTTTTTTGGAGGGGGGGTTCTATGCGCATTTTTTGTTTTGAAGGATGTGATCGAAATGTTCAGAGGGTGTCACTTCCCTACACCAATGCAAAAACATCCATCTGAAACAAAAAAGGTTTTCACTCGTTATTTGTACATAGTTTCACATGTATGTGTTTGTAAAGACTTTCATTCTGTTTATTGATGGCACCGATGCTATTTTTATTGCAGAGAATGCGCAGGATTCCCCTTTCGAAACAGAATTTATAGGAACAAGGACAGACAAAAAGGTCTCTGATAACTGTGTAATATTCATGACTTTATGACCTTATGCATTAAGGCCGAGTCAGAGGGCACTGGTCTTATATCGCGTGGATAGGAATGGGTAAAGCTCTTGCGCGTTCATCGTACAAAATTTTAAAAAGACAAATGGACACCTCTGAGATACCCAAAATGGATAACATTTATCAGCAAAATTGTGACAAAACATTTGACCAATGTCCAGTTGACATCAAGTGTGCGACCCAACACGGCAAAGTCTGTCTCACTGGTTGAAAAGGAACGAACAGGACTTGAATGATTATCACACAAACTTGGCTATTTCAGAATGGAAGTCATCAGGCTCTATACACACCATAAATAATGTATATCGCCCTCTGGAGTTCACTTACAGACAGGCTCCCTTCAGCAGTACAATGGAGAAGAAATTTGCCTAAAATATTTGTAAAATTGTGTATATCTTCCTGGATTAATGAATGTTTTTACAGTTTACCTTAGGTTTTTTGTAAGGATTTCGACTTTCCTTTCTGGAGAAAAATTAGTCTTTCAGTGAAAAAAGACCAAAAGTTCTTGGACAAAATGAAACGATGACACATTTAAGCTGTCACTGTCCTTACAAGTGTTCACATTCCTTCGGTTTAATTCTAAGAAAAAGTCAAGTACAAAATTGGGAAAAACCAAGCACATCCAATTTTGGTTCTGAAAAAAAATTGTCAATTTTAGCCGCTGTGAAGGGCACACCCTCCGTGCATTTGAGGTCATGTGCAGACTTAAAGCTATAGTCCATCATTTGTAATTAGTGCATTTTGTTCGTTTGAAGCAACAAAAGTGTTCAAAATCCAATGAAGGATACTGAGCAACTAACCTGATGAAGTTTCAGCTAAGCTTCAGCTGTACATTTCGAAAAAACAGCATTCTAAGATCTCAATTTCAAATCAAAAGTTACTGAATCATGTTTTGAATTGTTTTGAATTGCAGCTATACGCGACGTCGCGCACTGATCCGACGAATTACAACAACCGCGCGCGCGTGTGCGTCGTTCCAATACTTGTGCGCGCTGCGCTGAATAACAAAACGAACTACTAATTTAAATTTTCCTACGGTGCTTCTTAAGAATCACCGTTGGAAATGCCTTCTTTCGTTGATTACTTCAAAATGACAGCTTCTCAGAAAGAATAATTTCACAGGGAGTTTAGTTCCCTTACTATCTTTCAACCAAGTTTGTTTTTCAACAATAATTACGCCAGTTACTTTTCGGATGGCTGCAAATGATGGACTATAGCTTTAATTGACAATTGCAGAGTATTTGATTGAACAGTTTGCATGCATCTTTGAACTGTTCGAGTACTGACTCGAAGTCTTTAATAGTACTTCATCAAGATTTAACTTCGCACAGAATATTAGCGCGGGTGTCCACTTGTATAACAAGTTTTGTGAAGTACTACATTCCCTCCAATTTACAGATTCACGGTTCTGCTCTGCACGCAATTTTCTGGTGACTGAATCCCTGTTCATATCAAAGTGACCAAGTTGCAAAGTACAGCATGCTATAGACGAGCAGAATGTGCACAAACTTAGTGTCCCGATACAAATAAAGAGTTTATTTTTCCAAAACGCGACATACGCCATTTTATTCCCTATTAGAATCCTGCTCTCTCCTGTCTGCCCAAAAGCAATTTCGACGGCTGTTATAAACGTAAACACAACCCAAGAATCCAGTTAAGCGAAAAAATGAAGTTTCGAAACAGCTGCTATACTGTTTTTATTCTTTAAAGTTTCATAACTGTGCACATTTTTCACCGTTTTCAAATGGATATGTCGTGTTTTGGATATAAACTCTTCAAATATACAATGTACGTGTTCCAGTATTTTATGAATAATGTGAGATATGCACAAGGATTAACAGCACATTTGCCTACTTCATTTAAGCACAGGTTCAGGTGTATTTATAAAGCTTTGGTATGCTTTGCTTAAATGCCACTACATACATATTCGATGTCACTTTCTGGGTTGTGTGAAGAACTTGTACAGATTTTTCAGCCAAATATAACTGTTTTATTGGAATAGATCCGTCCCTTTTACATCAATTGTACATTTCTGATTTGAATACTTTTTTAAAAAATTGCTATGATTAGGTTTCCTGTTTTTGTATTTATATATAGGAATATTTGGTGCCTTGTTCTGATTTCCAAAAATGAATTAAATTGTCTGTATTTCTTGACATTTTGAGGCATGAGTTGTGTTCTTTTCATATGTTGTACATTTCATTACGAGTGATGAAGTTTGATAAAACGGTTGATACTTTCCGAGACAGAAAAGAACGAAGTATCAAGCTGAAGGTTAGGGTTTTTATTAAGCATTTTCCTGAAGTTGAACTCAAATTGAACATTTTTAGGTGAAAACAAGGATACTGATAATTATTGTGTGTGTGGGGGGGGGGTCTTAGGGTGGCATGTGCGTAAAGCGCTCGCCTCTCACCAAGGTGACCACGGTTCGAATCCTGGCCGCGGATCGCATGTGAGTAGAGCTGTGCGTTGGTTCTCTCCTGTGCCACAAGGGTTTTCCTCCCTCCGGAAAATCAAACACTTTCGATCTCAGGCTGTGCTCCGTGGTCATATATGGGTCGATGTGGCCGGCAGCCATAGGCGCCTTTAGCATTAGCAGCCCGACCACGTTGTTAGCGCGTCCTTCGCAATTCCGTGGTCATATATGGGTATGTGGGCCGCAGCCATAGGGCTTTTTTACGCAGCAGCCCGAACCACGCTGTAGCCAGTTCTTCGCAATTCAGCATACCAGCTGCGAGTAAGGATGATTAGCCTCCCAAATTATTATTATTATTATTATTAGAATCACCAGATGTCCAATGGATCCCTCTCCGTTCAATGTCTATGTGAGCAATGCAAATTTTATGTGACCCTGCGAGCCAGCCAATCGGAGTCCACTTGAGAAATGACATCATTTTGAATAGAAATGTGGACAAGTTGTTGATTGGTCAATTGGCCGAGTGTTTTTGTAATACAGTGGGTTACGAAAGACCCAATAGAAGGTGCCCGCTGAATGGTCAGAATCTTGAGGTCAAGAGGCAGTCTTGTTTGCATAATTAATCACTGAATCTGCTTGCACATCATAGATCCACGCTATGCAAGGGGGTACTTCATAGACTGGGGGGGAGGGGTTGAAGGCGGAAAACCAAGCAGCTCAACTCGACTCGTTTTTTAGTCGAACATGCTTCACACCACCATGTTATTCAACACATTACGTAGAAATAGTGGTTTTTGTTACCGTTTCAGTGCTCAAAACTAAATTTGAACTCCCTATGGATTGCCATTTTAACAATATCTGCATTTTAGCAATATCCGCATTGTGCACTGGACTTCATAAGCACCAGGGCTGTTTCATACTCGGCGCGAACACAAATTTGTGAAACAAGTTATCTACTGTTAAGAGTTCCACACATTTCAACACCAGTGATTTTCGCAGCGAATGTTTCAGGACGTCAAGTTCGATGAATTATAAATAGGCCTTTTGGAAAGAACACAAAACAAAACATTTGATAACTCCACATTGAACTCTGAAGTACACAGTGAAGCCCATGGCTCGAGTCACTGCCGGTTTAATCTCACGTTCTCCCCTTAGGCCAAAAAAAAAAATATTCGGTCTCTGGTCAGACCAAAGTTCCGGAATTGACGCGGCCACGCGGCTTTTTTTTTTTTTTTTTTCAAGCTTGGATTGTACAGACAAGGTGGGGTACTATTTTGCTTTTTTGGTGTCCTCATGTACCGGTACATTGGTGTCCTCCATAATTTGCCTTGGTGCTTTCGATCATTTGCCTTGGTGCAATTTCCCATTCCTTGGTGCTCTTTGGTAAAAAAAATTGAGGTGCGGAAATAGAGGGCGCTGTTGGAGCTACCGCGGAACATTTTGGGGGAAAAAAGATCGACGCGCATGATAAAAATCGACGCGCGCGCGCTGACCAGAGACCGACTTATTTTTTTTTGTTGGCCTTATAGATATTACAACAATAAATGACAATAGGCCTACATGTAAATGAATTTTGTGCCTGATATAAAATCAGGGAATTTATTGTCTCTTCAAGTAACAAACCCTCTCTCCCAAAGTAACATATCAATTATTAAAAAGCTTACTTGGATTAAAGATAACTGGTAACTAAACACTCTGTGAAAGGATTCCGTCTGGCTTGCAGTCTTTTAGAGGATATCAAGAAATGTAGGTGATTTCCAACGATCAGTCAATTGACCAATTTTTGGAAATATAGAGTGCTACATGTATTGACAAAGTCGTGTTTCCTGATCAGAAGGTCGTGCATGCTTTTCACTGTTTTCTCGAAACGTGTACACTGTAATGTCCACTGAGCTGAAACGCTAACAGGTTTAGGTTTTGAACATTATTCTTTGGATTTCCAGTGGTGGTGTTATTGGAAACAAACAAAATACATGAAAAGAAATGATATATACAATAAGTCAGTTCGGTATTCCAAATTAGTGTGGTGCACAACAAGTTTCGGCAATTTTTTTTTTTCAGGATAAACGTGGCAGATAAATGCACACAAGGCTATGGGGGACGTGGTAACCAAATCTGCATTCTGTGTGTTTTTCCTGCAATCGAAAAAAAGATGGAAACTTTCATTTGCACAAAAGTTTGGACATACAAGACACCTAAAAACACTTTGCTGTCCAAAAATTTGTTTTTAATTGTTACTAAAGAACATGACGATCTCTTCAATTTAGCTGGTACCCAGCTTTGCTTTTGCACGCATACGATGAATGTTTATCCCGAAACAGAACTTGTCAAATGTTTATGTGCACATGCGCTGCCAGAATATCGAACTGACTAACATCGTACTGGCTACTGATCATATCTGGTTCAAGACAGATCCAAGACTTGTGCTTTAATTATTGCATGAGTGTTTAACAATTGCTGGTGGTACCATACTAAAAACCCTTTATACCTCAGACGGATGATTATCATGGATTTTCCCCCAGAAATTTTTTCCACTTTTGAGAATAATAACTGAAATGTACGAGGCAGCATAAAAACAAATACAACATTTCAAGGAAGATGTTAAAAAAGTACAAGTCCCTTGGTGTTGGCTGAATTTGACTACTGCCCTGCACTACATACAGCATAATTAGTCACATACTGTTTCATGAAATTCGCCACAGAGGTAGTAACTGCAAAGCTCTTGGGGGAGGGGGAGGGGGAAAGGGATAGGGGGTGGGAAACACTATAAATATAAGCACCACATCCTGACACACTTTTTCTTATCATACATGTTATCTAAGCTTCATTCACCGTTTTTCCCACTGATTCTCCTGAAGACCCTTCTGCATCTGGTTTGACATCATCACCTTCTTGTTAATTGTTCTCTCCGCTGTGTTAACCACAGCGCCCAATTCCTGAGACACCAACATGTGGTTCTGTTCACTCAATCACAAGTTAGGGTCTCAGGGACTGGGAACTGGGCATATTTTGTCGTCGTCCAGTCCAGTGCCTCGATCAACGAGTCCTTTCAAATCAGATCTCGGACGGAACACTGGCACCCTGGCAACTATAAAACATCCAATGGTCTCATCAAAACTTTCTAGCAGGGTGGGGAGAATTTGAAGTGATGACATTAGACAAAGATGTGCTGGCCATGTTTTTGTGACAGATTCAAGTTTGGTCTTCTAACAAATTTTTCAACTTATATTTTAATTGAATACACCAACCAAGACATTTGTGGAAACCACTAGTGCCTTGTCCAATCAGATCTGTCGTTTGTGGAAACCAATTAGTACATTGTCCAATCAGATTATTTTGTTTGCGGTAGGCCATCAGTTCCTCGTCCAATCAGGTCCATCGATGCCTGTGCAAAACCTTTTGGAAAGTTAGTGGGTTGTATAGATATCGCCTTCAGGTGTATTTCTTATCTTTACAACCGACTACCTCACACAAAGGGAACGCTTGTAGACTAAACGGCGGTGCGGCTGACCAATGCGATCGGACAACAGGGGCGGACTCTGCTTGGCCCTAATGGCTCAACAGGCATGTACAGTTCTCCATGATTTTTTTTTTTTTTTTGGCGGCCCAAGGAGGGGGGGGGGGTGGGGGTGTTAGACCGCCTAAACCTCCTCCTAGATTCAACACAAGATGACAACCATTCAATGTACAGAAATAAAGCAAACATCAGCTGAAAACATTTGGCATTCAGGACGTACTTTGTACTTGTACGATACACCAGAGGATGACATTGGAACAGAAACCACTCCGACAAAATGAACTTGCCCAATCAAATTTAAGCCTTCGCGATGCAAATTTTGACCGAGGAAAGAAAACAATTCGACTTAGGGATCAGGTTGGCTCAGCGGTACTTTCCTCGTCTTCCACCTCTGTGATACGGGTTCGAATCCCACCTGGGCCAATAGGTGGATTGGGGTTTTTCAGTCCCTGCCTGATTCTGTGGGCTTCCCTGGAATGTATTGCTTTTTTTTTAGGGGGAGGGGGTCCCACCCTTCTCTATAACTGTATTTCCAGTCTCATCTTCTACCTGTGAGAAATATGTGTCGTAACTACAAGCAGCTAGTCCGTCTGCTTACTCCCTGCAGTTACAGTAAATGGCACTCGACTCACGAGGGCCACAAATGCACTACAGAGTTCACGCAGGCTACGATTCATGTGCGTATGGCGCAAGACTATGCACAGAGAAGTTACATATGAGGAACACACCTCTGTACGTTGTCACAGCGTCTGTCAAGCGAATCATGACAGACATTGGGAACAACTGTTACGTTCAGTTGTCGCATTTTGACAACTGGAACTCTGGGATCAGCTTTACAAGGTTTGCTTTGTCTTGTAAATTAATGTATTTTTTTCACTGTTAAAGGTAACATACGAACATATGCTTTCTGTGCATTTTTCGTTTGAAGCAACAGAATTGCTCACAATCTTAAGAAGGGTGCATAACAACTGACTTGGTGAAGTTTCAGCTCAGTGGATACTATACATTTTGAGAAAACAGAAAATGTATGTACAATTTTGGGGGTCTTTTAACTAGATTCCGTCTCTAACACATATAAAAAGACTGTGCCCGATTGATACCATTTCAGGCAGACTATATTCAGTATTTGGTACCAGTCCTTTCTTCACTTCGAGCAAAACTTTTTTCTTTTTAAATTGGTAGACACGTTTCCGGGTCATTGGGAATGTTCCTACGAGCCTTTAGGCCAAAAAAAAGAAGTCTCCCGTTTCTGGTATGCGTGCGCGTCGCCGTAGCCATGCGCGTCGGCAAAATGAAAAAGTTTTCTTTTCAATGAAAGATGATGTCTCAAAACCTGCCAAACTCACTGGTTTGACTGGAATCCTGCTGCTGCACAATTTTAATGTGTTTTTAGATTGGGTTATGGTTGAGAATAAGCTTTATGTGGCCTCTCTGGACTCCCTTATATTTGCACTAAGTTTAGTCGGGCACCATTTGCAGTCATCAGCCGACATTTGAAGCAAAAAAAATCAGCTTAAAAAAAAAAGAAAAAACGCCACGTCGCCGCACCACTTTTGGGGCAAGCTCCATACCAGAAACCGGAGACTTTTTTTTTGGCCTTAAGGGCTACTTTGCACTGAGTTCACAACCATCAAAATGCTGGAACCATGTTACCGACGTGTGTCACGGCTGTACAGATATCGTGTGCCAGGAGAAGTTGTTTACAAGACATTCACAAGAAATCACAATCTGGCTCTTTTCAGAATAAAATCCAAAACCATTCGGGATGTGACTGTGCACCCTTCAATCAATCCTAGCCATGCCCCCCTCATCTCCATAGGCACCACCCATGGCCACGGTGTATGGCGCCCTCAACAAATTCATCCACTTTCTGGAGCTCCTGTTTAGCCTCTTCTCCAGTAGTTATTCGGTTCCTCCTGCAAGTCCTCCCTGTTCTGTCTGGGTTTGTTCACTCCAGATTCAACAATACACCTGGAGAAAAAGGCAAAGAGTTTTTGGGGTGATTAGTCTGGTGTTGTCCTGTTCAGGATAACGCCTCTTCAACATCACATCACAGATGCCCAATATAAGAAAACACAGCAGTTGGTTTACATTGCAAACTGCATCATGATCACTGTATTGTCAAGGGGAGTGTACAAACTGAATATATCAACCGAATATCCAATAGCCTTGTTCAGGCATGCAACTTGGAAGAAACAACAAACGAGGAAACGCCAATCTTTACAAGATTTTATACAGTGTTTTTTTCAGTTTTGAATGGCATCAGTGTGAAGTGAAAAACGAGGAAATCAGCTGATCCGAGGAAAAGTTGCACACCTGCGTGTTTTGGGGTTTTTTGTTTGAAATATTAGAAAATAATGAGAGAGGTCGAAGACATGACAAAGTTCATCCACATTCTTTTAATCATGTAAGTTGCATGGTTTGATTGATTGTCAAAAGCCACACTGTTGTTGAAATCCACTTTTGCGCATGATTTCGGCATTCCGTTGAGGAATGTTAACTCAAATTTCTTCTTTTAAGATCTGTCAAATATCGGCCATCCTGTCACCTCCTCTTATGTACTTTAATAACATCAATTTTATTGATAACATCATCATTGATCGATTTTCGACAACTGCAGGAGCACGCAAATCCTGATCAGCAGCCGGCTAGTTAAACCCAGTGCATCACACCTTCCCGATTTTACCGGTTTCCCAGATCACCCCATCACTGGTACTTTTTTCCCTCGTTGCTGTTAGACTGCTACGTTACCCGCACACATGCCCAATGCTGCCCTGTAATCGGTCACATGATGATCAGTCACATGATGACAACCTGAACCATGTGACCTTCCTTCGTGAATCTGATTGGTAACAGAAATATTGCGTCCGGTGAAATCGGATCCGGTGAAATTGGATGCGAAAAAAATCAAACATGTTTGATTTCAACCGGTCACCAAGTTTACGATCAGATCGGTCCGAATTTTCAGCGCACACCTCTGTACGACGGCCCGATGATCTGGTGAACCGGTCAAATCGTACAGGTGTGCGCCGGGCTTAAACAAAGAAAAGTCATCAGCCGCAATTTAAATCAGTGTGAATTACATTTGTTCTTGTGACTGATTTCCAGAGGATTTTGCTCATGAAGCAATGTTTCTGCTGAAGTACCGATAATCCAGCTCCAATTAGTGGAAAGCTTGGTAAGCCAAATAATAAAAGACTTGTTCGGTTTTAGCTTGTGGATTCATATCCTTCTAAAATCTACAGAGGCCAAGGTTGCACACAACACCAAGCTCAGCTTTCATTACACAGCAAAGTATCATACTGTTTGTTTACAAGTGCAGGAAATCAGACATTCACCATGCAGCACATGTCCCCAAGGGGACACCATAGTTGTAGGTCAGAGTACTTTTATGCCCCCCCCCCTCCTTTTTTAGCTTTTCTGCAAACTGTGCGGAAATGCCTTATTTCAATTTTTTTTTTGTTACTCAAGGCTGCAAAGTCCAGACAGGTAATTATATAACCAGCTGCTGGAGACACAGACTAATTACTTAGGGGTATAATACATGCACATGTACAAATTTCCAGGCAATGGCTTGCAATTACACGCATATGCCCATAGAAGCAGCTAAAGCCACATCCCACAGGCATGTGTGTTTGTACTAGCCGCAGCCAAGTAATTCCGTTGCAGCCATAGACCAAAGATCAACAAAGAGCTAGACTTACAAATTTTCCATAGTCAAAGCTGTTTTGAATAAACTGAACAATTTGAATATTTGAGCAACAACCGAATATCCAGATAGCATTTTTTGTTTTGTTTCAAATATTTGAAAAAACAAAGTGAGAGGTCTCAAGCAGATGATGAGAAACGTCCACGATGTTCTGTCCATCGTATAAGTTTAGCAAATAATTTGAAAGTTTCCATGAGTAGGCCTATTAACTCAAATATTTCCCCTTTAAAATCAGTCCAAAATGTCAGCTGTTCTGATACCTCTAATTTCCATAAGATATTTGTCAATTTTGACGGCCGCAGGAGCACACAAATTCCCATCAATGGCTGGTTTAGGCTGGCACAATCAACGCATTTTGAATATTTGAATAATCAAATACTAATTATTCAAATATTTGAATAGTCCAATACTAAATTATTCAAAAAAATTGAATAATCAAATACTAAATTATTCGAAATTTGAATAATCAAATGCTAAATTATTCGAAATGTTAATAATCAAATGCTAAATTATTCAAATATTTGATAATCTAATACTTAATTATTCCAATATTTGAATAATCTAATACTAAATTATTTGACAAACGCACAGCCATACCCAAGTCAAGTGCTCACTGGGAAAAATGAAGCTGACAATGTTCTTGGCCCTACTTCATAAAAATGAATTGGCAGGGGAAAAAGTTGTGCAACAATGTACACTTTTAATGCTATTTAGCAACATTTTCTATAAACCCACAATATAAATGCACCTGCTGATTGGGGGGGTGGGGGGGCAATTACCATGCCATTAAATCAGTGCGGTATAACCCTTGTTAACTGCAGCTTTTCCTGCCCAACATGAGACTGAGCGGTTTCACATTGTATGCATGCAGTTCTTATCTCTCAGTCGAAAGCGCGCGTGCAGTATCTACACGCGCGCGTGGGCAATGCGCAAATGAGGTTAACCATTGTATGTGCCTTTTTACAGACTGGACATGTGGCCGTTCTTGACCAATGAAATTACAGTATCCAAGCAAACGATATACATTGTAACAATCAATAATATCGTATGGTGACAACATTTTTTTTCACACCGAGCAATACCAAATTATGTGGTCAAAAATTCGAAGACCGCGGTATGGAATTTTGTCACTGTGATTTTTCCCTCTAAAATGTGGTCAGATGCACGCAAAAACCCTTTAAAAAAAAATGACAGCAACAACGTGGCCAGATCTGAACTACATGGATAATTGTTTAAATTCCTTGCGGTCACTGTATTTTAAGGTGAAATTTGTGCTTACTAGTCATCCAGAAGGGCCTTTGAAGTTCTGCCCATGCTGCCTGTTTGCAGTTTCCCTAACGCTTTGTATTTTGACAACATAATATGGTAGTCTGCCCAGAACAGTAGCTAACACCGAATACAATATTTTAGTGACAGGACACTGTTGACTCTAAAAATCCAATACTGGAAAAGCCTCCTTTACGCACAGATGTACACACAAAACTTTAAGTTTAAAGAATTCTGCATGCTTAGAGGAAGGTAAAGTTGACTTAACTTAACTGTTTTGACTTAACTTAACTTAACTTAATTGTTCACGTTTCTTGTCCTTGCATTTATGTGAATAAATACTAGTAGTTCTAA
Organism: Patiria pectinifera; assembly: GCA_029964075.1. Classification (NCBI taxonomy): domain Eukaryota; kingdom Metazoa; phylum Echinodermata; class Asteroidea; order Valvatida; family Asterinidae; genus Patiria; species Patiria pectinifera. The sequence goes on from CM057150.1 coordinate 7,729,147, forward strand.
TACTACTTTTATACATGTGTATTAATTTGCTTATTGCTACCGGTATCTTATATTATTTGTGGTATACTATTATAGCAAACTGTTTGCGTGGAATGTTTTTACGTCGTTTGAAGCCCGGTTTAAGCTTCGCGTTGGTGCTGGGGCGGGGCGGGGTTTGTGACGTCAGCGATGCGTACACTGCGCATTGTTGGCGACATGAATTTCGCTTCGCACTTGTTTCCGTGTGGGATATGAAGCGGGCTTAAATCGTAAAATTTTTTAAGTATACTTGTACATTTCATTTTTTTTTATCTGTGTGGGTTATGAACCGGGTTGAATCTGTTTAAGTATACACTTCATTGTATTTTATCCTTGTCTTCATTTTTTATGGAAAGCGCCTAGGAGCATGATTTTTTTCATGGACGGGCGCTATATAAATTTTAACTTATTATTATTATTAAAGTACAGCTCAATGGAAAAATGAAAGTCGAAGCACAATAACTGTGCACTGTGATGGGGTATTTTATAGGAAGGTTCCTTCCAAGAATGCTTCGGGAGTTGGGGTTACGATAAAACCAACCCCATGCGAACCCAGCCGCCAGATTACGTAAAGTACAAAAAAGAAAAAGAATGGACCGTTTTCAGAATGATTGGCACTAGTTTTCAATAAGACAGCGTGAACCTGACTTGATTATCCAGACAGTAATGAGTTTTGAAGTGAAAGTCTCTGATATGAATACGACACAGCGGGTGGCGGTAAACAAGGCTTGGAGTAGCGCCATCAACTTCGTGCCAAGTTGTGCCCTGGCGGTCATCAAGGCTATCACGTACACAATTTGCAAATGGGGTTGGCCACTTAATTACACAATTGCGGAGTTTGCATTTAACCAAAGTCGCATCCAAATTTGGTTGCGTAAAGATACTTGAGTAGCGTAAAAGTTTTTGGTAGCAGACCAGTAAATAAACTTCCATAGACCCCAATGGTAAATGCTCCCACTTCAAAAATTCGGGAAAAATACTCACAACTCTCCAAGGTGTTCGAGACACACATCAAATTAAAGCTTATTTCATCATCTTTCATTTTCTTTTCAATTTTCGGGGGGTCAACTGATGGCTTTTAGGAGAAATTTCCATCTGAAGATGATCACCCCTGAAAATAGTCCTGAAGCCCATCGCCATTTTGAAAAACGATGCCTACACTCCATTGCAAAATAGAGCGCTTTTAGGGTCCAAATTACATCCAAATTACACAGAACTGCAAGCTGCCAGTCCTGTGCACGGCTTCCACCCATATTTTTTACAAACCCTCAAGTTCATGGCCCACAGCATGCTCAAATATTGAAGATTTTTAGGGCATGCAAATCGTGATTTGGCCGGCGTAGGCAATTTCGGGCCGATTTACTGGTCTGCACCCTTATGAGAACCAAACACAGTTCTCTGACCTGGGGGTGGGGGTTGGGGTCAGGGTGGGGGTGGGAGTGGAGGTGGGGGTGGGGTTTGGGGATGGGGTGTGGCGGTGGGGATAACAATTCTGACAAATCTCCCCCCTGATTTTCACTGGTTTTCGGCAGATTTTGAAAACTAAATGCCGACTCGTGACTCAACTGAACTTGAATGAGCAAATGACTCCACTGGACTTGACGAGTCACTGCCTTAGAATGATCAGACTCTCCTCAAGTCACACACTTCAGTTTCTCATGACAATGTTAAGAAATGACTCTGGAGCCATCATTCCATTTCACACTTATCGTCTGACTTTTTTTTTCTTCTTCCTAGGCATCCATGCTCGAAAGCTGCAGGGAAATTGGCCAAATTTGAGTATTTCCGTAATTTACATCGGATCATAAAGTTTTGGCAATAGATCACTATGTACAGATTTGTTCTCACCAGCCGTTAATGGGGCTACAAGTGGGGTTTTTGGGGGGATATGAATTTAAGGTAATATACAACATTTACTTTTGCAGTAATTTTCAGAAATAGATGGATTTGGGAGTTAGTATTCTACAGCAGATATTGTAACAATGATCTGTTTGTTTCAAGTTTCGTGTTCACAGATCCAGGAACGACCAAGGACAAATTCTGCTCTTGTAGTCCTGTTCCTTGACCCCATACTTCAGACAAAACGGAGCAATTTATAGATGTGAGGGAATGGTCAGGTCAGGGAACCAGACTAGCTGACTTTCACCCGTTCACGGATGTGTAACAGATTGCAAACAAAATGTGGACTGACTAAATATGGTAAATTTGGGGCAGTATTTCATAAAAATCGGGGTGTTTTTTTTCCCAAACATGGTCAGCCGACCATCCTTGGAAATTGATACAGAAATTCCACTTTTCTTGAAAATGACAGCATACAGGGTGCCATGATTTCACAGAATGCTTGAGACTATTATTCAAAAACAGTCAAGGAAGGTATTTCATAATAATTTGGCAGTTTTGTTTTTTGATGTTTGCAAATGTTGTATATTACCTTTCAAAATGTAATCAAGCAATTCTGCAGTGGTTCAAAAGAATAGACAATACCTGCATGGTTTGCACTGTGAAAGCCTGGAAACCGGTGGCCATCGTCCAACAGGGCCCTTTCGCGAGGAATGACGGTCTGATGTGTATCGCATGTAGTCCTCGGACTTCTATCTATAAAAAAAATATCAAGAATAAAGAGGAAGAAAAAGTGTTTGTCAATAATGCTATACAGCGCATGATTGTACCGGTACCCTACGCACTCAAAACAAACCCACCTGTTACCAACTACAATGTAGTATCATACATATTCATGAGCGAGAACCGAATTCTTAGTGGTCCATTCAACATCAACGTCTCTTCAATGATCACAAATTTGGGGTGGAAATCACTGGAGGAGCGCAGAGCCATCTTTAAGACTCACACTTCTATACAAGTCCATTCACCACCAAGTAGCAGTTGACACAGACCATTACCGGGCTAGATCAGAGAAGGGAGGAATAGCAACTCGAAAATCTTCCGCAATCTCCTTTACCCATCCATCAGCACAGAAAGATTGCTTCAAATTCTCCTTCATAGCGAGGACCCTTGTGGAGTGGAATCACTTGCCTGCTAACATAAGGGAAGCCGCAACTGTTCAAACTTCAAGACCAATCTTGGCGACATCGAGATATCATCTTTAACCCTAAAAGGGCCGGGCTATTTTGATCATCTCTCGGGGGAGGGGGGGGATTCAGCCCCCCCCCCAAGATCTCGGCCATTGAGTGACGAAAAATTTCGAAACTTGGCACATGCATAGAACAACTTATCATGAACATACCCAAGAAATTTCATGACTATAGGTCAAAGGGTTTTGGAATTATGGCTAATTAATTATTCGGATGCATGAATGGTAATTCTGCTCTGTGTACACTATGTATATGGGAAAATTCAGTTTTCACAGCGCATAGCGCCGGATATTTTTTCGCTGCACGGCAATACGTTGTCCGATTTTTATGTTTTTGCTATCAAAAGATGCGCAAGGCTAGAGGCAAAAAATTCAGAACAGCTCGGGTCGCGATTTTTTTTTTTTTAAAGCTATCGCGGAAAAAGTTGAGGGTGGGGGTAGACCCCCCCCCCCCAGGCCCCTTTAGGGTTACATATCCTGTAGTGGAGATTGTTGCAGTATCCAGCAGACGCAGATCACGTGTGAGCCACTAGTTTTGCTGTTGACCATCGGTGTTTGTGAACCCCGTGTAGAAGCCATCATGTGGTAGGCAGGATGCAAGTTCCAGCCAGCCCAGGACCTGTGGATTCGAACCTGTGATAATGAAGCCAACACAAGTTCGGATCTACGGGTTTGGGCGGACCAGAGATATGAGACACAAGCCTGAACGGGTTGAATGTGCAACGGGGAAGGACTGCCAGCACAGGCTGTAAAAACTTTGCTATGTTTCAATTCTGTGATCACCTTCCTTCATTCCATGAGCAAGTTCAATCTGGGACCATTGGTCCGGGTTCCCACAGAAATCTTTAAGAAAATTCCATAACTTTTCCATTCATGACTTTTCCGGGACAAAATAAGGCTTTCCATGACCGATTCCTATGCTGCTTTGGCATCTTAGGAGCCCATTGCTCTAGAGGCAATAAGGATGCCACTCCCTTTCAGCCTTCCACTGTTCCGGTTTGACACAAGACCTCTGAGCACCACAAAACGGTATCAAGGATGCACTGCACATGCAGCAAGTATGACCAGGGACCTTTTTTTTTTTTTAGCCTAATACCGGTAGTTCCCCAGGACTACCCTGCTAAATCCAAAATTTCTCAGGTTCCTAATCAAAATCTGTTTTGAAACCTTCCTAAAAGATAGCCCTCAAGAAAGTACTGCGGACCAAAAGCTCAATATTTGCCCCTAAAAACAAAAGATGTTTTTGCTGCTTCACAGAACAACAATGTAATAAATCAAAAGCAGGTTATTACATTTTGTAAAAATGAACCTGTTGAAATTTACTCAGTAAATATCATACGTTCAACGAACTTTCATGCTCGAGATATCATACTGTTTGAGAAAACGGTGAAAAATAATGCATCTTTCTTTTTCTCTTGTGATTATGACCCAGTTAGTCACTCGGGAAAATAATTCTCATTCATAAATAAAATATGAAACCGATTGCAAATTAAACGACATGTAAATTCAGTCAGTCGGGAACATTATTCGAAAAACAGACTTTATTTCTCGCGATGGTTTGGTCGTTACCACTGCAAGGAAATGAATGTACCGGTAATTCCTCTTTTCTTGAAAATGGCATCACAGGATGCGTGATCCAATTATTTACTTACAAATGTACATGTATTAAAGTAGGATGTTTCATAACATTTTGGCAGTTTCGTTCATGAATGTTTGCAAATGTTGTCTAGATTCAAGGGCGGATCCAGGGGGGGGGGCCAAAGGGGGCCATGGCCCCCCCAAAACGAAACCAATTTTTTTTTTTTATGTGACATCGCAATAAAGGCAGGCAATGAGTACACCACCACCTTTTCCTCAAAAAAAAAAAAAAATAAAAGTGGGTCAGAAATTGCCTCAGATCACCACAGAGCATCTATCTAGAAAATTTTTTTGGGCCTTTAAGCGGCCCCCCCCCCCCTCCCCCAAAAAATTGTGTTCTGGATCCGCCCTTGTCTAGATTTACCTTAAATTCTATCTAAAACCAAAAAAGGAACTTTCTTTTTATTCAAGTGGCAATTTTATCAAATTGGTAACATTATACATATACATGTTGAACATGTCAGGGCCCAATTTGACGGCGCTGCTTAACAGTTAGCAGAAAAGTTGTGCTTAGCATAGCAGAACAATTTGCTAACCGTAAGCACTATTTTTTCGGCGTGGACGTGCTAACGGTCGCGCGTGCATGGAGATGTCTATTGTTACGTCACTAAGTTAAGCAAATTTGTCCTTGTAAGTAAGTGTGCCTTTTGCTGTGCTTATGCTTACGGTCTCCATGAAATAGACGGAGGCTCTGTTAGCAGAAAATCGCGTGCTTAGCAGCGCCGTGAAATTGAGCCCAGAGCTACCGGTATAAATCATAAGCGCTAATGCAATTTGTTTCACCATGCATGCAAAACTGCATATATCAGTTTCCATACACTTCTATGACACTGGCCACCTTTTCTTTTTGTTTCCCCTCGAGTTTGCTCTACCCACGCTCTTCAACATATTAAATGTTTTTTCCTTCCAACGAATTTACAATGTGTACGTTTTATTTGATTGGAACAACTACTCTTTTTCTTCTTCTGTTTTTAGACATTTGCATACTGTTCTACATCAATGGTACTGATCACCTTTCTTCAACATAATTTTTTTTTTCTACTAACGAATTTTTCAATTTGTATGTTTTATTTAATTGGAAAAACTCCTTTTTTTTCTATTTTTAGACATTGCATATATCTCTTTGACACTGACCACCATTTTCCCTTGCATTTGCTCTACTTATGTTCTGCAACATGTTACATTTTTTTTTCTGCTACACAAATTTCCAATTTGTATGTTTTATTTAATTGGAACAACTACTCTTTTTTCCCTATTTTTCTGTTTTAATTGGAACAACTACTCTTTTTTTCTATTTTTAGACATTGCATATATATATATACCTGTATCTCTATGACACTGACCACCATTTTCCCTTGCATTTGCTCTACTTATGTTCTGCAACATGTTACATTTTTTTCTGCTACACAAATTTCCAATTTGTATGTTTTATTTAATTGGAACAACTACTCTTTTTTCCCTCTATTTTTGGGCGTTTGCATACTTCTATGACTCTGACCTCCTTTTTTCCCTTGAATTTTCTCAACCCAGTATTAAATTTCCAATTTGTACAGAGGTTTTATTAACTATTTTTCAACTGTTGACTTTTTCAACCACTCTGAAAATATGGTTTTATTGTGGGTTGCTTTTGCGCCCATTACACACAAAAGAAATGCCTAGAGTTATTGTCAGGCCTCTACTACAAAAGTTCATATATGATACAAGGTCGCTAAATGTCCGATGTCCGACCCTAACTTCACCCTGCAACAACTTGTGAGCAGGAAGTTTGTGTTGTAACCTCCTGGTGTATCCTTATTCCTCCATGTTTAATAATGGTTCTGCTTTAAAGGGAATGTGCATCATTGGCTTTCGCTGTAATTTTCAGAAATGAACTAGTTGAGGGGTTAGTATAATAGATCAAAATATTGTTACAGTTACACTGACATGTTTGAAGTGTTGTGTCCGAAAATGCTGGAAAAACCAAGAAAAACAAACATGTTCAAGTAGTCTGGTTCCCTGACTCCACTAAAGATGAAACAGATCAATAGATGCCAGAAATTGCAAGGTAAAGGAACCAGTCTAGCTGGCCTGCACCCGTTCATGAACATGTAATCAATAGCAAACACAATTTGGACTGAAACAAATGGTAAATTTGGAGCAGTAGTTGAAAAATAGTCAGGTTTTTCCAACGGTGGTCGGCCGACCACCGTTGGAAATGTATACAAAAATACCATTTTCTTGAAAATGACTTCACACCAGGTACCATAGTTTTACAGGATGCTTTAGACTGTCATTTACCAACATACTAGTAAGGTTTTTCGTAACAACTTGGTAGTTTTATTTTTCGATGTTTGCAAATGTTGTATTTTCCCTTTAAAGGTAGAGTAACATGTAATACAAAACAAACAAATCAAAAAACAAAACTACCAAATTATTATATGCCTTACTTGACTGTAAGTGAATAATAGTCTCAAACATCCTGTGAAAGCATGGCACCTGGTGTGCTGTCATTTTCAAGAAAACTTGAATTTTTGTATCAACTTCCAATGATGGTTGGCCGACCATCGTTAGAAAAAAAACTGCCTTTTTTTTTAAAATACTACCCTCAATTTACCAAATTTAGTTTTGTAATATTTTATTTGCAATTGGTTATAGTGAACGGATGCAAGCCAGCTAGTCTGGTTCCATGACCAGACAATTGCCCAACGTCTATAAATTGCTCGGTTTCGTCTGAAGTAGGGTCAGGCTACCAGACTAGAAGAACAGCACTTGTTGTCTTGGTTTCTCCAGCATCTATGAACACAAACCTTTTAACAGGTCAGTGTAACAATATTTGCTGTAAAACACTAACCCCCAAATCCAAAAGAGCAAATGTTGTACTTAACTTCAAGTACAAATAATTTCACATTTTGAGGGAAAAATTTGGTCTGTGGTTTAGTAAAGCTGTTGTCTGAGCCAACATATCCAATCCCACTGATTCAGGACGGCTATTCACTGGAAGTCTTTTCAGGGAAAAATCAGCCACAAACATTGACCAGAAAGTGACCAAGGGTATATCAAACTTTTAATTTGATGTAGGCCTATCTCTTGATCACGTGTCAGAAGTACTTTTCCAGATTTTTTTCTTCGTTTTTTTTTTAGTTGTGGTTTTGATCATTGGAAAGTAGGGGAATTTATTGACTAGTCTGCAGCCTTAAGTTTTGAAAATTTGCATATTACTTTATGACTGACATGCCCTGTTTTTCAATTCAAGGTATTTTTTTTTAACATCCAATTATCAAATGCTTCCTAAACCCCTAATTAGTACAGGCTTTTGCTGCTAAATTATCACGCCCACTGCCCCCAAATGACCTATCACACTTTGTAATACTATTCTCTTTTTTTTCACTCAGTGCCTGCTTTTTTTGCCATCAAAATGTAGGCCATAAAAGCCGGTCGTAAATAAAAACCTATTGTCCTGAAGATGGAGTAGAGTTTACTGGTGGCGTATGCAGTATTGGGCCACCCATGGGCTATTAACAGTGTTAGCATAATACATGGCCGTAACAGTTACATGCATTACCGGCCATTCATCACCGGTCAGCCATGTAATGAGTCTGACAGGTTGTTGACACAGTAATTGATCCCCAATGTCCACTCAATGGATTTGGCCATGGACACAATGGGTCAGTACACTGCTGGTCAGCTACTGTGTGCCTTAAAGTGGCAACCTCAGCTCATACACCAAATATCTTCTAGTGTATGCGTGACATGTACTACATGATCTCCTACACAACTACCGGTACATGGAACTCCTTTAACCCTATCTGCTACGTACACGTATGTGAACATGTCCACAGTGTTTTCTATTTCACAAAGTGACAAAATCCTCTATACTCTGGAAGGCTCCTTGCAAAATAGCCTTTTTTTATCACATAGATTTCAACATTGGGAAAGAGTGGGCCCTGCTGCATCTCACACAGAGTCCAAGGAAAAAATAGTCCAATGCCTAGAAAAGTTTTTAGAGTCTGCAGCATTCAATCCACATTTTCCTGTAGCGCCCCAAACTCCCCCCCCCCCTTCCCTAGTACTCCCTGTGCTGCCCGCCCCGCACTGCCCCAGCACTCTATTATTTTATAGATTCATCAGGAAATGGACACAATGTAATACAATGTAATACAATGTAATACAAGGTAATACAATGTAGTACAATGTAATACAATGTATTACAAAGTCATACAATGTAATACTAGGTAATACAAGGTAATACAATGTAGTACAAGGTAATACAATGTAGTACAAGGTAATACAATGTAGTACAAGGTAATACAATGTAGTACAAGGTAAAACAATGTAATACAAGGTAATACAATGTAGTACAAGGTAATACAATGTAATGCAAGGTAATACAATGTAATGCAATGTGGTACAAGGTAATACAATGTAGTACAAGGTAAAGCAATGTAATACAAGGTAATACAAGGTAATACAATGTAGTGCAATGTAATGCAATGTAGTACAAGTGATACTTGTACATTTTGTAACTGGTTAAATAAATTGATGTGAGTTGCCCACAATCCTTTCTCCCAACCTCAATCCTAAACATTTCTTGGTCCCATTGAGACAGATCTCCAGGTTTCAAGCAAAAATGATGAGATGTATCTGTTAGCACCTTGATATTTCCCCTCCACAACCCTTGGTAAACCGCAAACACAACACTGGAATACTTGTGGTTTCTAGACAAAATGCACTCATGAATCAGAGAGATATCCCCCCCACGCAAGTTGAATGGCTCATACACTGTATTGTGTGGGTGCTACACATGTTTCATGTCTTCATAAATATGCCCCACCTATTCAGTTCTTTTGAAGGCCCTACCTATATTGTATAAGATGCATCTACATGTACAGCGTAATATGTTAAAGGCTTTATTTGTGAAAGTTCTGTAGTCGTAGACACCTTAATTAATGGATTTTTTCTCCTTTTTTTGACTATACATGTACATGGAGCAAGTTCAGGCGAGGACCATGAGGCCAAAAAAAAGTCTCCGGTTTCTGGTCTGCGCATGCGTTGTCGTAGCCATGCGCGTTGGCAAAATTTTTAAAAACTTTCAATGCAAGATGATGATGATGTCTCAAAACTGCTAAACTCACTCGTTTGAATGGAATCCTGCTGCTGCACAATTTTAACGTGTTTTTAGATGACGATCGAGTATTTATGTGGCCTCCCTGGGCTCCCATATATTTTGCACTAAATTTAGTCGGGCACCATTTGCAGACGGTGTTGTAATTTTGTAATATTACGCGTCTGGAAGCCAGACTGAGGGAGTGATGGTCGTGTATCTGGAACCTGTAAATTCATTTTCATTAGCGCAACATGTAAGGGAGCAGACTAATGGCCAGCCTGGCAGCACATGCACGATGTCGCTGTATGGTCTGACGTTACCATTTTCTCTGATTTTTCTCTTCTTTATTTATGACTATCCAAATTTCCTATCCAATTATCCCGAATTTCCCGGTTCCAAATAGTTGACTATAGTAGTCCAATCATCCTTCGGTCGAGTTAAGTTAGATGAACTCTGATTAACCATAGGCCTACCATAGTTCACACCCAAACTTGCTCCGAGACGCTCATAACAGAAATTTTTGACATTCACAGTATTACAAACGATCACACAAAGTCTGAATTATCTCACATGAAAGATATGGCTACAGTTACAAATCCAAAGTCTGGCTCTTAAGATTTTTGTCAAAGTTCTTGGTGTTGTACTGCCTCTCTATGGAAATCCATACCCAAATCTTGCTTCCATTCCACCCCAAGACTTTCACAATTCAAAAAAAAATTGTTAAAGGGACACTAGGTCCTGGAACAGCCCAACTGGGCTACAAAACGCGCTATGAACGAAATGATGTTAATCGGAAAGAACATTTAAAACTAGGATATAAACATCCACACAACTATCTTTTAAAAACTGGGCGTTTTTGTGTTATTCCTGTATTATGCGTGCAAGAACGAATTTCAGGGTCCACTTTTGCGACCCCATAAATTCGAGCTGTCGGGATGCTAGTTGTGATTTCATTCGTAAAGTTCGACCTTTGCGGATGTTGAAGAAACCATATTTTGGTGATTGGTCACTGCTGTTCCGGAGACACACAACGTGTAAATCGTACACTGTTTGAGAACGACACGAAAAACGTATTCGTACTCCGTCATGTCCGATGTAAACAACAGGGGATTTTTCCTCTTTTCTCGGGAACGGTAAGACATTGGGTTGGTTTCCTTTGAACCACATGTTTGAAATAGGATAAGTAAACAATCCTAAACATGACATTTGGGGGGATTTCAGGACCTAGTGCCCCTTTAACAGTTATCTCATGTCACTTGATTTCTTTCCAGATTTTGGCTGGTCACAGAGAGCCAGCCTAGTGTCCTCTTGGTACAAATGTACCTATCAAACAGAAAGATGAAAACATTGGGCGGACCTGTGCAAGTCCACATAACATATGGACTGCCACACCTGTACACATTGTCTTGTTCCGTAATTATGAGGACCACACACCTGTTCAGTGATAGTTATCATGGGACCGAAGAGGTTATGGGGACAGCAGAAAGTCCCCACAACTTGGTCTAATTTCCCTAACAATAGAAAGCTTCCTCAAAACGCAGTGTTGGCTAAGGCACACATACACACACATACTCTTGTTTTACTATACTCTCGAGGACAATGCTTTGTATTTCCCTTTGTCCCAGTAATATAACACTCTTCCATAGACTAAGCACACAAACTTACTACAGAGGACCGTTTCCAACAAAAGACCCAACTCCCGAGGACTGAAAGGATCTGTTGTTCTCCCTTTGTGTGTCGGTCCTAGGGGGTTATGTAGAACACGTACAAACAATCAAACCAAAGCAACTCGTTTTGCATGCCTCCAATATCAAATGTGTAATACTTACTTGTTCTTCTGATGAGTTGGACATCGACTGCAGTTAATTTCCACTCAACAGGTTGCATCAGCTGTGATCGTATCACCTGTAAGACACACACAAAAATTGAAACTTATAAGCTGATTACAACACCACACGATGAAACAAGTTATTTATAGTACATGTAGTTTCTTTATTTTTTTATTTTATTTTCCACAAAAAATACCAAGACCAGCTTTTTGAAGCTGTATTCACAACAAACTGAGTGGTGCCACCAGTGCTTTAGTCAGCATTCAAAATTTAATAGATTTGCCTTGGACTGAATAAACTGTGCTGAAGTTTAACAGGTTTTTTTGACATACATGAACATGAAAACTAAGTCGTGTCAAAAATAGGCAACAGGGTTTCCAAACAATAGTGTGGTGAATTTTTGTATAGTAGATTTTCCTAACTTGGACTAGATCAAATATTTGAATATGTTCGAAATGTGCCAGCCTGAACTGGCAATGAAATGCTGTCGACAAAAATGTTACCGGCGACAAAAAAAGTTACCGTCGACAAAAAAGTGGCACCTCACAATAAAGCGCCGCAACTTTACGATAAACTAACACCACAGTCAAGTGTTATTTTATTATAATTTTTTAATATTCAAGCCCGCAAAAAACTTTCAAATATTGGGTTGATGATCAATTATTCGAATATTTGGTATATTCAAGAATATTTGGTGTATTCGAGAATATTTGGTACATTCGAGACAGCCCTACCATTGACCTTAAAGGTACAGTCCATCACTTGTAATTTGTGCATTTTGTTCGTTTGAAGCAACAAACATGCTCAAAATCAAAAAGAAGGGTGCTAAACAACTAAGCTGATGAAGTTTCAGCTCAGCTTCAGCTATATTTTTCGAAATCAAAAGTGGCTGAATTATGTTTTGATTTGGGCCTGAATTCAGCGTCCGAGACACGTTCGCACTGAGCCGAAGGCTTCGCGATGTCGCGCACTGATCTGACGAATTATAGAGGGCGCACGCGTGTGCGTCGTGTCAACGCTTGCGCGCTTCCCCGTATAAAAAAAACGAACTACTAACGGAAATTTCCAACGGTGCGTCTTAAGACGCACCGTTGGAAAGGCCTTCTTTCGTTGATTTCTTCAAAATGACAGCATGCCAGAAAGAATAATTTCACAGGGAGTTTCGTCCCCTTATTATCTTTCAACCAAGTACGTTTTTCAACAATAATTACATCAGTCAATTTTTTTTGGATAGCTGCAAATGATGGACTGTAGCTTTAAACTAACAGGTCAGTTGCCACGCACTCTGCTGAGATTTTGAGCAATTATTGTTGCTTCAATAGGAATAACTGCACAAAAAGCATATGGCCCTAAGCACAGTAACTTCTCCTAAAGGGAAACAGCCATCACTTAAACTAATTACACCGAGTTTTAGCACCCTAATTTCAAGTTGCTGAACACAGAAAACACTGGCTCAGCAAAACTTTCCGACCAGGCCACTATGTCATGTGTTGTGGTTCAAAGCACATCAATTTGCATAGTTGCAGAAAACACATTGTTTTTGTTCAGATTTTGTTTTCCTTCTTATTTTTCAAAGTGACTCCATAAAAATGTGGCCGTTTGTTTTATGTATACACCACCTCAAAGCTGAGCAGGTCAAAAAATGGATCGATTGGTTAGCAGTTTCTTGTTCAGCTTCGAGAAATTGGGCCCTGGATTTTTATGCCGTTCTAAAAGTCAGACAGGGTCAAAAGGATCAACAATCAGCAAGAGATGTTAACCGTTTGCAACTAGTTCCCACACTAGTTTTTCCATTTTTTTAAATTTTATTTATTTATTTATTTGCTTAAATGCCCAAAGCGCTAAGCGTTTTGCTTAGCGCTTCTGTGGACTTCCACGTTTACGCCACCCTGAACCTGGGCAGGGTCACGTTGATCAATGAGGTCCTGTATTTGCATATCAGCCAGACAGCGCTGCAAACAGCTAGACACGCATACATGAACATTCACCACTCAACATTATTCTGTTCAACTGCCCATACATGGAGGATTACATGCGTTCTGACTCGTTTTATCCATCCATACATTAAGGCATGTCTGATCAGTTACTCAGGCTTTGAAGCAGACCCAGGTGAAAAAGTACGAGAACAGTACGATCCAAATTTTCAGAGAAACAGGACAAAAGAAGGACTTTGGAGGACAAAATCAGGATAAAAGTAGGACTTTCGTGGGCTTTCAGGGGTAGTTTTCGTTGATACTTGCCCCTGTCCACAGCATCACTTATAAGCCTCATTTGGCATGTTCTGTACTCACGACATTTAAGTGCTCCATCCTCAACTAAGCTCTTGGAGGTACAGTTGCAGTACTCCTGCGCCCAAGCCCTTCATTGTGTGATTTGACAGTGTGTAACACTGTTTTGAAAAAATATTCAATGTGATTTCATTTTTCAGATTTGTGCAACAAAAAAGTAGGAATTTTAAGCAAAAAAGAGTGCAAGGTAAAAAACAAACAAACAAAAACAGGAAAAGTAGGAATACTTGAAAGCCTGTTTGCTTTTCATGCATTTTGTTCGTTTCCACCAATAATACAACACCACTCGAAATCCAAAAAAGAATGATCAACATGTTCAAGTTTCAGCCCAGAGGAAATCACATTCTTTGAGAAAACAGTGAAAAGTCATGCACAAATTTTGTTCCATATATAGCACTCTTTATTCCAAAAATCAGTCAATCGCCAGATCGTTGTAAATCATCTAAAATGTATTAATTTCTTCGAAAATGACAGTGCTGGAACGGAACAATTTCGGAAGGCCCATGTTTAGTTATTGAATCATTACCCTACAAATGTTGAATTACTGGCGGACCGACAGTAATTCCGTTCGGCTGGTTCCCACCCCCACAATCAGGAGGGATAATGAATGGACCGGGAGCCAGTCTGCTGACACGACAGATCTGTTTGTGCAAAAAATTAAAACTGGGGAAAACAGGTATTTTGGTCGGGACACATACCGGTACATGTAAAAAACATAGACCCATAAACACACCTGAATACGATGAGAAAAGGCCAATTATGGTGAAACAAAGTGAAAAGAGACAGTACAACATTTCAGTGACCACACAATTATCCTTTTAAAAAGCCATTCTTCACTTTGATCACTTTCAAGCAAACAAAATCTGAAATATTTGTGTTTGAGGCACGTCGGATGCCATGAGCAGGTCTGCTACTGCGGGAATTATAAATAATTTTTCCTAAATAAAGAGCTTTCAGATATTCTAATTCATAAAATAATCAATGGCAAATTTTTTTGGGGAGAGGCAAATTTGGAAATGAACAATTTCTTTTCCAACTTTTCCTCAATAAACGAGGCAAATTTTAACAGAGGCAGTGTTTCAAAGTTTCTCTGCCCATACTATTTTTGACTTCCTTCTTCAAAAATTGAGTCTGTTTTTAAATCGCTACTTTTGTAGCAATACAAAAGTGATTCACTTTTAAAATGAGACATCGAACATGACATCCGCCCACGTTTTGGAACAGACATGATGGAATGTTTACTTTACAACTTTTGAATTATCTGCAAACCGACAAATAATTCAGGCAAATAATTCAGGCATATCTTTGTTTGTGCGTGATAGCAACCTAATATATCAATGTATTTTCAGAGGGTTGAAAACATCCAAAAATAGAAAAGAAAAATCGCTAGGGGAAAAAAAATGATCACATGTGTACCGTATGTTGAAGAGCATCCATACAGCAACTTAAGGCAGTATCAATCTTGAGGAAATGTGCCACCAAGTGGGCCAACACTTTCTCACCTGAAATTTTACCTCATGTTTGTAAGATGTGAAACCCTGGTGCAACCTTTCTGGGGGGGGGGGGGAAACAGGTATTTTGGTCGGGACACATACATGTAAAAAACATAGACCCATAAACACACCTGAATACGATGAGAAAAGGCCAATTATGGTGAAACAAAGTGAAAAGAGACAGTACAAAATTTCAGTGACCACACAATTATCCTTTTAAAAAGCCATTCTTCACTTTGATCACTTTCAAGCAAACAAAATCTGAAAAATTTGTGTTTGAGGACGAAATGTCTGAATAGGCACGTCGGATGCCATGAGCAGGTCTGCTACTGCGGGAATTATAAATAATTTGTCCTAAATAAAGAGCTTTCAGAGTGTCGAATTCATAAAATAATCAATGGCAAATTTTTTGGGGGGAGGGGGGCAAATTTGGAAATGAACAATTTCTTTTCCAACTATTCCTCAATAAACGAGGGAAATTTTAACAGAGGCAGTATTTCAAAGTTTCTCTGCCCATACTATTTCTGATTTCCTTCTTCAAAAATTGAGTCTTTTTAAATCGCTACTTTTGTAGCAATACAAAAGTGATTCACCTTTGAATGAGACATCAAACATGACATCCGCCCACGTTTTGGAACAGACATGATGGAATGTTTACTTTACAGCTTTTGAATTATCTGCAAACCGACAATAATTCAGGCGTGTCTTTGTTTGTGCGTGATAGCAATAAAATATATCATTGTATTTTCAGAGGGTTGAAAACATCCAAAATAGAAAAGAAAAATCGCTAGGGGAAAAAAAATGATCACATGTGTACCGTATGTTGAAGAGCATCCATACAGCAACTTAAGGCAGTATCAATCTTGAGGACATGACAAATGTGCCACCAAGTGGGGCCAACACTTTCTCACCTGAAATTTTACCTCATTTTTCGTAAGATGTGAAACCTTGGTGCAACAACAACAATCAGGATCTTAGTGAAATCCCTTCAAAAGCACTCTCTGATGCAATCAACAGACAGAAAAACATTACGATGCATGCAAACCATTTAGCAAATCTGTAAATGGAATATTGACTTGAATTCCACAAACTGCTTCAAGTGGGTTTATGAAAAAATTTGGGGGAAAACAATCTTGTTTCGAAGAGAATTGTTCTTGTTTCAATCACCTCAAACCAAAAAAAACATAGGGAGCGAGACAAGAAAATATGTTTGAAACAAGATTTATTGTCTTATACTCAGGAATGTCAAGAAAATTATTTTAGTAAATGCAGACAGACGCTTCACGACACATGAAATACGACCATAATTTTGTTTAAGTCAACAAGTAGCGATTGCAGACGCAACTGAAGTTGAGAACAGAAATGGGTGTGAAAAAATGTTACAAGCAGTAGCTTTTTGTTCTCTGTGATTGCTACTGCAACATACATGTACATGAAAATAATGCCGTCTTTGTTGAAGATCGCTGAACTGCCCGAGTTCCAGAAACGACAATAATATTCCGACGCCATGCAGACAACCTTTCAAGCTTTACGAGCAAATATAATGTCCTGCTACAAGTCACAGATGGGTGGGCTGCATTGTAATGATCGCAAATGTTACAGTCTGGAAGCTTTAAAACCCTGCTGTTTTCTCTCACACTGGCTTGCGAAGATTTTTAGGCCCTCGCGGATGGAGCCGCCCGCTTAGCACAAGTCCACATGCCCAAAGTTTGAAGATGAGGACAAAGTTTGAAGATGAGGCCAAAGTTTCAATACACATATGAGGTCTCAGCTTTCGAACACTTCAATTTTGTTGGGGAGTAACGCTGTGCATATTCGAATAATTTTGTATTCGGTCATTCAAACTTGGATCAGATTGAACATATTCGTAAGGCTTCGTTCATTTGTGACGTGTGCCGTACACCAGTCTAAATTGAATGCGCCGGTCGGAAATTAAATGGGAATTTATGTGCATCTCTTGATGCAGAGACCTTAGAATATTACGAACATTATGTGTATTCATCCAAAAAATTTCAGGCCAGTTGACTAGCTGATATTTGAGAGATTTTGAAGATGTAATCCTCAGTCATACATGTAGAGTTTAAACTGCCGACCAAACTGTAGCATTTGAAAGACAATAAGGCAAAGCATCTTGAACATGATTAAAATAACTACACAAACATGTCTTCTTCATCTTTCAGGCATGTAACTGGGAAATCCCCAAAAAAAGACGAAATTCAAATTTTTCCCAGACTTTGTACAGTGTTTTTCTATTGTCAATGGCACACGTGGGAAGTAAAAAAAAGAGGAAATCAGCTGATCCGAGGAAAAGTTGCATGCCTGATCTTTTCAAGACCCCGCGCATTTTCCAACACTTGTCTTGGAGGAATGCTCTTCAGTTTTCAGTAGATGGTGGAATATTCCGTGTATTCCAGGAAGCCCTTAAAACAGGGTTCCTAGCACTTTAAGAAAACAAACTGCCTTGAGTTTTCCCTGATTACATCTTGGAGAAGTTTCCAAAAATCCATGAGAAATATTTTCTTTTGAATGAGGCTGCTGGGAAGTCAAGAGGTGGTTGCAGCAAAGCAACTAAGATACTGATTATAGTCACACTGCATAAACACTAAAAAGCCACCACAGCCAGTCAGTCAATGGACACAACATGGACACTATGGCACAAGACGCACGTACACCAAACTGGCGAAAAAGTTTCCCTTCCGCGTCATGCACTGTCAAATTCCCTGAGTTTTCCCCAACTGCTTTGGCGTTTCTCCCAAATTCTCTGAGTTTTCCCCGACTGTGAAGATACAAACTCATTTCAAGGTTTTCTCTCGTTTCCAGAGTGGCTGGAAAGCCTGTAAAATGATTCCACAACTAGACGTTGAGCTACCGGTAAAGGCAGCGACAAAGCCGAAGGTTGGGAAACCCGTTGGAATTGTGAGTGCCGCCCGTGCCTCCGACGGACACAAGAGGGAGCTATTGCGATCGCCGTCTGCCAACATGTGTAAAGATAATCCGCAAAGCCTAATGGGTAATGCCACACACGTACACATCCGTTGATGTTCATCCCAAAAAAAAAAAAATTCCAGACAGTAGCGCATTCCGTCATGCGCACAAGCCCACCCCGGCCCCCGCCACGCTGCATAAAATTAGCTGCCTTTCTTGAAAATGTCTGGCTTTTCTGGCCGCTGGCGCTAACGAAAATACTGTAAGGCGCCCCTTGAATTAAAAGAAAAACAAAAACAAACATGTTCAACAATAAATCCTGGAGATAATGAGAGCACGTATACACAAAACAAAATCGAACTGTTGCATTCTATTGCAGCTGAAAACAAGGAAATAAAACCAACCTCGGATTGCCAAAAAAAAAAAAATTCGCACATCAAAAAAGGGAGTGGCTCGGTTGATTTTAGAGTGTTAACAGTACTGAGTGCGACGGGAAAGGTTTGAAGCCCCCGAAAAATGGCCAAGTTGAATTCGCTACTCCATTCCCAATCAGATTCAAACTGGGAGCTGGGATCAAACAGCACAATAGGGTCGTTTCGACAAGTCTGGTCCAACTTACATGTGTGTACTGTACGTTGTGCAATGGCACACACACACACACACACAGAGCCAAAGACAGACTACAAGCCATGCAAGGCACGTACAGGCACGTACATCACACACTAGACTGAAGTTCAACCCGGCTATGCCTGTAGTTTTTTTTTAATATGCACATGAACAAGCAGACTGGGCCAGACAGTAGTTAACAAAAGAATAGCCAGCGCCATGTGCTGCCTGCACAGCTAATACAAGCACGGACTGTGTCGCAACCTTTAGAATGTGGGAATTGGTAATGCTTGCCCATCAAGTGCGCGGCGTGGTTATTAAAGTCAGAGCTGGCGCGATTTTTTTTTTCCTTTTCCGTTTTTTTTTTCCCGCGCAGTCGCACCTTCTTTTTTTCCCCCCTAAATGTCTGTCAAATTGTGTGACGAAAAAAGGAACAGGGGATTCAGAGTACTTCCCACGAAAGTCGGCAATGGAACGAGATGTGAATGGAAAATGACACAGATGTTGCAACGCGCCCAACATATCATACATATTTAGACAAATGTGACGGACAAAAAATGGCGGGAATCTAGAGTAACAAGACACTAAACTACATGTAGTAGAGTGGACATTTACAAATCTAAAAAAAAGAAGAGAAGTTCGGGGTGACAGAAAAGAAATAAACCTGACAAGACGTGGGTACAGTCAGGAACAAGGAAGACAGTGATAGCATTTGAATTTGTCAAGATCAGAGGTAAGAGGAACAGTATAGGAAGGCACAGAAAATCAGACAAAGTGGAAAGAAAACAATGAAAGCGAGAAACACAAGCAAGCAGGTGGCAAATTGAGGAGGGGACAGGACGGAAAAATCTGATACTTGAAAACGCTGCAGTTGTGCACCCGACACAAGAAAGACTTTGAGACGAAGACGATTCAAGACAGCGAGGTAGAGATGCAGAGGGACAAGACAGGGTGAGGAACAGGGTGACACACCTATTTGCAGAATAACTCAAAGACGGAGCATTGGGAATTACACGGACTTGACGCTTGCTGGGAAAAGTGTAGCATGACAAACGGGCAAATTGAGTGCCCAAATACGGAGGGCGGACAATACCAAAATATCCAACAGAAACCACTTTACATACAGACTAGGACCAAATACATGAAGTCATGACAAAATACTGAATGCAACACAAACTTAATCTGAGAAAAGCACAGTGCTGACGATACAAGCAAAACCAACCAACAACTTACAAAGGCTAACAGACAAAACAGGCAACTTCCAATAAATCAACAGACATGCATCTTAATTTTGTTTTCTTTAGCAGAATTCCATGCAAAAAAAGTCTCGAATAAAAACCATCTGATTTGAATCAGTCATTACAAAAGCAAAGGGACATGTAAAATAAACTGAAGATAAATTCGGTAGTCAAAAACAAAGAGAATGTTGAAATGTGATGAAGCGATCAGACTTGCCGCAAACAAAGGAGACAGATTCAACGTATCAAGTCCACTAAAAACTCGGCAAAGTTAAGCCACCCTTTTGGTCAAAGCCTTACCCTTGGCAGAAAATCAAAGGAAAACTACTGAGAAAACCTTCACAAAAAGCAAAATAAGCCACTTAAATGATCGATGGAGGACAATGTAGTGAGTAATATACAGCATTTATGACATGAAGAGTTTGCAACAGCAGAGCAACATATTCTGACTTTAAAGAAGGGCAGATTTTGGATCACAAGTAAATCAAGGAAAGTCAAATAATCTAGACAGTGTCTACTCTTAGAACAGTCGTGCTTAAACCACCAAAAAAATTTAACAAAATGTCAAGACAGGGAAGCGTTATAGCCAGCCGGAGTTAGAGAAAATAAAGACAACTCTAAATGAAATATCACAAGGGTGGGGTTTTGTTTTATCAGAGGTTGGTTTCATTCCAAAAATGGAATGAATTTCCAAAGTCTGAACGACAACATGGGAGGAGAGGAAGGGACACATTGTTTAAGGTTACACTTTGGGTTAGGACACGAAGGTGAAAAGACCGAAAGACAAAAGAGAGATGACGGGAAATGTACACCAGACTTACGCTTGACAACGGCCACAAAAGCGCTTCTCAGAATGCGATGAGACAATTTCCGCCAAATATGGCCCAACTCTGGGGTGGGCCAGACGAATGCGACCGAATCAGTCGTAAGGGAACTGGAAGAAACATGTCGAGAGATTTAGACACGAGTAGATCAGGCGATGCCACGGGTAAGGACAGAAGCACAAGGTGGTCTGGACAAGGGGTGTAATCAGGCCCAGGACTGGGTAAAAAAAAAAGGCGCAATGTGTCTCACCATGCGTCATTCAACATGGCGGCCACAGTCACTTGATTTCTGTTCCCGCGCACAGCGCACAGCGCATGCAATGGGAGTGACTACATACATGTACATGTAGGCTTACAATACAAAGGGGCACAACCCCTGATCGCAAATGTCGCACTGTGTACGTGCTCCAGGATCCAGCCCTGATTTGGGGCTGTCGGTGTTTGCTTCAGTGCCAAAAAAGTTCACCCAGGCCTTTTGGCGATTACATTAACACAAGATTTGAAGGCAATAATGGAATCATATTTGTACGGTCCTCACATACCACTTGTCACAAACTCCAGAGTTCAGCCTTTTGTAGACATTCAGGTCCTGCCTACACGCAGGTTCATGGGGCGACCCATACTGCCCGACATACGCCGCTCATAGCTTCTTTTTTTTTCCTTTTCATTTCACCCCTCCGACAGTTTTCCGTCTGGTTGAGTCCACTCATGAATGAGTCTGAACACCCCTACATTCATGTTCCATAGTCCGATCATCCATGTTCGGTGGCCATGTGCTCGGCGAACATGCCATCCCTGGCAAAAAGAAGCGGACGAATGTTGGGTGCGAAAACGCAAGGTTTTTCGAGAAATCCAAAATGGCGGCCACGAGACTGACTCGTGGTGGTATGGTACGATATCTGTGCTATGACTCCGAGCCCATTCTCCTAGTACAACTGACTGACCTTTCATGGCAAACTGCGCACACATAAATCCGACAGCAGTGGAGACCAGCAAACTCCCTCCTCTGCCACTGAGTGGAACGCGCCACTCTAATAAGGGTCACCGGGTCAAAGCTTGTCTGACATTTGGAACGACGCAATTAGGATGGGGATGTACGCATCGCAACAAAAGAGCCAAACATTTAACCTATTTTCTCTCAGCCCGTAATCCAACGAGCCACACTTGTGTATGCATGGGGAACATGTGCCACTGTTCAATTGAATCATATATAAATTGTTCCCTTTCACCAAAAAACACCCGTAGTGGGCCTCATGAACTGTGACCCTACATTACACAAACTCACTCACTCACACCTCCCCCCCCCCCTCCACAAAATATCTCCCCCCTCAACACTGAACTTGTGGTACAATCCTGGACACACACACAAATCTACATCAGCACAGTGCACGGGCCGACCGACTCTTCTAAGGTAAGAATAGATCTGGAACAGAAAGAAAGGTGCAAACAATTTTTGCACTTCAATACATTTACTGTCTATTTTTAGTTGGCAGACTAGTCAATCACTGGTGTTATTTTTTCGATTTGTAAACAGAATTGAAAGGGGGATGGGGGGGCCCTGTCTGTCTCGGCTCTCTACTGTTGCTCAGTACAGTCATAGATGGCTGAACATGTGTGAATTATTTTACATTTATGCTGGATGTATGGATTATGAAACACAACTTCACTTTAAAGGTGCGTGGTGCAAACAGGGTCTGGTGCTCATGACACTTGTTGAAGATGCCACAGAAGGAACATCATGGACGTGTACCTTTAAGGTTAGTTTCTGATGACATTTTGGGGACCATCCCTCACCGTTTCTCTACCCACCTATTTTTATTTTGGGGTTGCGCATCACAAAAGGGTTGAAGTTGCAAAACCGAACCTGCGAGTTGGAGTTGACCATTAGTCAATGAAGGGCCCAAAACCGCCCTGCCTGTTACTCACTGTAGCACCCAAAACCGCCCTGCGTAATAGTCACTGTAGCACCCCAAACCACCCTGCCTATTATTCACTGTAGCACCCCAAACCACCCTGCCTATTACTCACTTTAGCCCCCGAAACCGCCCTGCCTATTACTCACTTTAGCCCCCGAAACCGCCCTGCCTATTACTCACTGTAGCACCCGAAACCGCCCTGCCTATTACTCACTGTAGCGCCTCAAACCGCCCTGCCTATTACTCACTGTAGCACCCCAAACCGCCCTGCCTATTACTCACTGTAGCACCCTAAAGCGCCCTGCCTATTACTCACTGTAGCACCCCAAACCGCCCTGCCTATTACTCACTGTAGCACCCTAAAGCGCCCTGCCTATTACTCACTGTAGCACCCTAAAGCGCCCTGCCTATTACTCACTGTAGCACCTGAAACCGCCCTGCCTATTACTCACTGTAGTCCCCAAAACCACCCTGCCTATTACTCACTGTAGCACCCCAAACCGCACTGCCTATTACTCACTGTAGCGCCCGAAAGTGCCCAAGCACTCTATGATTTTGACACATCAGTGAGTAAACACAATGTAATACAATGTACCAGTAGTACAAGTGCCCATGGGTTAACATCTACTTCTGGTGAGAGTTGGGATTAAGTCATCACAAGTCATCACAAGTCATCACAAGTCATCACAAGTCATCACAAGTCAATCACAAGTCATCACAAGTCAATCACAAGTCAATCACAAGTCAATCACAAGTCATCACAAGTCAATCACAAGTCATCACAAGTCATCAAAAGTCATCACAAGTCTATCACAAGTCATCGAAAGTCATCAAAAGTCATCACAAGTCATCACAAGCCATTCACAAGTCATCAAAAGTCAATCACAAGTCAACTGCAGCTCAATTGTACATCATCACAAGTCAATCACAAGTCAATCACAAATCAACACGCAAAAGATGCTTAAATGTTTGGGGTTGCCCGACGGTTGCCTGTCAGCATGACATCACGGGGCACAGGGTCTATACCCAAACAATCACTAAAAGTTTGTGCATTTGGTTTGGAATGCGTCTTCTTCAAGTGCATTTTGTGGTAGGGTGGAAGTTTGATTACAACCAAAAAGGACTTTTCATAAGGTGGAATTTGCGTCGGGGTGATGTTAATTCAACATTGGTTTTTGCCCTTCACCGACGTATTTTATTAACACTGTAGGCCTGTACTCAGTGTTGCCCTCGAGTGATTGTGAGAAAAAAAAATCACTCGGGTGGGACTCAAACCACAACCTCCTGCTTACCAGCGCAGACATCTTACAACTCGACCACCGAGCTTGCCGGGGTCGGCTGGCTGGTTCAAATCTGATATAGCAGCGGGTACCGCAGTGAAACTAGTCATAAGATGGAATTTGCGTCGGGTGATGTAAAAAAAAAAAGAATTGAAAAGTGGCAACCTTTTTGATGTGTGTAAGTAACCCTTCAACGGGGAAACAGGAAAAGGCAAACCTCATAAAACTTGACCGAGAGAGACCACAAACTTCCATGCAGTTCTATTCTATTCAGGATTGTTATTCACTGAAAGTCTTTTCAGGCATCTGTGTACATGTAAACAATGGGCCAGATTTTTGCCTTTCATTGGCATTACAGGGTAATCCTATAGGACAGCACTGCCCAGCGCCCAAGTGACAGTCAGTCAGTGAGTCAGTCGGCGAGGTGCGAAGAGGACTTTAGGCTGCTCCTCTCTGTGGGACCAACGAAAAAAGACAGACATGATGGACGCCAGACCCAGTCATGTGTATTCCCTATGCCGAGACACTTGTATTTAACTCTGCCAAAATGACTGAGCGAATCAGTGTTGCAGTCGAGTCCAGCACAAGCTCTCATAAGTCCATCACAAGTTCCTGATTCAAGCGTCTCAAGTACGGTACATGTACGTAAACCAGGACAATAGCAATCCTTTGTTTTTGTTCATCCCTGTTACATGGACTTGTGATAGGGCTGTCCCATCCGGCACGTGATGGTAAATGGACCAGTGAGAATTCGGCTCTCGGTCATGAGGTATAGTTTCAAAAAATAAAAAGAGTAGTACTCAGGAAAACTGAAGGAAGGAATTAACATTCCTCTTGAAAGACGACAGATCATAGGTTGGAGGGAAACAAGCACCAGGCAAGGAATTCCGAAGAGATGCAGCATGTGGGAAAAAGCTATTGGAATATCCTTTTGTTCTACATGTACATACATATATGTACCAGTACCGGTAGCTACCATACAGCAACAGTATATGGATGAGAACAGGCAGAAAAGCAAGTTTCTCTCTCGAACACTCTGATTGGAAGAACCAGGTTGGACAGACTAGTGGAGCAAGGGCTGTGAAACTATCTAAAACAAACAGAGGGTGGTCACAGACCTATTGTGGGAGAGAGGCTGTAATGACGAACCCAACTCCACACCAACCAGATTACCGGTAGCTATACATTTTTGCACCCTGCTACAAGTACCAACATAACTAATCAATGAATTTATTTACCAATATGTACATGTACATGTACCGTACATGTATCCAATGTATTGCTATTCTAAAGATGTTACGATATGTGTACTTTGTCAAGAACCCATAAAGGCTGAAAAATCAGATATCCACAAAATTCAGGGGGGAAAAAATTATTTACTATCTATTTTTGTAATGAACATGTTTTTATTTTTGGTTAATTTTCTTATACTCCTGGGTGGAGTGAGGCAATTGCAGTAAAGCATCTTGCCCAAGAACACCAGGGTTCGAACCCATATACCCTAGCACATACATTTGTATGTAGTACCGGTAGGTTGAATGTCATAGTTATTGGACCATAGTATTGTACAGGGCGAGTATAAAAAAAGGGGAACCCAAACCTCAAAAAAATATATTTCATATTTAAAAAAATAAGTAGCGCCAAAAATAATAATGAATGGAAAGCCAATTTTAGATGAAAAAAAACATTGAAATTGCTTAATCCGTTCAAAGTATAACACCATTAAACACAATGACCCTAAAACCTCTTTCATCCAAGAATGCGATTTTCAAGAATTGTCGTCACAATTGTTTTCAAACATCACCAGCGATAAAACCTCAGTTTAAAAGTTACAAATATTCAACAAAGTCCTTTTGAAAAAAAGTGGATTTTATAAATCATATTGTTTGCCTAAGCAGGGTTGTTAATAAAGATATCGTGTACTACAGCTGTTGACAGTTGCTGAAATAAGTATTCTGTGTCATTTTCCTTGTTGTTCCAAACAGTCAGAACACACAATAAATTGCTTTTTTTTTTGGACAAAACCCGTTTTAGGGTCATTACGTTTCAATGGTGATATCCTTTGAATGGATTAAGCAATTTCAGTATTTTTTTCATTTAAAAGTAGTTTTTGAAATTGGCTTTCCAGTCATTATTATTTTAGGTGCTACATATTTTTTTAAATATGAAATATATTTTTGGGGGGTTTGGGTTCCACTTTTTTTGACCCTGTATTTGATACATTTAACACTTTTTGTTTTTCATTATAAATATGCATGGCCACTGAATATCTCACCATTTGCAACAAAGCTCAGAAGAATATTCCCGTCCAATAATTTAAAAACTGCCCATTTCCTTGTCTTACCATAGACTTCTCAACTGTTCACTACATGTATATATGTATGTGTAAATGTAAGGTCTTTACTTTAAACAAGTCAATTTCAGTACCGGTAGTTATATGTAAAATATTTTTCATATTTTTTCTTCAGGGTTTTAATTTGGGAATGTCTTCTGTCAAATTGTGATATTTTAATTTGTGACCCTCCAACACAAAACCATACAATTGGACGCCAATTTTTGGGAAGGCTGAGATTCTGGGCTCATTGGAAAGGACACGGAATAAGCTTGCC
This sequence comes from Patiria pectinifera, assembly GCA_029964075.1. Classification (NCBI taxonomy): domain Eukaryota; kingdom Metazoa; phylum Echinodermata; class Asteroidea; order Valvatida; family Asterinidae; genus Patiria; species Patiria pectinifera. The sequence goes on from CM057150.1 coordinate 7,755,982, forward strand.
AAAGATGCATAGAATATGGCAATCGGACAAAATTTGACAGAGTGATAGGTACTTCCAGTTCCCAATTTTCGTCAATATTCATTATTGGCTGTATCTCAAAATTCGGCCGTGCACCTTCCAACTGGTTTATGTGCAGGAGGGTCACATATTTGTTTTCATGTGTATTTTATTATCTTATAGTACTGAATTTTTCTTTCAGATCTTTCTTTTTAAATTAAATTATTGTTGTTCACCGTGCAATCTGGGCTGCTAAATGGTGAAAATAAACCAAACATAGGTAAATAGATAAATAAATTTGAAAAAAAAAAAATCCCAAATCACCTACATGTGCAATCCATTTAATCTGAATCCAATATTGGGAGTCTATATGCCATCCTTCCCTTCACACTGCGTATCAAAACGGCATACATTTTATTTCTGTCTCATTTTTGTTATTCTTCCCCCCAATGCTGGCCTCTTCGCTCTGACCCAGACGCTCCTAATCAGCTGTTCGGCCGGTGTGTATACATATGCTTACCCATCGACCTTTGAGATATTTACACTCGGGCGCAGACTGCCGACTACATGTACATCACATGCGTGTGTGTATGAATTAACTGATTATCCCCCATGGCCCGGCCAACGATTCTCCGTCCACCACTAACGGAAACAAATTAATAAATAAATAACAAATTCCCAAACCTGTATCACTCCAAATCCAAAATAGAAAGAGATATTTTTGTATAATCAGTCTGATGTGGACCTTCCGACGTTATTTTGGCTTGGTGGCGTCATTGCCCGGGTGCAGGAAATGTCTAATTTTCTAACGATCAATAAATAATTTATCGGAGGTGGGGGAGAGAATTTAAAAAATGGAAGGAAAAAAACGGTGAAATCTCTTGTGTTGTGTTGTCTGCGCGGGTTTGGGTATTAGGATCTGTGTACAAAGGGCAGTACTATTATTGAGACAGGGGTGGTTAAAATTGCGGCTCGACATGTACGTGCGAGAGGGGCTGGGTTTTTTTTTTCAAACGTGAATTTGATCTAAATAAAGAACAAAGCAAACAGTCGCTCTGTGAGTGAACCTACCTGGTGGCCATGTGTACTGTAAACATTTCTGAAGAGCTTCGGAATTCAAAAGCCCAACATGCACATATGGACAACCACAAGGGTAGAAAGTGATGATTGAAGAAAAATGAAATTAACAATTAAATTTTGATTTTACAGAATTTTGATTTTGCAGAATGCATGTCCAGATGGACATGTATTTTGCAAGTTGGTAAACAAATACACAAAGTATATTGTATTAAGTTGCTGTGGCCACATGTTACTTAACATGTACATGTACATGTTTAATACCATGTAATTTAAGTGTCAGATTAAACAAACACAACCAAAGTATGCTTTTTCCAAAATCTGGCAAAACAGACGACACTGGTTCCTCTTGAAGAATGCATGTTTCAGAAATTTGACATCTGAAATGAGGTTACGCATGTATGGTACCTCATGTCGTCAAGATGTGACACACCCAACTTTGCATTGTAGGCCTATCGACAAATCTGGCGACAGCCATTTTCTGAGAAGGCACCAGGCTTGCGCGAGTCGCGCTTGGTTGGTACGCGAGTCGTGCTCGGGTAGTACGCACGCACTCCAGGCCCCTTCAAAACGTGTTATCAAAATGCGTGCCCAGCCGTCTCGTCCTTAAGAACGCCCGTGGCATGTGCGCAAATGTGGTGTCGCCTCAAAAATTTGCCGGATTTGTCTATACAAAAACTGCATTAAACCAGACAAAACCAATCGAGATCCCTGCATCCTTGTCAGCCAATAGAATGAAGTGTCTAGATCACGTGACTACATATATGAACTCATGAGAGCACGGTCTCTCTCTCAAAAAGAGATCAATACATGCATAATATGTGAGGTGTTCTAGCAACTGGGCAGAGGTCGTAATGAGACTTTGGAAGTATTAGGAAAGAGAACAAAATTCTCCTTACAATACTGTTTGTTGCACTTCAATCGGACATTCAGTTGACATGTTATGCCTTTTTTAAAGTTCGCATTTATCGACATGTCCAAAAAGTAAATACTGAGAAAAAGGCCCTTTAAAAAATTCGAGTTTCGCAGTCGTGAAAATGAATGACGCCAATTGTTTTTCCTTAAAAACACTTTTATTATACTCCACGGTTTTTATACTTCAACATTTTTAATGTGTGTAGTAGACACAAATATCAAAAAATCTGAAAATTGAAAAATTCACCCTCCATTCGTTTTTTGGCATGAACAATATAGACCATTATCATGTTGCGGCCATCTTGATTTGCTCCCATTCAAATCAACGTACAACCAAAGCGAGGCTGGAAGAAAAATTAGTCTGGTTCGTTTTTGCACAAAAACCATTATCATTCAGTAGTTTTATTGGATACAGGGTACATGACTGAAATGGTGGCAGCATCATAAAGGTCTATAGACGCCACTTTGTGACCACTTTTGAGAGGTCGTATAGGAGGGCGACACCAGGTGCGCTTACTGGTTCGCTCACATGTACGCTAAGTTTCGCATGTTAACACGTTGACTGCTGACTACGAATAGGCCTATAGCTATAGTGACAGGCATACTAGATTTTGCCACTATGAGTGTAGTAAAGTAAAGGCTTTTGTATTGCAAACTGAAACTGGCGTCGCTGAAAATGCAGCAAATTAGCTGCTGGCAGTTTGAGAACAACATTCTATCGACTTGTTATGTTCAATTTATCAAATGATTGTTTCGTAGTGACAGGTGTACTGGATTTTTGCTGCTACGAGTATACTCATAGTAAATGAAAGGCTTAAATTGTATTGTTAACTTTATATACTGGCGTCACTGAAAATGCAACAGATTAGCTGCTGGCAGTTTGACGACAAAAAATCCATCGAATGGCTATTCAAATTATCAAATACATTTCTTATTAAGTACAAAATAAATATGCGCGAATGCATCAATCGCATTGTTGGCAAAGGGGGGCGCCCTGTAAAAGTCTCGTCGGCAATCAACTTGTTACATGTGGCAAACCCATGGCGTCAATGCACGAGGATCAGGCGCTGTCCGCAATGCTTCCAAATGTCCCTCCCAGTGGTCTCCCCCAACTCTCCCTTTGAAACCGTTGAGGGGGTACTACACCGAGTCCATTGCCAGTCTTAGGCAATAATAATAATAATGCTGATATAGCGCTTTATACCAACGGTCTCAAATCGCTTTACAATTATTACCCCTGTTCATCAGGCTATGAGACCAGTTATTGCAGCAGCTCGAGATCAGTGCATGCTAGTCTCTACCATCACAGGTACCCATTTATACTCCTTGGTGGAGGGAGGCAATTGTAGTAAAGTGTCTTGCCCAAGCACACAAGCACCATGTTCCCTGTCAGGGTTCGAACCAACGTACCACGGCACGTGAGTCGAACACCATAACCATTAGACCACAGCGCTCCACACAACGCAATGAATTCGGACATGGCCTTTTCTCTGTGAGTTTTCATCCCAAAAGTCGAATGCCTCGCTGGAAAGATGCTGATACGAAATGGCCAAGACATTAGTGCGAGTAGGCCCGCTGGTCTAATTGTGCCAATAGAGGGCGCACTATGCACCATCCACTATCGATCACTAACGTCTTGGGCCAGGACTAGAGAGATGTTGAAACCAGGGCGAGGTCAGATAACAAACAGCCAGGGCATGAAATGACAGTGGAGGCCCACCACAAAACTGAACTGGTTATGGATAATTGTCTGGCAAAAGCCTTATCAAATGTCTTCTTGTTTTGAGGAGAAAGAAAAAAAAAATTTAGGTTGACTATCTACCGTTCTATAATTTTTGTGTGATTGCTTTGTTTGGCTGGGAAGATAATATAGGAATGTGAAGCATGTGCGAGACACAGAGTTACAGGTCTATAATGAAACCCCTGATTCACACTACATACTTCAGGTTAAACAATGTTGGTGAAGGCGTTTCTTGGGTACAGGGATGTGTTCACGCTAAAAAAAAAGAGTAACTTGGCTAAATCCAGCCTACTGTGTAGACAGATGCATGAAAAAGACTTCCAAAGAATAGCCAATCTGAATTAGGGGTGTGCATCGGAACCGGGTCCTGAGTACCCGACTGCTGAAGTTACGGTAAGAACCAGTTCCAGAATATGGAATCAGGTGCCCGTAACCAACTTGACAAATCACTCAGTAACTTCTCTGACAATGGAAAAGAAAGGGTTTTGAATCCCATTTGTGGGGAATTTTCAATACTCCAAAACTGAAACAGATTTTCAACATCTGATTGATAATTATCGGTAGTAAGTTTACAGTTGAGCCACATAAGGCCCAAAAAACCAGTCTCCGGTTTCTGGTACCGTATGTGTGCGTCACCGTAACCATGCGTGTCGGCAAAATTAAAAAGGTTTTTTTTTTCAATGTAAGATGATATCTCAAAACTGCCAAACTCACTGGTTTGACTGGACAGTTTTAACGTGTTTTTAGATGGGGTTACGATCGAGTATGAAGCTTTATGTGGCCTCTCTGGGCTCCAATACATTTTGCACTAAATTTAGTCGGGCACCATTTTAGGGCCAATGATTTTCCGTTTCAGAAAAGTGCAAATTCCGTTTTCAAAAATCCTGAATTCCGTTTCAGGCTGAAAAATTCCGTTTCACATTTATTCAATACATAAAAAGGCATTTAAACATATACCATGTACACGGTAAATAATTCCAAGACTATAATGAAATAGTCGTTTGGTTGGAGCGCGGGAAAACTGCCCCCAAAAGATTTCTATTTTATCAACGGCCGATCAATGTACAGACATAGTATTTAACTTCACCACAGTCAAGTCGTATACTGCACTGCCACTGCCACACACGCAAGAAACATGCAATAGCCGTACAGGCCAATCCCATGACGTCACACACATCAGCTGGCCGAAGCGAAATTCATGTTCGCCATTTTGTTTTTGGGCTAACGTTAGCGACAAAATAGGATAGTTTACGCATGGAGGAATAAGAACACACGGTAGATTTTGGACCTAAGCACAACATGCATTTCAATAGAGCCAAAGTTAGATGTTATACGAATGGTTGATTGATTGAACAGAGAAAAATAAACCTGCCAATGGAGCAAAAGAGACCCGTGAGAGCGTGCCGTGAGTTGGATGATTTTCACCGTTGCGCTGACGCGCGCTGACCGACAGCTACGGCATGCGTCGGGACTGTCACTCCCATGACTACGCGTACTACGGTAATGATCTCGCAACATTTATTGCTCTGATCTTGAACGTTTTTGTCCCCCCAAAATCGTGATATAAACACTGCTCATTTGTTGTATGGCTCGTCTGTTCAATCAATCATCAATAATTCGTTTTGTACTCAATAAATTTAACGAAATTATGTTTTTTTATCAATAAAATTGCAGAAATTATTTTCTTCAGATTCAAATTCCGTTTTCCGTTTCGAGGAGCAGATTCCACGAATTCCGTCCGTTTTCCGCGATCGCGGAAAATCATTGGCCCTACCATTTGCAGTTATCAGCCGACATTAGAAGGTAAAAAAAAGTAATTAAAAAAAAAAGAGGCCGCGTTGCCGCTCCACTTTTGGGACAAGCTCCATACCGGAAACCAGAGACTTTTTGGGGGGGCCTTACAAATCTCTTTTATGAGTTTGTGAGGTTCTGATTTGAACGGGGGAAAAATCAGCATTTAGGGCATGAACAAATGGGTGGATCAGAGACCTGACAACAGTACTGTGAATGATGTGATGGTAACAGCAAAAAGGAAGATGGGCAGGACACCTGGCCAGAAAAGAGGATGAAAGATGGAGCCGACTCACAACAGAATGGCAACCACTTTAAGGCAAAAGGAAAAGAGGAAGACCTTTAGATAGAGAGAGGAGCTAATGATGAAACCAGGGACAACTACATGTACCTGGAAAAGACATACATGTACCAAAGACAGAGAGAAATGGCATGCTGTGGGAGAGGCCTTTGCCAGCAGTGGGATGATACAGGCTGATGATGATTATGACCATGGAAACCTTCAAATCGTATCCAACATCTGATTGCACTTCTGTGATCATGCCATGGCCCAATTTCACGGCACTGCGAAGCACACAAATATGCTTAGCACCAAAAAAGTCTGGCTTATAAAAGCAGGTTACCAACCAAAACTCCACGTGATTATCATGCTAAAGCAAACAACAGCTGAATACTTATCACGAGCAACACCGCGTGGAGTTTTGGCTGGTAACCTGCTTTTATAAGCCATACGTTTTTTTGTGCTAAGCAAATTTTTGTGCTTAGCAGCGCTGTGAAATTGGCCCCTGGACACTACTCGTGGACACATACTAGCCACCTGCATAACACTACAGCCAGTGTCTGTATACATACATGTACAGGTCAGTCCAAACCAGGTCAATGGGCCACAGAAGGCCAGTGCTTTGTGGTCAGTTATGACCGGTCATCATCAGCATGAATTATTAGCAAACGCCTGGTCATCAATCCTGGTCATCAATCGGTCATTGAGCCAGGGGGCTTGACAGGATTGTGGTCATGGGATTGCATAACGGCCTAAGTGGCTCCTGTCAAGTTGAATGGTCAGCTCATGGTCACTCATTTGTCCAGGGGCTGGGTGCCGGGGTGTCCCGGGAGGATTGACTGTAATTCACTGACCAAACTGTGTACTTAAAGTGGCAGTTGAGTTTTGACTTTGACAGGGAGGAAATGAGGGTATCAGGCCAAAATATAGTTTCTGGTCAGGGGTTGACACCAAAAGTTGTGCAGTGACACATTCGGTTTTGCATTTTTTTTTGTTCTTCTTCTTTATTTTTTTACCCCCCCCCCCCAATATGTTTGTGGATTAATGGTAGTGCTATTATCAGATGTTTGAAAAAGCCAATTTGTTATAATGAACAGATGATAAGGGGTACAGTACAAGTATCAACAGTATATTGCTAGAAATCGCGAAATATAAATGAAATGAAAAATAAAAAAATAAAATATTAAGCTCAAGAATGAGATGGAAAGAATATTCCCATGGGGTAAAGGATGAAATATTTTGCATTGTTTGATGTAACATGTTTTACCTCATGAAAATATAAAATCTAATATTGCACCTTTGCTTTTACCATGGAGCTATAAAAAGGAGCTCCATGCTTTTACATAGCGGCCAAAATACGTGCTGTCAAAAACAAAGAAGGTCAAGCCCGAAGCTGTCCAACGCCACACTGAGACTGACGAGATTCAACCTCCATATCTTGCTTAGCACATACCGGTACCTGGTTCCCAGCAAATAAAATAATAACTGGAACAGTTAGGCTATAAAGACCAGGAACCAGCTAACTCAGCAACGACAACGACAGCGTGAAACATGTCAAGCAGACGATCTTGAAATGATCTAATACTGAAGATTTCACAGAAATGGCAGTGTTCTTTTCTGTATTTTCTTCTGTGTATGCATTCAATCTCGGATTCGTAACGTCTGAGCAGCGCGATTTTCCTGAATTGTCCGCGGCGCGGGCACGTGGCTGCTCAGTCGATGATCCACCACGCACGGTGACACATTGTGGCTCGGAACACGGATGGTGTTGCCGTTGTACGTGCACTCAATGACTACACGTACCACATGAATTTTCTTTCATTGAAGTCGGTACTGTCAGCTTAAAATATTGTTTTCTTCTGATGAGAAGTAAAACTTGTCCACTTTAGGCTGCAACTTTGATTATTTTGATTCTGCAAATAAAAATAAGCGGCGCTAAAATTCAGGTTTCCAAACACGTGAACTGTTCAGATCAGTTTCGGTTCAGATGTGCTGCATTCAGTGAATTTTGGTTCGGTTTTGCTGCAGCACTACACAAAATTCAGTATGCCGCAACTGAAAGTTAACCATGCGAATGCAAATGGGATTTCTTCTGAAAAGAATTCTCATTCACATTGCATTTCGCATGGAACTTTTCCCATGATTTTTACAGTGCGAAGTCACTGCGAATTCTCTGCGAAAAGGTACGAAATCGACGTGACATGTTTAATGATGATAAAAATGTTAAATCGATGATACATAAATGTACATCTCTGCATGTACATGTTATATCATCATGAACAACACCAGAAGTACCGGTAGATAGTGATGTGAATACATACTGGACAGTATGTTCTAATTTGTATGTGAGGGGATGTCCGCAACACTAAAGATACAACGATGTATCTGTTTTCTAATGAAAAAAAAAAAAGGAAATCCTATTTAGAAGGTTTATATAGCATTTGGTCACATATGTGTTTTCTAATGAAAAAAAGAAGGAAATCCTATTTGGAAGGTTTACATTGCATTCAGTCACAAACAGGATCCTTCATAGATAAGAGGGAAATAAAAAAAAATATAGCTGAACTTCAATTGTTGGGACTGTAATACATGTACAATGAAAGCATGACTTGTCACATTAGGCCTATGTTTGTTTACAGTAACCCCACCAACCGGGATTTTTTTTTTCCGTTCAAATTGCCTCAAACATTTTGGCCACATTTAGCCAAAAATTTTAAATACCGGTACAGCATACATTTGTACTTTGAAAATATATACAAGTTTTCCCTGTGTAATTTTGTGTGTGTATTATTGGTTAATAAAAACACCATATAAAAAAGAGGATAATTAAAACAGAATACTTGTACCATTAAATTTACCCTAAAGTAAACAAATTTTAAATATAAAACACTGACAGACAAGCATTGAAAAATTCACAAAGTTAATTTATTTTGCCACATACTGATACCTACCTGGATAATTTTGTAGGATATTACTGTAATCACTCAATATTTTTTTAGCCCTTAGGGTCATCCAAAAACGAAAAGGTTTAACAAAATACATTTACAGGTATCCTAAAGTAAATAAAGTTTAAAACGTAAAAGACTGGCAGACAAGCATTAAAAAATTTACATGTATTTTCATGTATAGTGTTGTAGTCGAGTACTTTTTTCCGAGTACCGAGTACTGCCGAGTACTTAGGTTACCGAGTACAAGTATGAGTACAAGTACGAGTACTTGTACATGTACATGTACTTCCGAGTACAAGTTCAGGTCTCTGAGTATGAGTACTTGTACTTTCAAGTACAAGTTCAGGTCTCCGAGTATGAGTACTTGTACTTCCGAGTACGAGTACTTGTATTCCGAGTACGAGTATGAGTACTTCTATTTCCGAATACGGAAATACCACAATTGGTTCATTGTTCGTAATTGGCCCAGGCCCAGTCAGACCGATATATACAGACCCACTCACGGCTAGCTGTTAAATGTGTTTGTCCGGACGTGCACAGAGAAAAATCAGGAATCTTTGATTTCTCTGCAAGCAAATCAACCATTTCCAACTGAAAATATTGATAATAAAATAAGGCCATGGTAAGTCAAGCTATACCATTTTTTTTTGTTGAGTACTGCTATTCGAGTACGAGTACTTTGATGATCGAGTACAATTTCGCTTCATGTACATGTACATACCCTACATGTACCGGTATGTAAAGCTTAATGGAAAAAAATGCACAGTGACAGTGACCATTATCTCCAAACAAAACCAAACCACACTACACATGACATGTACCATGCAATACAACATGATAATGAAGAATGGTATCAAAACCAAAATTCACAGAAACAATCCAACAGTTAAACATCAGAGCTACGTACATGCACACTAATGTACAACTACACAGAACTTGGAGTTGTTAGGATTTTGGAGCTCGCTTTGCTGAATACAAATTGAAGCAGAGTTTATGGCAGGCTTTCAAGCAGATCCAGGAGAAAGCGTAGGAAAAGTATGATCAAAATTTTCAACAACAAAAACAGGACAAAAGCATAACTTTGGCGGACACAATCAGAATAAAAGTAGGACTTTTGCTGGCTTTCAGGAGTACCGTAGTTTTCGTAGATATTTACCCTTGTCCACAGCACAAGCCTCATTTGGCATGTTCTGTACTCATAACACGCTACATCCTCAACTATAAGCTCTTTGAAGTTTAGTTGCAGCACTCCTGCGCCCAAGCTTTTCATTGTGTGATTTATGACAATATGCAACACTTCAAATATTCAACGAGTTTAAAATTTCAGAGTTGTAGGGAAAAGTAGGAATTTCGAGAAAAAAAGTAAGAAAGTAGGAGCAAATGAAAAAAAAACACGAGGAAAAAGTAGGAATACTTGAAAGTCTGTTATGGTTTACAAAATCCATGATGTTGTACTAAAATGCCGAGACCTAGAATTAACAAAACATCAAGTGAACTACAACCTACAAGATCAGGCAAACTCACGTCACATATTGGGAAGGAAAAACTCTCCCAAGGTGGGAAGGGATTCTAATTGAACCAAGTGGACAACTGACAATGGGGAACTCAAAATGGGTCAAGACATATGAGCGATATACACTACGAGTCATGTATCAAGTAACAGGGGATGAACAATGACAAGAAAATGCATTTGTTACTATTCAATTGAATGCCACTTGACTTCCAAATTGAAGAGGACTTGCGATGGCTTGTGATTGTTTGTGATGACTTGTGATAGCTTGTGATGACTTATTACGGCCCTAGAAAATAACACGGCTGCACCCGATTTCATGAAAGTCATTGTAACTTACAAAGATGCATCACAATTCACATACCGTAGCTACAACGTGTCATGGGCTTGTGAAACACTTCATAAAACACGTCGTAAGTGGGACGTTTCGTACATTGTACTGACGTAGGCCTATTTATGGCACAAATATTGCAACTGTTGTATGTATTAATCCTACAAACAGCAAACAGTAGTCTGATATTCAGCAATGAGACGTCGGATTCTTCTCTTGAAAAGTTTCAAAACGTAAATCAAAATGGCGGATTCATGATGGAGTTTCAAAGGAAAACAAGCTCACAGTGGACTGCCAGCTACTTCAAATTTTCACCTGTAATATTCAAGGTTAATTTATATTTTCTTTGATGCATTCCATTTACAACCTCACATGTATTATCTCGATATTATGATCTTGTTTATTTAATTGTTATTATGCCATGAAACTGGCTGAGAAGGGACACTTCTGAGTTTGCAATGACCAAAAGACACGTCAAAACTTGCGACATGTTTCAAACCATTGTCAAGGAACTTGCGATGCGTTCCACACATGGAAAGTTTCTTGAAAATGGATCGAACAGCGCGCGGCTAGTTGCGACATGTTACGCGTCGCAGCCCGAAATTAGTCGCTGGTTGCATTCGACATGCCTTCAAACATCCAAAAATGAACGACATTTACAAGAACTCAATACATTTAACATGTATGCGCATAATTGATAAAGCAATCCAGATTTCACAAACAAACAAAAAAACACATCATTATAAATGTACATGTACTTACCCTGATCTGAAAATGAATAGTGACATTTGATAAATTAGGCCTATGGAGTTAGCTTTTGGATTATCTTCCTGTCCCATCCGAGCTAACATTGAAAAAAAAAGTTCCATCCTTTTCTCAAGTCTACTTGATGCATATACAAACCAACTCAAGGTGAGATCTGTGTCAAATTTCTGAAACCTTAATTTTTGCCCTCTAAAATACATTTTTTGTTAGTAAATGTGTGAGCCAGAGTATGAAGCCCCAAAAGTGGACAACCCAACGTTTCCAGTTTCCGTTCTCAAATTTTCTAAAATCGCGCCATCTGTTTTTAAAAATGAAGTGGACAACCAAACGTTTCCATTTTCCGTTCTCAGATTTTCTAAAATTGCGCCATCCATTTTTAGAAATGAAGTGGACAACCCAATGTTTCCATTTTCCGTTCTCAGATTTTCTAAAATTGTGCCATCCGTTTTGAAAAGTGTCAATTGCTAGCAGCAATTTTGATTTTACTTTGACAACTCCCTGGGTGCCCCCCGAAAATTGAAAACTAAAAGTCTCAAATTCCCACTAGCAGAAATATGGGTTGAAGGGAAAACATGTATTGCAGAAACCAAAACACTTCAGAGATGCAAGGGTAGAAATCTGTGGAGTGCTGTGGTTCAATGGTTACAGTCTCCGACTCACTTCCCATGGTACATGGGTTCGAACTCTGACGGGGAACTTGTGTTTTTGGGCAGGACACTTTACTACAATTGCCTCTCTCCGCCCAGGAGGACAAATGGGTACCTGTGAAGGTAGAGACCAGAATGGGCTGATCTCGAGCTGCTGCAAAAACTGGTCTCATGGCCTGATGAACAGGAGTAATAATTGTAAAGCGCTTTGAGACCTTTGATAAAAAGCGCAATAAAAGTACCACGTTATTATGATTCAATTTCAGTCAAAAAAAGCTTTGAAAATATCTCACACAAACCATGTCACATTTATGATCTTCATTGCGAATCATTTACTGCGGGTTGAAATCCACACTGACTTATGTGGCACTGTGTAAAATTGCCAAATGTATACATTGTGAATTCCGTACGCATGCACTTTTCGCATGTATATTTTGAATACTTCTGAAAATCAGACCCGTGTATGAAAGCTGTTATTTAAAACAGCTGTTCGCAAAATCAAATATATTATGTGAACACGGTATACACAGATACATGTACCGGTAGATGCTGCTCGTTAAAAAAAATAAAACATCTATTGCACGGAAGGGGATTTCCCCTTTACTCACCCTACCATTGTGTACACAATGTGCAGATGAACTGTAATAAAAAAAAACCTTAGAATTTGGTCAGTGATTATGCTGAATAGGAAGGCAGTCAAAAATAGAAAGTATTATTACAACCACAGCTAGCTTGGTTGGCATGTGGTTAAAGGGACACTGGGTCCTGGAACAGCCCAATTGGGCTACAAAACGCGCTTTGAACGAGACGATGTTGATCGGAAAGAACATTTAAAAGTAGGATATCCATTATCCACACAACTATCCTTTTAAAACTGGGCATTTTTGTGTTATTCCTGTATTAGGCCACAAAAAAAAGTCTCCGGTTTCTGGTATGGAGCTTGCCCAAAAAGTGGTGCGGTGACGCGGCTTTTTTTTTTTTTTTACCTGATTTTTTTGCTTCAAATGTGTGCTGATGACTGCAAATGGTGCCCGACTAAACTTAGTGCAAATATATGGGAGTCCAGAGAGGTCACATAAAGCTTATTCTCGACCATAACCTAATCTAAAAACACGTTAAAATTGTGCAGCAGCAGGATTCCAGTCAAACCAGTGAGTTTGGCCGTTTTGAGACATCATCTTTCATTGAAAAAAAAAACTTTTTCATTTTGCCGACGCGCATGGCTACGGCGACGCGCGCGCATACCAGAAACCGGAGACTTTTTTTTTTTGGCCTTATGCGTGCGAAAACAAATTTTGGGGTCCACTTTTGCGACCCTAGAAATTCAAGTTGTTTTGATGCTGGTTATGATTTGAAGAAACCATATTTTTGCATTGGTGATTGGTCACCGCTGTTCCCGAGACACACAACGTGTATCGTACACTGAGAACAACACGAAAAACGTTTTCGCACTCCGTTGTGTCCGATGTAAACAACCGGGTTTTTTTTTTTCGTCTTTTCTCGGGAACAGTAAGACATTAAGTTAATTTCCTTTCAACAAGATGTTTGAAATAGGCTAAGTAAACAATCCAAAACATGAAATTTTCGGGGATTTCAGGATCTAGTGCCCCTTTAAAGTTGCTCTGGTCGTGCTACAGGGTGTCCTAAAATAATTTGCACCTTCTTTTTCACAGCTTTTTAAAAAATACATATTTGACAAGTACGTATACCGGTACATCTAGCCTTTAGTCAAGTCCCACGCGCCTACCCGGACACATGACGCACCCCGGATGCTGACACGTAAAAAGACTAGCACGAGCGGCGAAGCCACGAGGGCCTTTACCATCTCGTGGAGAACGCTTATGTTTTTCTTTACATTTGTCTACCGATTTGGTAGACATGCATAATGCATTACCCGTTGTGAATTGACCAATGAAAATGCAGAATTACTAACGTAAATCAGCCGTCGTCTGGCGCCAGACACAGAGATGCCACTGGGTCTGCTTGAAAAAAACGGAACTGGGTCTGCTTGAAAAAAACGGAACGGCTGCTTGAAAAAACGGAACTTTTTTGTGTGTGAAAAAGCCACTCCATGTCCGACACAAAGTCCCCGTTGTCATCTTTATTGTAGCCAAGCCAAGTTCTGTTTATTTTTTAATTTTGCTTCTATGGCCTTTAAAGCTGTCGGTTCACTCAATCACTTTGACTTTTTCCATATTCCTAATATTTATTCTGCCTACCCGAATTTCCAACGTAATGTTCGACACGAAACATGCACGAAACATGCACGATTCCGCAACGCATTTCCACAGTTTTTGTTCTCTTTTGTTAAAACCGGAAAAGTGGCATCTCTGCAGACAGCACGCGCGCCATGGCGCGGGTGCTGTTGCTGGTAACCGCAAACCACCGTTAGATGATTGGTTTATATTGCTTGATTTATATTACGTGAATAAATGAATAAGTGATTAGTTCCATGATGGGTATAGGCACGTGGGACTTGACTAAAGGCTACGGTACAAGCAGCTCATTAGTTTTTTCAAAACGAACAATCTTTCCAATAGGGACAATATTCACTGAGTTATATGTCCACTTCAAAAAAAGTGCCGCTTTTGCATTTGGTCCAGAGCCTTAATTGTCATTAAATAGGAATGTAATTGAGATTTAATGAAGGTAGTTGGGTTTTTTTTCCTTTGTTTTTTTTTTCCCGTTTATTTTTTTTATATTTACTTTTTCTAGTAATATTTAAAAAAAATATAGGACAAACAAAAAACTTACCACAGACTGTCGAAAGTTGACTTTTCTTGAACAGTCAGTCCAGGACAATAGGCTGCAAGGTTCAAAGTTCTTTTTACTTGAAGTTTCAAGTTCGGCAGCTCTGAAACAACGTTCATTGTTTTCTGAAGTTCCAAATGCAATCAAGCTCAGTTCAAAGAGCAACATTGTCAGTAATGAAGTTTTGGTTTCGACTGCTTGTATGTGCGCAATTCAGGTTGTTGTTCATTCCAAGTTTCAAGGCCCATAAGCCGCAAGTCTGCACTTAACGTTTTTCACGGGATGTAGTTTTTAAACTTAAAGTTTGGAGTTCCGCGTTTTCTAATAAGGTTGTTATTCCATGTTCTCTGTCCATGTTTCCAGAGAGGAAATTTTCTTGAGGGTGAATCCATCTTACATGTAATTTGAAATTTATTCAAAGGATGAGACTTGTGCTCCTGAACATGAATAATTCATGAGCATGCCTAGAGCATGTTTCACAGGTGGCTCCCTTACTGAATCCCAATCAGGTTTAACCCACTGGGTGCAACATTTCTCACACAGCCCTTGGCAGGTGACCATTAGGCTCTGGCCAATACACTGAATATTCATCAGGGAAGGTTCCAGCCAATCACTGCCCATGAATCCATTCATTCCCTCTGAATATTCGCCAGGAGAGGTTTTTGTAGCCAATGGCTCTCTGTCTTGTCGTTCACTCACTCTGGGTACTCGATCCACCCAATCACTGTGTGGCAATGCATCATCTGAATATTCATCAGGGTAAGGTCCAATCACTCCATGAAGCCAGGGATCCACTCCGCATGTATTCATTGGGGAAACTAGCAGCCAATCAGTCTCTGAAGCCATGCATCTTGTATGAATATTCATCAGGGCAGGTTCCTCCCAGTCATACTCAGTTTAGCTCGTAAGATCATCTCGTTGACATCTCATACCAAGAGTTTGCCTGAAGATGGTTCCACTCTTCCAAATCATGCCGTTGACTTGCCATCACGTCTGAAAAAAACAAATTATGAATGAAGAAAATATGTTAAAATGAATAATAAAATGGACAGAGTGAAGTCAGTGAACAGTGATCTCTGGCAACAGATTTGTATCTTTGGGGTCAAAGGTTATCTGTGATCATCGGCAATACATGAGGTGGGGCCTCACTCAATTGTCGTATGCGTTCTCAAATTTCAAGTGCATTTTGCTATTAAGTACGTGTAATAAACCATTAATTTCTATGACTGGATAGCGTATGCCCAATGATACACATGCATTAACATGTTGCTTTTGACACGCTCACTCTGGTCTGCCAAAAATGGCCGCCGATACACGACGTTCTACGCGTACAAACAGTGCTCACGCCCTGTATCAAGATTCAAGTACACATGATGTTCTAAAAACGGACAAGTTTCCGCCGTGATTAATTTGCAAATGTCGCATACAGTGACATTCAAATAGTTTGAAACACCGCGAACCGTGGCGGGTGGGCGGGGGGGGGGGATGTAACATTTCTCTGAATCGAACCCCCAACATGACAACTGACAAACAATGAAAAGCTACTGGTACAATGGTGCTATGATCTTCACTGGAAATCTAAACTATAAAAAGCTAAAAATTTATTTCTAATCACATGACATGCATACTATGTACCGATACTTATTCAATCACGTGGTATGTTTATCAATTAATTTCCATAACTTTACTAGCCTGCAGAAAAAAAAAACTGGCTTAAACGCAACTGAATTCCAGATCTTTCCAGGACCCAACGAACTCTGAACTCTGTGTAGGACTTTCCCTATGCCAACAGATGAAAACATGTGAGCAGCACTCGCTAATTCCCAACCACACACTCCAGACTGGTGTCCCTCGGAGTTCACCGAGTTCACGCCTTTGGAATTCCTGACAGGTGACAGACAGAATCTGTCCATCAAAGTTTGTTTTGTCTGGTAATTTGAGACAGGTGGATTGCATGAGGGGTGGGGTGGGGGGGGGAGGAGGGGAGCGAACAAAGGCTGCCGGCAGTGGGAACAAAAAAAGCTGCCAATATTTGCATCTTGCAATCGGGGAGATTTTGTACAACAATCAGGGACATCTTTAGAATTACATTCAACATAATAGGGAAAAAGTTTCCACAATCGGGGAGATTTTCAAATTTGTTCTTCAGAACATGGAAAGATGGGTTTATTTTCGGGGAAGTTTCTGCAGAATCAGGGAGAGTTAACAGCTCTGAAAAGGACATGTCTGGGATTTTTGTAAAAATTGCCTAAAGTTAGTATACCTATGATTTTTCAAAGTTTTGATATATTTTTTTCAAACGACTTTTCATAGAGCATGGTGTCCTTGAACAAATTTTTAAAAATAGCATTAAACGAGGCAATAATTCTTTAAAAAAAAATTTAAAAATTAAAAATGAGCTTTTACATTGTGCTTTTTTCATAATCGAGCCAAATACAGACTTGGCCCGAGTCGGGTGTTGCCAGTCTGTGAAGTAGGCCTACACGCTCACATACTGAAGTGGTGCACATGTTATGGCACTTGTTGCGGTTAATATAGCACTTGCTGCACTTTGGGCACGACGTTGATGATGGAATTCAGGGTGGGTTGTAATGGCAGTGTGTGTTGTGGATATCAACTTAAGTCCGACTTGAGTCAAATCCAATCTGAATTATGAAAACTTCCCGTTCCAAACTCATAAGCTGAATTGAATTGATGTTTTTTAAGGAGCCACACCCAAAAAGCATGGGAACCCTCCCTTTAACAGTCACAATGAACCCATAGCAGTTTGTACTTATCTTTGTACCTATCTTACTGACTGACTGACTGACTGAGTGTTGAGTGTTCCTCTTCATTTTACGACGGATAACCCTAACCTAAAAATGCCTCTAAATGTGTTTTCAAAAGAGGGGGAAACCTTGTGTGGACCTGGCTAAGTCCACAGAAGGTTCACACAACCTGCATCGTGTGGACCTGTTTTGTTTCAGGTCCACGCAAATATGACAAGTTTGGCACACCCATTCCACTGAAACGAGAGACATCAGTGGATCCAACAGACATCTTGAAATGAAATTCCAGGACTTTTGCATGACTTTTCCAGGACAACATAAGGGCTTTCCATAACAAATTACTACCGGTATGCTGTTGTGGCATCAAACAAGAAGGAGCCTACGGCTCTGGAAGCAAGGGACACCACTCCCTTTCAGCTTGCCGGTTTGGCACAAGACCACTGAGCACCAGAAACGCATCACAACAGACCTCCGTAGTGGCCAGCTTGGAGTGAGTCTTTAGTTATTTTAAAGAGGTTGTGGAATGCTCGGAGACATTTCCGTCATTTTTTGGGTATATGTAGCCTAAGGTGTGATGAAATAATCACGACTATTGTTTCTGTCATGAAATGAGTACAAAAGGTACTTTTGAGAGCTGTTTTTCAAGTCCTGTCATGCCTGTTTCGACCCGAACGTGCAATTTGTGTAAAAGTCGTCGTTGCGGGCATCAAACAAAGCACAGTAAATCGTGACGTAATAAACAGGACTCCCGATGCAGAGTAGCATAAACGAGTCCTGTTTATTACGTCACGATTTACTGTGTTTTGTTTGCTGCCCGCAACGACAACTTTTACACAAATTGCACTTTCGGGTCAAAACAGGACCAGAAAAATAGCTCTCAAAAGTACCCTTTGTACTCATTTCATGACAGAAACAAAAGTCGTTTTTATTTCACCTTAGGCTACATACCCAAAAAATGACGGAAATGTCTTCAAGCGTTCCACAACCTCTTTAAACCATTAACAAAGTGTGCACAAAAGGTTCACTCATGCATATCCAAACAAAACAAGGCATCGCCCTCTAAGATGGCTGCTGCGCATAAGGTCTATGGTGCACTGAACAAGCATCAAGTGTGGAGCATTATTAAGAAGAAGTGCTGGTATGGTAGGCTGGAATGCCAACCTGCAGACTGCAATTTAGTCAAATATCACGCATCATCACGTATGGGTTGAGCAGGATTCCATGAATTTTCCACGACTTCTTTCTTGAAATATTGACTTTCCATGTCTCCTAGTAAAATAACAAAATTCCATGCTTTTTTCATGGCTTTCGACAATACCGTAGCTTTAAATTCCCTGATTTTCCAGGATTTTTTCCCGACTGTGGGAACTCTGTTAAAACCTGCATGACTACCTCCTGCACAGTATTTGCAGTACCAGCAAGCAAATAAAAGCAGAATTTCTGAAATTCCAAATCGTCTCGTCAAGCACCCCTTGACCTGATCCATCAAGCCCTACATTGTAGTTATCAAGACCATCTTGGGATACCAGGTTTCCGCCGTTCGTAATTCGGTCCAGGTTTGGAGAACCTGGCCGAATTCTTTTCTTTTTGAGAACGACAATCGTATACCAAACTGCTCAGTTGTAGTGACTTGCGTTTTCCTTGTGACAAGCGTTCCAATCAGCGAGCCAATAGACGTTTCCCCGTGGGACGTCCAACGACGGCCACTTAGAGCAGGCCCTGGTCGCTTTAAGCAGGTGGTCACAGTGGAGGCGTGACAGTTCCTTAAACACAACCATCCGTAACGAGCCAGGCACCAGACAATGTGACCCAGTCCCCCTCCCTCTGGGACCCCAGGCCATTGTCTTGGAGGACCCGACAAAGACGGAAGGAATTACTGGGAAGGAAACGCCAATTATCCAAACACCGAGATGAAGAATCCAGCTGATCTTTTTTGTGTTCCCTCACGTGATGTGGATCTTTGCTGCTCTGCTGGAATTTCAGATCCTTGTCAACATCGATTAGGCAGCTGTTTGGCAAATTTCCACGGCCATTTTCATCTTTCAGTGGGCCTTATTCACGAGTCGGCCATATTGAATTGAAAGCGAGGTAAAATCTTCATTTTCGGAACTTGTGAATAGAAATGAAGTACTGAAATAAAGTTAATTACACATTAATACCAGTGTGCTCTGATGAATAATTTAAAATTTGTACTTGAACATACAATGTACCCTAATGTTTTAAGCAACATTTAAAAAAAAAAAAGTGAGGCTTGGAATGCATAAATAGTCTGGCACCATCCAATTCAAAAGTTTACAAGGCCTATTTACATGTGATTTTGTCACAACGACTATGTCGCGCGCCAATGTCGCACACACGAGTGTGTGAACAAATTTGACTTTACAAAATTGCGCGATAAGTGGCCTAAAGGTAAAGCCGCTCATTGATTTTATATTATCGCGCGACAAAACTTACGTATAAACGTGTGTAAATAAAATTCAGGGAACACCATCAAAATGGTTTCCTCATGAATAAGGTCCATAAAGCACCCCCCCCCCCTTGCTCTTCACCAAATTCTAATTTTTTTCTCTCTGAAAAAAATTTCAGCTTGTATGTTTTATTCCAACCAAAAATTTGTTTTTCTGGGCGTCTACAACCCTCTGTAAAAAAAAGTTTTTATGTGGGGCACAAACAGATCCACCTTGCAACCAGATTTGACATTATTGATACTGATGTACTGGTAAGGAGGAACCAGCCTCCCCTTTTGTGAAGTAAAACATGGGCCAATTTTGTAGGCGCAATGATTTCACAGGATGCTTGATCCCACTATTTACTAACAATCAAGTGTGTTATATACATGTATCATGATATTTTGAGTTTCATTTTTGCAGTTTGCAAATGGTGTCTTTTACCTTTAAACAAACTTTGTACATATAACAAATCCACAGGTTATACACGTGTACATTTCTAAATTGCTGGTACCGGTAGGTTCAGGCACTTCAAATTCACAAAACAATGAGAGCAAAATTAGTTGACACACTCCCAACTACTCATTAAAAAACTATTAAAAGTAAGGCCAAAAAAAAAAATACTCGGTCTCTGGTCAGCGCCCGCGTCGATTTTAATCATGCGCATCAACGTTTTTTTTCTTACAAATTAACACGGAAGCTACAACAGCGCCCTCTATTGCCGCACCTCCTCAAATTTGTGTACCAAGGAGCACCAAGGAATAGGGAAATTGCACCAAGGCAAATGATAAAGGGCACCAAGGCAAATTATGGAGGACACCAATGTATAATGAGGACACAAACAAGCAAAATAGTAGGCCTACCCACCTTGTCTGTACAATTCAAAAATTGATGCGTCGCCGCATCAATTCCGGAACTTCGGTCTGACCAGAGACCGATTATTTTTTTGTTTGGCCTAATGTACAACAGTTGCTTTCTGCCAGAATTTTCAGAAATAGATGGATTTGGCAGTTAATATTTTATAGCAAATATTGTTTAGGCTGACCTGTTTTTTAAGTGTTCATAGATGCTAGAAAAACCAAGGAAAAAATGCTGTTCTTGTAGTATGGTTCCCTGACCCTACTTAATCGTAGTATGGTTCCCTGACCCTACTTAATCGTAGTATGGTTCCCTGACCCAACGTTATCTTGTAGTATGGTTCCCTGACCCTACTTCAGACGAAACGGAGCAATTTATGGATGTCGGGGAATTGTCAGATCAGGTAACCTGACTAGCTGGCTTGCACCCGTTCACGGATGTGTTACCGATTGCAAAACAAAATGTGGACTAACTACATTTGGTAAATTGGGGGCACTACAAATGTATTTGAAAAAAAGTCAAATGGTTGTCCGATCATCGTTGGAAATTGATACAAAATAATTCCACTTTTCTTGAAAATGACACCACACCAGGTGCCATGATTTCACAGGATGCTTGAGACTACTATTCACTTACAGTCAACTAAGGTATTTTATAAAGAAAATAGTTTTGGTTTTTGATTTTGCAAATGTTGTATATTACCTTTAAGCGGGGGCGGCCAAAACTCAAAGCAATATTCATTAAAAACCCGTCTTCATCTCAACCCACATCAACAGAAAATCAATTTGCAATTGGCCTGAGCTAGTATTAGCAAATATACATGTATGGTAGGCCTACATGTACATGTGCCACAGAGTGCTACAAAACAACACAAAATTAGTGAACCAAAAGTAGCGCTGTGCCAATGCGATCATTTTTCCGAATCGAATGTTTGAAAAATGTGAGCAGGCTCGAGAAAATGACTAAAACAAATTTGATAATGTTATTTTAATTCTTTTTAATTAATTGAACATCGTCCCACCCTAATTTGTCTGGCTAGATACAAATTTGGAGCCAAAAAAATAAGATACATAAATTGTGGAGCAACAAAAAATACAGAGATACATTGTATTTGTAATACCACCACCCAGCCTATTTTTTTTCCAATGTAAAACTGAAAGGAAACACAACCTTTATTTCTTGGCCCAATCTATCCTTTTGTTTTCAGCTCACATTTGTTGATTGCTTATTTTCTGCCGAGGAGCCCGATGGTTAAGAAGATGTCAAGAATCCCACCGACAGGATGACTTAATGTTCTGAGCTGGCTTCGGCTCACTCCCTGCAATGCATGCATGGGGGGGATTCATGGTTGGCACATTGCCAAGATTTTGTGGTTTTGGCGGGTGACTTGCTTAGTCATTGCACCATGTGACTGATATGGGGGTTCCCCTGGCTGGGAGATGGGAGGCCTGCTTGGGGAGATCACATACACGTATGCGGGAAGGATGAAGATATGAAGTATGGTGTGCATTGCATGTTATTATTCAGTTACAAATATGTGAACATAGGCACTAGCTTCTCCTCGCATACAAATATAGGGAGGGGGTGATAAAGCATGGTGTGCCTTGCATGTCATTATTCTTCTTCTTTTATTCAACATTGTTTTTCGGTTCGTTCAATTCCATTTTACTCCCAGCTTCACTAATTTTCATCTCACTACACTTTTGAATAGTCTTTTGTTTTCAGTTTATATAATTTTTTATTTTTTTTTAATAATACCTAGGCCTATATTTTTTAGGCTTGTTTTGTTTTTTTTGGGGTTTTTTTAACTGTTTTATACTTTTTAAACCATTTAAGTGAGAATAGCTTCTATGTCTTATATTGTCTTTTAATATTTTGATGTTATTGTTAATCCAACCGCAATTCGGCCTTGCGCTGCTAAACGTGGATATTATAATAAACCATTATTGAATTGAATTGAATTGAATTGAATTGATTTTTTTTTTTAAATTTAAATACAGACATGTGCCTTAGGCCAAAAAAAAAGTCTCCGGTCTCTGGTATGAAGGCTTGCCCAAAAAGTGGTGCAGCGACACGTTTTTTTTTTTAACCTGATTTTTTACTTCAAATGTGTGCTGATGACTGCAAATGGTGCCCGACTAAACTTAGTGCAAATATATGGGAGTCCAGAGAGGCCACATAAAGCTTATTCTCGACCATAACCCAATCTAAAAACACGTTAAAATTGTGCAGCAGCAGGATTCCAGTCAAACCAGTGAGTTTGGTGGTTTTGAGACATCATCTTTCATTGAAAAAAAATTTTATTTTGCCGACGCGCATGGCTACGGCGACGCGCGCGCATACCAGAAACCAGAGACTTTTTTTTTTGGCATTAGCCTCTCCTTAAATTTTTTGATGCTGACAGACAAAGAGAACAATTGTGCCAAACAGGCCATCTTTAATTTATTCTTTTTCAACAGGTTTACTGTAGCATCATGTGACAAATCTCTTTTGTGAATACGTGTATGTGAGGTTCTGAAAAGAACCGGGGGCAGCTCAACGTTTCGGACAGAATGCTCTGCCCGTCATCAGGAGACTGAAGAGATTCCAACAGTGAAGGGATGTTACATGTATGTGGTGTGACTGGAAGCAAGGAAGCGTTCATTTTGTTGTCAGCCTTCCAGAGTTGTAACGAGTCACTGATTTTTTTGACTCAAGTCGAGTCGAGTCATTTTAAAGAAGTGACTCGAGTCGAGTCGAGTAAGTCATTGCAAATACTTTTCGCAAAGTTGTGCTTTTATTTTTGAGACTCGAGTCTTATAAGCCTTCGCTCGAGTCGAGTCGAGTCTTCTGATGAGGGACTCGAGTCGAGTCGAGTCATTAGCTCGCAGTGACTCGAGTCGAGTCGAGTCATTTACCCTTAGGGACTCGAGTCGAGTCGAGTCACCAAAAATTGTGACTCGAGTCGGACTCGAGTCGAGTTATTGACTCGAGTCATTACAACTCTGCATCCTTCAGTACATATGTACAAAGCACAATTTGGAATTGGGTTCCCATATTTGCAAACCTGACAATTTGAAAATCCCTGCTCAAATTATTACATAATATACTGCTGAGGTTGCACTAGGCCTATGCATGTTTAACAGGTACCGGTACAGATCTGTAATGTCTGTTTATATACACGTTGGCTGGCTGTATTATGATGGAGCATACAGACTGTTGTTAAAAGCAGGTTGAAGTTCATCTGTGGCAGGTCATTTGGGACTGTTATGAAATAAAAAGTTGTTTCCCACCCATTCAGTCCTAGCAAGATTTTTGGCTTTTCCGCATAGTTGCGAAAAAGCCTTTCTTCTTGTTCGCATTTTTTTTTCTTTCTTCAGTCTACTTCTTCTTCTTCTTCTTCCCTCTTCTTTTTGTTCTATCCCAAATCCCATAGACTTTGTACATGATTTTCGTGACATCCACTTTTGGCATTAATATTCTTTTCTTCTTTTCATCTTCAAACCACACAATCGAGTGATTTCCAGGGATGAGACTGCCATTTTTTTTTTTTTTTAATCTGAAAATTGGATGAAAGGTCTGAAAGATGCATTTCTTTCTGTGCTGATAAGGTCTTTCTCTCAGATTCAAAAATCTGACTTCAGACAAAAGTCTGAAAAAATCTCATGCCTGGATTTCAGGCAGAAATTAGATAAAAAAAAAATTCTCACTAGGCTCGCCACAGATACTGAACTACAAATTAATACTTTCTGAGCACTCTTTGATGCCTTGTGTGTACAAGGCTATGAACTTGATACATGCGAGTTCATTACATGCGGGAGATATATTCATACATGTATGTATGTATCACGTACACCTAGGAGTAAAAATTAAGTGTCCTTATGGTAACTCGACTTACCTGGGATTTTTTTATTGCCACATTGGGCAAAAAAAATTCAACGACCTCGGCCTATATTTTGAAAATAGAAATGTTTTCCCAAGTTTTGTATGTGTTACTGGACAATTAAACAAGTAGAATGGTTAATTTAACAGAATACTGCTAAGGTACTCTAAAGCAAACAAAGTAAATTTTTGTACAAAAGATGGTCAGACACCAATTTATGTACCAGTAGTGTGTAATCTCAAAGCAAACAATGTATAGATGCAAGGTAGTGAACACTATACATGTACAAATTATGTAAATGTTTCCAAACTATGTACCCATTTCAACCCATCAATTGGGTTTTGGCGATTCCAGATCAGAATCAAAAAGAATTTTAAATTTCTAAACTTAGAATTGTGATCGTGATTCCACCATTTTGAGGAATTAGTAACAACTCAACTCTCCCAAGAATGGAGTCCAGGCGCTCCAGAACATTTTTTTTTTTTCCAAAACAGATTTTTTACAAATCCTGAAATCAGGAAATATCCTGACAAAAAAACTCCTGAAATCGGGACAGATCCCGACAAAATCATGAAATCAGGGGAAAAAACCTTATAATACAATCTTGAAATCAGGAAAAATGCTGACAAAACTACTGAAAACAGGGGGAAAATTCTGGAAAAAAAAGATCCTGAAATCAGGAAACATCCTGACAAATATCACCCCTGATACAGATGTACCAATCTTACACTTTTCGACTG
Source organism: Patiria pectinifera (assembly GCA_029964075.1). Lineage (NCBI taxonomy): Eukaryota > Metazoa > Echinodermata > Asteroidea > Valvatida > Asterinidae > Patiria > Patiria pectinifera. The sequence goes on from CM057150.1 coordinate 7,781,410, forward strand.
CAGTAGTGCTTTTCTTATTCATTAGTGAAATTACTTGGGAAGTCTTTCCTCATTGTTTAAGATCATGGATGGAATTGGATTCAATTCCAGATGAGGAATTGGAGTCTGGATTCGATTCCGGATTAAATTGGATTAATCATGACACCTGTATGGACAGAATCAATGTTGTAATCACCCAAGCCTATCCTGGATGTCAATTCCCCCCCCCCCCCCCCTTACAGGGATGACCACTGGCCAGCCTATCATACTGTACATTGCATCATGCAAACTGCATACTTGTATGTTTTATCTGTCACCATGATTCACAGCACAGATTACCCACACTGACTGCATGGCCCCTATTGTAATATAACTGCACTCTATGGCCAGTATTGTAATATGACTGCGCTCAGCTGTTCATAGCCCAGCCTGGTTACATAACACCATTATGGGGCTGTATGAGCTTTTTTAATACAATCTGCGATGGACCGTGAAATGCTGACCAAGGCTGACCTTTCATTGTAAAAGTAATGGGCGGCCATGAAAGGTGTTGGAGCCAGACCATGAAGGTTGATGAAGGGTTGAGAAAAGGTTTCAGCAAGGACTAAAATGAGGCAAAATGAATACACATTACTTCACTTCACCAATACTTTTCAATTATTAATCCTCCTGCTATTTAAACATTCACAGACAGTCAAAATTCACTTCCACTTCCCCTGCTATACTTTTAACAAAGGCTAGTCACCAGCAGTCAGATCATATGTCAAGCAAGCACTGTGACTAGTCAAACTGGGTCAACAGACAAAGCAGGCAAGTTGTGGTCACAGCTGTTTTATCACTCACCCCAGTCAAAGCAAAGCTGTGTCAAGTATTAAACAGTCACACCCAGTCCATCTTCCTTTATGTAGGCTGGGAGCTCTTAACTGTTGAAAACAGTCACTTGTTTGATTTTGACTGAAAGGACTACTTGGCACAGAATGTATGTTTGCTTAGGACTCTAGGAGGGTTAAACAAAAGGTGTGTTATATTTTTACTTTAGTGTTTAGTTCCATGTTTAGTTTATTTCTCATTAATTAACGATGAATTTCACTTATAACTGTTTGAGGAATCATCTAGAAACCCCGTTAGGGTTTATCATAAATTATTACAAAACTTAATGACTTTACAAAAAACTCGCTCATTTTTCCAAAACTGCACTGTTCTCTCACAACAATTTCACAATGAACACCTGTGCTTAATTTGGTGCCCAGATTCAAAGTATATAGACCATGTACGTGTAAAAACAGGCTGACCTCCATCTTGTAAAATGATGACAACAGAGTTTCAATGTGTACTTGAAGTTGTACAGTGCCGTAGTTGCACAGGCTGAACGGAGCACTGAGAACAATTCTGAACTATATCTCTCCTTTATTTCTCTCCTTGTTTATTCACGTTTGAAGTCGTCATCGGTTTTGAATTGATAATTTTTGTTCTTATTTTTTTGTTCTTTTTGCCGTTAGCTATCGTCGTGTTAGTCTTTTGTCTTGTCTGTCTCGTCCGTGTGTTGTTATCATGTTGTTTTTCTGTTGTTAATGTTATTGTTGTCTGTAAGGGCTGTTTCCTACAAGCCTCGGCTTACTTAAACAGCCCCATACTCCTTAGTTTCTTTTGTACATAAATCGAAATAAGTTTAACATTTTTTCATAGCGTATCTTACTGGTATTAATTTTCTTTTCTTTTTGAGACATATTTATTGATTTTGTTATCTTGTTATTTACCAGATTTCTTTTTTATTGATGGATGTATTCTCTAAAGGAGCATGGAATAAATGGTTTCTTGAATTGAATTGAATTGAATTGAACTATTCAAAATTTCTGCCGAATCTGCTGAGTATTTCTACAGCACAGTATTCATGTACCAGTAGTTATGTAAAAACTAACAAAAAGTGCTGTAAATAATGTCCACGGGCAACTTTACGTTTAGACCAAAACAAAACAAAAGTCGGTCTCTGGTCAGCGCATCGATTTTGATCATGCATATGTCAATCTTCTTCTTTTTTTCAAATTTTCCGCAGTAGCTTCAACAGCACCCTCTATTGCCGCACCGCCTCAAATTTTCGTACCAAGGAGCACCAATGGCAAATGGAGGGCACCAAGGCAAAAATGATGGGAGGACACAAAGGTATATGAGGACACAAAAAAGCAAAAAGTACCCACATTGTCTGTACAATCCAAGCTTGAACACATTTTTTTTTAATAAAACACATCGCCGCATTAATTCTGGAACTTTGGTCTGACCAGAGACTGACAATTTTTTTAATTTTTTTTTGCCTAACTTCTCAGACAAAGAAAAAGAGAAAGGTTTTGAAAGCCATTTGTCGAGAATTTTCAAAATGAAAACCAGGCTGCATGGATAAATGAAACAGATTCACGTTTGTGACGCTTCCGAAAACGCAATTTAGACAGTGAAGCTACATGTACCAGTATTGAGCTCACAATAGACCTACACACTTGTGTCTTGCTTTATTGACTCACCGATGTGGTAGTATTATCGTGCTGACATTTATGAACAATCTGAACAGCGACTTCTCGAGATTTAAATTTTGGAGTTGGGTTTCTTTGACGGGTACCCAGGTACCCCTTTTTTTCTTTTTTTTTCAATCGGGTACCCGATTTATATTCTACCCGAAAATGCACACACCTATTCGGGCACTCGATTCCAGAATTTGGAACCGGTTCCTGACATCAGCGGTCAGGTACCCAGGTACCCAGTTCCGATCTACACAGCCCTTACATGTACATTTATATACATGTGTATCAATAACTGCTGTGCTTTTCTGCAACCCGAAGGCAGGCAAATTACCAGGCTTTCCATTAGCTTAGGCCAAAAAAAGTAATATTTCTACTTCCAGTTTCCCTACCTACCCTATTCTGACAGCCCCTACCCTAATTGGAAGAGAGAAACACATTTTCCACCAATTTTGTATTGAAATTGAAGTTTATTTCAACTGTGTTCAGATTTAAATAATTTAAAATATTAAAACCAAGCAGAATCTGTGGGTGAAGTGTTATAAAACAAATATTGAATGCTTTATCTCGTGGTGAAGTAAAACTAGCCTCCCTCAGTGATCCATGGAGCATTCTATTTTACCTCGGCTTCGCCTCGGGCCCATGGATCACCTCGGGAGGCTATTTTACTACACTACTCGAAGCATTAAATATTTGTATACTATAGATTGCACAAAGCTGAATTTTATTGCAATTACTGATGTTTTGGTAACTCCGCAATGTGTACAATGCACCGGTAGCTGGTATTTTTCTCTCCAATCGAAAAGAAAAATGATAAAAGCTTTGCATTATCGTAAGATTTTGTAATGTCAACATTATCATCACCTTCTTGTTTATTATGATTCTCTGGTTGTCAAGGCAACATAACAAAACAGCTCTTTCACAAATTTACGCAGATTTATAATGCATTCTTGGGCAGGCCATGGTTTGGTCCTAAAACATTGCAAGCAAATTTATGGTAAAATCCTCTTTTCTCGAAAATGACAGCATACTAGGGGCAATGATGTCCCAGGATGCTTGATCCTAGTATTATTTACATACCATCAAGTAGGACTGGGACCTAAAAAAACTAAATCTGGCCAACTTTACTCACTCTTTTAGCCATCAAATTTCTCCAAAAATTCCATTGGGCAAAGAAAAGGTCCACAGTATTTCACCAACCAAATTTGCACACTCAATTTAATTTTCCCACATATTTTGCACATGAGAGGGAAGTCAAGTGATTTCAAAATGAGGCTAAAGACTAGACTGGTACATGTCCAACCATGGTCCCAACTATTTGAAAAGACTGACCCTATCATTCAGTGTCATTAATACAGTCTGGTGGCTGACTGTGGAGAAATGTGTAGTAAATAGAGACTAGTTCCCGGTTCATGCCACATATTTCTTTTGGCACAGTTGATTGATGCAGTACTGAAGCGGTGTACCGTGTTGGACTGGGTGCTTCAGGTGCTAGTCTATTTTCTTGTATTGCATGTTTTCAATACCTGAAGTTTTGGGACTCTCATACACAGTATTGAGAGTCCCAAATTTTCGGACTAGGATATTTCATGATATTTTGACAGCTTTTCATTTTAGAATTTTTGCAAATGGTGTCCATTGACAGCTTTTCATTTTTGAATTTTTGCAAATGGTGTCCATTACCTAACACTATAATTTTTATCACAAGCGTATTTCCGTGAGCATATTTCATCAGCATTTCCGTGAGCATCGGGCGTGCAACTGCGTACAATCACGGAGGAAGGAAAACCACACCTGCCCCTCCCTTTGTAACCGTTAGCATCCATGGCTTCTGCACGGACTCCAAACAGAACAGTTCTGCCGTGTCCTTAACAAGTTCACGTATACACGCAAAGGTTTTTGCAGTATTCGGAACGGATGACGTGTAAACACGCAACAAGCGGGGCCGGAAATATCAAGGTATGCTACCCGCAGATGATGGCCTGAACCCGTCTGGCATCGAGGTTCGTGAAATACAATCCCGTGCCTGGGTCCGGTCAATGTCAAAATATTAATGCTGGCACGAACTGGTTAAAGACTGAAGTTGTACAAAGGTTTGGGAGAATAATCATGGCTAGGCCTACATGCAAAAAGGTAATCGAGCATTCTTAAACATGTTAAATTTATTTATTTATTTATTTATTTATTATCCACATCCAACAGCAGAAAAAACCGCCATTAAATGAGGTTAATGGGTATGAACTAAAACAAGGTGAAGTCAACACACAAATGTCCCTGCCAATTGGGACAAGCTGTAAAAAAGTACAAAATATGACACAGAAATGTCATCCGATCCTGTCGTCACTTGTCAAGGCGAATAACATTCTTTACGGAACATTAAGCAAACGCATGGGCCTTCGTAAACTTGTATTATTCTATTAAACAGGGAAGCATTTACTGAGAAAACACTTTCTCAGTAAACACCATTTTTCAGATCAGGGTTTGTGCACAGGCCGGTGTTACTGTCAAGCGTGGAGGAAATTCCTCCATGTGTCACAAGTGATGTCCAGGTGTGGAACTCTTTTGTCTTTGCATTAAAAAAAAAAGATAAGTGGTCATTCTCCAGTGTTGGTTGTTAGCATTATAGTATACGAATAACCACAAAGAACTTACCAAAATCTTCACACCGTCTAGAACATGAAGAACCTTCTTGAACCTTGACGCTAGCCGCCCGTGCGTTGAACACGATCCAATGCAATTGCACCGCGTCTCAGCTGAGAGCATCACCCGGTGAAAATTCGAAAATGCCGGTATTGGTTTTGGTGCAGTCTCGCTGGATGGTAGTTGCGGAGAAAAATGCTCCCTCGCACGTGGACCAGCAGAAAAACCGGTACAGTTCGTGCCGAGGAATTCTTTCACCTCTTGCACCCAGCCTGGTGAACTTGGCACGCCGCCATTCCCACTTGGGGCGCTGTCCTGCCAAAAAGAGTTTGCAAAAAACCCGGGCATTTCAGCTGGATTCGAACTGTTTCTTGTCAAAAAAGATGAATAAAAATGGTCGATTTGACCCCTGTGCAGTCTAGACGAAGCTCAGACGACAGCGGCTGTTAAGAATTTAAAACGCAGCAAAAAATATATTCTAATTTTCGGTGCGACAGACCTCAACTGAAGTATTTGACGAGAAAGCGTTGTTTATTAGCAATATGTCTTCAAAATAATGGGGGTATTTGTGATATTTTGCTGTAATTTTAGTCAAATATTGATTCGCAATATACCAGACTTTTTAAATTCTCCTAACTACCTCGCCTCTGGCCGCTCTTTTGAAAAGTCTTGTCTGGCAGGTCGAGTTTGATTTAGGCGCAACCATTATTTCTGGGGTGAACATTTACTAACGGGTCTTGCGGAGGGGAAACTCGTTACGATTTATAAAATCGTGTTTTTGGTCTGATACCGTTGACATGTTAAAACTACAATAGTCACACAATTTCGGAAATAAACAGGAAAGTATGAGAATAATAATCAGTGAAAATAGATATACAGAATCAATGGTTATTTATTTCAACAGTAAATACGTTTTCGTAAAACATCAAAAACTATGAGTATGAAATGATTCTCACTACATGTATTTTTAAAACTTCAAATAAGCATCCCTTCTTTGGAAGTGGAATATGCCAGCCTTTTGGGTACATGTTTTAAATCTTTTTCCCCCTCCTGTCAATCAATTTAGCACCTGCAAGTGGGGCGCTGAGACAAAAGATTAACAAGCGTTTTCATGTTTGGTTCAAACCGAGCATTGTCACGGCCTTATCCACCCAAATAGAAAATATTGGCGTGCTACTGGGAGATTTGGCGTTTTTTAAAAGCCGTTTTTTATTTGTTCTGTTGAGGAGATATTACTTTTTAATTGTTAGGGTCATTAATGTTAGTTTTGCTTGTTTGTTTGCTTAACTGCTTGTTTGTCTGGCCGGGTTTTTTTTTATTATTGTTTGGTTTGCTTTTTCTTTCTTGCTGTATTTTTTTGTGGGGGTGTTTTTTTATTTGCTTTTTTATGTTTTTGTTGGATTGTTTATTTGTTGCTTGTTTTTGTTTTTTATTTACCCCTTTTATTGAGTTGTTTGTTTTTGTTTTTATGTTTTTCTATATTTTTAACTTCAGCCGAATTGTGCAAATAAGAATCGCATGTAAGATTATTCTCATTGTTGTCGCACGTCGCACATGGTGAGGGTTATTTTTTTCAGAGGGTTTCAACCCTTTGAGCAATTTATATTTCTTGTCATTTTATTTTATTTTAGTTATATATTTTTTTTAATAGTCTCGTGCGTCTAACTATTTTGTACCGTTTATACATACATCCAATCTAGGCACTGTTTTGAATAAACACGCAGTGCACTGGCAACGAAACAAAAGGCATTGTTACTTGCTTCGTCCTGCAACACTGGTTGTGTTTACAATAAACAATATGGTTGACCTTTCGAATTTTAAGTAGTGACGTAACTAGTTGACCAGCACACGTCAGAGTTTTATGTAATTACTTTGCTTGTAAGTCATGCTTCATTTCATTGAAAAATTAATGCTATTATTAATCACGGCCATTTGTTTGTACATAACTTATTAAATCAGCCCCATACGCAATCCTTTTTTCTTTAATTTAAGCACAATTTAAGTCTAAAGGCATCGAAAAGTGGAAAACACTACACTGGTTAGTTTCTTCATAGTGTGCATGACATATATTGTCTGTTTTAATCTGTCTGGCTGTCTATTTGGAAGCTTTTTTTCTATTTGTGTATTTAGGTTTTGAAGCCGTGAACGTGGGAAAAATTGAAAGGAATCCATTAAAACAAAGTTTTCCCAGAGAGATTTTTTTAACCAAAAAAGGTGGTTGGGTGGGATTACATTTAATTAAATGTACATTTTTTCCGTTCGTATTGAAGATGCGAGTTTATAAATTATAAACCTTAATTGAATCACCTATTTCTTTTTTTCTTTACTTTTTTATCCCGGGAATAATATTGCATTGCCCTTCAATAAATTCTCATCCACTGACATATAAATGCAATACTGACTAAGAATAAACCTCTTGTAGTGATATAGTAACGACAAATTAAAAGCGATTACGAATGGAATTACTCTTGAAAAAGTACAGAATATAGTTTTCCCATTTTGAACAGAACTTTTTTTCTGACTTAACTTTACAATGGGTGATTTGTGAACGTCTATGATTTAGACTAACTATTTTCCCCAGTTGATATATGTAGCATGAATGAACGAATCCTGAAATGGAAATCGTGCAAGTGAACCGAATCGAAAGAGTTGGCAAAGTAATAAGTAAATTGAACAATTTCAACAGTGGTTTATTTGTTTTTATTTATTTATTTATTCATATTTTAACTGGGTATACCGGTAGCGCATTCAGTGAAATCCACTGGTCTCCCATGGGGCCCAGTAAAGATTTGACAATGTGAAGAAATTACAGTTTTACATGTGGGAGGAAAACCTCCGAAGAAAATTCTGAGGAAACCCCACGGAATCTGAAAACTGGGACTGAAAACCTAATCCCATTCCATGATGACCCATCAGGCAGAAATCGAACCCGGGTCACAGCGGTGGAAAGCGAGGAAAGTACCTCTACGCCCACCTGTTTAGCCATAGAGGCACAGGTTTAGCCGGGGCATTGCCAAATTCCATTTGAACTGAGGATATCTGATGTTTTTCGATATGTTATTTGTATACTATTTCGGTCGTCTGTAATATATACTTATTGCACAAGATGCTTTTTTTGTTGTCAACACTCAATAATTAATGCGCTGAACCTTGTGACTTTTCAGAACTATCTTAAAATAAATAAAGAATTTTTGTGTATAGAATAGTCGCCAGAAATACAGTTCGGTAAATATTTTTGACTTCCGTAATTTAGCACCACGACGTCACCGTATTAATGGAACTGCGCACGGTATAGTCAGGTTTTGTTGTTGTTGTTTTTTGCTTTGGACTATCGGTCGGCAATTGAGACAAACAATAATAACTCGTCAGTGTTTTTCGCGTACGATTTGACAATCAGCTATTATTATTTGATTGTTAAATTGTGATGGGATTATAAACACACCGACGTTCATGCCTACGTCATCTTATTCAGATGCAGTCTACTCGTGCACTCATAGCCATACAAATTGAACAGATTTTCCATTTACATTACATTTTCCAGGCAAACTCCTGAAAAGAAATGACGTGTTGTAGACATAATTAAGTCTTGAAGTCTTAAAAATATACCAAAAGCATGGTTTTAAATATTTACATATTTTTACAAGCATAGCTTTACTACCACTCAATATTTTTCTCACCTGATAATATTGTACTGATTTCTCTGTTTTTATTTTTGAAGTGTGCATAATATCGTCTTTCAACAAGTGGTTTTCGTTATTTTTTTTAATGTTTTGAAACATCAGCTATTCACAGTTGTAGACATTTATTGTTGAAGTAAAATAGGTTGAAAAAAATCTTCAAATAAAACACACAGAGAAATCTTCCAATAAACTACATAGGGAATATACAAGATTAAAGTGTTAACATATGGCTGGATAGCTCAGTTGGTAGAGCACTTGAACGGCAATCCGGAGGTTGCAGGTTCAAACCCCGCTCCAGTCAATTTCTTTGTTCAACATTTAGATTGTTAAAAAAACAATGCTAATCTCAACACATGAGACTAGGCGTTCATCACATACATAATATGCCATTTTAGTAGATAGCTACATAATCGCTGAGTATGCTACATTAGCCACAATTTGGCAAGACCATTATCATGTTGCGGCTATCTTGATTTTTTTCCCATTCAAATCAACGTAACCAAAGCGAGGCTGGAAGGAAAAATAGTCCGGTTCCTTTTTGCACAAAGAAAGCATTATCATTCAGTACTGTTGTTGGATACAGAGAACATGACTGAAATGATGGCAGCATGAGAAAGGTCTATAGAAGACCGGATTCTATAAATAGACCGTATTCATGACTAGGCCATTTTCGATCGTGTTGCCTGAATCTATTTTATAAATTGTAAACTGTTAAATGGGATGGTGCCAGAATATTTAACAATTGGAGTGCGTTCAAAGCCTCATTTTCATTTTTATTTTTTTTTAATGTGGCTTAAAACATTAGGGTATGTTTAATCACAAATTTTAAATATTCATAAGAACAGACTGGTCTAAATTTGTAATGAACATTTATTTCATTGCTTTCATTTCTACTCGCAAGTTCCAAAAATGAAGAGTTTACCTCGCTTTCAATTTAATATGGCCGACTCGAGAATAAAGTCTTAACGGGTTTTGTCCACATATCGTTTTTCGTTGGCATTTGTATAAGAGCTTAGTATATTCCCTTTTTGTTTTGATATATCACTCATTTTGATTGGTGAATATGGGCATTACGAAGATAAACAAGATGATATTCCAATCGACTTATATTGCAAAAGATTTGTTTTGAGGTTCTTAACCTAAAGCAAAATAGTAGCTTTGGCAACTTCAGACTGTTAGATTTTGAAACTAATTTTCTTTCAGATTCCATGTACAGCGTGTCTAAAAAAAAATGTAGCAGTCAAACAAGTTTTTTTATGAGGAAACTTAATCGTTTTTTTGTCAAAAAAAAAATTACCATGAGATGATAGAATGTTTCTTTGCCCTTGACAGGATGTTTGTTCTGTGTGATCTGGACCTTTTGTTGAAAAGTTACGGCAAAGCTTGCAAAGACTACAGTGGAGTCCATCACAAGTCCCTGCAAGTCTATCACAAGTTCTCCAGTTCCAATTCAAGCCACATGCTATTCGAATGAATTGTAACAAAGGCACTCCTTTGTTATTGTGACTGGACTTGTGATTTACTGACGACTAACGAAATGACTTGTGATTGACTCGACAGCAACACTCACACAGAGCGGGAAACGAACGCCCAGATTTTCACAAATCTTTGGACTCAGGAATCGGACTTGAGATTTTCAGTGAAGGCTTTTGATGATGCCCTCAAATGGAACAAAATGCTTCCCACCAGCGAGCATTATAACAAACAAAAAACAGGTTTTTTTCATGACTAAGAGGGCGCTGTTTTCAAAAATGCATGAATCTGTAAAACAACACATTAGGTCTGGTGCAACCATTTGAGGGTTTTTTTAGATTTGAAAAAAAAAAATCATTGAATGTTTGCAGTACGCATTTTAATTCCACAAACGAAATAGTATTAAAACATCCATTTTGTTTAGGCATGGTGTTGACTTTATTGGGCCAAATCCATTTGCACCTTTTTTGAAAATCATTTCTAAACTTGATTTAAAACAACAACAAAAAACCGGAAATATTTTAAATTTTATTAAAAAGGGTCAGTACATAAATTTGGGATCCAATTTTTGTCGTGTCCCTGTTACACCTGATATAATATTTTTGTAACTTCAAGGAATATTCTTTAAAACGTTGCGTATCTACCTCGCAAGCCATCAGCAACACATATACATATCTTTAAATTTAAATATTACAATGTGGAAATAGCGCACGAATTATATACCTAACACTTTCCCTTTTTGAAGAAAAGAGGGAAAGTTTTTTGCCCCCCCCCCGAAAATTTGGTTCTGGATACGCCCTTGTCCAACTCTGAAAAAGTACAAATATCTAGATTTCGTGCGACTTTACCTTCCATGCTTTGCCCCTTTTTTTTCTACACAAGGCGCTGAATTATTTTTACGGGACACCAATTGCAAGAAATGCATTTTTGCCGATTCAAGGCACCACGATGCAATAAATCGGAAGCTTCTTAAATAACTAACCTGTTGAGACTGCAGCTCAGTAGATATCGTACTTTTTTTATAAACCTGTGAAAACGCATCTTACTTTTTCTTGACGCAAAGCAAGGTTTTCATTATGTTCATAAATACGTTTTAATTTGCGCTCGCTTGTGGAATATGGTCCCCAGTAAAATAGTTCTCATTCACTGATATGTTAACCGATTGCAAACTAAACTTAATTCGGTCAACCGGGGGCAATTAGTGTTTGGAAAGACAAGCCATATTTTTTTCTCGCGATGGTTTGGTCCTCACATCGCTATCATCATTTCCTATAGGAAATAATTTCTCTCTTCTTGAAAATGACAGCACATTGAGCCCAACGATTCCCCAGAATGCCTGATCCTATTATTTACTTACAACCAAGAAGGATATTTCACATCAGCATTGTGGCAGTTTCGTGTTTTGAGTGTTTGCAAATGGCGTTCATTACCTTTAAAACAACATTGTCCAAGTACCGAACGATTTCTCTAGTTCTTGAGAAAACAGACTGGTAATCAAGACTTCGCCACGGAAAATGCAAGCTGATCGTTTTCCCTTTCGACAAGATTTCACTTCACCGTACGGATTTCTTCCAGACAATAATCTTCACATGAAACACGGCTTTTTATTTTACTGTCTTAATTTCAATCGGCTTATCCTTATTAACCAAGTCATAATCTAAATGTAAAATGTAGGACTCACCCCTGACTGAACGGATTGTTCTTTTCAAAGCCACATGGTATGTCGCAGAGCTTTTCAAATTAATCACGTGTTTTCTTGTCTAATTATGACAATGTACCGAAATAATGCACACACAAAAAACAGGGGGGGGGGGAGATGTCATCTTGCAGTGATGTTTTGTATAGTATTGTAAATGTCTGTTGATCTGTGTAATTCCTATTTTATTGATGTTTATTTTAATGGATTTTTTAGCATTGTATTTTAATAGTAGTTTTATTCACAAGAAAGCCAATTTGGATCGTGTTCCCTGTATCTGTTTTATAAATTGTAAACTGTTGAATGGGATGGTGCCAGACTATACATGATTGGAGTGCGTTCCAAGCCTAGGATTCAATTTTTTTTTTATTGTGGCTTAAAACATTAGGGTTTGTTTAATCACACATTTTAAATCATTCATCAGTCAGAGCAGACTGTTTTAATTTGTAATGAACGTTTATTTCATTGCTTTAATTTCTACCCGAGAGTTCCAAGAGTTTACCTCGCTTTCAATTTAATATGGCCGACTCGTGAATAAAGTCTATAGAGTCAACATGCCAAATTGGATGCCGTGGATCAGTGGGTCACGACTCTATCCCTGTAGCCTGTTTGGGGCTCCAACTTTATGCAGACGAGCTCATCTGCATAACGTCTAGACCGAGAGATCAAATATGCCCAGTCTCTGCGCCGCCACGGGGAATGCATTGACAGAGAGGCCTGTGCACGGGTGATCTTTGATTCATTAGAATTTTGCACTTAAACTCGCACGTAATAGCTCCTCCCCTCCAGCCCTCGTTTATTTAATGAGTACAAAGAACAGAACTAGACAAAACACCAACAATGACAACAACCAAACCACACTGTTAAACCTAGATAAAAACTTTTTGAACACAATGCTTGTTTGCAACGTTTATAAACGTTTTAACGCGTTTAAGGGGAGACACAGTAAAAAGACAATACGCTCAGTTTTGAGTCAGATATAATTGCTTTTAAAAAACACCAAAGAATTAAACAACCGGTTAAAGTTTGCAGCTGCTTAAGACTGAAATTTGACTTCCAGGGAAAACAAGTTTCAAATTTGTAAACATTACATTGTAAACGCTTCGTGAACGGTTCTGTTTTGAACACTAAACATCGTGTTTTAAGTAATAAACACCTCGTGAACGGTTCCGTTTTGAACACTAAACATCGTGTTTTAACTTATAAACGACTCGTGAAGGCTTCTGTTTAGGAACAGAAAACATCACTTTGTTTAAGTTATGAAAGCTTCGTGAACGGACTTGAACACTGTCAAAACATAAGCGAAAGTAAGTTAAACATGATGTTTAGTGTTCCCAGACAGAATCGTTCAGGAGGCTTTGTGTTTGGTGCATGGATACCTGCATAATGAATCCGACTAAAATTTAGCCTAGCAGTGGCGTATCCAGTGAAAACGCCGTGAAAATGGGCATATATTCTCCAGTATGCATAACGGTCAGTTTTGATATTTGGAAGATGGGAACCAGCCCCACCCCATCCCCTTTTTTATTTTACAGAGGCCAAGAGTCCGGAGAAAAAACCCCACATTTTCGGCGCGTAAGTGCGGTTGCCAGAAACAGAAACCACCGCCACAACATCGATGACAACAAAAACTACAACCACAAAAACCACAACGACAACTACAACCACAAAATCCACAACCACCACGACAAAACAGAAACCACCGCCACAACATCTATGACCACGACAACTACAACCACATAAACCCCAACCACCATAACATCGATGACAACGACCACAACGACAACAACAACCACAACCACACCACAACCACAAAATAGACAACATTACAACAACCACAACTACGACATTGACATCGACAAAAGGCTTAATTGGCTCAATATTCATCTTCCCGATTTTCAGCCTGCAATCTACGTTTGCCTCAACGTCGGAGATGTATGCTTGTCTCTCTCTCGGCCAGCCGGCCCGCAGGAACTTCGGCCGGCCGCGGGTGAGGCGGGCTCGCTGCCCGTGTGCCCTCTCGTGAGTAAGCGGTATTCCCTCAGCAAAATTGAATTGGCTGTTTTGGCAACTTTGCCGAAACAGAATTCGTTTTTGTTAAGATTTATTTATTTACAGAACTGAATGACCAATTTGGTTGTAAATTGGTATATGTACCTGGGATGTGTTAAAGAGGAAAATTGAGTGACGTCATGTTGATGTCATCACATGCCATGTGACGTCACATTAAAGGTACATTGTCAAATGCCGATATCTACAGAACTATATCTGTGCAATTTGTTTCTGAAAGTTCAATTTTTAAAGTCCCACTTATGTTAATGCATTGTGTTACTGACGCAACATTGATGCTGCATTTTAACAGTGTGCTATCTTCAGAACTACACATCTGATCACTCTGCACCTTTCTACTGCACATGTATCGATGATGTTTTTAGGAAGTTTTGAGTTTTGCTGGCCAATTTATTGCACTATCAGTCTATGACATAAACACGCAATAACAAAATGCCGAAACAGGCATGTGTTTGTCCACAAACAGAAATCCAGGTTCTTTCGTTAAGTTGTTTTTATTTTAAGAAGTATTGTCCGTGTCTTCAACGAAATTCAATTTTGTTGTCCTCAAAACGAATTGTCCATTTGTATGAGATATGTTAAGGAATTTTCTTTTTTTCTATTCCGGCGTCTGAATTTAACCTTATAAAATGGTTTCTTATTTTGCCGGTAGCTATTGCAGAACGAATCATCCTTGAGAGTAGACTGGTTTCCGGTCCTTACATTATCGATCCTGATTTGCGGGGGCGGGAACCAATCTACCCTCCAACCAGAACTGAATTATTGTCCAGCCGCAAATTCAAATGTGTGAAGTAAAGTAATGCCGTTAACTAAGCGTGGGGCTCTTCAAAGGTGAATAACTTTTATATTGCCAAAACAAATAAGAAAATTAAAACACATGATTTATTTTGTGGAGTAGAAACTCGAAAATTACGCTGACAGTTTCTCTGTAAATTCAATCTACAAAAATGGGCAGGAATGATTCTTTCCATTTCGGCTGCTGCACGCGATCCCCTATTTTTTTGAAGCACGTGATTGTTTCACATGTTATCAGGTTAAAACACAAATAATAAGACAAATTACATTTATTTTTTGATTTCTGTCCTGTGGTTATTTCAATTTTTATTTATTTATGGGTTTTAAAAATGTTAGTTGAGCATTCCATCCTGACATTGGACATAAAAACAATCTGATCACAATAAAATGTAATAAAATGGAATTTTGAGATCAGGTGTATTCGAATTGAAACGTGTGTGTATTTTATGTCACGTTGACTTAATAAAAATCCACTTCACATATTTTTGGAAAAGATATGACTAAGCTTTGCGGCATGTGTAAATGAATCTAGTTGATTTTTTTAATGTTTTTTTTGGGGGGGGGGGGTTAAGGTGTCCAGTTGTTTATGTAATGTCGAGTCAGAGTGAATCACTCAACTCTGCGGTACACTCTTAAAACAACTAAAGTCGTCAATTGTCTTGTACAGTGGTTACTCTTACACTTGAAAAGTGACCACTGAACTCCATGTAAAGAATCTGGATGGCCCATTGGCTGTTCTAAGTGAAGTCACCGTCCGCCATGTTACCGCTCCCATAACAAGGGAATTGTAAACAAATAAATAGTACTTTAATAGCCATGTTGACCCTTGTGACTGAATTGATTTATTTATTTATTCATTTTTAATTAGAAAAAGTTAATTATTCAACAATAGATTTTGTACGAAATTTCTTTTTAAAAATATAAAGAAATTGTTTGATATATTTTAAGGCATTTCTAGTTCGTTGTATCATACGATTGGAGTGTACACACGTTGGTTTACGTACATCATTTCAATGGAGGGATTGGGAACCAGCGCGTAGCTTCAATTATTTGTACGGCGGGTAATGCCAATGCGCTATTCAACGGAACTGACTGAAAATCTAAGTCGCCATATGGTTGCAGACCAGTCAAGAAACTGCCATAGACCGCAGTGATAATTACGCCCACTTCAAAAAATATGAAAAAAATACTCACAACTCTCCAAGGTGTTCGAGACAAACATCAAATTAAAGCTTATTTCATCACCTTTCATTTTCTGTTCAATTTTGGGGGGTTTATCGATGACTTTTGGAAGAAAATTCCATCCAAGGATGATCACACATTAAAGTAGTCCTGAGGCCCATCGCCTTTTTGAAAAAGGATGCCAACGCTCTATTGCAAAAAAAAGCAATTGTAGGGCCCGATTTCATGCGATTTTCACAGAAATACGAGCTCGCAGTCCTGTGCACGTCTTCCACTTTTCTTATTTACAAATTTGATTCTTTGCGGAAGACATAACTAAATGTGTCAAGCAAGACATTTCAGGCTTCCACTAAGTTTCAACGACTTGATATGAAGTCTACATTGTATCTATCGTTCAATCGCCCTTTTCTGAGACAGATTAATCACAAATTTATATTCCACGGATAGCTTTTATAGAGGAAGTCTCATTTAGTGAATAATTCACAAAGTCGCCACCGTCTGAAGACCCTCAATGTCACGAAATTCACGCAGACGCCGACGGAGTGCAAAATAATACTAAGATAAATTGAAAGGGCGAAGGGTTGCACCACTGGTTTCACGGTCAAATGCCGACATGTGGCTCACATTAATTGTACAACAACATTTCTGACGTCGACATTTAAAGCTTGCATGTTCAAATCGAATGTGAATCTAGGCTTTACTTCACAAGGCACAGACTGTAAGGTGGCCGGTTCTTAGAAAAATATGTCCACCGTAACATTTGCAACAACTATCACTATCGATTTGCACGTCCGCGTATGCATGGTGAGCAGTTTTTTCCTACCGATATAAGCAACGGACGTAGACACTAATTACATTAATTAATTAAGCAACTTGTCGCTTGATTTTACAAACCGACCTTACACCGACCTAACCGAGCCAACTGACTTGTCTGACTCATGTCACTGGCTGATCTTACAGACCAAACCGAGCAACCACCCTGATTAAAATGAGTATATATACCGACCAAATCGATCCAAACTTCCTCGCTTACCTTATACCGACAACACCGTCCTCATTGGAACAGCTTGGTTGACTCCTTAAAATCATCACCCTCCTTCTTAATTACATTAATTAATCAATGTAATTAAAAGCTCGTCTTCTCGATTCATATTCATATAATTAGTTATAACTTATGAATTCAGTTTGATGGTCTTGTCTCACACCAGCTTGTGTTTTCTAGCTTGTGTCTGGCGTGTCCGTATACAGGGTCATTCAAAAAGAAAGTGACCAGAATTAACGATTTGTTTGCTTGAAAAACAATCAAATTTGAAACACCAAAGAAGTATATCTTGAAAAATATGTTCCTCCACTCATCTCAAAAAAGAACTACTGAAATTGATCTATGCGATCAGACGTTATGCACGTTTTACTAAACAAAAACAACAACAATTTTTCTAGCTGTCCATGGAATGCCATTGGAAGCTGTTGAGCTGAGTGAGAATTACAGATCACACACACGCATTCAAATACAACTGAGATTCTAATCATCTAAATAAAGACTGAAACATTATTTTACTGTCAGATTATGTGTTTTGAATATGAGGAACAAGTCATGTATGTTATTTCTGAAATATTAATGGCATTTTTGGTATGCTTTCCTTTGCAAGTTCTCCTCCATTCTTCGAGGTGGAAAATGTCCATGTTTCATTGTACAGGGCGAGTAAAAAAAACGAAACCCAAATGTCGGGACCATTGTTTTAGTGAAGTTCTGTATGTAGCACTTTCAAAATCTAGGATATGAAAGCCCTATTCATAAGCTTTCTTTTAGTACAAGAATCGTTCAAATCACAACCACCGTTTTAAAGTTCTGTTCACGGACAACAAAAACGAATCACATAGGGGTGTGTGTGAATTGTTTTCGTTTTGCTGAAAGAACACAACTGTGATCCGTTGACAGAACTTTAAAACGGTGGTTGTGTTTAAAATTCCGTAACTTGAAAAGTACATGGGTGATTTGAATGATTCTTGTACTAAAAGAAAGCATATGAATTGGGCTTTCATATCCTAGATTTTGAAAGTGCTACATGCAGAACGTTATGAAAATAATGGTCCCGACATTTGGGTTGTTGTTTTTTTTTACTCACCCTGAATTTAATTGGCATTTGCTAAGGAAGGAAGTGCATGGCATGCTTTCCTTTCAGATCCAATTGAAGCAAACTAAGGAAGTAAACTAAGGACGTTTGAGCAAACTCTCCGAAAGATCAAGTGAAGAAGGATGCACTTTGCTGGCCACTGTATGAGATGTGACGAACCTGTGTCAAAAGTACTGATGGGTGCAGACCAGTAAATCGGTCCGAAATTGCCTCCGCCGGCCAAATCACGATTTGCATGCCCTCAAAATCTTCAGTATTTAAGCATGCTGTGGGCCATGAACTTGAGGGTTTGTAAAAAATATGAGTGGAAGCCGTGCACAGGACTGGGAGCTTGCAGTTCTGTGTAATTTGGATGTAATCTGGACCCTAAAAGCGCTCTATTTTGCAATGGAGTGTAGGATTCGTTTTTCAAAATGGCGATGGGCTTCAGGACTATTTTCAGGGGTGATCATCTTCAGATGGAAATTTCTCCTAAAAGTCATCAGTTGACCCCCCCCCAAAATTGAAAAGAAAAGAAAAGATGATGAAACAAGCTTTAATTTGATGTGTGTCTCGAACACCTTGGAGAGTTGTGAGTATTTTTCCCGAATTTCTGAAGTGGGAGCATTTACCATTGGGGTCTATGGAAGTTTATTTACTGGTCTGCTACCTATAATTATGGACACCAAAGCATGGATCAAGGGAACGGAGGAGTCCAACCCTGAAGTGCGTGTATTATAATATTATATGCAGGAGTCGGGACTCATCATTGCAGACTTAACAACAGCAGGGTATACTGGAGGACCGTCATATCTCGAGACCGGATAGCTCGGTCAAAGTAAAGTAAGTTGAAAGGAGACCCCAACTATAGTAAAAGAGGCTTTAGACGTTGGACGCAAGTTTAGAATCGAACCCATGCATGGAAAGTACACCAGGAAGAGAGAAAATAGTTGTAACACTCTGGGGAAAACCGACAGTCATTGATGCCAGTTGCAACACGACGAGGAAAAGTAGAGGGAAAAGAGGAGGAACAGACACGAAGTTGACAGAAACAGAGCAAAGCGGCCAGGCTTTCGTTGGGGCAGTCCCAGTACCGGAAGTTGCGGCTCAGTGAAACATTAATGTTCTCTCCACCCCCCCCCCCCCCCGTGGCTTGGCTGTGCAGGGTGAGTTCAAAGATAAGGAAACCCAAATGACAGGACCATTTTCTTAATAAAGTTACATGTAGCACTTTCAAAATCTAGGTTTGAAAGCCCAATTAATAAGCTTCCGTTTAGTACTTTATTTTCCCGTAATTTTTCAAGTTACGGAATTTTAGACACAACCACCGTTTTAAAGTTCTGTCCACGGAGATGTGTGCTCTTTGAGCAAAACGAAAACAATTCACACACATTCCTATGTGAATTGTTTTCGTTTTGCTGAAAAAACATTTACCTTTTTGTGATCCGTGGACAGAACTTTAAAACGGTGGTTGTGTTTAAAACTGAAAATTACATTAGTGATTTGAATGATTCTTGTACTAAAAGAAAGCTTATTAATTAGGCTTACATATGCTAGATTTTGAAAGTGCTACACATGCAGAACTTCATTTAAAAAATGGTCCTGCCATTTGGGTTTGCTTTGTTTGACTCACCCTGTATGTGGCTATTTCGTAATTCACTCAAGGACTGTAGGGGAAATATGGGTCCCGACTCTCCCATATGCAAAAACAACGAAGAACTCATCACGTCAAAATAAGTTGCTTGTGATTCTCTTGTGATTTTACATTTGTATTTGGTGGTGAACTCTGGGAGTGAGTGATTTTTTTTGCAGAATGTTGTTGCTTCAACTGAATCTCAGAGCCTTGTCAGACTCTCCGTTTGAAAGTAGAGTGTTTATTTTAAATTGCAATTGAAACACATTAAGAAGTATGAATAATTATCAATGCCACATCTCCAAAATGATTGGAAATATTGGCCAGTTTTCATTAGCCAGTTAGATTTTTTTAAAATGTATCTTCGTGAACTTAAAATGAAAGTGAAATTTCATATCGTGGCACCGTTTGATCCATTTTAATGACTTCATGGAGTCACCTTTTAAAAAAAAATTCTAGGATTGTTACACTATTATGTTGGAATTGTTAAGTCGGAATTCAGTTCCTAGCAGTTTAAAATAAATTATTCTTGCAATTAACTTGAAATTGAATTCGTTTTAATTAGCCGTGTGGTCATAGTCATTGTTACACCAAAACATTTTCCTATACTTTAAATTGTTTAAATATAATTTTTAAACTTCCCTTCAGCCCTCCTTGGCCTCACTCTTCGGTATGCCACATTTGCGTTGCTTCAATGCATGGTCCCTCAACAAAAGGACAGTTTCAAGCACACGGAATGACAATAACCGAAATGCATTGTTTCAATTTCGCCCTAACTGGCACAATTCTTTCAAAAAGAAAGTGACTGAATTAGAAAACAATATTTTAAAAAAATATATGGCTCGCTCCATTTTATAAAAATAATATAGGGCTCAAGTACACGTTATTGACTTGTAACTGTGAACATTTCACTTAATTTGCATGCTCTATTCCCAAGTTGTGACTATAAAAAAGACCACAAAATTCAGCTGTCCACCACTGATCATTTACCATTCTACGAACTGATGAATACCCATCAATGAAACATGGACGGTTTTTTCCCACCTCCATGAATAAACGAAAACATGCAATGCAAAACAGACAAAAATCCCTGTCACTATTTTAGGGGGATAAACAAAATTGACTTGTTCCTCATATTCAGAACACAAAACCTGCCAGTAAAATAATGTTTCAGTCTTGACTCAAATGGACAAAAATCTCAGTTGTATTTGAATGCCTGCGTGTAATCTGTATAATTCTCACTCAGCTCAATAGCTTCCAATGGCATTCCACGGACACCTATAAAAATAGGATCTTTTAGTAAAACAAGAATAACTTCTGATAGCATGGATCAATTTCGTTAAGAAAAAATTCAGATGAGTGGAAAGGTATGCTCTTTTCAGACATACTTCATTTGGTGTATCAAATTTGATCGCTTTTAAGAAAAACAAAATCATTAATCCAGGTCACTCTCTTTTTGACTCGCCCTGTAAACCGCCAAGTTTCTCAACTTCTCAGTTTAAATTCACAAGCTAATTCCCTAAATAAAACACGCGGGTGGATAATACATGTTTTGGTTTCACACCATTTTGGACATTCTTGTTTGTATGTTGTGAATATTATAATGGTCGAACGCTTGTTGTCTACATTGTTTGTGTGTCCGCGGGTTAGAGTACAAAAAGCTACAATTATGCGTGTTACACACAACTATAATGTAGTCATAGTCCTAAGCTTGTAATCTTTGTGCACATGGCAATCTTGTAACACGTATGGACATTCCTTACTATCATTAATAATTGTATGCACTACAATAATGAATGGCA
Source organism: Patiria pectinifera (assembly GCA_029964075.1). NCBI lineage: Eukaryota > Metazoa > Echinodermata > Asteroidea > Valvatida > Asterinidae > Patiria > Patiria pectinifera. The sequence continues at coordinate 7,802,981 of CM057150.1, forward strand.
GCAATGAAACAAATGATCATTTGAATTTATCCCAAAAGTAACCGCGTTATTATAAAAAAAAGCTTACTTGAATTAGAGATCGTACTGGTACTAAACACCCTGTGAAATATTCCGTCTGGCTTGCTGTCATTTAGAACTTGGGAAACCAAGAAATGTGGGTGATTTCCAATGATCAGTCAAATTGACTGATTTTTGGGGGGAAAAAGAATGCTATGGACGAAATCGTGTTACAGTTTTTTTCAATCGTTTTCACATGGTAACTGCATACTGTTGCAGTTATACCGTGTAAAAGCGATTGAAAAAAACACCTGTTTTTCGTGAGCTGAACGTTGTGCATGGTTTTTACTGTTATCTCCAAAAGTGGGATATCCACTGAGCTCAAAGCCTGAAACTACAACAGCTTAGGTTTTGAACATTCCTCTATAGATTTTGAGGGCTGTTATTATTGGAAACGAACTAAATGCATGAAACGCAAATGATCATATATATGCCTTTAAGAAATACTAAAGCGGATACTGCCAAGTCTCATGCGATTCGGTAATATGAGTTTCAGAACCACGGCATGTTGGCCTCACTGGCGTGGCCCAACGCGTGACTGGTGGGGCCCCTGAGAGCTCTAGACGGCCAGCCCAGACAGAGTGGATCGAATCGGATCGCGGACCATCTGGTATATTTCGTTTTTGTCGGAATGCCACATCAGCTGCCATGCACTCTTAAGCACTACTCTCTTTTAAACAACAAAGTCAAAACGGATTTTTCTAAATCTTAAACAAAAATCTGATAGGAAATTTAGACGCTGTACGAAAAATACACGTCGATAGTTTTAGCTTTCGACAAGATCCCTTTTCACTGAATATTGTTTCGTTGATGAGATCTAAATAGATTTACTGATATTTTGACTAATTTTCTGATGCACCTAGGTCACCCAAAATAGTTATAATAGATGTGACTGTCTCTAACTCAAATTTGACCATACATTTGTATTTCCATAAGAGATTATTTTCTTTCGGGAGGCACAGGAATTTCAATTTGCACCTTGCTTTCGTTTGGAGGGGTGTCCTATGCTAAATCGGTATTGTCGATTGGAGAAATTCTTCGGAGAGAAAAATGCAGTTTGCCAAAATCTTCCGTAATATTTTGGTGTCTTTTCATGCTAAACCGGTGTTGTCGATTGGCAAAATTCTTCGTGAAAAAAAACCGCATTTTATCAAAATAGTCGGTAAAATTTTGGTGTGTTTTCATGCTGAATCGGTGTTGTCGATTGGCGATATTCTTCGTGAAAACAAAATGCAGTTTACAAAAACAATTCCGTAAAATGTTGGTGTCTTTTCACGCTGAACCGGTGTTGTCGACTGGCGAAATTCTTTGTAAAAAAATCCCGCAGTTTTCCAAAATTTTCGGTGCTGAATCAGTGTTGTCGATTGGCAAACTTCGTAGTGAAAAAACGCAGTTAATCAAAATTGTCTGTAACATTGTGGTGTCTTTTAATGCTGAATCGGTGTTGTTGATTTTTGGCGAAATTCTTCGTGAAAAAAAACGCAGTTTACCTTAATTTTCGGTAAAATTGTGGTGTCTGTTCATGCTCAATTGGTGTTGTCGTTGGCGAGTCGTGAAAAAAGAACGAACTTTACCTAAATTTGGTCGATAATGAAGCAAACGTGTATGCAAGCAATCGGGTGGGCCTACTATGAGGCGGCCCATAATGATGACCTTACGATATACATATTTAAGTCACCATGAGACATACGGTGTATCTGAAGCTATCTCAGACTTCAAGTTCAAGGGCCAATCCTTGGGTCCGCTAAGCACGATCAGATATGCTTGACCGAAAACTGGTTACCAGCTCGAATGCCATGTGATGTAAATTGTTGGCTGGTTTACTGCTGACTCTTGCTTAACACATACATTTGCCTAGTATTATCTTCTGCTTATGAACAGTTCCAAGTTAGAACAATTTCACACTTGTAAAAATAAAGTGGGCAAAACACTGTTGGGAAATGTTTTTTGCCCAACATTAATATGAATTTTCATTTGTTGGTTAAACTGGTTGGTTAAAATCTGACAAGCTGTTGGGAAGAATTTGGCCAAGAGTGTCGGCAGTTTGTATGTTGACCAACATTGAGCAAAATACCAATCCATTTGTCGAACATTTTGTTAGTGTTCGCGAGCGAAATTCAGCTCAAATTGGACATTTTGTGTCTGTTATGAAGGATTTTCTCCACTAGACATATTCATTTATCCCAAAGTGGACTTAGATTTGTGATTTATCACAGACAAAAAGTGAGATTTGCCATGTGAAACTTACTACTCCACATTGCGACTCTCAACAAATCTAATGGGTTTGTTAAGCGCGTCATTTTCACCGCGCTCGGCCCAAGTCCACCGTGGCGCGGTTCACATGGTGTACCGTCATGTAGCTTGACATGACCCACGACAAATCGTGCGAAACACGCCGACGTTGCACCAAACTCCGCGTTCCATGCGAATATACAACGGTAAGCATTACACGGAAGCCTATATACAGAGTATTTTTATATCGTATTTTCATTAGCTTTAAGAAGGTACGAGGCGTGTCACCCAAATCAGAAAAGTTCTCACAACAAATATAAACAGACCTATACAATAATCTACATGAAATATGCATCACTAACGAAATCTCCCAAAAGCCAGTGCGGCATTCCAACTAGCCGTGCGCACATGTTATCTAGATGTGATATATAAATCATTCTTTTATTTCATTTAAAATAAGAGAATGTAGGCCTACAGTAAACCCAGGACACGGTTTTCAAAACCAAAACACATGCAGGATGAGCACACAACGCAAAAAAAAACCCACGTAGGCCTACTTGTATTACACAATAAAATTACTACAAAACCATCCGAGCAAAATAAGTGAGGATGTCAACAAAATTGGAATAAATAATTCTCTCTTTAATCTTCTTTCTGAAAACAAAATCCGGAAAAAAACTGGACAGGACATAGCATCATGTTTAACGGAACTTTTGATCATACTTTTGTGTGAACTATAATGTGCATGTTTCTCTTACAATTGGAACCTGAACAGTACATCTTCGGCCACCTCTGCTCCTCTGCAATGCCGTAACTACGGGGGGAACAGAGGGCACCCCACCCCTACCCCCATTTTAAATCTTGAATTGGAAAAAATATATACTTCCTTCTTGAAATATGATATACATTTCGTGTGCCCTTGATGCCCCCAGACGTTTGACCCTATACGTCGCTGCTCTTCCCCCCATAGATTTGTGTTCATTGTACCCTGTTTACCCCAAACTGAAAAATTGTCAAAATCATAATGTGCAAATGTGTGCAATTGGAATGCTGTAACTGACCTATTTGGGTGTGGAGTATAACATTTGGAGCGTATGAAATACGGACTCATTTGTACATACATGTACCTCAGTATAAGAACAGGCGCAAGTCACGAGTGAGAATAAGAATCCATAATGAAGTGAAAAGGGACCATTATTTTTTTCATAGGAGTCCAAATTTCATATGACAACGGCACGCATTTCACCTCATAAGATTTGAAGGTTTGCATTGGTGAACATAGCAATAGGATAAAGGTTCACGGTACACCATGTGACCAATCGCTTTTGTGAGATCGTGAGGTTCTGAAAAGAACCGAAGGAAAATGACCTGGAGAAGTGTCGTGACCCGGAAAAGTGTCAGGTCAAATCTGATCCGGATTTGGGTCGAAAATGACCCAGGATTATTAAGGGCATGACCGTTTTTAAGCCGCCAGTTTGTTTCCTGAAGTGACGATGACACCAAGCGTTATTTTTGTCCACGATGTAACTCAACGCTATGTGTCTGAATTGTGCTTGGCGAGAAGAAGGATGTTAAAGGTAACTGACCATTGTCGATATACCGGTGCGTTGGGTAGATGAATTTTGAAATTTTGTTTGTTTCAAACTTGCAACCGAATTATTCTTTTTTTTAAAGGCGGGCAAAGATGATTGCAGGTATCTGCGATAAAGTACAATAGTTTGGACCGGACCCCGGACATTAAAAGTTCGTAACAATCGGAAAGAGTGTGTTCTAACGCCACTTGTGTGAATGTGTACATGAAGTTTGTGGAATATATCTTGTACAATATACATTCACGTGTTATTTTCAAATAATTTGCAATGGCCACATTTTTAAAACTGGGGTTATGGTGAATATGTGGGATCAGGATGGTGCGTTCTACCAACACAGTGCCGATCGTTTTGCCAGTTTTACCAGAACATGTGCGACGCGGCCAACGCGAGTCCAAATCGGCCGCGCGTTGGCCACCGAAGCCGAGCAGCCGTAGACCCACCGAAAACCACGCCGCACGCACGCTGCTTCGGCCGGTACCATAGGCTACCACCGAGGGCCCAAAGGCACGGCCCTATCTGCGCCACAGACTAAAATAAAATAGATTTAGTATTCCCGTTTGGCTGCATTTTTCCGGACTTTAAAAAAGGTTTCATTGTAATCTTCTCTTATCGATAAAAAAAAGGTGACGAATATGGTTTAAGATTCGCTAAGTAATGTCGCAAATGGGTTTATTATTAATAATTCTAATCGTGTAGTTTGGGACCCCGTTCCATGTAAGAAAACGAAAGACACTTTTATGTTGTGGGACTTAATACCTAAACATATGGGCGATCGTGTAGTGTAGGGCCCGGTTCCTATAAGGGAACAAAATCCACTTTAAAATTATTGGACCTACCAAACTAGTTGGCGACATTCTCAATAAACAGGTATGTCAGGGATAGAGGGCAAGGCTTTGATTTCTTGAGGGAAATTTGGGGGTAAAATGACGATGACAGCGCGGCGACAACACGCGACCCGAAAATAAAGATGGCGATCACCGCGCGATGTACCATGAGCATGTACGGCGCGCTGAATCGCAAGGCACAAACCGCGCAGGAAAATCGTGATTTCTACACCAAGAATCTGTTCAAAATTGCAAAAAGGGTGTCATTAGAATTGAGAAAAGTCTGCTTTTGATTGTAAAGGTGATTTTTGAGCAATAAAAAACATTTTTGACTCTAATTTGTTCAAAACAAAACGGGGGCCCTACACTCCACGATCGCCAACATATGGCGATGGTACAAGCAGGAAAAGTCACTTTATGTGTTTGGAATCATCTAAATAGTTCGCTAAGATACCATGTTCAAAATCAGGTAGCTTAATTTTGTGGAAAGAGGGCAGGGTTTGGATTTATGAACGGAACTTGTAAAACATTAGAGGTGTCCCAAACTACACACAGAACATAATGAAACTTGTTTGGTCCTGAAAGCGCGGCAAAACGTAAGTTTCACATCAATGTACATGACCGTACTTAATGAGTGAAATTCGTAGAGTAATTTCATACTGAAAAATGTCGAAATTATTTCATAACTTGGACAAAAACTCTTACCTGATGTTCGGAAAAAATACGCCTCTTGACGAGTCGAAAATATCGCTTTGGCCAGATAAAAAATGGCGAGCAGCCTGTCGCCAGACGATTGAGAAATAGTCTGCGTTGGTACTCTTCCTTGCGTTTTTATTCAGCAACGGCCGCGCGGATACCAGCGATGCTTTACGCGCGCGGGAGTTTGGAATTCAACACCAATCATAGTGCCAAGAACCTCGTCCCCATCACGTCGAACAGTACGCTACCATAGCTGATCCAGATTGGAGTGAAGTATATACTCTGGGTATGAGGTAGGTCAGTGACATATTCTTGGGAACCGGTCAAGTCTGGAAGTTTCCAGGCGATAGCTTTTGGTTGCGTTTTTGTCGTCTGCACCGTACGGACTTGGATACGAGGGGTGTACGGCCAAGGCTAGGGCTGGGAATTCGCGCGGGAAGGATTATATAAATGACGGACAGGTTTGGGTTCTGTGTCAAATTGCTTGCCACGTGGCCGAACGCAAATTAAAAAAGAAGAAGAAACTTGCACCATTTTATTGATTAATATTAAACAAAATATCAGCAGAAATAAACCGGGAAATTTTTTTGTCAGCATCTCTAGAACCGCACCTATAGATTTGATTAGTCATTGAGACAACTGGATGGAGAAACAAGATTTTTCACGATAAAATAAATAATTTTTCCATGTGTAATCGAGGCGAAGTCTGGCGAAATCTCTCATCTTTTTCCAGGCATATTCATACTCGTATTGACTTCACTCTCAAAATATTACATGTTTAAGTTTGTCTCACTCGAGCAAGTCATAACTGTTTGTTTTCTTCCCAAAATATCCCTAATTAAAAGTAGGGACAATTAAAGCGATATGTAAGCTTTGAATGATGGAGAGTTTGGAAATATTGTGGGTATACACCGTGCATGAAAACAGGGCATGATGGTTTAGGCAAATTACGCTTCATCCAATATTGACATTATTTTACCAGTGCAGGGTATGTCAAAAAGACATGGGCCTTATTATGCAGGAGTCGGCCATATTGAATCGAAAGTGAGGTAAAATTGTCATCTTTGGAACTTGCGAAGAGAAATGAAAGCAAGTAAATTACTAATTAATTCAAGTCTGCTTCAATGAATAATTTAAAATTTGTAATTAAACATTCCCTAATGTTTTAAGCCCGATTTTAAAACAAAATGACAGTAAAATAAGGCTGCATAAATAGTCTGGTGCCATCCCATTCAACAGTTAACAATTTATGAGATACATTCAGGGAACTCGACAAAAATGGCCTACTTGAGCATAAGGCCCATTGACCGAGTTAGAAAAAAAAATATTTTAAAAATACGTGGCTCGCTCAATAAAATAAAAAATAACATAGGAATAAAGTACGTGTATTGACTATAGTAACTGTAAAATTATCGCGTAATTTCATACTGTAATGACAAGTTATCTTTACTACCTCCGCTAAGGAGGTTATGTTTTCATCGGATTTGGTTAGTTTGTTGGTTGGTTGGTTGGTTTGTCTGTTAACAAGATAACTCAAAAAGTTATGGACGGATTTGCATGAACATTTTTTCAGGGGTGGTCCTTGGTACAAGTACAAATCGATTAGATTTTGGAAGTGATCCGGATCTGGGTCTGGATGCAGGATTTTTTTAAGCATTCTTCGCCATTTATGCGAGTATTTCTTTTGGGTGTACTGACAATATGGCGGGGAATTGTTTAGCCTTGGCGGAGGTTTGCGCTTTCCGAGTGCTTTCGAGTTTTAATAGAAATACCACAACATTCAGCTGTCCACTATACTGATCATTCATCGACACGCATCAATGAATGCCTTTTAAACACATGTACAATGAACCATGGGGTTTTCTGTCTCCAGAAATGAACGAAAACTTGCAAAGGAAAACAGATACAAATCAATATCATCGTTTCAGAACAAGATTTGATTTGTTCCTCATATTCAAATTACAAAATCTGACATAAAACAATGTTTCAGTCTTGACTCAAATTATTTAAATATTATCATTTGTATTTCAATGCCTGTGTGTAATCTCTGCTTCTCAATCGGGTGAATACTGAACTTCAAAGCATTTAGCATTCCATAGACAGCTGTAAAAATGGGTTCTTTGAGTAAAACATGCATAACTTCGAACAGCATGGGTCAATTTAGTATTTCTTCGTTTCACATTATAGTGGAAGAACATCCTCGTTTAATACATGCATCATTGACGTATACAATGACTCTTTATGGGAGAAATCATTAATCCATGTCAATTTCTTTTCCACTCGCCACGACAGGGTGACTAAAAAAACGAAACCCAGAACGACAGAACTTTAAAACGGTGCATGTGTGCAAAATTCCGTAACTTGAAAACTACGTGAGGGATTTGAATGATTTTTGTACTAAAAGAGAGCTTAATGACTGAGCTTTCATATCGTAGATTTTGAAAGTGCTACAGGCAGCACTTCATTAAATAATTGGTCCTTCCATTTGTGTTTCCTTTTTTTTTTACTCGCCCTGTACACTAGGAAAAACGCAGATAGCCACTGCGGTACTTCCTCGTTTGTGTGTATGTAGGCTTCCAATGACTTCCCAGCCTTTTCAACAAGTGATACTGTAGTTTGCCAGTTCACTCATTTGCCGAGATACCAGAAGCCTTAATGGGACATTCAAAATGCACAATTTGTGTTAGTTCGGCGCGTGCGTTTTCATGCAGGCATGCATCCATAATTTAAGGCCGAGGTACTGGACAGACACTTTTTTAACAAGGCGTCACAATGACACATTGTCGTTAACTCTGAGACTTCGTTGTGCGATATTTAGGCAATGTCTCTGCGTTACATTGCAGCCATGTTTTCACATTTCTTTGCTCAGAAATAAAACATACAGTCCCTGCAAACCTATGCACTTCTCTGTTCAAATAGGGCAGTGTGGTTGTGCTGAAGCGATGCAGCGAACCCGTTAAGCGCTCGGGGTCGAAGTTGACATTAACCCAAGGCACGTATTATTCCGTCTGTCTAGAATGAAAATAAGGTTCCCTCCCGTCCCCAGAAAAAAAGACCGATTCACTCACATTTTGGGCAGCAAATCTGAGCAACTGTGGAGATCTTCTGTCGGTTGTGTGCCAACTCGAGTTCGCACAGCTGATGGACACCGTGTTTATTCCATCCAGCCTCCAAAATCGAGCGAAAATGTTCCAGCGAGTGATTTTTTTGTTTCGTCCCAAGGAAAAAAAAAATAATCTGACTTTCCAACCAATGTTGCATATAATAATGTAGCGCATAAGCAGGAAAGAAAGGCACTGACATGAAGTACGCCTGCGTCTATCGTCGAGAGGTCATCAGACATGTCAACCGCGTTGCATGATGGGATAGTTCAATGTCGGGTTAGGTAACTGTAGACTTTGTTGTCGTTACATGCATCGTATTTGCATGTTGTGCTGTTCTACGTGCATTTCAAATCTGCCCCAATATCTTCGGTTCTACAGTTTTAAAACAACATTCACCGATTGGTTTATCTTGATAACTGGCTAAACAAACCGATTATTACAACTGTAGATATATTCAATTCTCCCAGTTTGACTGGGAACTGGAGCATCATTGAAGGCCTTTTGAATGTGCAATTTTTTTTCCTTTTTTTTTTTTTTTTTTCTTCTTTTTCTATCTTTTTTTTTGTTGTTTATGTGTAGTATCTCTGTATTGTGTTGAATTTCCCTTTTTAATTTGTTCCTCCCCCCTCCCTTCATTTTTATAGCTTTGTCCCCTTTGTCCTTCCAATTTTTCCTTTTTACCTTAGGCCCTTTCAGGGTTTTCCCCTGTTCCTGTTCCCCCTGAGTCCTCCTTCCCCCCCTTCCTTTTTTTTACAACTGCTATTGGTGTATGTACATGTATGTGCTGAATTTGTTGTCCATGTCTGACGTTTTGTGATAATGAACAAAAAATAGAGATGTTTTTATTTATAAATAAATGTAATTTCTTAATGTTCTTATTGTATCACTGATGTGAATAACAATAAAGGCATTTCAATATACACACCGTAGAAGTTAAACATCATGACTATCAATAATGGTCATTTCAACAGATTTTTTTACCAGGTCCATTCAAGTCTGACTTCAGTATCTAAAGGCATATAGAATCATTTGCATTTGTCCCAAAGTAATCCACCGACTTATTATCAAAAAGCTTAATTGCTGGTAGCACACCCTGTGAAATTTTTCCATCTGGCTTGCTGTCATTTAGAAGAATTCAAGAACTGTAGGAGATTTCAAACGATCAGTCAGTTGACTGAGCGTTGGAAATAACGAATAACATTAACGAAATCGCGTTTTGTGATCAAAAGGTTGTGCATGGTTCTTCATTTTTTCTGGAAATGTGTAATGCCCCGAGACCTGAAACGTCAACAGGTTCGTTTATGAACTTTCGACTTTGGAGTTTGAGTGGTGTTATTATTTAAGTCGAAAAAAGGTGCACATGATCCTATTATGACTTTAAGAGAGTACCTCAAGAAGAAGATAACTAGAATAACGCGGTGTCAGTGTAAGTGACAAAACACTTTGCATTGCCTTTACTACCCTTTTGTTTTGCCACAAAAGATACACTCAACCAAAAAAGAAAGTTCCCCCTTAATACTTTTTTGTCTAACTCAAAAACTACTGGGCACATCTTGCTCAAATTACGACTGATCAGTGCAGAAATTCCTTAGTAATCCAGCCATACTCTTTATTTGGCCCAAAACGGTAATAATGTGTACGGATATGCAATATGCAACAGTTGCACTTTTGTAAACGTGCATGTTGCGGTTCACACTCACCTTACAAGTGTACAAAAGTGCAACTTTTTTCGGTACCACTCGTCATAAATTGCATCATTCTGTACACATTATCACTGTTTTCGGCCAAACAAAGAGTATGGCTGGATTGCTATGGAATGTCTGCACTGATCAGTCGTAATTTGACCAAGATGTGCCCAGTAGTTTTTGAGTTAGACAAAAAATATTATGGGGGAACTTGCTTTTTTGGTTGAGTGTAGTACAATATGTATGTAAAGTCTGTCAGGAGCCAATATGGCCTATCAGACCCTCGTTTGTCTCATTTTTTCTTGGTATGAAAACGACTCAGCATATTTCACTTATGCCCCCTGGATGGGATGCCAGTCCATCGCAGGTTACTCCCCAGCTAATGCCGGTACCATTTATACTCCTGGGTGGAGAGAGGCAAGTGGGGGTGAAGTGGCTTGCCCAAGGACACAACATATGACCAGCAGCTGGATTCGAACCCCTGACCCTCTGATCATGAGTCACAAACCCTTACCACTAAGCCACACTCCCACAGTTGGGGGGGGGGGAATGTCGAAGAAAAACAGGAATTTTATGTCAACAAGGACACAACTTACGATTCTTCGCAACACAAAATAGCTGCAGATTTACGCAATTGTTGTTTAAACAATTCTATAAATTGACCTTAAAGGTCGTACAACATTAGCTTTTGCTGTAATTTTTAGAAATGGGTGGATTTGGGGGTTAGTATATTTTAGCAAATATTATTTATTTATGTATTTATTACAATATATTTATACAGGATTTAAAGATCAGTAAAGGCTGTTTACATCAATGTCCTGTTAAAAACACACACACACACACACACACACACACACATGAAAACAATCACAGGAAGAATCAAACAAAGAGGACTGACGAAAAAAAATCAATTACTTAAAATATTGCTTCTTATACAAATATTTAAAAAATATCAACAGATGGAGCATTCTGAATTGGTGACGGAATGTTGTTCCAAATTGTAGCACCTGCATACTTAAATGATTGTTTGAAACATTCAACATCTGGTTTAGGAAAAACTACAATTTAAAGAATCAGCATTCTTGTGTTAAGTACATTTCAATGTCATTACATAATCTAGGTGCAAGCCCATAAACACATTTGTACATTAAACAAGCTAAGTAAAAATCTCTTCTTTGTTCTAAGGTTTGCCAAGAAAGATCCTGAATGATGTCTTCACCATGCGTATTGATATAATCAAAGTTACCCGAGACAATACGTGCAGCTCGTTTTTGCAGTCTGAGTAGGGCTTTTCTACTAGTAATTGAACAATTACCCCAAACAGGGCAAGCATGGTCCAGGCAAGGTTGAATAGTTGTTTTATAAAGTGTATCCAGTAACCTATTGTTAATTGTGTGCTTTAGCCTACTTAAAGAATACACCTTGTAAGCCGGCAATGGATTAACAAAGATTCCCAACGTGTAAATCCCAGTTGAGGTTTTCGTCAACTTCTACACCCAGGATATCTCAGATTCTTTTACAAAAAAATCCTTTGAATTGGAAGAATCCTGCATGAGTGCATACATAGACTGACCTTTAATCCTGTTTCTGATGACACCATTTTTAAAGCTCTAGCTCTCTCATCTTAGCAGTGACAGCAGTCTTGATGTTCTGGATTTTGACACAAAGTTACTCAGATTAGCATTTATGAATATAGGGATATTCATAAATCTGTCTGCTAAATTGTTAACATGTCTCTCATGTCTAGTTTTGTCTCAGGAGATTGGAAGTTTGCCCCAACTACACCGATCTATAAAGGAAAGGGTTGCAAAAAGACTAAGGGTAGTTATAGGCCCATTTCTGTTGTGTGTCATATAGCTAAAATTATTGAAAAAGAAGTCAAAATTCAACTTTTAGACTATCTCACTGATCATGACATGATCACTAACGATCAGTTTGCATTTTTAAAGAATCATTCTACCCAATATAGTCTGCACCGTGTTGTTGGTGATTTTTATGAAGCGCTAAATGAGCATGAATTTATTGGTTCTTGGTTCTTTTGGTTTTTTTTTTAGATATATCTAAGTGTTTTGATACTATAGATCACGATCTTTTGCTTTACAAACTGAATAAGTATGGTGTTTAACAATGAGTATAATTGGTTTAAGAACTACATTTCTAATAGGAAACAAGTTGTGAAGTGCCATGGTAAAGTTTCCAGTCCTAAAAGTATTGCTGTTGGAGTTCGCCAGGGAAGTGTTCTTGGACCAATTCTTTTTATTCTTTTCATTAACGATATTACTCAAAGTGTTAATTTTAGTACTTGCAATATTTTTGCTGATGATGTCGTTATTTATACTACAGGGAATAATGTTGATGACACTAAACTAATGTTACAATCTAGTAGGCCTATTGACGATATCATTACATGGTATGAAAGCAATAGACTTTGTATTAACCCAGATAAGACTAACATCATGCTCTTAAAATCCCGTCATTCCAACAATATTGATAAATTGAATGTTTCTCTCCAGGACACTCAACTAGAACAGGTTAATAGTGTTTAATTAAAATAACCATTCATATCGTCACAGGATCTGGGTGAATATTATTTTTACACACATTATTACCTGTAACTTTATGAATTTCTTTCAAATTTTTTTTTAGGGTCTTTCATATACTTTCTAGAAATCTGATCAAAATAATTACGTTTAGCTTTCCTAGTTACAAAAAGTAACACGATTCCTAGTTTTGCTATACTCGGATGAAATATCGTGTCATCCAGGGACAATGTCTTTCTTTGACCCTAACTTCTTTGATAGGAGCATGCTTGTCACTAATATCCCAGTAGGTGGTCGATCTTTAACCGAATAATCCAACAAGTACTTCATACCAATGTTATGTGATTATCACTGCGCAACAATGTTTTGCCCAACTTTTGTTTACAGTGTTTACGAATAAAATCAGAGCCAATGCGAGCGAGCTGGGATTCTAAAATGGCTTCCTGTGTGCCAATGGTTACAGACCAGTAAATAAACTGCCATAGGCCCAGTGATAAATACGCCCACTTCTGAAATTCAGGAAAAATACTCACAACTCTCCAAGGTGTTCGAGACACACATCAAATTAAAGCTTATTTCATCATTCATTCTTTCATTTTCTGTTCAATATTTTGGGGGTTAACCGATGACTTTTGGAAGAAAAATTCCATCCAAAGATAATCACCCCTAAAAGTAGTCCTGTAGACCATCGCCATTTTTGAAAAATGATGCCGGCGCTCCATTGCAAAATAGAGCAATTTTAGGACCCAATTTCATCCGAGTTTCACAGACATATACGAGCTCGCAGTCCTGTTCACGGCTCCCAACTTTCTTTTTTACAAACCTTCAAGTTCATGGCCCACAAAATAATCTAATACCGTAGAATTTGAGGGCATGCAAATCGTGGTTTGGCCGGCGTAGGCAAATTCGGGCCTATTTACTGGCCTGCCCCTTTGTGGAAGCAGTCACAACTCCGAGCACTTGGAATATTCCTGCGCACGAGTACGATTGCGAACAAAGAAAGATTGGTGTAGTTCGACCCTTCTTAATTGTTGTTCTCGTGGCAAGTCCAGACGCAAGTACAGGGGATAAACAGTACTTCAGCAGAGGAGTGTCTTAGTGTCATTTCATTGGAAAACAATGTAGCTTGTGCCGAGCATGGGCCTTGACTTGTGATTTTCTTGTGATTGTCTTGTGGTGGATTTGTTATCAACTGGTGAGGACTTATGATGGACATACATACCACACAATTCTACGACTATTTCATTATGGATACCACGCATAGACCATCGGCTATTTTGGCACCATGGTTGGAGATTTTAAAGATTCTGATTAAAAGTGCACACCAAATGGACGTTACAGACCGCTGGGCCCAGGACAACCCTTTTTTGTGCTGTCGCGCAGTACTTGTCCTGTCACTGATTCAAAGTACTCTCACTTTTTGTTTGATCTGTAATTTTGGTAATCTGTCTGAACAAAATGTAAAGAAACGGGAGAGACCAAGGAAAATCGCTCAGCGTTTAATTGGTACTGATCTGGATTCAATTGGTTCACTGTATGCAAAAAAGACTCATGCTTAAAGTACACAAAATAATGCAAGACATCTCTCATCCACTTAACAGTTGTTTCACATTCAATAGGTCGGGTATTCGTCTTTCTGTTCCTAGGACTTCACTATGTCGCACCAGACGATCATTTGTTCCTAATGCTATTCACATGTTCAACGACAATGCAAGCAGGGTCTAACTAAGGGTTGTTAGCACTTTTTACCATGGTCTTTGTAATGTATTTTTCGCACTCTTGGAATGGATTGGTCGGGGCAGCGTTGATTGGTCACGGGGGGCTACGGGGGTAGGAAGGCTACTGGATGTTTTTTCTCTCTGTATTCTTCCAGCCTGCCTGATGTTGTCTATGATGTCCCATGTGACCGGTGGGCGTTGCTTTGGCTGGTGCATTTTTTTTTTTAGTGTGCGGGTCTTTTGTTACTTTGTATTTCAAACTTCTCTTATTTTGTAATTTATATAGTCTTAATATTGACTGTGTGTACTTGTATATTGGCCAGTGGATGTCAAATTTCTATGTTTTTTTAACGTGGACAATAAATATATTGAATTGAATTGAATTGAAATCAGAAGATTTTTCTTTCTTCCAATTGTGTTTCGACACAGATGTACTTTCCCCGGCTTCCACGTTCGGTGACCCCGACTACAATCGTACGATGTCAATATCTGTCCCAACAAACCTCGAAGTTTTCTTTTGCAATACGTCGCAGTTATTGCCTGCCAATGACAGGCAATGAATGCACGACCATCTCTGCAAAAGAAAAAGACTAAACGGCACAGTTTTTGTGTGAATATAGCAATGCTATATATTTCACTACAGGGTGGTTAAAAAAAAAGGACACCCACTTTTGACAGCAATTTTCACCTACTTATAATTAATAAACGTATTTGAAATATAGTAGTAAAGTATACGCCTTTAACCATGCATGGTGAAAAAAAGCTTAGAAAAAGTCGCAAAAATAGTGTATGCTAATTTGAATACAAGTCACCAAAATCAGTCTTGTCCGCTGGTTATTCTATGTAAATTGGACGTTTTCGTAGTTCATACAAATTAAAAAACCTTCCCACCAAAATATATTTTGCCCTGTTAACTTTTATTAAAGCTGTCCAATGATTCATGTCAGTGTTAAGATCATCTACTCATGAGCTGTCGGCTTAAGTTCATTGTGGCATAACATTACATAACATAACATTCAAATGTCATGCCCTTTCAAAATTAATGTTAAGATGGGCTTCAGTGTTAGCGCGGTTTTTTTTCAAATGATAATGTTCAAGCATGCATTGGTGCATTTTGTGCTGAGAGTATTTCAATGCCTGAGAGAAAGACGATACCTTTATTTATATTTTGATGATATTAAAGTAACACAACGAAAAGAAAAAGAATTTGAAATAGCAATCCTTGTTTGAAGTGTGCTAATATTTTGCCTTCAAATAAAGCTCCGATAGCTGAGCTCAGTCAAGCGAAGGGAATGTAAACCTCCGTGGACAAACAGGTTTCGCACATGAAATGTTCAAATTAGCATAGCTCAATGACAAAATGTGCAAATGCAACGATTTTTTCGTCACATTTGCTTAAAGGCTAGTACTTTAATAGCTACTAATCGACAGTTACAAATAATTTTTACAAATAGGTGAAAACTGCTGTCAAATGTGGGTGTCCTTTTTTAACCACCCTGTATATTAACTTTCAAGAACCAAAAGAAACTACCAAACAAAAATCTCACTTATTGATCCCTCCCTTTTCATTATGAAAAGGATAAGTGTACAGTTGTGGACACCTACAGTTTAAGGGTTTTATGCTAACCATGTTTAGAACTTAAGTAAAAAGATGGCCACCAATACAAGATGGCGCTCGCTTTTTGTGAACCAAAAAAAAGGTCTATCTATGGCACATTATAGACCTTTAATAAAATATACCTGGTTCCTGGCCCTCTCCATCTATCACGAATTATGCTTTTAATGAAAGAAAATGTTCGCAGAGCCCACGCACCTTTAAATTACATTTCCACTCCGCTGAAATGTATGAAGGTATATGAGATACCCTTTGGGTTTTTCTGTTATAGAGTGCACTTTTTAAACATTTAAATTGTTTCAAGCGTTTTCACTAAAAACTGAGGGCGTTGTTGCTGTGACGTGTTGATTAAGGAACACACTCTTCAGTATAAGGGTTTTCTGTTCAAATTGTGAAGCCGGGCAATTCATAACATGTGTGCACAAAGTTTGCTAATTGACATAATATCTTGTAGTGAAACAACAACGAATCACCAATACAGAAAATTTGCCAGTACAAAAATTCCAACATTCTTTGGATGACGCGCAACTGTTACACTAACGTGTCTGCCTTAACTTAAATGACATCACAGATTTGCTCATGAATATGGAAGTTTGCATTAGCATACACCAAACAAAAGAGACACCAGAATACAATAGTGCAAATAAAGTGAACACTAAAAGTGTAATTTCCAGTTTTGCATTTTAAAAAATATCTACAACCTGGCCCTTTAAATTGAGGAGAAAAATGTTTTTCTGGGAAAATAATTTTACACAGACAATTATGTGATGAAATCTATCACATACTTCTGGAATGTTACCGAGTCGTTACGTTTATCATCCTATATACCAAAACTATGCCATGTAGACAGGCCTACCGCACTTGCATTGTGAAAACAACGTCTTGGGTTGCATTATAATTTTGGCTTGTCTGGCTAGACTGATATTATAAGGAGGGTATATTGATGGCGGGTCACACAACGACCTACTTCGTAGTGTGTGCAGGGTGAGTAAAAAAAAAAAACCAAATGGCATGACCAATTTTTGAACGATGTTTTGCCTCTAGCACTTTCAAAATCTAGCATATGAAAGCTCAATCAATGAGCTTTCTTTTAGTACAAGAATCATTCAAATCACTTGTGTACTTTTCAAGTTACGTAATTTTGAACACAAACCGTTTTAAAGTTCTGTCCACAGCTCACAAAAGAGGTACCGGTGTCATATGAAAATCGGACTCGTATAAAAATCGGACTCTTTTTCCCTTTTATTGGTTAAACCCTCTCACGTGACCGGTCCCTCTCCTAATTATCTATGCATGAGCATGCGCAATACCACCAAAGAGTCTGTATTTCATAAAACTTAAATTCATGCTACACCGGTATTGTGTTCGTTCAGCAAAACGAAAACAATTTACACGCATTCATAATGAGAATTGGTCAGGGTAGGAGGCGCGAGCTTGAAATCTTGATCCTGATTGGTCAATATTGGCAGCGTTATAATACTCATATTCGTGAGTAAGGCCAAATAAAAGAAATATGCTTAGCGTCCTGCCTTTTTGCAAAAAAGGAGGCGGGAGGCCTTTTTCCCTCCAAAATGGCCGCCCGACCGGGCTATTTTTCAAGAAGGCCGCCAGTTGTTGTTGATTTTTATATAAATGGCCGCCATTGGACT
The DNA here is from genome assembly GCA_029964075.1 of Patiria pectinifera. Lineage (NCBI taxonomy): Eukaryota > Metazoa > Echinodermata > Asteroidea > Valvatida > Asterinidae > Patiria > Patiria pectinifera. The sequence goes on from CM057150.1 coordinate 7,820,696, forward strand.
CAGGAAATGACTTATAAGTTTTATATGGGCTAGATGCAACAGACAAAGAGGCCAAAATGATGTCACTGTTTAAAATTTATCATTTTTTCAGTTAAAAAAAAAAGGGAGGCGGCCTCCCAAAAAGGAAGCGAGCGGGGACGCTAAACATGTTTTTTTTTCACATTATAATGAAACTGGTAACTGTAACTGAAAAGGGATTCCCAAAAACCTTCTTCATTCTGATAAGCTTTTAAAAAATGACTTTTTTTGAATAATTTTATTTTCAAATTACCAATGCAACTAGTCTGAGTAACTAGGACTATGCAAATCGCCTTTCTTTTCTTTTTTAATGTGTGTACATCGTCGGGCGATAGTAGAGTCCTATAGGATCATATAATAGTACATCACATTTACCTATACATTTTTTTTACCATTTTCACTCGTACCCCCAATCACAATCTTCAGATTTCACCCCCAAACGGTCCTCAAATTGCCTGATGTGCCCCTGTAGGCTCCAGTGGGAATTAAAAATACTAATGGTGGTGGTTAGGTTCACATACCTTTGGGAAGAAAAGAGAAATTTCACCTTCAATTCGGGAAACATCCTCGTCGCACGCGCCGTGTTTGAGGCTGCCATTTTGAATTCAGGAAAAATGACTTGTGCATGGCTCCTGGCTAGACTGTTTCTCGGGCCCCCTAAAAATATTGGAGTCAGAAGGACAATTGGAACAGGGAACCAGACTAGCTCATGGCTAGCATCAGACAGACCAATCACAGGGCGTTTCAATTGGTCACCTGGTTTGGTCGCCTCAATGGGCCAATCACATGGCGTCTCAATTGAGCGTCTCCACGGCGACCAATCAAAGTGCCCTGTGATTGGTCCAGCTGATGCTTGCCAGGAAACAGTCTAGCCAGGAGCCATGCACAAGTCAATTTTTCCTGAATTCAAAATGGCAGCCTCAAACACGGCGCGTGCGACGAGGATGTTTCCCGATTTTTTCAATTCCCACTGAAGCCTACAGGGAGGGGCGCATCGGGCAGTTTGAAGACTGTTTCGGGGGTGAAATCTGAGGATTTTTATTGGGGGTACGAGTGAAAATGGTAAAAAAATAATTATTGATAAACGCGATGTATGATCCTAGAACTCTACTCTCGCCCGACCATGTCCAAGTGTTAAAAAGGCGATTCGTAGAGTCCTAGTTACTCGGACTGCAATGCAACACTGTGTGAAAAAAAGATGATCACTAAATTATAGATATATAATGAGCAGAAATCAAATGAGAGTTGCAAACTGTTCACAGCCCCATAGGTTTGTGTACAAACTGTCTGGTTGGTTTGTCATCCAGACCCAAGATGCATTTCCGTACCCAACACGCGTATTGAGCACAGACGAATTTACACCCGAATTTTAGACGAAGTGGTCCGAGTATGTCGACTTTTGATTACGGTTGGGAATACGAATATTCAGACCAAAAAAAGTATGCTAAACATGTCCGATAAGTTGCGTGAAGAACTCAGACCAGGACTCGTGCTTTGGCAAATGTTTTTTACATTCCTGGCATAGTTTTGTCAGCTGTGATACAAAACACACATTCTCCTATGTAGAGAGTGCAAGATGACATTAAAAACCTGTTAGATCTTAATTAGGGGAATGCAGCACATCCAAGCACCAGAGTTGTAACCAAGTCATTTTTTCCAAGTCAAGTCCCAAGTCAAATTTTGGCAAGTCAAGTCAAGTCTCAAGTCATTTTTTTTTCAAGTCAAGTCAAGTCTCGAGTCAGTTTTTCCCAAGTCAAGTCAAGTCTCAGGTCAAAAAATAGCGACTCGAGTTCGACTCGAGTCCGAGTCAGCGACTCGAGTCAACAACACTGCCAAGCACTTTGTAAACACTGAGCGCCATTTTGGGTAGTCACAAGGGCATAAATTTAAAGGGGAAAATACACTATTTGCAAACATCAAAACACGAAATGATCAAATTATCACGAAATATACTGGATTGTTAAGGAATGACATTCTAAAGCACCCTGTAAAATCGTTGCTCCTGGTGTGCTGACATTTTCGAGAAAACTGGTATTTTTCCAACGCTGGTCCGCCGACAAGCGTTGGAGAAAACTGGCGTTTTTCAAAACTGCTCTTCATTTTTCATAATAAGTTTTTCCGCATTTTCTTTGCAAGTGATTAGACACCTGTGAAGGGGTACAAGCCTGCCTGACTGATTCTCTGATCTTACAATTCCCCAAAGTCGACAGACTGCTCCGTATAATCGTAAGTGGGGTCGGGGAACCAGACTAGAAGAGCATGATGTTTTTCTTGGTTTTTCCAGCATCTTCAAGCCAAAAACGTGCAACAAATCAGTTTAACAATGTTTGCTATAACATTCGAATCCCCCAAATTCACTTACTACTGAAAACTGCAGCAAGAGTAAATGTTGTACATTCCCTTTAAGCCGTGATCGGCAATAGATTTTGCCAAAAATTGCATGTGAACACTCTCAGTATGTAAGATAGAGACATTTTTATTAAGCCTCTGGTGGCGTTTGTTGGTTGTTTTGAATTCGGAACATTCAGGTTGGTGTAGCGGTACTTTCCTCGTCTTCCACCGCTGTGACCCGGGCTCGAATCCCGCCTGGGCCAATATGTGGATTGGGTTTTCAGTCCCTGTCTAATTCCGTGGGTTTTCCTCAGAATATTCCTCTGGGCTTTTCCTTCACTGAAACTGTAATTCTTCTCATTGTCTTCTCCCTACAGGTTTTCTCAAAATGTGTGATACCCACTGAACTGAAACTTCCACAGATTAGGTTTTGAACATTCTTCTTTGGATTTTGAGTTGTGTTAACCTACCGGTACAGGAAACAAACAAATTATATGAAAAGAAGATACTATATGCCATCAATTTTTGGAATACTTAAGGACTTGTGAAAACGATTTATCTGCAAAACATACATCACTGAATTTAGGGGATTCAGATTTCGTTGTTTAAATGTTGTTTTTTGCATGAAAACAAATACAGGGCGAGTCAAAAATAACGAAACCCAAATGTCGGGACCATGGTATTAGTGAAATTCTGCATGTAGCACTTTCAAAATCTAGGATATGAAAGCCCAAAATCACTCATGTGCTTCTTAAGTTACGGACTTTTAAACACAACCTCCGTTTTAAAGTTCTGTCCACGGATCACAAGAAGGTAAGTGTTCTTTCAGCAAAACAGCAACAAATCACATAAGGATGTATGTGAATTGTTTTCGTTTTGCTGAAAGAACGAACACCTTTTTTGTGATCCGTGGACAGATCTTTAAGACGGTGGTTGTGTTTAAAATTCCGTACCTTGAAAAGCATGAGTGATTTGAATGATTCTTGTACTAAAAGAAAGCTTATGAATTGGACTTTCACATGCTAGATTTTGAAAGTGATACATGCACAACTTCACTAAAACAATAGTCCCGACATTTGTGTTTCGCTTTTTTTGACTCACCCTGTACAGTGTACCAAAATATTTTGGCTTCCCTTCCTCCAAAGTTCGTTCTTTTTCGTTGGCTCATCCTGCAAATCCAATAGGCTATGGGCCTAAACCACCAACGCCGGATTTGAGTGCGCGACAAGGGCACCGCTGTACCCGTGCAAACACTACCTCGGCCCCACGAGTGATGAACGACCGCACGGTGCATGTCACCAATCACCGATAAGCATGGTTGGTATCTAATTCGGCTAAAGCAAGTTCCAATGTTTGCTATGAATGTAGGCCTAACTTTCTTTGGTTTACATCTTTTTGACTTTCCGAATTTTGTGCAAATTGTGCCAACAAAAGACCACACAAACCTAGACAATGCAGGTTCCCGACCTAGTCGGAGCGCACACCATTCGATTTAATTGGTTCCGAATGGCTTAAAGGGGATGTACAACATTTGCTTTTGCTGCATTTTTCAGAAATAAATGGATTTGGAGGATTAGAATGTTATAGCAAATATTGTTAAACTGACTTGTTTCATAAAAAAAACAAGAAAACCAATCATGTTCTTGTAGTCTGGTTCCCTGACCCACTTAAGATAGAATGGAGCAATTTGTAGACTTTTGGGGTATTGTATGCTCAGAGAATCAGCCTGACAGGCTTGTAACCCTTCGCAGATGTGTAATCAACTGCAAAGAAAATGTGGAATAACTCAATATGAAAAAGTAAGAGCTGTTTTTGATAAAAACACCAGTTTTTTCAACGCTGGTTGGCCGACCAGCGTTGGAAAAAGACAAATTGTTCTCGAAAATGTCAGCACACCAGGAGCCACGATTTTACAGGATGCTTTAGACTGTCATTCCCTTACAATCCAGTAAGATATTTCATGATTATTTGATCATTTCGTTTTTCGATGTTTGCAAATGTTGTATCTTCCCTATTCACTGAACATTTCGTAAGCATCTGGTCTACGGCGTTATAGGTTAATCCTATATATTGGCCTGCTCTCTTCGCCAACCTACGACTCTGAGTCACAAGTGACAGTCGGGGAGTCGGAGAGTCAGTCAGTCAGTCGGATAGGTACAAAGAGGGACACTAGGCTGGCCCTCTGGGACCAGCACAATAACGGAGTCATTAGAAGGTGGCTATTAACTGTACTGTTGTTGAACGTACAACATTGTTTGTGGCATGTACTTGTGATCTGATACACCGTACCCTCTGAAGACGTGTGTACAATAGGGAACAAAAGATTGTATACGTCTCCACAGGGCAATTTCTATAGATGAATACGTCTCCACAAGGTTTTCAAGAAACAGATATATGGATTTTACTCAAAAACTAGGAATTTCCAAGCTTTGTTGATCCATCGCAAATGGAAGAGTTTTAGAAAAGGGATATTAAGTTCAAATTTCAGCCAAGGAAATTAAATTATTCTGGTTAAAATAAGAGCATTTTTAAACTACACTTTCAAACTCCAAAACTGTAGTACACGAGAACAAAGGAAAGTCGCCACAAATTCCAGTATGTGTGTGTATATACATTGTTATGCCCCTTCACGCACTTGCAATTCCATTGACGTCTGACTTGCTTTTTAGACGGCCATGCTAAAAGCATCTGCGATGTCTGCTTCGTTTGGTAACTTTTCTTTTCAATCATCCTCATTAACAGTTCAAACTACGAACCCTTATATCATATGAAGTCCTTTTTGCAACATGTTCACTGACTGCACTCTAAAGTGTGTTCAGCACAACCGTTTCATCATGAAACAGGATTTCGTCTTTATAACTATTTATTTACAAAAGTCATCAGTCAATCGGCTGATCGTTGGAAATCGCCCACATTTCTTGAATTGCTTCTAAGTGACAGCAAACCAGACAGAATAATTTCATGGGGTGTTTAGTAAACTAGTAGATCTTATATAAGATTTGAGGCTTTGCATGGTGGAGTATCGATATCGTTTCGGTTTGCGGTAACACCATGTGGTAATAACTACTGCTTAGAAGATATTTAGTTCTGAAAAGAACTTGTCCTGCTTATTATCAACTTTCACTAAGTAGTTTTTGTTCTGGTAAGAACAGTCCTGCTTTAAGTTCTAAAAGAACTTGTCGATCTAGTACGATCTTCAATCCAAGTAAAGCTTTTTGATAAAAAATCGGTAGGTCACTTTTTGGATAAATTCAAATGATCCGATATGCCTTTTAGAATCGGCATGGAATGCGTGGCGATGATATCCGGAGGAATGTATGGGGCGGATTTTTACCCTGGTAGGCCCCTATTTTTGGATTTACAGAAAGTGGATATGCCATATTTATTGTTTCTCTCAATTTGTGATGAGCCTACCGAGGAACCATTGGTTGAGAATTCAGGGGTTGTCCAGTAAGAATATGTCCTTGGACAGAACCCAACCAATACCTAAATTAAAACCAAATCACTTGTGAAAAATTGTGAAAAAAAGTTGGTCATTAAAAGTGTATCAAACGATTACCCGTCCAACAGCCTAAAGTCATTTCGGCTCAGCAACCCAACCATGCAAAATATTAAAACTGAACGAAAACAGTTTACCGAAACATTTTTTTTTAAATTAAATAAAATATTTTTTGTAAATGGCCAATGATTTTTTTAATTGGTGCATTTGTAACAAAACATTAGCAAATAATGTTGGTTATAATCGTTCAATATTATATTGACCTTCAACCAATATTGTATTTACATCACCCGACGCAAATTCCACCTGACGAATAGATATAATCATGTAAAATTATTCCAATGAGGAAGAATTGGTCCGAAATATAGGCAGTTAATCCGAAGAAATGTTTGGTAAGACGTGTAGCAATGTTTTCAAATTCTTTTTTTTAGGGTGTGGAATTTTCACAGTCATTACCTTCATCGTCTTGGGTACTCGATCATATACTTTATCCCCTAAAAAGAGTTACAAGAAAACACGTGGACCAGTTTCCCATTTTGAAAATTTTCAACGGTCCCATCCAAACGTTCGGTGCGTAAACTGAACTCAAACTTTCGCTTTACAATCGGAAATGTTTTGAAATGAAAACGCTTTCCGTTAAAAAATAATCACAAAATTCTGGAGTGAACACCTTGAGTAAAAAAAAAAAATTCCAAAAAGGGAATAAACTTCCAGTTTGGGCTCGATGTCAACATTTTATCACAAAACGTAAAGTTAATCTGTCGGATTGCCTGAGTATATTATAACGAGAAATCTGCCGGAATTGTGAAAATTAATATTCGTTACTACCAAAAAAGAGGTTTAACTTCTCACAAGAAAACTTTCATACAGATATTAATATCCATTAGAATTTCAAAAATTTGGTGTAAAAACACGAGCAAAATATCATGCCCAAAAAAATCGCATGGAGGCTTGGTGCGAAATTTTAAAAATAAATACAGCGCAGCTGTTATTTAGGTTCTTTTATGGGGTTGAATATGCTTGCTCTTACTCCATGAATTGTAAACGACAAAATTTCCTCAGGTTTGCCGATATCGCTCACTCGAAGAAGAGTTTCCCCCCATCAACATTACAATGCAAAAACAGTGGTGTTAACGTTAACACCGATGGTGTCTACATAGGACCAAGGGTGTATACAATATTTACACTGGCGGTTCGATGGATACTGAGGGTGTTAAAGGCACAAAGGATCATTTGCATTTGTCGAAAAAGTAATCTTCCAAATTATTATCAAAAAGCTTACTTAGATTAAAGATCGTACTGGTATACTAAACACCCCGTGAAATTATTCCGTCTGGCTTGCTGTCATTTAGAAGAAATCAAGAAATGTAAGTGATTTCCAACGATCAGTAAATTGACTGATTGTTGGAAATAAAGAGTTCTCTTGACGAAATCGTGTTTCGTAATCAAAAGAATGTGCACGTATTTTCACCTTTTTTTCTCGAAGAAGTGTATATTACCCATTGAGCTGAAACTTCAACAGGTTAGGTTTGAACATTCTTCTTTGGATTTCGAGTGGTGTTATAATTGGAAACAAACGAAATGCGCGAAGAGCAACTGATCCTATAAATGCCTTTAAACCTACACCGTAGTTGGTTTCGGTGTACTGTTACGTTATTGCGGCTTCTGTTTGGTCTCCTATTCTGTGTAAATTCAAGTGCGTTATTGTCATTATCTCTGGCTTTTTTAGGACTCTCCAAACAAACTTGTTCGCTACCGGGCACAAATGTATGGTTATAGTCTAGACGCTCGCGAGTAAACACTTACCGCGGACTTTGGAATCTCGGTATGCGAGACAATTACACATGTATTAATAGACGTGACTATGTTAATACACACAGTTCATTAGGTTAACAAGAGAAGGCAAACCTATAGACCATTATCATGTTGCGGCCATCTTGATTTTTTTCCCATTCAAATCAATGTAGCCAAAAGCGAGGCTGGAAGGAAAAATAGTCTGGTTCCTTTTTGCACAAAAAACCATTATCATTCAGTACTGTTATTTGATACAGGGAACATGACTGAAATGGTGGCAGCATGATAAAGGTCTGTTAAAGCTGGTCCCAGAGGGCGCAAAGTTCGATTAAATCGATTCAAAATGGTAAGATTTGAAGGTTAGCATGGTAACGATATAGCAATAAGATTAAAAGGTTCATGCGATGAACTTTTCTTAGAAACATAATTTGTGTAACTTTCTACTCCTCTGAAATGTATGCAAACTATATGACATCCCTTTCTGGTTAATTTTATTGAAAAGTGCACTTTTTTAAACATTTAAAATTTCCCATGCTTTTCCTGACAAATGAGGGCGCTGTTGCTATGATGTCATTACAGGAAGACACTGTTTACTTTGGGGGTTTTCTGTTAAAATTTGAACCCAACATTTGCTCATTGAACATACAGTGTGAGTAAAAAAAACGAAACCCAAATGTTGGGACCATTTTTTAAAGAAGTTCTGCATGTAGCACTTTTAAAATCTCGGAAATGAAAGCCAAATTCGTGAGCTTTCTTTCAGTACAAGAATCATTCAAATCACTCATGTACTTTTCAAGTTACGGAATTGTAAACACAACCACCGTCTTAAAGTTCTGTCCACGGATCACAGAAAAGGTGTGCGTTCTTTCAGCAAAACGAAAACATCGTGGACGTATTGTTTGTGTCCTAACCCTTTTGTCCTAGGTCCACGATTGCCGGTGTTTACATATTCAACGTTTCCCCCTCTCTCGAAAAAAGTTTTAGAGGCATTTCTGGGTGAGGGTTATCAGTCGCAAAATGAAGAGGAACAGTCAAGGAAATCTTGATCGAAAATTGGGGTTAGCAGAGTGTTCACAGTGCAAGTAAAATTAGGTTTTTTCTCCGTTTTTTTAATACACGAATGCAAAGGAATGTCCACATAAGGATTGGAAGGTGTGTGTGTGTGAGTTTCCCTCGCTTTTCAGAACCTTACAAACTTAAAAAAAGAGAGATTTGTTACATCGTGCAACCAGTAAACTCAATATTATACAGGGTGAGTAAAAAAAAAAGGGAAACCCAAATTTCGCGACTATTGTTTTAGTGAAGTTATAAATGTACCACTTTCAAAATCTAGGATATGAAAGCCCAATTCATAAGATTTCTTTTAGTATAAGAATCATTCAAATCGCTCACGTACTTTTCAAGTTACGGAATTTTAAACACAACCACCGTTTTAAAGGTTTTTTTTGCATATTTTGTCACTGACGTGCCTCGTACAAAGTTTAACGTTGTGTTCATAAAAAAAACAGACGGTCACTTTTAAAGTTTAGACCTCGTTTTGGTGAATAGTTTCAACCTCTACTGTTTTAACATATCAATTAATCTGTAAGTATGTCTCGTAATAGTGCCGAGCAATTCAATATTTTTCTATAGATGCCCATTATTATTGTGTGGGGTTGAGCTCAATACATGTACATAAATTATGGTGCCTTTTACACTTTGCATGGATATATTTAAAAAGGGAGAAAGATGTTGTTCCTTTTAAATTGTTGGGTTGCTTGTTTGTTGTTTGTTTGTTTTTCTTGTGTGATTGCTTGCTTAGACCTACTTGGTCATATAGCAAACAAGGTTATGACTTTGCGAGGAGAGGGGTAAACAGGTTGGCACAGCGGTTACTGTCCTCGCCTTCCACCGCTGTGACCCGGGTTCGATTCCTTCCCTGGTCCTTGTGGATTGGGTTTTCAGTCCATGCCTGATTCCGTGGGTTTTCCTCAGAATAATCTTCTGGGGTTTTCCTCCCACCTCTAAAACTGTAATGTAGTTCTCATTGTCTCATCTCTACAGGTTTCTTCGGGCTTACGAGCATCATTGCCTAGGGCACTTTTAAGGAATCCTTTGTTTCACAACCAGAAGGAAATAAAATAGTAAACAAGATTTTTTTAAGAAGCAATTGTTCGTAAACTTCTCTTTTTCTCTTTGTCTATAGAAAATCTGTCAAAAATAATTTTCTTCAGCCAGGAGAGAGTGTGATTCTAAAAGGTAACAAAATAGTGTTATCTCATTTTGGTAATAAACTCTTCAATTATAGAAACAAAATCTTAAGAAAAGCAATTAATGCGATAATAAACCCAAAAAAATGCGTATATTTTTCAGCCAATCTCGACTGTAAAAAGGGAGGTTTGAGTTTGAAATAAAAACAAAGGAATTCGACATGCAGAAAACTTAACTTTACTCCCGAATCAAGAAAGGCAATTAACTTACCTCTAGGCAAAATGATACGTCTTATTGGACGTGCAGTCGCCCGTGTGTTTTCGACATTTCTCAGACGGCGATCCCTTGAAAGGTTTCCCATTGTTGAACTCGCTGATTCTTTTCTTTTCTTTTCTTTTTGGCGGGAAGTAGTCTGGTTTTGTGGAGTGATGCGTGCGTGATCGCGCCACCCTCGCTCGCATTATTGGCTGGGGTGGACAGTCACAACTTTTTTTCTACAACCAAGTATAGACAGTGACCATACTGTACGTCAGTTGATCACGAAATGGTTCTCGCACTTGCATTCTCATAAACAAGTATCCTCCAGAGCCACGAATTAGAAACAAAAAGGTGAAATTTCATGTGATTGATCAAGACTAAAGAAAGACATTTTGGGAAAAGCTTCTATCTATCTATCGTGTCCTATACTCAAATTGTTCTTGACCAGTGTTTGGCGCAAAGCTGTGCCGTGATGGTGTTGTAGGCTAAACCCTCGGCGGTGGTACAAGGTTCTTTCAACAGCGGACGTCTCAGTCGATGGTCCATTGTCTGAAATTCTGCTCCACAGTCGTATGTCGGTGGACCTGTTGTAGGAAAGGTTGTCACTGGGCTACTGAAAATTAACTACTAGCCCACGGATTTGCCTCGATCTTCGATGGAAATCCAAAGCTTATAAAGTCACGTGGTACAGTATTTCAATCACGTGGTATGTTTTACGCATGCGTATTGTGGTAGGTGACTATACTTGGCTGCACTGAGAAGAAAAACATGGCGGCCCGCCTGGATTTTCCCGCCTGGGTCTGGGGCAAAACTCCGTTGGTATATACATGCAGACACAACAATGCTCTCGTAACACGAGTCCCAAATTTGCAAGCTCATCAACAATTAAGCAACCAGACAACAACAGAAAATAGTGTTAATTTCCCGTGTTCCCTGAGGTTATTTATAGCTGGAGTTTTGGTTCGTTGTTGTTGTTAAGAATAAGAACAGAATGTTTATGTTGTTGTGTGTGTGTTTTGTGAAGTTGTAATTGTAATTATATGAAAAAAAACTGGGAATCACAAACAAAAATGTGCACTCAAATTTTGCGGGATTATGAGCAAAAATACCCAAGCTTGCTCGATTTAAATAAAGAAACCATTGTTTTATGGGAATTGAGTTGTGAGATTACTCAGTTTAAATTTTGATTTCAGAAAACTGTCAATGAGTCAGTCAAAGCCCAGAATGTGCATCTCAATTTCGCAAAATCCTTAGGCCTAAAGTTTAGTCAGTTTTCAGTGCAAACTACACAGCAAAAAAAACCGCCGATGGTTGAGAACAAAGGATCATTTCCCAAAAAAAGAAACAAAAGAAAAAAGTTTATTAGCAGCCCCACTTCTTACGTTGTGGGGATCTTTCAAAGGTGCAGGTTGTCCAACAAAAACATAACAGTCGAAAATCAACTTAATAAGGGGATATTGCATGTGGGTTTTGGAATATTTTCAAATTACCTCTTAAAGTCAGATAACCAATCAACCATACAAACTTTATTTTATTCAAATCGATGCATTGGAACAAACGCTATGCTTCATTGAACTCAAGGGTTGAAAATCGTCTTGGGCCACTTTCCTTGAAAGTGAGAAAGCGCAGTTAGAGAAACACACAGATGATTTATTTCCTTTGTTCAAGAGTAAGGTGTGACTTATTCTACCGGCTTCGATGTAAATTTGATGAATAAAAAATTGGACCAAAGTGTTTTTTTTTCAAGTCCCGTATTTTTGTGATTGCTGTATCTTTGGAACAAAACATCCTAATGAAACCAACTAAAAAGCATTTGGAAGACCAATTATTCTACTCAGCAATACATTAGACACGATTTTAAATATACCCCCACTTTTCTGAAAACATGCCCGATTCAACTGTTATGGCCGGCCATTCGACAATATGGCCGGCCGCAGCTTGCGTTGAACACTTAATATTCGAAATCTCGTTTTCTCATACAAAGTTTTGTTATTTAAGGAAAATTATTTGAAAATCACCGAGAGTAAGGATAACAATCAACGGATTTCCTAATCGGTCGCGTACTGTTTTGAGAATTCTAAAAAAAGGGGGGAAATTCATAATTGAGTCATATTCTTTTTTATATGTCCTCATTACTGCCCCGTTTTGAATTCGTAGTTGGAACTTCCGACTGTTTTGCTAACAATCTGAAACTTCTCACATGTTCGGGGAATTTCAAACTTCAAAATTCTAAAATCAGCGCTATTTACTCCCGAAACGTTTTTGTTTTTTTTAATAACACGGGAATGAAGCTGTGACTAATCTGGCGGAAGATATTTATCAAACGCAGAAGGCTAATTGTTTATTACAGGCTTTTAAGCAAACCCAGGTGAAAAAGTAGAGGACAAAACCAGGATAAAAGTAGGTTTTAATCAGGAGTACTTTTTGTTGATACTCACCCATGTCCACAGCATCATATATAAGCCTCATTTAGCATGTTCTGCACACTGTAAAAACTCCCTGGTCAAAATTGACCCAGAATCTGCGTCTATATCTGCACAACTCTTTTCCGGGTAAAAATGTACCCTTTTCTGGTCAAAAATAAACTTTTTCCGAGTCAAAAATGACATTTTTCTGGATCATTTTGACGTAGAAAAGCGTCATTTTTAAATCCTGAAACGGAATGTGCAGATAAAGACTCCTATCGGGCTCAATTTGACCCCGGAGTTTTGTGCTCCATCCTCAACAATTCTGAAGTTTAGTTGCAGTGCTCCTGCACCCAAGCCCTTCATTGTGTGATTTACATATGACAGTGTGTAAACACTGTTATGAAAAAAATCAATGGGATTTCATTTTTCGGAGTTATGGACAACAAAAATTGTAAAAAAGTAGGAATTTCAAGATAAAAGTGGGAAATGAAGTAGGAGCATGGTTAAAAACAAAAACAAAAGAAGTAGGAAAAGTAGGAATACTTAAAAGCCTGTTAAAATAATATTAATAGGAATATATTCAACTGGGGAAAAGGTCAAACTTGACTCCTATACCTGGTGATACTAAGTTAAAGAGTCAAAAACGGGGTAATTTATTAATTTTTTAAGTAGGATAAAATGTACGGTGAAAAGGAATTTAAAGCTACAACGATCGGCAGTTTCCTGTAGTCAGTTTATCAGAACAAGAAAAAACACTCAATTTTGGGGGGACAATTTTGTTTGAAGGTAATGGACACCATTTGCTAACATTAGAAAAAAATGAAACTGTCAAAAAATCATGAAATATCCTACTTGATAGTAGGTAAATACTAGGATCAAGCATTCTGTGAAATCATCGTTGCCTCTAGTGTGCCTCTAGTGTGTCATTTTTGAGAAAAGAGGAATTACAACCATTTCCAAGTGATGGTGCTCCTGGGTCAAATTGACCCCGATATGAGTCTATATCTGCACAGTCCGTTTCAGGGTCCAAAAAATGACGCTTATCTAGGTCAAAATGATCCAGAAAAAATGTCATATTTGACCCGAAAAAAGTTTGTTTTGACCAGAAAAGGGTAACTTTTGACCCGGAAAAGGGTTGTGCAGATATAGACGCAGGTTCTGGGTCAATTTTGACCAGGGAGGTTTTACAGTGGTTAGGACCAAGCCATTGCGCTTTCAAAGGAAACCCTTGCTTTGCGTCGAGAAAAATGAAGATGAATTTTCAGAGTTTTCTCAAAGGTATATCTACAAAGCTGAATGTCGACAGGTTAGTTTGTTAATAACTTGCTTCAGATTTAATATTGTATTGCTCTTCCTTGAATCGGCACGAAGTGTCCATTAACTTCGTATAGAGGTGTACCTCCTATAGCTGTTTGTTTAAGCTATTTTTCCATTTCTTTATTCTTTTTTGCCACTCTCTAAATTCCAAAGAAAATTAGGGACTAGACGTTTTAGAGTGAAAATCACTCTCATTTTCGATTGAAATAGTCTAAAAAATGAACCACTTCAGTCGAAGCTCGAGTGAAAACTCGATCTTTACGATTGAAGAAATTTCACTCTAAAACGTCTAGTCCCTAGTTTCCGACTGTGCATGGGAGTGAATCTTCACTCCGTCTCGAATGGAGTAAGTTTTTACTCTTTCGAATTTCGAGAGCAGGATTCGATGTAAAGATTTAATTTTATCCCATTTGCCACTGATGAAGTTGCAATTATAGTCTTTGTATATTTCATTTGTATAGATGCGACCTCGTATGTATAATACTTTTTATTACAAGACCTATTTGGAAAAGAAAGAAATACCATTTTTCTTTTTGTAATTAAGTCATCATAAATAAATGTGTTTGAATGTGCAAACAAAATAACTTCTTGGTAAAACTATACAGATTCTTAACTATATAAACTATATTTGTAGAAACTAAATTACTTGGTGCAATGTAAGTTTGAGAAATTAATCGAAATTGATAAAGAAAATTCCGCAAATAAGTTAATGAAATATACTTTCCAAAGATTGGATGCGGGTCACTTCGTTTCGTTGTCAAAACTATATGCAATTTTGCCGCCAAATTTAAACCACATGAAACAATTTTAAGTCATATCGACAGCATTTCTGTCCACCGTGAAATTATCAAATATCATTTGAAAGATTTAGCAACATTATTTTTGTATCGTTTGTAGTAGAAGCGTTTCTTTTTCACCGTACTTAAAAAGTTAGTGTTTATATTTCGGTAAAAAGGGAAATATTCCTTTCTGCTATACTTCAAAGTCAAATTGTATCCAAGTTGTATAAAGTTTAAAAATTCAGAAGAAGAAAACGCTGCAAAATGTATCAGTTTTCTTACCTTTGAAGATGCCTTGATGTCTTTTTTTATGAACTGCAAGTGACTAGTTCCTGTAAGTAACAGAATAACAAGAATGTTTGAACAACAGGCGCTGATCCCTCCTCCGATGAGTCAGGGTGGGACCGAGTACGCGATCGGCGTCAAGCCGGGGCTTAGGAGCTTCCGCGCGGCACGTAACATCTACAGAAACACGCTTGTGTTTCAGGTTCCCGGAATGTCGTACAAACTGCAGTTCTAATTAATTACTACTTAATCAGATGCCTGCTTAATCAGATGCCTGCTTTTGTGGATACGGAGTATCCTTTGAACATTAAAGTTTACTTCAAAATTGGAAATATCGTCTTGAAGCCAAGAAAAGTTAGACAAGTTCGCGGCATTCCCGCTAGAAAAAAACAAAGACTCGTTTTTGCTGGAGTAAATTTTGAATACAAAACAGTGAAAATCCGATTGAGCACTTAGGGCCAGATAAATGCAATAGAAAATCAGTCAAAAGAAGTAATTCCATTGACTCATATTGTCTGGAAAACCTCAGATGAATGATGATTTTGTCGGGAGCTATACAGGGTGAGTCACACAAAAAACCGAAACCCAAATAACAGGACCATTTTTGTAATGAAGATCTGCATATATCACTTTCAAAATCTAGGATATAAAACCCCAATTCATAAGCTTTCTTTTAGTACAAGAATCATTCATATCACTTTTGTACTTTTTATGTTACGGAATTTTAAACACAAACACCATTTTAAAGTTCTGGCCACGGATCACATAAAAAAGGTAAGTGTTCTTTCAGCAAAACGAAAACAATTCACGTGCTTCCCTATGTGAATTGTTTTCGTTTTGCTGAAAGAACACTTACCTTTTTTGTGATCCATGGACAGAACATTAAAACGGTGGTTGTGTTTAAAATCCCGTAACTTGAAAAGTGCATGAGAGATTTGAATGATTCCTGTTCTAAGACAAAGCTTATAAATGGGGTTTTCATATCCTAACTTTTGAAAGTGCTACATGCAGAACTTCATTTTAAACAAATGGTTCCGCCATTTGGCTTTCCTTTTTTTGACTCGCCTTGTATATAGGACTATTTGCGTGTTGTTTTCCTTTCACTCTAGGCATACAGCGACCGATTTCAAGTTATTTTTTACCTTAAACTCTAGAAACCAGTAGTATTTATTGTTATTTTATCACTACAAAACATGTTTTCCTTTAATCTTGTATAAGTGAGTCCTTCCAGACAATATCTGAAAATCATTCATCGGATGATCCAAGTACGAGCGGGAGGAGACGTAAAAATACCGAGGGGATTTCGCCCAGCGCGGTGACACTTTTGTAAACTTGCAATTTTGCCGCCAAATTTAAACCACATGAAACAATTTTAAGTCACATCGACAGCATTTCCTCCCACCGTTAAAATATCAAATATCATTTGAAAGATTTAGAAGTATTTTTTTGTATCGTTTGTAGTAGAAGCGTTTCTTTTTTCACCGTACTGAAAAAGTCAGTGTTTATATTTCAGTAAAAAGGGACATATTCCTTTCTGCTATACTTCGAAGTCAAGTTGTATCCAAGTTGTATAAAGTTTAAAAATTGCAGAAGAAGAAAAGGCTGATAAATGTATCAGTTTTCCTACCTTTGAAGATGCCTTGATGTCTTGTTTTATGAACTGCAAGTGACTAGTTCCTGTAAGTAACAGAATAACAAGAATGTTTGAACAACAGGCGCTGTTCCCTCCTCCGATGAATCAGGGTGGGACCGAGTACGCGATCGGCGTCAAGCCGGGGCTTAGGAGCTTCCGCGCGGCACGTAACATCTACAGAAACACGCTTGTGTTTCAGGTTCCCGGAATGTCGTACAAACTGCAGTTCTAATTAATTCCTACTTAATCAGATGCCTGCTTAATCAGATGCCTGCTTTTGTGGATACGGATTATCCTTTGAACATTGACGTTTACTTCAAAATTGGAAACTTCGTCTTGAAGCCAAGAAAGGTTAGACAAGTTCGCGGCATTCCCGCTAGAAAAAAACAAAGACTTCTTTTTGCTGGAGTAAATTTTGATTAGAAAACAGTAAAAATCTGGTTAAGCACTTTGGACAAGATAAATTAAATAGAAAATCAGTCAAAAGATGTAAATTCCACTGACTCATATTGTCTGGAAAACCTCAGATGAATGATGATTTTGTCGGGAGCTATACAGGGTGAGTCACAAAAAACTGAATCGAAACCCAAATAACAGGACCATTTTTTTGTAATGAAGATCTGCATATATCACTTTCAAAATCTAGGATATGAAACCCCAATTCATAAGCTTTCTTTTAATACAAGAATCATTCATATCATGTAATTTTTAAGTTACGGAATGTTAAACACAAACACCGTTTTAAAGTTCTGTCCACGGATCACAAAAAAGGTAAGTGTTCTTTCAGCAAAACGAAAACAATTCGCGTGCATCTCTATGTGAATTGTTTTCGTTTTGCTGAAAGAACACTTACCTTTTTTGTGATCCATGGACAGAACATTAAAACGGTGGTTGTGTTTAAAATCCCGTAACTTGAAAAGTGCATGAGAGATTTGAATGATTCCTGTTCTAAGACAAAGCTTATAAATGGGGTTTTCATATCCTAACTTTTGAATGTGCTACATGCAGAAATTTATTTTAAACAAATGGTTCCGCCATTTGGCTTTCCTTTTTTTGACTCGCCTTGTATATAGGACTATTTTGCGTGATGTTTTTCCTTTCACTATAGGCCTACAGCGACCGATTTCAAGTTATATTTTACCTTAGACTCAAGAAACCAGTAGTGTTTATTGTTATTTTATCACTACAAAACATGTTTTCCTTTAATCTTGTATAAGTGAGTCCTTCCAGACAATATCTGAAAATCATTCATCGGATGATCCAAGTACGAGCGGGAGGAGACGTAAAAATACCGAGGGGATTTCGCCCGGCGCGGTGACACTTTTGACTGCCCCCGTGCGGCGTGCGTCAGACGGTATACGCTGCCCGGCAAACGCTGCGGAGGCCCCGGGAACGGCATGCAATCGTGCACGGTGAGTAAACGAGAAGTCGCAAGAGATGTTAGCAACCTTAGTTCTGGTAGAGCACGGACGGGGTATGACGAGTTTTGTACTTTCCTATACCATTCCGCTTGTCAATATCTATTGCCAGAGCAGCCAAAAACAAAATCCTCAAGAACTACTAATATGCACCATTAATTTTAATAACCGATACGAACAAGCTAAACTCAGCTAAAACATTTCTCTTTTTTTAAAGTGGCAAACAAGCAGCACCTCTGTGTAAAAGTACAACTTTAAAAACTCTAACCTTAATTATAACCTTAACTATAATTCTAGCATGAAAATAAAACAAAAGGTAATTTGTACCATGTATTTTTGGATCCGTAAAAACTCTGATTTCAAATAACGAAACATCCTCAGTAAATTACGGAACAATAATTTGATGGAATTTCGCAATTCTTCCTGAAATATCGTCACCGTTTTGACGATGTGACGAATCTGCCGAAACGGCAGCAACACCGACTTTTGAGAAAATTGCGTTTAAAGTTGATTTCGTTTTATGCGATTTCGCGATTTCGTTTTATGCTTGGCCAAGATGAACTTTAAAATATACAACTGACGAGATAGCCCTATTGTGTCTCCATTTTCACAAAAGCATAACTTAATTAAGAATAAATGAATTACTGAACAGATTCAAGAGTTCGTCAAAACGGAAAATTTAGAGCACGTTCATGTTTGCAATACGTATGTACATGTATGGGCATGTAGCATGTGTTTGTACACAGACCCGGATCGACCGTGCCCAGCAGGTTGATGGCTACCGACGACTCTGCGTTGGGAACGGTAGCGCTCCCCCGCCGACACACGGTGACAGTCAGATCCCGATACCTTACAAATGAAGCAGGTACATTGTCCCGGTCTCACACGCGGGAAACTGCAGCCCAGTGGGCAATGCCTCCAACAGCCCTGCACTCTTTGTGCTCGGAATTTGGCAAATTTCCAGAATCCTTTATAGGCACGTTTTCCCGCTTGGAACTTTCTCTTCGGACTTCTTTTTTCGGGGCTGGGACAGAAATCGTCGGGGTTGAAAAGGCATTACTCAAGGGCGGGACCGGTTGCTAATACGCTGCTTAAACGAGGAAATTCCCCCACAGAAATTGACCACAGTGCCAAGTGAATGAGTATGATGTACTTTGGGGACACAGTTTAGAAAGCAATTGATTGTGTGGCAACATATTGCAGCTGGAAAAAAAGTACGACATCTCGTGTTTTCTTCGAATGCAAGCTTGCAAAAAAAGGTATACACATGCATTTAACCATGCACACAATTATCAGCAAACTGCATAAGCGCTGCTTCAGCTTGACGAAACTACACCGTAACCAGTAACATGGAGAAACGTATAATGCTATAAGCACACGTTTTCTGCTTCGCTTGTTTCAGAAGAGACGAACCAGACGATTTGCGGTGCAATCACCCGAATCTTAGATTGAAAAAAAAAACAATGTTCACTTCTTGAGAATAAGAGAATGACGCATCCCCCGTCAAGTAGGTCTATAGACCAAACAGCGAGCTAACGTCAATCGTTCGTTTGCACGGCGGCCATCTTTGAATTGTGCTTTTGTTCAACAGCATGACTAGCCCTCTTGTGCGTTCATTGTTAATAAATTAACATAACAAAAACACACCTCCAAGATCTATAGCAGAATTTGCTTAAAACGTTTACGCAATAAAGTGGTGGGCAAGCCTTAGTGCATCTGTAGGCCATCAAAATAGTACGCCTCAATGCTCAAGACGCCATTTTTATTGCAACCGTAGAAAGCACAATTTTTCAGATAGCCATAACCCTTAAGTAACACCTTGACAAAAAAATAACTGACCAACAATCTAAAGCTTTAAACCGAGTTTAAAATGTGGAAAGAAAGTAACTATTCGGTATAACAGAAACATCTTTGAAGCTGAGAGTAGCAGTTTCAGAAAAAGGAATCCATGTGTTTCATACCAGAAATCAAGACCTCCGATCGTGCTTCGAAGGAACATTTTCACAAGATTTTCGCTGAATAAAAATAGTATGCAATAATATATAGCAGTTATACCAAGCAAGACACTCTAAGCAGAAAACCCTCCCTTTGTACATGGACAGATAAATTGCGCTTTAAAAAGCTTGGCGATTCTAACTCGCAATTTTAATGACACAAAAAGTAGCACTCGACACCCCGTTGGTAGTAAGCCTAAATACAACATTTTAAATTTGTTCAGTTATAGGCCTATACCCCAAAGGTGAATTCAAACCTGAACTCCCACAGTAAAAGAATGTTGAAACATCCATTATAATTGATTTAACACACATTGGTATCTATATCAAGGGAAAAAAGAAAGAAACATTTAGCATCAACAGCAGACACTAGAACAAGGGTTGTTTTCAACACTAGATAAATAACGAATATCACCACCTAATGTCTAACTTTATTCACCTTAATTCTTAAAACAAATTACAAGTGTTGCGCGACGTTTTTGCCCAACGTATAGGTCAAAATCAAACGCCTGAACTTTCCGCCAAATTCTACCCCCAAAAATGAAGACGATTCCATTGTTCTACGGACGTAACATTCAGAGCGTACTGACCAATTTGAAACAACAAAAATATAATACTTGCAGTGAAAGCAAATGTCATATATGCGGTACAACTCTAGCTTAGGCCTTTGTGTACAACATGACATGGTTAATGCAATGTTAGCTGAATTAATTAATGAAATATAAGCACCGTAAACGACCGTTACAAACGCTACGCATGCATAAAGACATAATTATGTTTTGACTTTCGGTACGCAATGATAAAAGTCTGTGAAGTTTCTTGCAGAAATTGAATGAAATATTTATGTTGTGGTAGATTTAAACTTCACTCTATAAAAACACCTATAACATTAGAAAGCTACATTGATGTTATTGAATCACCATGTTTTTGTTGTTGCGGATGTTACATTATATCGTTACGGATATCACGCGTGTCTGAAATCAATTTCACACACCTGGCAAAAACAAACATAGTGAATCATGGTATTCTAGGGTCTGTGTGGTTTTTATATAAAATATGAACCTTTCTTTCTACCTCAAAAATAAAAACCCACAATAACAGTTGCATGTTGCATGTGAAAACAATAAAATCATAAAATGTTAGCCCCCAAACCATTTTTTTTCTACTACAAAAAATGCATTTTACCACATTCCATCTTACTGGCCCACCACTCGAAAAAAAAGGTATTGTTGCCCTAGTTTGAGGTTGTGATGCTTGTAGTTCGGGAGATTTCATATTTTCCCCACTTTTTAGCCATGTCCACGTGGAATTGCCCATGAGGTGGTTTATACCGATTGTCTTATTTAGTATAGAATTATTTTTAGCACTGCCAAAGACTTTTTCACCAATTTTTCTTGCAGCGTTTAACTTTCAACATTCGCTGGAGAAAACCAATTAACAATCAAACTTACAATTTGAACAACGTATTTTAATAACCACAACGCAATGAACAAAACTACCCTGTGTTAAACTCCAAGTGCCTTTTGAAGTGCCCAAAAGAATTGTGGGACAAAATCAACCCTTCCCCCCTAATTTTCCGAGGACGCGAATACCGTTCCCGCAGTGACTTCAACAAAGATCTCACAGAATCGCCAATTAATTTGCAAAAAGTACAACTCTTCAGCACAAAAAAAACAACGTCACGCATGTGTAGACGTGCAGCTGATTTGTGGTGTCTAGACACGCTTAAAGTGCCGTTGATAGATCTTTGAACTGAACAAAGCTTGCGGTTTAAAAAAAAATCAATTGATAAACATTCTTAGACGGTTGAACAGGGGTGTTGCGCGCGCTTGAAATGCCTCCAACCTCAACTGAAACAATAAACATTCCTTTCTTAAAGAGAAAAATGCAGACGAGCGTCTGTCTGACATGCAAATTAAATAAGCAGAACATTGGTCTGGACATAGACGTGCACTTTCCTATAAAATATATTTTATTGGAATTATGTATCTGTCAAATTAGGTATATAAAAACAGTGCTTCCCTTTTTCCGATACAGACAATAATCTGTGACGTGTATGTCAAAACCAGGCAGAAATTGGGCAGAACTACGAATGGACAAACAGCTGCAAAATGACATTGGGTGATTGTCAGCGATTTTGAGATATTTTTTTTTAAATTGGTGATGCTACTAATGTTTAAAATGTTCTGTCAAATTTCTAACTGAAATTTCATCGACAAAATATTTTTGGGTACACAATTTTAGAGAGGCATGTCATTTCACAAAATGACAATTTGTTCAAGATTTTGTTCTGAAAAGACGCAAAATCAACGTGACATTTCGGGCAGTACGATTTCAAAATTTAACAACTTCGCTTTGGAATATCCAATTTCAAAAAAACAAAGCGGCGTTCAAAAGAGCAAGGCCTGTATTTTACTAATATTGCAATAACTCAAAATTGACTTCTTGCTTCGAAAGTGCCCGATTTTGACACGCCACGTCACATTTAAGAATTTGATACAACAAACTCATTACATATGAAAAGAGGTGGTTTTACATTAAGCATTTTTGGTGGTAAAACATTATTATTATTTCGTTTGTTTTACTTGCGGAACCCATAACAAGACGCTCCAACCTCAGATTATCCAGGGAAAACGAAATAAAGTTTTGTTTCCTATACATGCTTAGAATGAAATTGTCGTTTAGCATTTTTTTCTCAGTAGAATTCCGCCGGATACCAGTCACAGGATTACGAAATGAACATCAACGGTCACTTTGGTTGGTAACCTGCTTTTGCTAAGCAAATTATAAACTAGGCTTAACAAATTTCGGCCCAAGGTACAAAACGAAAATTCCGTCAAGTACTTTGACAATTTCGAAAAAAAAATCAATCAATTAATCAAAACATTTTTTTGGGAAATTTATTTATTTTTTGTTATGATATTACAACAAATCGTCGTGATGATACTTCATCTCACCAGTAATTAAAAAAATCTTTTAAAGCACATTAGATGGACAATTTTCAAATCATGAAAAACACAGAAATTTGAAGCATAAGTTAAGAAATTAGGCCGTACAATATATTTAAGCCCTGATGGTCAACTTAGAAAATTGTATGTTTTCTTTGCTCATTGAGGTGTGTGTTTAAGGACCACTTTTACAAAAAGAAATATGTCAATATTACGTTTTGCCCTTCGCCGATGTATAAAGTTGGACAAAAATCACTCGGGTGGGACTCGAACCAACAACCTCCTGTTTTCCAACGCAGACGTCTTACCAATCGACCACCGAGCTTGCGGGGTCGACTGGCCGGTTCGAATCTGATGTACATGAAGCAGCGGGAACCGAAATGTGTTCAGCCGGTTCAAGGAAACAATCTGAAGCAGGTTGTTGAAAAACTAACCTGTCACAATTTTCAGCTCATATATTTTGGAGAAAAACTGTGAAAGTACATCTTCATTTTTCGCGACGCAAAGCATAGGTTAAAACCATCGCGAGGGGGTGACGGTAACTCCTCTTTTCTCGCAAATGACAGCATATTAGAGGCAACGATTTCGCAAGATGATTGATCCTATTATTTATTTACAATCGAGGAGGATATTTCATGATTTCTTGACAGTTTTATTTTGGAAGGTAACTTGAGTTGTAAATAGTGTCCATTAGCTTCACGTTCCCTCATTTCTACAAATTTTATCCTGAAAAAAAGGAACTCATAAAATATCTAATAGCCGAGCTGTGCAACATGTCGATGGGGGAACGATACCAGTTAATTTTCCCTATATTCTTCGTTAAGAAAAACTTCGACTTAACGAACCCAGTGACAATGTTTTGCAATATGAAATGTTAAACCTTGAGGAAAAATTTCAAAGTGAACCTGTCTCATGGTTCTCACCAGAAACGCGAATTTATTGACAAATTCACCTTTAAACAGTGCGACTCCTTGGGGAGAACTTTTTAAATCCAATTTAGAAGTGCAAACATCAGTGTAAACGGTTAAGAAAATAACCGCGTGTTTCGTTTGATGACGTAAAAATGTAAACATTAACGACTTGTTTTTTCGAAGGGATCCTGAAAAATTCTGGATCTCCGTAACTGAAAATATATCCAGAATTCACGGCGACAAAAATGTCTAAGTTCATTACAAACAGCACTGAAACAATAAGATTAAATAATATGGATTAATCGACCAACTCCAACGATTTTGAACTATGTGGTTTTTTTTTTAAATGATTCAATCTTTTCAAAGTTATGAGAAACACTGTTTTGAAAATAGAAAAGGCAGTTATTGAAAAAAAATTGGAGATTATTACCTCAAACCAAAATCACAATAAAAAAAAATTGAGCAAAATTAAAATACCATAATATATCAACTACAACAAAAGTAAGTGAATGGTTAAAAAAATAAAGTGCATTTTAGGTCAAACTGGGAATGTTTCCACCTATATACTATAGACGCACAGAACGGCAAAAGTAAAAATAAACACGGTTGAGACTAACGATTGCAATAAAAGGTCGATGTATAGGGAAAACGCCTTTCATTTTTTTTTTTACATTTCACAACAAAAAGTAAAAGCTTTTACTTTAAAAGATATTGTTAAAAAAATAAATATTCTGAATGCATGCAAGTACGCTCTCGAAATGTGACATTTAAGCTTATTCGTAAGTCACTTTCTAACTGTCAATTAACATATGAACGAAAAATACAACTTACTGAGTTTTAGTGTTTAAGTTTAAGTTTCAATAACATGTACTTCCATCAAAAGCAACGTAAGAAGCATCCTCAGAACAAACACTTTATGGTATAAAGATGGAGGCATGATTTTAAAAAGCCGAAGCTTGGGCATGCCTTATTAGGCTTATATACTTAAATGCAAAACTGTAACAAAGACTTCAAAGAAAAACAGACAAACCAATAGACAGGTACAAATGAAACACAAACAATGACCAAGGACGGACTGACGAACATACAGACCACAGGGACGGACTGACGAACATACAGACAGCAGGGACGGACTGACGAACATACAGACAGCAGGGGTGAAAGATTTACTAATAATGACACTAAATATTAACTGATTCAAAATTGAATGAAATAAAGTTAAAAACTAAGATTGAATTTAATTTAAACTGTTGAATTTAATTTAGAATGTTGAAATTAATTTGCAACGAATTAAAGAAATCACGGAATCGATTAAAAAAAACTTGCTAATTAGCAAATCATTAACGAAATTGCGGAAACAAGCATTAAATAATAAGTTGTATAAACATTAATATAAAGGCCTTTTATATTCGACACTATTTTAGCATTGATGTTTCCGATCAAATGCTTTTTATTGGGAAGGATTTAATACTTTGAAACTTTCAAACACATTAATTCCAAATAAACATTCGTATGATTTGACAAGTTCTTACCAATTAAAATTGGGAAATGGTACAAAAATAAACGATTCATTCGTTAAACAAGGACTATCACAAATCATAATTTAAAGGGGGAAAAGTAAGATTTAAGAAACTGAAATGGAAGTAATTTATTGACACAAAAGAAATTGAAAATTAAACAGACATCAAAGCGCACTTGAAATTTGACACAAATTTTCAAAGCAAACGTCGAAAGGATTCATAAAACTGAATTACCGCAAGTTTGTGGAGGTATAGAAAACCAAAGTTTAGATATATTTGTAACGAATGACAAACATTGTGTCACGAAACCGATTTGCCGACTATATATCAATGTTCGCAAAGTCCTGGACATTAATGGGACCTAACGTTTTGTTAACCAGCCTATGACTCATCCGATCCCTTAATAATACATCCATAGCACAAAACGGAATCCTAGCAAATTCCAAAGTGAGTTGAACGAACAATTAAAAAAAAAGTTATATTTAGTTTTTCGTGTTTCGTTTGATGACGTAAAAATGTAATTATTAACGACTTGTTTTTTCGAAGGGATCCTGAAAAATTCTGGATCTTCGTAACTGAAAGTATATCCCGAAAAAATTTCTAAGTTCATTGCAAACAGCACTGAAACAATAAGATTAAATAATATGGATTAATCGACCAAATCCAACAATTTTGAACTATGTGGGGTTTTTTTCAAATGATTCAATCTTTTCAAAGTTATGAGAAACACTGTTTTGAACATAGAAAAGGCAGTTATTGAAAAATATTTTGGAGATTATTATCTCAAACCAAAATCACAATGAAAAAAATTGAGCAAAATTAAAATACCATAATAATTATATCAACTACAACAAAAGTAAGTGAATGGTTAAAAAAATAAAGTGCATTTTAGGTCAAACTGGGTATGTTTCCACCTATATACTACTATAGACGCACATGCAGAACGGCGAAAATAAAAAATAAACACGGTTGAAACTAAAGATTACGATAAAAGGTCGATGTATAGGGAAAACGCCTTTCATTTTTGTTTTAACCATTCACAACAAAAAGTAAAAGCTTTTAATTTAAAAGATATTGTTTAATTATAAATATTCTGAATGCATGCAAGTATACGCTTTCGGAATGTGACATTCAAGCTTATTCATAAGTCACTTTCTAATTGTCAATTAACTTATGAACGAAAAACACAACTTACTGAGTTTTAGTGTTTAAGTTTAAGTTTCAATAACATGTACTTCCATCAAAAGCAAAGTAAAAGCATCATCAGAACAAACAGTTTATTGTATAAAGATGGAGGCATGATTTTAAAAAGCCGAGGCTTGGGCATGCCTTATAAGGCCTATATACTTTAAATGCAAAACTGTAACAAAGAACTTAAAGACAAACAGACAAATGAAACACAAACAATGACCAAGGACGGACTGACAAACATACAGACAACAGGGACGGACTGACGAACATACAGACAGCAGGGGTCAAAGATTTACTAATAATGACACCAAATATTAACTGATTGAAAATTGAAATAAAATTAAAAACTAAGATTGAATTTAATTTAAATTGCTGAATTTAATTTAGAATGTTGAAATTAATTTGCAACGAATTAAAGAAATCACGGAATCGATTAAAAAAACTTGCTAATTAGCCAATCATTAACGAAATTGCGGAAACAAGCATTAAATAATAAGTTGTATAAACATTAATATAAAGGCCTTTTATATTCGACACTATTTTAGCATTGATGTTTCCGATCAAAATGCCTTTTATTGGGAAGGATTGAACACTTTGAAACGTTCAAATACATTAATTCCAAATAAACATTCGTATGATTTGACAAGTTCATATCAATTAAAAAGTGGGAAATGGTATAAAAAAATTAACGATTTATTCGTTAAACAAGGACTATCACAAATCCTAATTTAAAGGATGAAAATAAGATTTAAGAAACTGAAATTGAAGTAATTTATTAACACACACAAAATTGACAATTAAAAAGACATCAAAGCGCACTTAAAATTTGACACAGATTTCCAAAGCAAACGACGAAAGGATTCATAAAACTGAATTACCGCAAGTTTGTGGAGGTATAGAAAACCAACGTTTAGATATATTTGTAACAAGAACATGTGTGTCACGAAACCGATTTGCCGACTATATATCAACGTTTGCAAAGTCCTGGACATTAATGGGACCAAACGTTTTGTTTACCAGCCAATGACTCATTCGATCCCTTAACAATGCATCCACAGCACAAAACGGAATCCCAGCAAATTCCAAAGTGAGTTGAACGAACAATTCAAAAAAAAGTTATATTTAGTTCCAACGAACACGGATGAAGATTGCAACAATGTTACAAAAAGTGAGCAAGAATGAAAAAGTCGGCGAAGCTTATGAAATAAACAGGACCGTAAGGAAGACTTACCTTCATGTAAGGTACGGATTCCATTTTTAAAAAAACACCGGGTACGTTCACAAGTCAGCTGGTCCTTTCCCCGGTCCGGATCCAGGGAAACCTCACATATCCCAGGTAAGCGGCGAACTTTTAACTCTCCTTCATTATGTCCCCAAGCGCCACATAAAACACTGTCGAGCGACGGGTGAGCATTCGGCATGAGCTCCCCGCAGCTGTCACTCGCGCATACTCAACCAAAACAAAACAAAAAGAATTCTCGGATCCAAAAGCTTGCTGCGGTCCAGCTGAAACTTGTTGGCAAGACGCCACGATGTGGCTACAGTTCTTGTTAACTCACATATTTTGCCCCTTTAAAGGGGCCATGAGACACGACTCAGTAAACACGATCACTCGTCCAGACAGACACAACAACATTAATTCTGATGAATAAGCCACACTTTTTTGACACAAGCCCCAGACTGCAATACATATAATTACAAAGCCAGCCCTCTCTGGCGTAACACACAACGATAGTTGGTGGGGTGTTTTTTGGTGTACAATCGACATGCACTTGGTGATAATAATAATATGATTTTCCCCTTGCCTGTCTGGCTCGAGAATTCGTGCCGGTTCATAGGTGACTCAAGGGCATGGGTTTTAGAGCGCCACACTGTGTGTTTTATCTGGGGCCGGCTCGGCATACGTTTGTACAAAGTCTAGTAGGCTGACTGAACTAGGCCTAGTTGGAGTCTGGTCGATCTAAGACCGCTTTCTTTATGCCGAGTAGATGGAACGAGTAACACGGATGGGGTAGGGTACAGGCACTATTTCACAGGGCTATTTATCACAGAAATTGGTAGGCACCGAAAATATGTTACCAGCTATAACGGTCATGCAGTGAATAGTAGAAAATAACAAGTCAATCAAAAGTCCATCACATGTCAATCACAAATCACGTCAATCACAAGTAAATCACAAGTCAAATCACAGGTCATACACAAGCCAACCACGAAAGTCAATCACAAGTCAATCTCAAGTCAATTACAAGTCATTCACAAGTCAATCACAAGTCAATCACAAGTCATTCGCATGTCAATCACAAGTCAATCACAAGTCATTCACACATCAATCACAAGTCAATCACACATCAATCACATGTCGAATCGCAAGTCATTCACAAGTCAATCACAAGTCAATCACAAGTCAATCGCAAGTCAATCACAAGTCAATCACAAGTCAATCGCAAGTCAATCTCAAGTCATTCACAAGTCAATCACAAGTCAATCACAAGTCAATCGCAAGTCAATCACAAGTCAATCACAAGTCAATCATAAGTCAATCACAAGTCAATCACAAGTCAATCGCAAGTCAATCACACGTCAATCGCAAGTCAATCATAAGTCAATCACAAGTCAACCACAAGTCATTCACAAGTCAATCACAAGTCAATCACAAGTCAAATCACAAGTCATTCACAAATCAATCACAAGTCATTCACAAGTCAGTTCTCAAGTCAATCACAAGTCAATCACAAGTCAATCACATGTCTTATCGCAAGTCTTTCACCAGTCAATCACAAGTCAATCAAAAATCAATCACAACTCGATCACAATTCAATTACAAGTTAATCACAAGTCATTTACAAGTCAATCACAAGTCAAATCACAAGTCATTCACAAATTAATCACAAGTCAAATCACAAGTCAATCTCAAGTCAATCACAAGTCAATCACATGTCTAATCGCAAGTCATTCACAAGTCAATCACAAGTCAATCAAAAGTCAATCACAAGTCGATCACAAGTCAATTACAAGTTAATCACAAGTCATTTACAATTCAAATCACAGGTCTATCACAAGATAATCAGAAGTCAATCAAAAGTATGTAGCCGGGGATGAAAAAAAAGTAAGTCCTTTGTCACTTTTTTGGGGAATAGCTTGTGAAACCAAATGACTTGGCACTGACTTGTTGACTTGCGAGGACCGGTGTCATATGAAAATCCAACTCCTATGAAAATCGGACCCCTTTTCCCTTTTATTGGTTAATTCCTCGCACGTGACAGGTCACTCTTCCATTATGATCCTAAAATAGCATAGTATCGTACTCTCGCATGCGCAATACTACCAATGAGTCCACATTTCATGGAGTCGGATATTCACGCTACACCGGACGACAAATCGGTGACAGCCCGATTGTCCTGAGGTTCGATAGTCCGAAGGTATTTTTAGTCCGAAGGGTCATTAGTCCGAAGGTTCGATAGTCCGAAGGGCCCATTAGTCCGAAAATAGAATAACGTTAATATATCCGAAGGCTCGATAGTCCGAATAGACGATAGGGTGCGGCATTCCGAATCGACAATAAGGTTCGATTGTCCGAATAGATGATAAGGTTTGATAGTCCGAATATAAGGTAGGGTTGGATAGTCCGAATGGACAATACGGTTCGATAGTCCACTCCAAATGGACAATAAGGTTCGAAAGTCCGAACGGACAATACGGTTCGTACGTCAGTCTGACACTTCGGACCATCGGACCTTAGTGTTGATTTGATTCTAACTATCGGACCTTATTGTCGATTCGGACTATCGGACCTTAGCTAGCCCCATAGTCTTTTCGTACTTCGTTATCAATTCGGAATAATGAAGCTTCGGACTATTGAACCTTGTTTTCATTTCGGACTGTTTAACCTTCGGACTGATTAACCTTATTCTAAATTTGGACAACCGAACCTTCGGATAAATGAACCTTCGGATTATCGGACCTTCGGACTATGCATCAAATGTTCGGATTAACGAACATTATTTCATTTTCGGAGTTACGAACCCCTCTTATGGGGAAATGTGTGCATTCGGAATATCGAACCGTCGGACTATCGAACCTTCGGACTATCGGGCGGACCCCGACAAATCAGTAAGACAGAATACTGTGTTTAGGCTTAAAAACGTATCACACAGACACTATAGACCTTATAAGTAGCGGCAATGTAAGAGGGCATGTATCGTTACCCAATAATTCAGTAACAGTAATAGCACAAACGGTTAACTCATGCATATCCCAACCAAAAGAAAGGCATTGTCCCCTAAGACGGCTACGTCCCCTCCCCCATCAGTTATAATAATAGTATAATAATAATAATACCGAAGTCTTATATAGCGCACGTATCTACCAACAATTAGGTACTCAAGGCGCTGGAAATTATATCTATTATTAGAGACAGGTAAATGAAGTACATGAGAAAATATGAGAACCTCTATGTAGCACCTTTATAATGGTTTACAAGGTGCTGCGGCGCATTAAGCAGCCACTGCCAGAAACAGCGGGGCAAACCCCTTCTCTTAGCGATAAGTGTCACTGGGTTCTTTAACGTGCATTACACAACACACGGGACCTACGGCTTCACGTCCCATCCGAAGGACGAAGCAATAATGGTAAAGCGCCTTGCTCAGGAGCGCAAGCACCATGTTCCCACGGTCAGGATTCGAACCCATGCACCACGGCACACGAGTCGAACACCATAACCATTGGACCACAGCACCCCATCATTCGCTTGATAGACATTATGCGACACAGTCAATTGACCCAGACAGGTCTTTGTCTAGTGAACCTTTAGAATGACACCTGGAAATTCTTCGTTATAAAAAAAAAAGTCGCTCGCACGTATGATCCTTTGGACTGAAAGCCAATCTGTGCATATCTGTAAACAACAATTCTATTTTTAGAGCAAACGGTTTTAGTTGAGTACTCCTTTTAAGAGTTGAAAGAATGACTATTCAGATAATCAGATGGCTATGGACGACCCCCCCCCCACGCTTTGCGCGTTTGATGCGCCAGAGTTCATATAATACAATGTTTGTGGACCCTAACTGTTTGCCACTATAACCGATACACTACAACGCACGAAAAAAGGTAATAGTTGCCATATCGCTTATTCTTCATCGAGCAGCCTATCAACCAACTAAACCTCAGTCCATTTAATTAAATCGCAAAATGTCAGTGACAACGTACAGTCCTTCCTAGATCCTCCGCATGTAAAGGGCGTAGGTGACTAGCTCTTAAGGTTGCAGGCCAGTAAAATGGTCCAAAATCGCCTACGCCGGCCAAATCACGATTTGCATGCCCTCTTCGTTATTTGAGCATATTGTGGACCATGAACTTGAGGGTTTGTAAAAAAAAATATGGGTGGAAGCCGTGCGCAGGACTGTGAGCTTGTGGTTCTGTGTAATTTGGATAAAATTGGAGCCCTAACAGCGCTCTATTTTGCAATGGAATGTAGTCGTCGTTTTTCAAAATGGCGATGGGCTTCAGGACCATTTTAAGGGGTGATCATCTTCGGATGGACATTTCTCTTAAAAGTCATCAGTTAATCCCCCGAAAATTGAACGGAAAATGAAAGATGATGAAATAAGCTTTAATTTAATGTGTGTCTCAAATACCTTGGAGAGTTGTGAGTATTTTTATTGAATTTTTTGAAGTGGGGGCAATTATCATTTATTTACTGGTCTGCAACCTTTATAGCAGTATGGATTTCACGTGCGTGCATAGTACATGTGCGCGTGTACCAACCTCGTCTCCGGGGCCAACTACATTTTCCACGTCGTTTTCATCGACATCGTGGGACGAGCTTGACACATGCACATAAATGCCATATTCAAGGCGCCCTGCCGGTGGGACGAGAGAACAAGCCACGAGCTGCTCAAGGGAGAGTACAATCTCGTCCACAAGGTGTCGAGCAGGACGCGCCCACCACTAGCCCGCTCTCTCATTGGAAACGATGTTGGAAATAAAGTAAGCACTGGGGACGAGGTTGGGGAGAGTGTTATTGAAAAGAGGGCGCTATTTACCTCAACCGGTCTCCAGTTTTCTGATGGCCCTTGGGTGTTATAGTGTAATTCACGTCGTCCCTTCAACACGCGCGCAATAATACGTCAGCCCAAAGTCCGTGTGAACACTCCCACCCACCGAAAAAAAACTCTGGCTGTTATTAGTGTTTACATAAATAAAGGACAAAGAAGTAAGAGGGGTTTTTTTAGATCATGTTTTTTCTTTGAATAAAAAAAAACCTCCATCGGCACACTTTGTTCACTTTTATAATGACACAGTTTTCTGCATTAACAGGTAAACAAAGCAACATCCCTCCCAGTAATCAAAACACACACCCAAAACAAAGCACAGAAGACACTGCTGTACCTTTCCTGAAGAGATTATACCAGTTTAATTTTCCTTTTCTTTCAAAAATTAAAAAGGTTTTTGAAATAATAATACGGTTATATTTACAAGTTTCACAATATTTTTGTGGTGTCCTCAACCAGGTTAACCATTAAGTTTTATACACTTTACCTGCCAAATCTAGGAAAGCACTGGCAGGCAAAATAGGCTAATACATACGCTTTGCGCTGAAACGCTTTGAACCATCACAGCTGTGATTTATGTCTGGCAATTTTTGGATATTTTGCTGTTGTAAGGTTTCTTTTCTTTGGTGATTCGTTGTTTAGTTGGTACATGGCACTAGGCCAATGAGCAAACATTTCTCACATATGTTTCCAATGAGCAGAGTATTGGATTCAGGTTTTAACAGAAAACCCCTGAACTGAACAGTGTCTCCCTGAAATGACATCACAGTACTGGCCCCCTCAGTTGTCCCGAAAAGCATAGACATTTTTTTTAATGTTTATAGAAGTGCACTTTTGAATAAAATTAACCAAAAAGGCATGTTAAATAGTTTTCATACATTTAAAAGGAGCAAAAAGTTGCACAAAATGCTTTCCTAAGGCCAAAAAAAAAAAGTCTCCCGTTTCTGGTATGGAGCTTGCCCCAAAAGTGGTGCGGCGACGCGGCTTTTTTTTTTTTTTTACCTGTTTTTTGGGGGGTTTTTTTGGCTTCAAATGTCGGCTGACGACTAAACTTAGTGCAAATATATGGGAGTCCAGAGAGGCCACATAAATCTTATTGTCGATCATAACCCCATCTAAAAACACATTAAAATTGTGCAGCAGCAGAATTCCAGTCAAACCAGTGAGTTTGGCGGTTTTGAAGCATCATCTTGTATTGAAAAAAAACTTTTTCATTTTGCCGACGCGCATGGCTACGGCGACGCGCGCGCATACCAGAAACCGGAGACTTTTTTTTTTTGGCCTAAGAGAAATTAATTTCATGGACACTTTAACGAACCGGTCTATCAAATCTCGTGCGCGGTTTGGTTTGTGTTGGCAAGTTTCTCAGTGCGCACTGCTATTTCAACTGAACGTGCACAACCCATAGGGTACTTTTCGCATGAGGGACGCACCTGAGCACAGACCTTTTTACAGATACCGCCAATTTTAAGGTCAGGTGGCAATCTCAGGGGACATTTCACTAAAAATCATGACTTTAAGCACGGATCCTCTACACAAGGATAAACGACTCATCTGAGCTTGTGTACAAAATGTACGGAACAGTTTTTCTCGAGGCGTGATATGCCGCGTCTGCGCATAAAACAACGCATAGAATGTGTAGAACAATGCGCGCATGCTATGATCGCCAACAGCTGGCGTCCTGACAGAAATTTGACCACTGAAAGTCTGCATTTGCGCGCCGATTTTCGCGCAAGCATACGCACGATGCCCAAGTGCCATATCAAGGCTCTAACCAGAAATTTGGGGAAGTCGTTTCTCCTTGTGCAGAAGATCCGTGCTGGCACCCCAAGACTACCATGTGACTTCAAAGATGGCGGTGTATTTAAAAAACGGTCTGTGGGTGCAGGTAACCACATGCAATCATAAGACTTTGTTGGTAGCTCCCACTAAACTGGCGGAGAAGAAAGGTAGAAAAATAAAATATGCAACAGGAATCAGCAGTTCTCATCACGCTGACAAACGCTTTATGTCTCGTCACCCACATTGAATTTCACTACGTCGTCATTGCGATCTTCTCCGGCATTCTCGTTGGAAATACCAGCGCTGTCCGTTTCTTTGGCAAGGTTCTCCTCGGTTGTAGCAGCACTTTCTCCCGGCGTCTCCTCGGATGAGAGAACTGCTGCCTCTTCTTGCTCTTCGTTTGGCGATTCAACGATGGTCTCTATCGTCGTGGGTTGTATTGTAGGTTGTGTCGTGGGTTGTGTCGTAGGTTGTGTCGAGGGCTGTGTCGTTGGTTGTGGTGGGGACTGGTTCTTGTCGACACCTTCTGTTTGCAAAATGGGAGGGGGGTAAATAAGATATAATACAAAAACAGAATCTTGAGCCAGAGTTATAACGAATCACTGATTTTTGTAACTCGAGTCGAGTCGAGTTGAGTCATTAGGTGAAGAAGGTCGAGTCGAGTCGAGTCGAGTCAAGTATTTAGCTTGAGTCAATTCGAGTCACAAATATTTTAACACTATACACAGAGAAAGTCATTTTTGGCTTTTTTAATGTTACATTCAGGCTACAATGTACTACATGTGGTGACACCACATTTGACTCCTAATGAAAATAAAAAGGGGGTGCCAGCTGATCGCCATTCAACTAATGGGGACACTGATCAAACCACGTATGTATAATGTGTACATTATTCGCGAACATTCTAACGTGACGTAAACAAAAACCGGCACCGGCGTAAGTCATTGCAAATATTGTTCGCAAAGTTTTACTTTTATTTTTCGGACTCGATTTTTATTAGCCTACCTCGAGTCCAGTCGAGTCATTCTGATGAGGGACTCGAGCCGAGTCATTTGCTCGCAGTGACTCGAGTTGAGTCAGTCATTTGCCCTTAGGGACTCGAGTTGAGTCGAGTCACCAAAAAATGTGACTTGAGTCCGACTCAAGTCGAGTCATTGACTCGAGTCACTACAACTCTGTCTTGACCTAAGTAACTCAAACAACATGCAATCTTGCACTCAATTCACGTGAGTCCAATAAAACTGTCACAATTCATCACAGGTCATAAACAGGACAAATCAGAAGTAGGTTTTCCTAAGCCAAACTTCACATTAAAGCTATAGTCCATCATTTGCAGCCATCCGAGAAAGTAACTGGCGTATTATTGTTGAAAAACATACTTGGTTGAAAGATAGTAAGTGGACTAAACTCCCTGTGAAATTAATCTTTCTGGCAAGCTATCATTTTGAAGTAATCAACGAAAGAAGGCCTTTCCAACGGCGCGTCTTAAGACGCACCGTAGGAAATTTAAATTATTAGTTCGTTTTGTTATTCGGCGCAGCGCGCGCAAGCATTGGCACGACGCACAGGCGCGCGCGGTTGCTATAATTTGTCGGATCAGTGCGCGACATTGCGTATAGCTGGAATTCAGGCCCAATTCAAAACATGATTCAGCAACTTTTGATTTGAAATTGAGATCCTAGAATGCTGTTTTTCTCGGAATATACAGCTGAAGCTGAGCTGAAACTCCATCAGGTTAGTTGTTCAGTATCCTTCATTAGATTTTGAACACTTTTGTTGCTTCAAACGAACAAAATGCACAAATTACAAATGATGGACTATATCTTTAAAAGCTTCGAGTGTACGTGTAAACGGGATAAATTGTAATGGACTTGTGATTTGAGTTGTGATCACCCTGTGATGACTTATGGTTGATTTGTGATGGCTTGTGATTTGACTACAGATTGACTTGTAGATTGACTTTTTTTGTCACTTGGGAGTAACTTATGATGACTTGTGAGGACCGGTGATGACTTGTGAGTTGACTTGTGATTTAACTTGTGATGCCTTGTGATGGACTCATGACTGACTTCAGATTGACTGGTAGATTGATTTCTTGTCACTTGCGGGTAACTAATGATGACTTGTGATGACTTGTGATGGCTTGTAATTGACTTGTGAGGACTTATGATTTAACTTGTGATTTGACTGTGATTTGACTTGTGATGACTTGTGATTTGACTTGTGATTTAACTTGTGATGACATGTAATTGACTTGTGAGGACTTATGATTTAACTTGTGATTTGACTTATGATTTGACTTGTGATTTGACTTGTGATTTGACTTGTGATTTGACTTGTGATCTGACGTGTGATGTTTTGTGATGACCAGGATTTGACTTGTGATGACTTGTGATCTGAATTATCATTTGACTTGTGCTTGATTTGTGTCAACTCGTGATGACTGACTTAGGATGACTTGTAGCAATTTATGATGACTTGTGATTTGACTTGTGATGACTTCTGATGACTTGTGATTTGAAATATCATTTGACTTGTGATTGTCTTGTGTCAACTTGCAATGACTTGTGAATGACTTATGACGACTCAATTACAACTCTACTCACCAGTGTTGTAGTCGAGTACTTTTTTCCGAGTACTGCTGAGTACTTAAGTTGCCGAGTACGAGTACGAGTACTTGTACTTCCGAGTACAAGTACGAGTATGAGTACTCGCATTTCCGAATACGGCCATACGGCAAATGGTTCATTGTGCGTAATTGGCCCAGGCCCAGTCAGACCGATATACAGACCCACTCACGGCTAGCTGTTAAATGTGTTTGTCACTTGCACAGAGGAAAATCAGGAAATCTTTATTTCTCCACAAGACAATCAACCATTTCAAACTGAAAGTATCGATAACATAAGGCCATGGTAAGTGAAGCTATAACATCCCCCCCCCCCCCAAGTAATGATTGAGTACAATTTTGACATGTTGAGTACGAGTAATTTGCTGCCCAAGTACGAGTACCGTTGTAGCGTGAATTTAGGTTTCTATGAAATTCAGACTCATTGGTAATACCACGCATGCGTAAATATGACAATTAGGAGAGTGACCTGTCACATGAGAAGAATTAACCAATAATAGGGAAAAGGGGTCCGATTTTCATAGGAGTCAGATTTTCATGTGACACCGTCATTTCGAGTACGATTACTTTGACATACCAGTACGAGTACGAGTACTCCAAAAAAAGTACTCGAGTAGTACTCGAGTACGAGTACCGAGTATGAGTACTACAACATTGCTACTCACCCTGTGCGTCTTCTTGTTCCTCATCTGCAGCATCTGGGGCAGTCGGCAGTAACGGCCTCAGAGGATCAGCGAGATTCTCTACATTGAGCGCTCCGATGTTGCCCTAAAAAAAGAATGACATCAAACCTCATTTCCTTAATCGCTTTCAAGTCTTTAAAAATTCCAAGCTAACCTGTTACAATGATAACTTTGTTTTCCTTTTCGGAGTTAGGTATTTTTTTTTGGTTTCGTTAAAACATGTACCGTCACATCCTTGACCAGGGGTGCAGCTAGAGGGGGTGTGGGGGAAGTGTCAACACCTCTTCCCCCCGGCACAACCATAGCCCTGTTGGCAAAAATGTGTTGTATTTCCACACATGTGACCTGCCATAACATTATAAGGAATAACCCCCATCTTTGACTTTTCAAGTTAATATCTACATCATGTTAAAGCGCGCATCATTGGCTTTCCAATGATACCAAATTGATTTTTTTTTGCTTGATTTATTCCAAAGATATACCGCATGAACCTCAACAGTGTCCCGCCAAACTTCGCCAACCTCATTTCGAGAAAAACGTCTTTGAAATAAAAGACACGCATTGCGCCGCTAATGGCAGTGAAAAACGTTCTTCATCTTTTAAAAAATTTTGTGGGTATTTTTTCCCCAACTTAAAATGCCTTGTGTGAATCTTGGATACCTTGGCTACTCAAAAATACAAAACAAACAATATTTTTACAAGATTTTTACAATGGCTCGATTTTTACAAGATTTGTCTAGTATATCTGACACATCGATTACTCAAAACAAAGTTTTGGGGGACATTCCTCATTTTGCCTCAGTAGGTCATATATTATATGCAGCAATGAATAGCGCCACCAATAGTCCAATAGTGTCCGGTCTCATCTGCCTTGAACAGCGCCCCCATCAATCCAAATGGTGTTTGCCCTCTCTCTCCCCCCCCCCTACCCCCAGCCACCTCTAGAGCCTGGTCACCGACAATGAGCCTATTTGTGGTATGATGGGCCCCCTCCTATTGTGTCTGCCATATCTCAAATAGGCTTAATCTGTATCAGTATTTGTTAGCTTCTGTACAAACGCCTGGTGTGGCTATCGCGTACAGCCTCATGGTGTTAGTAAGAGGATAACTGCCAGAAACACCGGGGCGAACCCCTTCTCTTACCGATAAGCGTTTGCTGGGTTCTGTTACGTGCATTTATACAACACAAGGGACGTACAGCATTACATCCCATCCGAAGGACGAAGCAATAATGGTAAAGTGCCTTGCTCAAGGGCACAAGTGTCCGCCGGCGGGCTCGAACCCACGCCACTGTTGCCTCTGAAACACCAGAGCATGAGTCCAGTGTTCTTAACCGCTAGGCCATCTCACCCCAATAACCCTCACCTTCATCGGCAGCCAGGCCCCCAACCAGTTTTAAACATCACGTTCATAACTGCTTCATCACACTATCATACCCCTTACTTAGTCTCACCATTTTCTGTACGTCGGAAACTGTGACTCCCAGTGTCGTGGCGATGGTTGCCGCGGGAAACAAGGCCTGCAAACATCGGTTCATATACGGGATCAGATCGTACGCCGCTACCTGGCAAAACTGAACGAAGAAGGCCCTCTCCTTGTCGTTGAATGTGCTCTCCTCCGCTCTGAAAATTTAAATAAACAAGACGAGGCAAGCTTAGTAAAGAGTGCAAAAAGTTTTGTTAATTAATTTAAAATGGCTATTCACTGGAAGTCTATTCATCCATCTGGGCCCAATTTCACGGCGCTGCTAAGCAAAAAAAATTGCTTAGCACAAAAAAAGTCTGGCTTATAAAAGCAGTTCACCAGCCAAAACTCCACGTGAAGTATATTGCTTGTGATTAGTGTTCAGCTGTTGTTTGCTTAGCATGAAAATCACATGGAGTTTTGGCTGGTAACCTGCTTTTATAAGCCAAACTTTTTTTGTGCTAAGCAATTTTTTTTGTTTAGCAGCGCCGTGAAATTGGGCCCTGGTCTGCGCAATGGGCCGGATGTAGCCTATTCAAGGGCGTTACGGGGTAATCCTATACGATAGCACTGCCCGGCTCACACGTGACAGTCAGTGAGACAGTACAGTCAGTGAGATAAGTACAAAGAGAGAACTAGGCAGGCCCTAGTGCAATGAAAAGGACAATGAAATAACTTTCAAGTTTAATACAAAATGGGTCTGTAGAGGGGGCATATGAGAAGACGCAAAAGCTTGTTAGCATGGTCCCCATGGTACATGCACATAGGAGAAGTGGAATATAATTAAATATACAACACCTGAATAAATCCACGTCATCTGATTGGTGGATCGTTGATCACATGTCATTGAATTATTCGTCCCAACGCACGGCGCGCGCGGCGCGCAGCGCACAATGCAATGGAAGTTCTATTGCACGGTGAATACAACGTCCATTGCACGGTGTCGCTGCTGCCGATGGTGGTGGCGCTGTTTTGAATCGAGATAAATTGAATATGATGGTTCTCAACTTGCCTGTTTAACAGTTTGCATAAATGAAGTGTGATGAACTTGTCAAACTTTAAACAGTTTTTAACCTGAATAAATTGGCTATTTAAAGTCAACCAATCAGATGACAGGGATTTATTCAGGTGTTATATAAAACAAATAATGAATGTTTTCCGTTCCTGTAATGGAAAAAATAATTTCATTCAGTGACAGATGAAATGTTCCATTCCACTCGGCTTCGCCTTGTGGAATGGAACATTTCATCTGTCACCTCATGAAATTATTCTTACCACTGCACTCACAAACATTCATTATTTGTATACCAGTGCATAATTGTACTACAATCATGTTACACATACACAGAGGCATATTAGGGTTAAACTTCTAGGGGGCCCTGGATCTGATACACCGTGCCCTCTGGAGACATGCACACAATAGGGAACAAAAGATTGTATACGTCTCCACAGGGCAATTTCTATAGATGAATACGTCTCCACAAGGTTTTCATGAAATAGATATATATAGATTTTACTCAAAAACTAGGAATTTCCAAGGTGGGTTGATCTGTCGCAAATGGTATAGTTTTAGAAAAGGGATATTAAGTCCGAATTTCAGCCAAGAAAATTAATTCTGGTTAAAATAAGAGCATTTTGAAACTGAACTTTCAAACTTGAAAACTTTAGTACACGAGAACAAAGAAATGTCTCCACAAGGATACAAATTTCAGCATGACTGGGTACACCAATTTTTCAAGGGGGGCACTGAAGGCAACTGTTATATTGTTTTTGTGCAATTCAAGATTTTAAATGGGGGGCATCGAGGGGCATGGATCTCTGCTGGAGGGGGGGGGGAGGGGCACAAACAGATAGGCCAACCTGTGATAAGCCAACGTTGCCTGCACCACAGCTTCTAGTGAAGTGCGGAGAGCCGTCGCTACGTCGTGGGCTAACGCCACCGGCGCGCACAGCCTGAGATCGTTGAAAGCGTTCAGCACGGCGTTGGTGTATACAGCCAGAGGGGGGTGGTCCATTAGGACAGTGGGCGGGGCCAAACTCTTGTCTCCCTGAAGGGAAAAATCAAGCGTGAACAGAAGTGTTTCAGATTGAACTCCATGCTTAAGTACCCTGTTAACGGTTGCAAAGAGGAAATTGGGGGGAGACCACAGGCAGGGACTTTGAGAACACTGCCAAAGTACTCGGAGTACGAGTACTACACCACTGGACAACTGCACATTCTAATTATTTAGGGCAAACTTCAATGATCAGTCTGCAGAATTTCTGCAGAATTATCCAGAAAGTGTTGAGACTCTGCAGACTCTTGGAGCCATTGAAGGTGGTAAAATTGTAAGCATGTTCATTCCGAATAAGGGCAAGCTTCAATAAAAAAAATCCGCAGACTGTCTGCGGAATTCCGCAGAAAGTATGGCGACTCTGCAGAGCTCTGCAGCAAGTCTGCTTCAAGTTTCAAGTATGCGC
This sequence comes from Patiria pectinifera, assembly GCA_029964075.1. NCBI lineage: Eukaryota > Metazoa > Echinodermata > Asteroidea > Valvatida > Asterinidae > Patiria > Patiria pectinifera. The sequence continues at coordinate 7,862,255 of CM057150.1, forward strand.
AAGTGTGTGTCCCTCCCACTGAAGAGTGTTCAGAGTCCATAGATGCATACTAGTCTGGTTCCCAGTCCCTCCATTGTCCTTTGGACTTCGAATGAAGGGACTGGTAGTGGGCAATAGATCAGGAATGCATTCCTCCTAATGTATGCAAATTATATGCAGGAGTAAGAAGATATACCCATAATGCAACTAGGTCTGATTCCCGGCCACTGAATACAAAATCACGATAATGTAAGCGCGGAACCAACCTATGGCAACATGGCAACAAGGCTACCACTAACGGGCAGTTTGAAGGGCGATGAGTTTCGGATTTCGCTGAATTCGAAAGTGTTTTTGGCAACTATCAATAAAGAGAGGGGCACTGCTTTTCAGTATTTGAAACTTATGCAGTTGAAATGCTTGAAAGTTGCCTTCGTGCAGACACTGTGGCGATTTTGCTTACTGGTTATGGTAAGAGTCAGGGTTTTTTTTATAGCCATTTGTTCAATTATTGGAAACTAGCTACCGGTCCCAATATTATGGGAGCGGGAACCAGTCTAGATACATACCTGCATCGTTCCTGTGGACAGGGTACCAGTCGGCAGTGACGGTGTGGCAATTAACGTGTAGGAATGCATGGCCTCTTCAAATCTACAGGGAGCCAAGGAAAACTGCAATATCAATCATCGATCAAAGTAAACCTTTTTGTTAATGGTTTGTAGTTCCCACTTGTTTTTGAATGCATTTGGCCAGCTACCTTGTCTATGTTCCAGAAAAGATGGCAGCATATCCTAATCATAAAACTGTATTAAAATACTAGAGCACTTAAACTCCTCATTCTTACGCGCGGAGATACTTTTAAGTTTTCCTGCCCGCAGATATTTTGAATTGATGTGCGTGTTTTGAAGAACATGATGAAATTGAATGAAGTGAATTTTGAAAGTGTACTAAAAAGCAATGCGCAAGAACAACATACATAAACAACTCAAGCGCATCATGGCGGTTAAAAAAGGTCACAGCAAAAATCATCTGCAGCCGATATGCGCACGCGTTTGTGTTGTTCGAGTTCTCCATAGGCTTGTGGACAATCATGGATGTGCCCAGCAGGCATCACTTTGTACATCGAGTCAGCGCTCTAGTAATTTAATGTAGCTCTATGATCCCAATCTAATTATATCTATAATATATGCCAATTCACCATATACTCTCGTTGACGTTTAGAAGTTTGGCATGCCTCTCCAATCATGTCGACTCTCGACCAACTTGGCCTGATCTATTGTGTCAAACATTACAATTGTATACAATTCATCGTGTTTGATGTATTCAATATTGCTGATGGAGCAAGTTTAGTGTCCAGTGCCTCTCCTACGTGGCACTAAATTCTCAAAGGGTGAAGTGGAAGGAAGCCTTTTAAACGTGAAGATTGAATGTTTCAAATTTTTAACGTTGAAGGTAATATACATTTGCTTTTGCTGTAATTTTCAGAAATGGATGGATTTTAGGGGTAAGTATTTTACAGAAATTATTGTTACACTGACTTGTTTAAAGTTTTATGTTCATGGTTGCTGGAAAATCCAAGAAAAAAATGCTGTTCTTGTAGTCTGGTTCCCTGACCCCACTTCAGACAAAACAGATAAATTTATAGACATCGGGGCATTGTCAGGTCAGGGAACCAGACTAGCTAGCTTGCACCTGTTCAAGGATTTGTAACCGATTGCAAACAAAATGAAGACTAACTAAATTTGGCAAATTGGGGGCAGTATTTGAATATTTTTGTCAAATGTTTTGAGAGATAAAACATAGATTCCCATTCTTTAGTACCTCTTGGTAGCTTCATCCAACGCCACCGTGAACCCCCTCAGGGCCGCCCGCTGGAACAATGGAGCTAGCAGTCCCCGGAAATCTGCCCCGACACGACTGAAGGACAGACCAAAGTACATACACTGACCCAGGAGGGAGTCCAGACGCCCACCCACACCCCTGGTCAGATCCCCCTCCAATGTACGCAGGAACTGCGACACCTGGTTGGGCAAAAGACATACCAACACATTCAGTTTCAAGCTGAAAAGTAGTTTGGCGTTTGAATTGCTATGTTTCTAGCAATAAAAAAAAGTTATTCACTTAAACCTTCCTGCTGTCTGAACAGTCGCAGACAGTCAAAAAAAAAATCCTCTTCCCTTCCATGCCTTTTACACAGGCTAGTCACCAACAGTCGGATCATATTTCAAACAAGCACTGTGACTAGTCATATTCAGTCAACAGACAAAAGCAGACAAGTGGTAGGTACAGCTGGCGTATCAATCACCTACAGTCCAAGCAAAGCTGTATCATGTAGGCTGGGAGCTCTTAACTGTTGAAAACAGTCACTTCTTTGATTTTGACTTAAAGGACAACTTTGCATTGAATGCATGTTGGCATAGGAGGATTAAATAAGACAAAAATCTTGGCCTATGGAATAAGTATATTACAGATTTTGAATTATTTGCAGACTGACAATAATTCAGTTCTTGTAAGGTAGACTGTTTCCTGCCTCCCATTCAGAATTGATGATGTCGGGAGCGGGAACCGGTCTTCTCACTTTTGAATGTAAAACCAGCTAACAGTTAGTTGTTGATTTACACATTGGTTGAATGGTGGGTGATTTGCGACATAACTTGTGCCTCAGCCATAGAGCTATATTAGACTCGTTGTGGAGGAGGTGTGGCGATCCCACCACAGCAGCATTTCATGGACTCGAGTCGGGCCCAATCGCTTCAAAAGAAAGATAGGCACTCTGTTCCTGTGAACACAGGTTCGTTCCTTTTATTTTTACTTTTACTTTACTTCAAAGAAAATCCGCGATGTTCCCCCTGAAGGTGTCTTGAACTGACACAGAATGACACTTTGACAGAGGAAGCTTGCTACCTTTTGTCCGACCCATCCATGGAACAGAGCGCCCTCATTGGTGGCCGAGTCCTGACTGGAGGACAGGATTGGGTCGTCGTCAGAGAAGATGGCTCGGTACTGGGTGATGATGTCAAAGAGATGGACGCGGCTGGCCTCGATCACCTTGGTGATGTGGAAGTAAGCTGATGAGAGAAAGGTAGAGTATTGAGTTCGCTGACGCAGATGTGACGTCACACAGAGGTCAACTCGGTACAAGCATAGGCCTTTGTGCTTGGATGTAGCCTCAATCCTGCAAAATCCTCCAACTGGCCTCATGGAAAAATAGCATATAGCCTCAATCCTGCGAATTCCTCCGTTATTTCTTGAATATGGTCCATGGAGGGGTGACCACTGCCTGAATCCTGCAAAATCCTCCGGCCATGACTGTCAATAGGTTGAGGCAGAGGCAGTGACATCCTGGAGCAATGTGGAGGATGTCAAGTATAATCAAGGACTAAATTTATGCACGGCTGAGCATAAACAACACAAGGTCCGGCCCAAGACCTTGACACAGACACAGTGCATACTCCGAAATCAGCAACGCACTTTTGCCATGTAACCTCAATCCTGCAAATTCCTCCAACTTGCAAAAAGGATTTTGGAGGATTAAGGGCGGTTAGGGTTAATGGTTCACGCGCACTGCAACAGCCCATGCAGTAAACACAGTGGTTTCACTATGGCTATTATGAATCCGTTTCATAAACAGACCTAATTCTCCTCTTTGAAGCAAAAATAAGCTCAACTCAGTATAGTAGTAACTGGCGGTCCGGGTTCAAAATAGTCCACTTGAGTAATTCAACCGTCCTGTGTTGGAGTGAAGTTAGTCAAACTATACTTAACCATAGTCCTCACCCCAACTTGCTCATACTTGTAGCAAAGTACCTGTTTCACATACTGATACTCACTAAGCGAATTTACTTCAACTTGTACTCATATACTTGTACTCTTACTCCTGCTCATGTAAATATTGTTTCATTGACTCATACTTATACTCACTGCAAGGTACTCGTGCTTGCACTCATTTTCATGGCAAAGAACTCATACTCGTACTCAAACTCATGAAATGTACTCATACCACACCGCATTTCTCTAAGCTTACCGTCCTCTTTGGCAACGGCTCCCAGAATGCCCTGGAACCAGGCGTCCCGAGCCTGCAGGAACTTGATGCGCAGCTCGCTCTCGGTGAACAGGTCCATGCGACGCAGGTAGCCAATCAGACGCAGGCATGCCGGCAGCTGAATGCTGGTCCGCAGCTGCTGAAGCATCTGGTTCAACATCAGCTGCGTCGAGCCCTTCACTTCCTTCACAATGTCCTAACGTCACAGTCAAGAATAATAATAATAATAATAATAATGATAATGATAATTACCTCTTTAGAGCACCAAGTCCATTAACATGCTTTCAGATAATAATTGAAGGTTGCATGGTGAGGATAGCAATAACATTACGTTTACGGTTGCAAATATCTTTTGCGGGTTTTGTGAGGTTCTGCAAAAAACCTCGTAAAACGTCGTAAAAACTGGTAAAACCACATAAACCCTCACACGACCTTGTAAAACCTCGTAAAAATTGGTAGAACCTTGTAAAACCTTGTAAAACCTCATACCACCTTGTAAAACCTCGTAAAAACTGGTAAAACCTTGTAAAACTTGTAAAACCTCATACCACCTTGTAAATCCTCGTAAAAACTGGTAAAACCACATAAAACCTCACACGAAGGTTTACGGATGCAAATCTCTTTTACGGGTTTTTTGAGGTTCTGCAAGAAACCTTGTAAAACTTTGTAAAACGTCGTAAAAACTGGTAAAACCACATAAACCCTCACACAACATTGTAAAACCTCATAAAAACTGGTAAAACCACATAAAACCTCACACGACGGTTTACGGTTGCAAATCTCTTTTACGGGTTTTGTGAGGTTCTGCAAGAAACCTTGTAAAACGTCGTAAAACGTCGTAAAAACTGGTAAAACCATATAAACCCTCACACAACATTGTAAAACCTCGTAAAAACTGGTTGAACCTTGTAAAGCCTTGCAAAACCTCATAAAACCTTGTAAAACCTCCTAATAACTGGTAAAACCACAATAAACCTTGTAAAACCTCACACGACCCTGTAAAACTAGGTAAAAATTGGTTAAAACCCCATAAACCTTGTAAAACCTCACACAACCTCGTAAAAGCTAATGAAAAATGGTAAAACCTCATAAAACCTTGTAAAAACTTTGTTGCACCTTGTAAGACCTCATAAAACCTCATAAACCTCCAGATAAACCTTGCATTGCTGCCTGTTCAATTTCCCACTCTCCCCTTAGGCCAAAAAAAATAATAGTTCTGCTTCCGGTTTCCCTACCTACCCTATTCTGACAACCCCTACCCTATTTTTTTTATGGGAAAAATGAGAAAAAAACACCCAAAACCATCAATTTCTAAGTTTTACCCTTGACTACACGCAGACACCTCCATATGATTGTACACACACAAAAAATGGCCCAAAAAAATTCCTTACCTACCTACCCTATTTTAGAATGCCATGTAATCGGAAGCAGAACTATTATTTTTTTTGGCCTTACCTGTATGACAGGAATATTGGAGTGCTTCTTCTCCAGTCGTTTGACGTAGCCTGATAGCTCCAACGCCTCCTCGTAGTAGCTGTTGCGCACGCAGGTGTCCATGAGCTGAGGTATCTCTAGGATCTCGAGGAGCTGCGTGTGCTTGGACAGGGTCAGGTTGTTCATCCGCCGACTTTAAAGAAAAGGAAAGAAAAAATAACGACAAAATAACAATACGAAATAATACAACCCGAACTAAATCGAGTGCTGTGGCCTTGTGGTCTGGAGCACTGAACTTGGGGTCTGCGGGTAATTCTGCAGGTTGTGGGTTCGAGTCCAGCCTGGGGTTGTGGTGTGTGTGCCCTTGAGCAAGGCACTTTGTCACTTATTGCTTCTCCCGACCCAGGAGTAAATGGGTATCTGTGAGGGCAGAGAAAGTAGATATTTTTGACCTTTGCCCTGATGGGACCTGTGACCTTAATGATGCTGATCTACTGAGCCTCTTTCACGAACTTGTTGCACTCGTTATATAGGCCCTATTACTTTGTGTGATATGAGGTCAGGACTTGTGTAAATGCTCAGTTATCTTTTTGACCTTTTTCTTGATGTGACCTTTGACCTACCTGATGCTGATGTCCTGAGCCTCTTTCATGAACTTGTTGCATTCCTCTGAGAAGTCCGGTAGTTTCTCCAGGAGGCTGTTGACGTGTGTTTCCACCAGGTTGAACTGACAAACAAATGATAATGAAATGTAAAGAATTAAGGACTATTAATTTCTAATAGATTTTCGTGACGGATTAACTAAAAGTCAAATTTAAAGACAGACTTGCTGGCATTATTTCTCATTGTGCGGAAGGAACAGTACAAGTAGGCAGACACCATCTTGGGAGCTTTGAGTAAGCAGCATAGCCAGCATTCTCACCATGGGGGGAGGGGCTGCATGTTACAGTGGGGGCACAATTTGTGTAGCATCCGTGCTGTGGGGGGGGGGGTGGACACCATGTTTCTATGGGGGTGCCTTTCAATAGGTGGCACTCTTCAGGGCAGCACAATTAAAGACGTTAGCACAAGGTTAAAAAGGGGCACTTGTGGAAAAAAACCTGTTTGTTAAAAAGGTCTAGCAAATTTCCAAAGGGGGGGGGGGGGGCGTGCACCCCCACGTCGCCAATTGGCTAGGCTGCTGCTTTGAGTGTCATGCCAGTGGCCGAAATTCACTATAACGAACGACCACTATAACAAACAATCTTTTGTTGACCCCATTGTATTCACTATAAGGATGTTACGCCCCAACTATGGTATCGGTCCCAACTATAGTTGGGATTGTCCCAACTATAGTTAGGACGGTCCCAACTGTGGTTCCACAGTTGGGCTGGCCCAACTATAGTCGGGAGACATCAAGGGGGCCATCTATAGTTGGGCCACTCCAATCTTTTTATTTTGCAGTGTCCCAACTATAGTTTACATTGATGTACAACTATAAAACGTTCCCTACAGCTCTGATACACGTCTGACTTTACTTGCGACCAATGAAATTAGCTATGGGTGGGGCCTATCTATAGTTGGGCCACTCCAATCTTTTATATTGCGGTCCCAACTATGTACGACCATGACTATAAAACATTCCCTACAGCTCTGATACATGTCCGACTTTACTTGGGACCGACCATTGACATTAGCTATGGGTGGGGCCCATCTATAGTTGGGCCATGCCAATCTTTGAATTTGGCATACAAAAAGTTGCTGGACTATAAAACCCAGCTGGACAACTCATCCAACTAGGCAGTACCACATGGCCGGCCAGCCCTGCGGCATGCATGCACGACGAATACATGGTGCCAGCGCCGCGGAACGCTAACACCCTGTATCAACTAAGCGTCCGGCGTAACTCCAGTCCTAACTATAGTTGGGCCGACCCAACTGCCGCACTATAGTTGGGACAGTCCCAACTATAGTTGGGACCGATGCGATAGTTGGGGCGTAACAGTGACGTCATACTGTACTGTTTGATTACGTTTACAGGCATCTTACATCTTCCACTATTTCCTTGCAGCAATCTGCCGTCTCGATGAACGTCTTGTAGTTGTGGAAGGCCAGCTCCTGGGTCTGTTGCAGAATCTGAGCTCTCTCCTCCGCAAGACGCTCCGGCTCTCGATCTGAGACGGACCCAGAAAAAAGAAGACATTTTCATGATTTCATCTTCCGGGTTGGTGCCTTACAGTATCATTTCTCTTCAGTAAAAATAGACGATGTCGTGTCTGAATTGTCACAAGGATTTGCTCAATCTGGTGCGAGTGCCATGTTCTTTAAAATCAAGACAAGGGAAGCCTAATAAAGATGGTCATAGAGCACACATAATCCTATTCAAATGATTCAGAACGGCTTTTCGCTGGAAGTCTTTTCCATCTGGTCTGCACAATTGGGAAGGGGGGGGGTAAGTTTCAACAAGGCCAGCCCAGCAGTCCAATTACTTGGTACTTGGTTGGTTCTTCTCCTAAGAACTTCCACAAGGGAGTATAACTAGGAGGCCAGAAACACAGGGGCAAACCCCTTCTCTTAGCGATAAGTGTTACTGGGTTCTTTTACGTGCATTAGGCCTTATACAACACACGGGACCTCCGGCTTAACGTCCCATCCGAAGGACGAAGCAATAATGGTTAAGTGCCTTGCTTAAGGGCACAAGTGTCCGCCGGCGGGCTCGAACCCACGTCACTGTTGCCTCTGAAACACCAGAGCATGAGTCCGGTGCTCTTAACCGCTAGGCCATGACACCCCACAGTCACCTGAATTACATCAGGTGACTGTTTTCAACAGTTGAGTGCTCCCTGCCTTCAAAGGTAGGATTGACTGGCTGTGATTGTTATGAAACCTGATATCTACATGTATGCTTTGAATGTAGGTGATTGATAAGCCAGCTGTGCCAACCAGTCACCTGCTTTTGTCTGTTGATGGAATTTGACTGTCACAGTGCCTACAAGAAATTACGATCTGACTGTTGGTGACCAGCCCGTGTGAAAGGCATGGCAGGGGAACGGGATTGAATGTTTGACTGTCTGTGACTGATCAAACACAAGGAGGGTTACACCTCGTGGGTACTTACTGAGCTTATCCACTCCATAAGAACTGAGTTCTGCTAGGTACTGGGCAAAGTCTGGGTTCTCTCTCCAAGAATCTGATGGGAAAAAAATTACACAATTATGTGAGTGACTGCAGAGTTTTTCCTCTTTCAAAATCTTCTCAACCTCATTTTGGGGAAAGAGAGAGATTTTTTTTTATTTACCACACAATTAAAGGCTAAGTAAAAAAATTTTTTTTACCAATTTCGCATCCCAAATTGCTTCCTTTTGCCTCCTTATATTTCTGTTCAAGTTCAAAATCTGGTACAAATGGTGACAGCTCCTTGGGAATCGGATGCAAATGTATCAGCAAAAGTTTTGAGAAAATGGAAGAATCCATCCACTTTCTGCCATCTTGGGGGAGGGAGAAAAGGGCCTCCTCCATTTTTTTTTTTTCTCTTAAGAGAACCTTTTTTTATATTTTACTTGGCCTCGAAGTTAGGAACAGAAAAATACGACTCGATGAAAGTATGAGAAAGCAATTTATTCTTGATCAGATTTCTATAAACAAAGAATGATGATATGGTCATGTTGGCAGGGGTTTCTAAAGTCGACGATATACCTTATGCGCCTATCAAATGTTTCCCCCTTTTCCCCCTTCCCCCTCCCCCTTCCCCCCTCCCCCTTCCCCCACCCCCTGCGCTGCCCCAGGTCTGATGTCGGAATTTTGTCACATTTTTTGTGCCCCAGGGTGGGGATTTTGGTCACTCAAATTACATTGTTAACATTGACGTACTGCCATGACTGCATATGTATGTCGGGGCATAGTCGGGGATTGTCACTTAAATTTTGCCCAGGCTCACGTCCTAAAGTTAAACAAAAATAAAACAAAAGACTGAAACGAAAAGAGAAACCTGTATGCCTAGGCCTAACTACACAATCGCAGATCTAATTTATTTCTTTATTTTTACGACATCTAGAAAAGACGATTTCTGAGGTTAATTATTGTAAATCTGACCTGGAAAAACATCTTTGAAAACTGATGCTAATATTGTCTCATCTTCCACGTCAATGGGAGTCGCCATCTTGTTTGTTGAATACTGCCCTCTTTTGATTAAATCCGTCCAATCTGCCAGTCAACAGCTGTAGCGCCCTCAATAATTTTGTGTATCTTAAAAAAAAAAGATGAGGCCTAAAAGCTTTTTAAAAAAAGGTATTGTTTTCCGATAATTATATCAAAATATCGGTTTCCATGGATTTTTGTCAAAGGATGCACGAAATAATGTTTTATAATAGAAATTCTTAGACTCTGACCTAAATCGCATATACCGTTCCCATCCCCAATTCTATTAATAATTAATTGCAACTTGTATGTTTTATTCCAAACAAAAATATTTCCCTTCCTCCCCCACCCTTTTTCGGACGTCTGTAACACTTTCGAAAAGGTTTTTCGTTTGAAGCCAAACAGATCCGCTTTACAAGCAGACTGGCTCCCGGTCCGTACATTATTGATACTGATCTTCGGGCGGGAATCAGCCTACCTCGCGAGAGTGGCAGTCGATATTTTCAAATTGTGTAATCATTCAAAAACTAAACAAGGGCAGAATTTTTCTTCGGTCAATGTTTCATTAAAAAGTCAGCGTTTGTATTGCTAGAAAAATAGCAATTTAGAAAAGGAATCGATATTTTGGGATGATAGTAATGTACTATAGTCAGTGCCCCTTTGTGCTTTAGTTGAAACTTGTAAACTGTAATCCTCAATATTATCTAGAGGGCGTCGTTGTTTATGCTACGACCGATCTGCTTGACTTGACAACCATAATGAATCCATGTCGTATTGCAATCCAAACAAGTTTCTTGCAAAGTTTTATCCGATTTGCTGTCAAGAAAATAAGGAATTTCTCTCATGATCTGGACGAAATGATTCACTTTACCGGTAAGCCGATACAATCTTGATGGCAAGGTTGTTGTAGCGGTTCTTTCCTCGCCTTCTACCGCTGTGGCCCGGGTTTGAATCCTGCCTGGGCCAATCTGTGGATTGAGTTTTCAGTCCTTGCCTGATTCCGTGGGTTTTCCACCAGAATATTCTTCTGGGGTTTCCCTCCCTCCTCTAAAACTTTCTTCTCATTACATTAGTGTCTCCTCTCGACAGGTTTCTTCAAGCTTGCGAGCTACTGGTCCTAAAAAGAAAAGAAATATCATTGGAAGTTTAAGGAAGAATGTAATTGGTAAAATATATTTTTAACTACAAACTTTCAGTGCCACTAAATTATTACGGCAATGCGACTCGAACTTGTGTTTTCAGTTTACTGCAACAGTGAACCTTAAAATGCACAGAAGTAGAAAATACGGTTACAAAAAGGAGAGAACAATTACATAAGGCCATTACATTGATTTTCATCAATGATGGTATCTTTGTCTGACTAAAGCAAGGAGTTTATAAACCGTTCACTTAGGTGGGTTTATTCACCGCTGGACACATGTAAAGACAAAGTTTTAAGGCTACCATCACGTGTAAACAAAAAGTATTAGGGTTGCAGACTAGACCAGTAAATAGACTGCCATAGACTTCAGTGATAATTCGCACTTCCAAAATTATTAAAATACTCACAACTCATCAAGGTGTTTGAGACGCACATCTAATTAAAGCTTATTTCATCATCTTTCATTTTCCGGGTTTTTTTCGGGGGGAGGGGAGGTAACCAATGAGTTTTGGGAGAAAATTTCATCCAAAGTTCACCCCTAAAAGCAATCCTGAAGCCCATCGAAATTTTGAAAATGGACGACACCGTTGCAAAATAGAGCTGTTCAAGGACCTAATTTCATCCAAAGGAGCTCGCAGTCCTCTGCACGGCTTCCACCTTTTTTTTTCTTGTTTCTTTTTTACAAACCCTCAAGTTCATGGCCCACAAAATGCTCTAATACCGGAGAATATGAGGGCATGCAAATCGTGATTTGGTCGGCGTACGGGCCGTTCTGCACCCATAGAGTTCTCGACAATAGATTGAATGAGGGCGCTGTTGCGACACGATTTTGGGAGTATAAACAGACGCGTATGCAATGTTATTGACGTAAGTTTAGTTTACAATTACATGCTACTACAATTTAAAAAAAAAAACTTCTTTTTTTTTACAAGCTTTCATTTTTAGATTCAATAAAAGTACTCAACTGCTTCAATGAACAACACATTTTTTTCTGGTGTAGTTGTACACAGAAAATGGCGTCCGCATAGTGCCCTCATTCGATCAGAAATGAACGTTCATAGACATTTTCGACCCCGACATTGCGCTCGTACCCCCCGCCCTGCAAACAGGACGCTGGTAAGGGCTGACGTCATTTGAGCTCTCATTGGATAGATTTGCGTGACCTGTGACGTAGAACGCGTCACACAAACTAGCTTCCGGTGCCCATCATGCGTAGCGCACGCTAGCTGCATGCGAAGGTCAATCTGTACTTCCTTCACAAGATTCTTACCAGCGCCCTGTTTGCAGGGCGGGGGTACGAGCGAACCCCGACATTTGAAGAAAACAAAAATTGTTGACACTCTCAAGACGATAGTTTCCCTTTAAAGATGTATTCCCTGTGCTATTTCGTCACAGTTTCACCCCGAAAACTTGTTTCCTTTTTTTTTCAATCACTTATAATTTCCTAATAGTATAAAAGTTATCATTCAGTTTTGAAAGAGAATTAGAAAAAAAATCCAAGTTATTGATTTATTTCTTTACAAAATTCGACTTAATAGCGGCCCGACAAGAATTCAGCTCTCACATGATGAGTTCACATTTTGTGAGGAAAATGAAGCCATTTTCAGAGAGTTGAAGACGCCCAATATTGGGGAAAAGTGAGGGTTTTTCCCCCGTTAATTAAACATCCAAATTTGGAGAAAATTATCACTTTTTTAAAGCACGGGGTACGCATCTTTAAATGGAAACAATACCCTCTTCAAATCCCATTCCTTCCCGTTTCTGTTCAGCACGCGTACAGCCCTTGATGGGAAGTGAGGGACACTGTTTTTGGAAGGAAACAGCATTTCCGATTATTTTGTACCCTCCCGCGACTGTTGTTGTTACAACATCGCTTCCTCTTTCGCTTTCCATGTAACTGTAGATGACATTTGTGTGGTGTGAACCAACAAGACAGGATACATTGCAAGTTAGCAACAGAACATGTCGGACATCCAGCGCGAAAAACAATTTGCAGTTTTGGTCTGGTGTGCAACTATCATTTCCCATGTTTTGTTCCTTTTCTCCTTTTGCTTTTCTTTAAACAGGAAATACTCAAAAACTTGCATCCACCTTAAGGATTTTCTATTTTTCCCCTGTTTTAACTTTATATTTATGTTTGTGCGAGGAGTGGAGCAAAATCCTGTCTATCTGCAAAATACACACAATAATAGTACAATATTAAACTGGGGTCCCGGCAACGTAAGGGGGGGGGGGGATTATTTTCTAGAGGGGCACAACTGCAATGGGTTTAGCCATAGTTTCAACTGAACTGTATTATGATGCTATTTTTGGCCTTATTGAAATTTTGAGCGATTAAAGCATGGGGGGCACAGCTAGGCTCGAGCCCGGGGGGGGGGGGGGGGAGAGAGCTGCCCCCATGCTACTGATAACAACACTTTTTGCATGTCTGTAATCCATCTATAGACACATAGAAAATCAGATCGGGACGGTCGACAAACCTGATTCAACAAAATCGCCTCAGAGACTCACGTCCGCTTGCAATGTTTGTGGGTTTTTTGAGTTGTTTTTTTCATGTTTGTTGTAGCCCTTTTTCGGTTGATTATACATTGTACTTGTAAAGTATTTTTATAAATATATATTTTATTCTTTCTGGTGTTATTTTTGTATTATTATTGTAATTTTATCTTAAATTTATATTGTAATATTTAATTAATGTTTTACTCGACCTGTAATTGGCGGTTATTCGCTGTTGGCTGGGAGAAATAAATAAATTAATTAATTAAGTGACAACGCAGAATATGCATAACTTAGGCATACATCCCAGATCGAGCCATAGACGTCTAAAATTATATACCACTAATTAAAAAAATTCTACGTAAAATTTAGAAAATATTCCGAGGAAACTTACCACGGTTCATTAACTCAAAATACGGAAAAACAGGTGGTCATCGAACTACGTGGGTGGTCTGGCCATAATGTCCAAATATAGATGCAGACCCACCCACGCATGACTTGCGCCGTACTGTGTGGACAATTGTTTTTGGACCAGGCGGTCCATTGTCCGAGGGACCTTTTCATTGCGCACCCATTATTAACGTGTTCATATAGCTCGGGGTCATTTATAAGATTTGTATTTGTAAACTTGGCACGCTGCCAGATTTTTTTTGCCACAGGAGATAATAATTCCTTTAAATTAAAGGTAAGATCAGATATACATGTTCGATTTCTATCTGCATGTGGCGGTAGTAACGTGGAGGGTATGGAGGAAGGAAGGAACACAATAAACTTGCTTAAATCCATGAAAGTAAAGTTTTAATGTTATGTTATGTTATGTTTTATTCCACAAATAGGAACAAACCCCATGACCCTGGGGAAGGGTTACAGCAGTGAAATTAAACATTGAATTATTTGGCAGGTGGGTTAACAAAGAATATGCTTTAAAGTTACGTCATGCTTTGCCTCTCTTTAAGTTTTGTACATTGGAAAATAAACTTAGCCACACATATAATAGTTTGTTTATCTGCCGACGACATCAGAAAAATGAATTTATCATTTTTTGTTAAACCATTTAAAGCCAGGCTCCATTTTACAGATGTCAGTAAGAAAGTTAGTTCGAAGATCATTATATAATGGACATTCTAAAAGAAAATGCATTTCTGTTTCAACATCAAGTAGACAACAATGCATTTCTGTTTCAACATCAATATACCTACACTGTCCCAACTTTGACGTGCTCGTGCCATTTGCAGGTGTATCGAAATTATGTAATCTTTCAGACATTCTTTGGAAGTAACAGAAATTTCTTCCCGATACGCTACATCTATTTATTTTATTTTTTTTCAAATATGCAGTACACAAACAAAATGATACTACATACTGTAAGAGACATCATGGCGGTCCCTAGGAATATAACAGTAGTAGACCTACACACTGTAGTAAGGGCCAAAATGCGGCATGTCTTTTGATATCCATTATATGGCCTACTACAACAATAGACGTTAAAGGGAATGTACAACATTTGCTTTTGCTGTAATTTTCAGGGGGGAAATGGATTTAGAGGAATAGTTTGTTAGAGCAAATATTGTTACACTGACTTGTTTCACGTTTTGGGTTCGTAGATGCTGGAAAAAGCAAGAAAACTAATCATGCATGTTCTTGTAGTCTGGTTCCATGCAGCTTAAGTAGAAATGAAGCAATTTATAGACGTTTGGGAATTATAATTATCAGAGAATCAGTCTAGCTGGCTTGTACCCCTCCACAGGTGTGTTATTAATTGCAAAGAAAATACGGAATAACTGAATATGAAAAATTAGGAGCAGTTTTGGAGGGAAAAAAAAAGTTTTCTCCAACGCTGGTCGGCCGACCAGCGTTGGAAATTAATACAAAAATACCACTTTTACTTAAAAATGTCAGCACACCAGGCCAGGAGCCATGATTGTACGGGATGCGTTAGACTGTCATTCCCTAACAGCCGGGTACAGCCCAGTAAAGACTTTCGTGGTAATTTGATCATTTTGTTTTTTGATGTTTGCAAATGTTGTATCTTCCCTTTAACACAAAATTTAAAATCGCCCGTACCCCTAAACCCAGACACAACACGGGAGTCGCTAGGTGGCACCCCATACCAAGGCACCCGTTACCAAGGCCACCGGCGGCAACCCTGGAATTTCCAGTACCCGGTACCCGCGTTCCTTTCTTGACCCCCATAATATTTACCAGGGGCCCCTGGTATCTAATCCGTCCTAGTCGCTGCCTTGTACATCAAACAAAAGACACCCAATAATTTGCGTGCCGAGCACATGTGCTTTTTTGCGGAAGTGTAGCTTCCAGTTTTTACGGGCTCGGAACAAAGACCTTTTTAGCCAGGGTTTGCCAAAGTCTGCACAGCGATATCGATTACCAAAGCTTAGCTAAATACTGTACACGTATGCATTAGGATTAACGTCAGCAGGCGTTAACCAGCTAGACTCTAATAAACTACACAATACAATGAACGGTGGAGGAAACAGCCGGCCGCGTGTGTACTGTGTGTATACGGAAATATTAATATTCATGATTAGCAATGCGTCATCCTTTGACCCCGTACGTACGTTCACGCATTATATTATCGCAAGCTTCAGATAGTGTGTGTGAACATTAGTCTTCCGTATTTTTGAACGTTTTGTGTTATGTTTCGTGAATTAAATGCAATATCTACAGCTGTATTTTGTAAGTCGGTGCTTCCAAGGAGGTGTGGGTTGACGGAATAATCTCAGGGGCTTCGTAGTTACGTGCCAGAGTAGCAGGACGAGCGGGCATTTGTGTGACCCGCGTAGGCCGTTAGATGACGGCATCGCTAAATTTGGACTCGCGGTGTGTACACGTACAATCGTCGTAACAATTACACAAGTTATAGCGTCGCACCATTTCGGGAAGTACCATCGCTTTATTTAGCTCAAAAAGACCTGCAATCGCAGGATTTCAGCAGAGATTTCAGCTGCCTACCAAGTCTGGACAGCTCTGAGGAAGCTACGAGCTGCCTGGGTCGTCAAATCAAGCCGGGACAACCACATTTTGGGGGATGTTTTTGGAGGCAATTGAAGGTAAGTTTGGCGGTCATTCTAAGGTCAAGCTCGTCACGTTTATACTACACGCACATGCATACATACATATGTCGCGTCGTCGTAAACGAAAAGTGCAAAAAGCCCACACACCGCAATACTAAAGCATTGCTATTTCGTAATATAAGCTTGGGTGATATTTAGTAATTAATAATCGGTTTGGCATGTAGGTCATGTGTGGGCAATTTTCAAAGGCCTTAAAAAGGCCTAATTTCCTAAATCCCCTTCTGGCTACCGTCCACTGCCTTCACATATGGTTCACCTTGTGTACAACTAAGTTACATCCATTGTGTATTTGTAATTGACAAATATATTGTAATTCAAAACCTAATGTAAAGTTAACATTCAACAGTTGTACACCTTTGGAATGCATTGGAATTATGATGTGAAAGCAGTACTAGCCCCAGGCGCTGGACTAGAACACACAATAATACTAAAGTACTAGTGAGTATGATTGGAAGTCCCAGTATAGTTTACAAGTCTTAAACACCTTGAGAAACCAGTAGTGATTTATAAGGTACTTTTGGCAAGCCGTTGTCGTCATTTTTTGGCAATTTTTTTGAAGCTGGACGTGTGGTAAATACTAATTTACAGTTGAATGCTAACGATTAGCTGGGGCGCTATAACTTAACACCAAGCCAAACTTTAAAAAAACAAAGGAGTTCTAGCACCCCAGTTAGTGGGTCTAGTCATGTACAAAGTTTGTGAGAAATCTTAAAAATTGTTTCGTTGTGGAATTGGTCTCTCTCAAATGACGTCATTTCCTACAGACCAGCCACGTGCATCGGCATTTTGAGCGTCAACTTGCATAACGCGCATCGGCTACGTCGTATTTCGAATAAATTTCGAGCAACAAGTGGTTGGAACATTTACAACACTGCGCAATGCGTGCTTGATTACGTAAAATATGTAGGCCCCCTAGTTGCAGTTCTCCTACAGAGATGGCCATCTTTGAGAGAGACCTATAGCCTAGGTGGACGCGGACATCCGGGAATTTTTTACGTTGGCTTAACTAGCTCCCAGGCCCATGTGCTTGAAACTCGGTGGTTCTTGAGTTGTGATTGGTAACATAGCAACCGATGACAACTGACGTCACTCCGCCCCGATCTATTGTAAACTTATGTTTAAGAAAATTGTAAAGGTCCCTCAGTCTCATTCCAAAATTCTTTTTTTTTGGGGGGGGGGGTTAACCTATTCGCTATGACTGACCATCAGTGAGGTTATATGTGGAAAAATGGGAAGTGCATTCTCATGCAATGGAAATTTGTTGTAGGAATATTCTCAGAATTGGGTAATTTCTCTTTTTTTGACATTTTTTTTTGGGTGTTGATCATATGTAGTGTCTGTGTGTGTAGTCAAAGGTAAAAGGTAGTAATTTATTGTTTTGGGTTTTTTCTCATATTTTTCCCCAAAAAAGTTAGGGAAGGGTTATCCCCACGTACAAACGTGCGGGAAGAAGTTTAAATTAAAAGAGGAGTTGAAGACGTCTTAGGATGGGGGGGGGGGGGTTCAATGTCGATATTTGCATTTTTAAAAAAAAATTTTTTTAATTTCTTTAAAAAGTGGTTTTTTTGTTTTTTTAAATGAGTCTTGAAGGAAGTGTCTTTGGAAGAGAAACTTGTATTTTACTTTGATTATCCGTTAAAGTAATTTTAATTTTTCCCCATTCTTGCATGCCTCGAACATTACTTATTGGCTATATTCTTGAGGCGGGATTTTTGTGGCCAAGTTGCTGACCTCAGAATGTTTTATTGCCACATTTGGCCAAAAATAAAATTAAAATAAAGTACAATTTGAAAGACTTCCGCATGTAATTTTTTTGATGTGTTATTAGTTAATTCAACACTGGAATATATTTATTAAACAGAATACCGTTAAAGGTATCGTAAAGTAAACAAAGTAAGTATAAAACACCGACCGACAAACATAAAAAAGTTACAAAATTAAATTGTTTTCCTAACTACCTACTTGGATAATATTTTAGGCGTTTCCGTAAAAGCAATTTTTCTGGGCCTAAAAGGGAAGTAAGCTAAAAAACAAAATTACATCTGGTTTGAAATAATAGCCAAACCACAAATT
This sequence comes from Patiria pectinifera, assembly GCA_029964075.1. NCBI lineage: Eukaryota > Metazoa > Echinodermata > Asteroidea > Valvatida > Asterinidae > Patiria > Patiria pectinifera. The sequence continues at coordinate 7,880,625 of CM057150.1, forward strand.
TACCATATTGATTTGACTTTCCATATCTGCCATTATTAATTAAAAATGCAATTAAACAAATTGACAGAAATTCTCATGCTGCCCAGGATTTTTCATCTTTGATGGCAAGTTGCATGTCTGCACTATGAAAATTCAATAGAATTTCCATGAATGAATTAACGAACAATGAGAAACCCCCGAAAATTAATGCAAATTAAAAAAAAGCAGACACGTGGCGCAAGCCCAAATCGTGGCATTCCACGCCAAGTTGCAACTCATTATTGCATCCATATATCACACATAATTATGATTTATTGCAATGCCCTTTAAAGTCTATGAACTGTGACAAAATTGAAGAAATATTTAACCGAGTTCAAGGTGGCATTATTGATGCTGTGTGGGCGTGTTGTTCAGCTGTCAGGTTAAGAAAAGGTAAACTTGTCACGTAAATTTATAAGTTTGCTAGTATGACGGAAACATGTTTTTCCCCATTTTCAGAGAAGTTTAAAGCAGAAATGCATACATGTTGCCTACATGTAGCAGACTTTTGATCGATCGTGGGAAAGTTTTGCCGGAACCGAATGCTCTCGACTCGAATTAAAGGTTCTCACTTCTTTCGGTTGCGATACATCCATTAACTAGACCAACCACAAAACTGGAGGTATTATAACGCTCAATATACACCCATATGGATCAGCCCATTGTTGTGATTGGTAAATTATGGGGTCAAATATTTCGACCGCGGTTAACAGTGAGATAATAATGCCCGGTCGGGTCACTCTCCGACGTGGGGCACACTTCATGAACCCAATTGAAAAGTTCACCCAAACAAACTTCAGCGAGTGAGAATTGTTGATAATTGTTGTTTATCAGGAGGGGTTGTTTAAAAAGTCACGTTGATAATCAAGCTCATTATGCCAGTATCTTTCATTGAAAAATTGCAGTATTAATCGTTAGAGGCAATTGCTACTATTTTGTGTACTTTTTTTGCCACTGCCACTTGTAACTGATGAAACTCACACTTTTGAAGGATTTTGTAGGGTTGAGGACGGTAGAGCTCAGCTTTTATTGCTTTTCAAAGAGCTTGCTATCGGGAGGTGTCACTTTTCTGTATAGTGGGGGATGTTTGGGTTCCTCTTACAGAAATAGAAATGTCAAGGGATTAAAGGTTGAAATAAAACAAAAAATGAAAGATTGTACGAGGGTTGCACCTCGGATCAAAGATCCACGGTGGTTACATCGTAATGACAAAAATATCAACGACGAGATTGCCCCTTTAAGTTCCCAGGGTTGTAGTGCGTGGGCATTGTTGTGAGTTTTTTGGGAGACCCCCGATCCGTCGTTGTTTGCATGGCCGCATTCTAAGAAAGGAATTTCACTCGCGTCATGAGAAATTCTTTTTCTCAGGCGATCCTCCCAACTTTCAAAACCGTAAAGGAACACACGCAGTTCAGGTATTTGAGTGAAAAATGGGCAGAAAATTGCCGCGTGTAAATTTTTTTTATTTATTTATTATTTTTTAATAAATAAAAGTCACCCGTGTGGTCAAAGACAAACATGTAATTTGTTTTTAAAAATATGTTTCATGTGCCGTGGGTGGCTGGGCTTGTACATTTACGAGCTTGCAAATTCTCAATTGGGCGTTTACGATTCTAAGTTGGGCAAATACTTGCCTTAGCTTTATAACACTGTATACTTGATGAATGATGGCGTACTAATGATAATAATCATATTTAGATATTTGAAGCCCACGTGGGACTGCAGGGGAAAGACCAAAGCGCCGAATACAGATGATTTGTCAGTGTTCGTATCGCACGATTCGGTATATAAAACTCGAATAAAGACAATTGTGCTGAACCCTGTAACCTTTCCAAATCCTTCACAATCCTCATTGCAAAATGGATCATTTTGCAGGATTGAGGCAAGTATGGCAAAAATGTGTGGCTGATTTTGGAGGATGCACTGTGTCAAGGTCTTAGGCCGGGCCTTGAATTGTTTATGCTCAGCCGTGCATGAATTAGGCCTAGATTATACTGTCTTGAAATCCTCCGCACTGCTCCGGAATGTCACTGGCTGTGCCTCAAGTTCACATATTGACAGTGATTGCGGGAGGATTTTGCAGGATTGAGGCAGTAGTCACCCCTCCAAGGACCATATTCAAGAAATAACGGAGGATTTCTCAGGATTGAGGCTGATGATGCATTTTTTACATGGAGACAGTTGCATCATTATTGTACAAATACAATACATGTATACTAGTATATCATGCATTTGATAATATTGCCAAATTATGTGAGCCGCACATTTTAGCCTTTACCATTTTGAACTTCAACTTATAGATTACCTTTTCCAAAAACTCAATAGGAATAAATGAATCATGGAATAAAATTAGGAACTGATATGTAAATTTGTTCCTACACTCAACCTGGCTTCTTTCAATTCAACTTAGTCATGCTCTGTCATTGGAGTTTCCCCTGTACAATGGTCCAAACAATGAAATCTGTCCTTGGCAAGTACAAATGTGGGTGGAGTGTACCGAGTTGAACTTTACACCCCAATATTTACCATACCGTGCCCGCGCCAACACTACCCGGCCTTACGTGAACTCGACATGTTCGGACCGGTTTCCGCATGGGTTAATAATGCCGCAGCGAACTTTTTTTTTCTTTCCATTGTCTGATTGTTCCAGAAATATGCTACTTTAAAGTGGTAGCATTTGTGAATAAACGTGTCAACACAAATTGCACAACGTGGACAAATTGTGGTATTCCCCTTGGAGTCACGAGTTAATAATACCAACGCTTTGTTTGGATCTGTTAAGTTCCCTATATTCCGTCCCCATCCCGTTCCAATCGTGCCTTTAATACCTAAAAAAAGAAGGAAAAGTTCCCATTTTCATTCAACGGAACATGGCACCCTTTCTTTACATTTATAACGCTATGGTTGTTATTTTCAGGAAAATCATACAACTCGAAAGAAAACAAGGAAAATGCGGCCCGGACGACAGTGGTTGTCCTACATCTGTTTTGATTGAAAAGTACACGGCATCTCTCTGTGCAGAAATGTTCCGCATGCGTATTTGTCAGAGATTGTTACTTTGAGTAAGCGCATGCCTAGGTCCCAATTTCAGGCAATTTCTCTAGCCATCCTGCCAAATGCAACAAAACGTAACTTGGCTGAAATAAAAACCCTGCTAAATGCAACAAAATTACAACAATGGATTCTGTTGCATTGTGCAGTGAACCTAGTGCATACGTGTTACCAGCCTTGGCACTTATTATAAGCAGAAGGCAGTAACCCTGCTAAATGCAACCAAATGCAACAGATTGGAATGTTGCATCACCTTGGAAATATGAGAAGTTAACCCTGCTAAATGCAACAAAATGCAACAAAGCACAGATATTTTGAGTTGCCTGCTAAATGCAACGGTATGCAACAACTTTGTACCAGTGTTGCATACTGTTGCACTTAGCAGGGTTAGGGTTAATGCTTATTGCATGTACACTGTAAGCACAGAACGGCAATCGTAATGCCGTGGTTATAACTGAGATATGAAATTGGGGACCTCCAAAATGCCGGGTAAAGGAGGTACTGCAAGGTAGTTTTCCTTCATGACACCCATGTGGCGAAACATCTCTTACCACTTCAGTCTCCGGTTATGTTTGTCTGCATGCTTCCCGTCGAGTGACTGAAGTTAGGAACTCAATCCGAAGAGTTCCCTCCGCAAATTACGTTCACACGTGTTACAAAATAAATATCTGAAAATGTCACCTATATTAATAGCACATATTTTGGCACGAACATGTTTATAAGAGTGCGTGCGCTCATCCCAAAAAGTTTTTTTTCAAAACATGACTTTATAAAAAGACCTGTATCAGGAAAACTGTGTGAGATGTCATGCCACGCAAGTAAAGGTTGACCTAACAGTATGTGGTCATACAAAACAAACCTGACCGGAATTATTGTATACATTGTACTCATCGGTATGCAACAGTTTTGGAACCTGTTCAAATATGTTGTTTGTGTAATAATAGAGCAAGGAACAGTGGTGTAATCAAACAACAAATGTACACTAAAAATGTGCCCGGAAATCCGTGCGGCTTGAGTTAATATTTCCATGCGTTAAAATTCAATACATAACTAGAGCTATGTCTGTTCCACGAACAGAACATAGGGATTTTCCGCAATATGTTTTTTGTTTGTTGCTCATGCATATTTCGTCCATGTGCAGTCAGGCAAATGATGAATTAATATACAAGAACAAGGTTCCATGACGTTTTTTGCTGCTTGGTAAGGCTGGCAATGACGTCACATTACCCATGGTTCCACGAACAGAACATAGGGCTTTTCCGCAATATGTTTTTTTGTTGTTGCTCATGCTTATTTCGTCCGTGTGCAGTTAGGCAAATGATGAATTGAAAACAAGAACAAGGTTCCATGACTTTTTTGCTGCTTCTTGAGGCTTGCAATGACGTCATATTACCCATGATGAAGTAATCATGACATCACCTCAGTTTTCCCCTTTTACACATCCCTGCCAGCGCACATACCAAGTTTCAAACCAATCGGACTCAATAGTGCATTAGATATAGTACCTTAGAAAAAGCACATTTAAGACGGACAAGCCTGGTAAAGCTGGACCCAGTGGTCAGTGCCGACGTAATTATATTCAGTTGATTCAGAATGGCTGTCCACTGGAACTGGAAGTCTTTTCATGCATCTGGTGTAACGATGGGCCAGATTTAGTCCATCACCGAGTTATCATATAAAAACCGCACCACCGGCTCTCTTCACCAAGAGATCAATCAAAGGGAATGTACATCATTGGCTTTTGCTGTAATTTTCAGAAATGAACTATTTGAGGGGTTAGTATAATAGATCAAATATTGTTACACTGACATTTTTGAAGTTTTGTATTCGAAAAGGTTGGAAAAACCAAGAAAAACAGAAATGTTCAAGTAGTCTGGTTCCCTGACTCCACAAAAGATAAAATGGATCAATTTATAGATGATGGAAAATTGTAAGGCAAGGGAACCAGTCTAGCTAGCCTGCACCCGTTCATGAACATGTAACCAATAGCAAACAAAATTTGGACTGAAAAAATGGTAAATTTGGAGCAGTAGTTGAAAAATAGTCAGGTTTTTCCAACGCTGGTCGGCCGACCACCGTTGGAAATGTATACAAAAATACCATTTTTTTGAAAATGACTTCACACCAGGTGCCATAATTTTACAAGATACTTGAGACTGTCATTTACCAACATCCTAGTAAGGTATTTCGTAAAAACTTTGTAGTTTTATTTTTCGATGTTTGCAAATGTTGTATATTCCCTTTAAGTTACAATAGATGTTATGCATTAGGGCGGAGTTGGAGGGCTTTGGTTTTGTATCTCATGGATAGGCATGAGTAAACCTTTTGTTCGTTCATTGTAACTAGATTAAAACAAAGACCAGCCTCTGATACACCTGCAACGCATAACGTCTATTAAGGAAACAAAATTCGATTAAAAATCAGTTAAAGAATTTTTCACCTCTACCAGAAGATGGGTAAAATTTGAATGAGTCACACAGGTCCTTTTATGCATCACACTTTCCAAGACTGACCTCTTTCGAAAAACAAAGCCCCCACTTTTCAAAGCCGTTTTGATTGAATGAAATGCACGTCGTCACTTTCGTTGACTTTGCAACAAGAACAGACATCCTTTGTCAACCAGCTTGGAAAAAAAGTCCTGAAATCCATTTTAAAAGAAATTCAGATAATGACCAAGAATGCCAATAATTTCAACCCGCAGGAAAAAGAAATCACAGCAATTTCACCTTACATTCCGCCTTTTGACAGTCCCCAGGGTAGATATATCAGGCCGCGTAGCGCGTCGCGATCCCCCATTGGGGGGCGTCTGCAACCTCCGCTGCGGATCCTTACCCCAACCGCGGCCACCTTTAATGCCTCTTCTGACGCAGTGGCATTTATATTTATCCATACAACGCCGCGTGAACCATTTAAGGGTCGTTAGGAGCTGATTCGGGGAAAAAGAGGTTTTGATTATTTTAATTGGCGGACCCTTCTGCGGACACGCAGTCGTGACTGGGAGCGAGCTGCGCTGTTTGCGATCCCCGCTAGCTGTGGGTAACAGGTTTTTAGTTATTGTTAAAAGCAAAATTCAGAGTCGGTACTGATGAAAAAATAACCAGCGTGCTCTGAGATTCAGAAGGTCCATGCTTTCACGTCTCGCTCGGCATGTATTGAACGACCTGGGAAATAGAAAGCAAACTATATCATGCTTGAAGTCACGTCAGGAAACTCAAAGCGTAGCCACCAATGTAGTATAGCTGGTGCGTGTTGCCGTGTTGTCAGTGGCTCGTGACTTTTGATAGACGTTTTGTTTCCGCGATAAAAAAATACGATCAGAAATCACTGTTAAAATGTACATTAATTTTGTTTTGTTGGGTAATGTTTTAGCGAAAGTTTGTTAGAAAAGTTATCTGCAAATTTAAGCGATTTAAGTCAACTCCTGTGTACAACACGAAGGTACAATTTAATCATTTCTGCAGTTTTTTTGCACTAAACAAATTAACAAATCGTGAGATTAAAACCCAGAAAATAATTAAACACGAAAAAATCAGGTAGTTAAACAACTTGTATTCCTTTCAAATTAGTAAAAACAAATCCCTATAGAAAAAAAAGACACGTACATGTACGCAGATGAAAGTATAATTTCGGGAGTGGAATCATTCATGACTGTGTTCTGTACATAAAATAGTCGTCGATGTTACCTGTAGCCAACAGGTGACTGAGGACACCAATAATTATGCAATAATTACCAGCGGGCCCACCATCTGGCGCGCCTGCGGCTGTTTTGTTAGCTTGTTTGAAATGGTTCTTTTTCTTTTTATTCGAGAGCTGCAGGATTGTCATCCGTCTTTCCAGTGATTTTGCAAGATAGACTATGAAATCCGGAGTCACTGACCTATTATTCGCAATAGGCATATCAATACACCGAACATTGAGAACAAAGGAACCGGATTTTGAGAGTTGTCAGAATTTATACGAAACCGGATCTGCAGGTTTTTATTTATGAGAAATCTGCCTTTTGCATTTGGAAACTTTGGAGCTAAACACATAAATAAATGCATTTGTCGGATTTGTTTGTTTTGTGGGCTCGGGTAAATTAACATTTTGTTTCCGTTCCAAACATATCACGCTATTTAATTGCCTTTGCCACTGACGGACTCTTATTCGCTACATAAAATTATGTGACATACAGAGCGGTTAAAACAAGTAATATGGTGAGACGTTCATTATTTTCGAGATTCGCTCAAAACAGCCGCGAAAGATTGTAGCAAGCAAAACTTATTCACTTTTGAATGAGACAACTTATTTTTTTTGCGGCCCGACAATCATTCAGTTATCGTAGGATGTTTGGTTCCCGCCCCTTACAGTATAAACTGGAAACCAGGTCACTTGCATGGCGTATCTATTTGTGCGGAACCATTTGGGTTGCACACGCCCAAATTAAAAATAACTAAATAAATAAAGCATTCACTTCGAAAAATTCTTCGGAGGAAAACAAATCGAATTTGATTAATAGAGCGCGGACACAGAAATATTTTTTTAACGACGTTACTGCCCCTTTAAGCACCATCAAAATGTGAACATGGAACTGGGGTATGCCCACGCGGTCATTTGGGTCGCGTCCAACTATGTTTTTAATGTTTGGTATGAGACCTGCTTGTTATCTCGCCCATGTACCTCAATTCTGTGCATTTTGGGCAAATTCTCACCTGTTGTGGGCGGGATGGCCCGACCCGAAAAAACAAAATCACACAAACACAACGGTCATAACATAAACAGCCATTCATCAACGGAATGTCAACTTTAAACAAACAAAACGTCATTGCTAATGTCAAGGATTGTGCCAAAAGAAAAATGATTTTGTCGACACAACAAAAAAGTGCAAGGCCATTTAAGGGCAGAGAAACTGAGATTATGAGTGTTTACCTTTTGTTACTTTTATACAGCGCGAGTTGAAATGAGGATCTTGTGAAAGTCATCAGCATTTCAGGTAAGCCATATTTCGAACATTCTTTCTAGTATCTACCATTGTGTGTGGTATTGGTAAAGCCCTTGCTCTATGGTAAAGCTGACCTCAATTTGGTACTTTAGGCCTCTATACATTGCTGCACTTGTTCGGTGTCTAAAACTTTCCGTTTCTCCCATGGTAACAGATATCACTGTTATATAACCGGGTCAGTGTCAAGTAGTTATACCAGATCGCTTTTCCCCTTCAAAACGACTTTATTTAGTAGTCCTACTTCAACAAGTTTCTTCAATTGGGATGATACTTTTTCAAGCGCGTCATACACATGTAGGATTAAACTGTTTTGTGGAGTACCTAGACTTGAAAAAGAAAACGAGCTTTCATACGAAGGGAATTGATGTACGTTAGGAATCGTAGTTCTCATAACCGTGTCTTACTAAGCATAGCGCAAGGACCGTGGAATTGTGGAATTTGGAATGACTTTCGTCACGTTCTTGGAATTAGCAGTCAGCTTCCGCATCAGAGAAACAGATACGTCTGATGGTCAAACGGACCAAAATTAGTCTGGCACCTCAGAAATGGGTCATATTGCTGCATTTGGCCGGGGATATATTATTCCCAATGCAGCAGTTGTTGAACCGTACTCGTCTCGTCCTTGCAGTTCAGCATCTGCAATGGACAACACCGATGCGTCAGTGGTGCCAGACTATTTTTGGTCATATAATTTCCCACCGCAGCTAGGACAGTGTAGACTTGAAAAGAGACTAACATTAGTAACAAGACTCTGGAACCTAGCCATATCGCCTAGCCCTTGGCCTAATTTTTTATTTGATGGCTTCCCACGCTTACCCGTGGAAGCCAAAAATGACAAGCCTGACCGCAGTGAGTGGGTCTTGATTGGACCTGGCATATTTGAATTATGCCTGGCGCGCCGTATGTCTCTCCATACCCAGCCTGGCCAGTCACTTGACATCAGCGAGGAAATACTCACCAGACAACTTCCAAGAAGTGGAAATCCTGTTTTATACAAGTTTTGTGGTTTGCAGTCTTTGCATGCACTCTATTGAAGCATGGAGGATCCTTCCTCCATGATTGAATGCAGAGTACCCGTGAATAGTATAGGGAAGATGATACCTCTTCTTCTGATGCACCTTTCTAAAATGTACGGCAGGTTTATTTATTGATTTTTTTTGTAGGAAGACACGTAATAATAGCGCTGGACTTTTAAAGTTTTTTGAGGGTTGGGTGGTTTTGTCTGAGTCACTTTTGCTTTCTCAGAGATTACAAACATCTGCGATTTATTTGGCATGAGACAGAAAGGCATTTCTTATCACAAGAAAGATTGACAGCTGCTGTGCTTACAATTTTTTTAGGCCTACATGCATTGTTTCAATACGAAAACTGAAAATTGTGAGTTTGTTCAGTGGACGGCTCAACGAGAAATTTTAAATGTTAATTGCTATTACTAAAGGAATCAAAAATAATTCTATACATTTGGGGTTTTTTTTTGGGGGGGGGGGTGGACAGGCGTTCCCGCACAAGGGTATGTTGGTTTTACCATAGCTCCATGGTTTTACAAACTTTCAGAAAGTGCATGTATTCATTTGCTGACTCATGCCTATAACATTTGGTGTTGATAGTCCATTTGTGTATGTACATGGACCCGGACGTGTGAATGTGCCCACATAATGACGTTGTGATGACCATTCTTCACATATTTTCGCACAAAGGCAGCCAGCCAAAAAAACCAGGCGCGGTCCCTCCCACCCTTGGTATTTTACGCGACCCTGGACGCACTTTTTGTTTAAAAGGGTCCCTGGTTTTTTGGTTACCCCTGAACAATGCCCAGACGAGCGAGGTACGCGCAACTTCCATGCACATGGTTTGGGCGCGGATGTTTTATGCCATTTGCCAAGTCACGGTGACTTTTCCACTGGCGCTAGGGGATAAATCACCCAGTTAAATGGTCCAGTGAACGCTGGTTTCGCCTTGTTTCAGACACATGATTAAAGGGATTATACGTGATGCGTAAGCTTTCGATGTTATATTCTACCCACAAAAAAACCTTTGCAATTAGATGTACCAGTTACGAAAAGCGCAACTACATGTAGGATCCAATATGGGTATTGCTTATAAAAGTTATACAATGTAGCAGAATATATCGCATGACTAAAACTACGTGCTAGGCAAAAGATGTACATAACATAAATGCTGATAACTTGTGTTTACTGAGCAGTATTGTTGTGACTAAATCACGTGCTTTATTTCCTCAGATGAAGCGAATGCAAATCCTGCAGCTGATGAAGCGAATGCAAATCCTGCAGCTGTAACAATGACAACTATTAAACCCCAGACGCAACCTACGCGTTGAAGTAACCAAACAGTGATTAAATATTACATGCATAAGGGAAACACTCTCCAAACAAATAATTGAACCATTACATGTAATAAGCCACACCTTTTTATAGACTAAACGTAAACCCGCGGACCACACAGCAAGCAGCTAGCTGTGCGTGCTGTGTACGGACTCTCAGCAGATATTCCATGGTGTACAGGACAGTGTTAGTTTTAATACATGTACCCAGCTTGTGCTTAGGCTAACAGTTGAGATACCCCTTAGATTAGGCATGTGTGGTCTTTTTTCCGGCCAAGGTCATCCTGCATAAGTGAGTGGACTGTTTGAAAGAAGTGAAATAGCAGGAGGTTAAAGACCGTCCAATTGGTATCTGCAGCTACAGACAGACCGACAGCTTGGTCTCGGAACACTTGTGCAAAGTTTTGACCTCAGAAATTACATGGCCTCAATTGGCGTGGTAGGGTGCCACATTTTTATTTATGAAAGCACATTATCACAATACATACATAATAGTTGGATACGTCTGTGTAACGTGTAACACGCCCATAAATTATATACAATGTAAGTGGACATAAAGCTACCGTCTTTTCACCTTAACTTAGTAACATAAGGTTTTTGGAAAGATTTGAGGTAACAGCATATCTGCAGAAGAGTTCGTTGGTGTATACACATGTTTGTTTTATCATCACTTGGCCAAGGATACACATTCATATGTAGTGCATGAACTTTACTTTCCGTTGTGTCCTTTGAGTTTTATACCACAAAATGGCGGGAAGTGGAAGGAAGCTCTGTTGTCAACATTCCAAATTTGGGTGTGGAACCCAGACCCCAAGAACCCCACTTATAGACAAGACACGAGCCTTTGGTCTGAAAACGCTCCCGGGTATTCTGCCTATATTGGTTAAATCAGTTCAGAAACGGACTTCTCCGCTCTTTTGACCATGCGTTGACCTGGACTTGGGCGGTCACTCCCTGCCCAGTGACTTCACGAAGGACATTGTTTCTGTGTAAATATTTCGATACCTGCTGGGGGTTCGCCGACCTTACGACGGCGCCCAGCCACTTTTAACGCTGGGATTGCCCACCAGCTAATTTTTCTTCTACAACCAAGTATAGTGACTTGCCATAATAAGCATGCCTGAAACATATTACTTGATTGAAGTAATAATTCATCACGCGGTTCACCCCTACTTCTGTTCTAAAAACTTGAAGTCTTGTGGTCCTTAATTTATTAATATTTAATCGTCAAAACAATTACATGCGAGTGTAAATGCATACATGTCATTTTTGAATCTGTGCCAGAAATCCTGACGTAAGACGAACACTTCCAACAACATGTTTGCGATCTATTTTTGTAATGTTTTGTTTAATTGGTAGCTTGTAGTAGGAAGTAGGAACACTACAAACATTTAGAAAAATCCTCTTCGGTCATTTTTGAATCTGTGCCAAAAATCCTGACGTAAGGCTAACACTTCCCACAACATGTTCGCGATCTATTTTTGTAATTTTTGTCTTATTGGTAGCTTGTTGTAGGAAGTAGGAACACTATAAACATTTAGACAAATCCTCGTCGGTCATGTTAATTTCACAAGTCAGATTCTTTGTGGGGAAAGCTGTCTTTATTGCAGGATACCTATCATGCCAACACTAATGACTAGTTCTAAGCTGGTATTAGTTTTGATACCCATATAAAATTGGTACTTAAAGGTTGATACCTATAATCAGGTTGATACCTATACCACGTTGAGATCGTTGGTCACGGGAATGCGCCTGGGAAGGGATCCGGTTTCCGTCCACACCATGGTCAATTTGATCACCCAGACCATGACTGGGAAATTGAATTACCTGTCCTAAATTTGTCGCTAACTGTGGCCACAAGCGCCACATTATCTTTTGACCATTGCCTGTGGCTGACCTCGTCCAAGGTCAACCTGTCCACTGGTATCCTCTAATAATAATAAAAGTTAATAGTGTTCTGGCCGGGCGCCAGGTTTGTATCACGTGGTTTTGCAGAGTAATCGGTCAAGCTGATTGTGGTAGACTGGTTGCTGTCTTATTTTAAGACTGAATGATACTGACTTGTATTGAGCCTTGAGGGTGGTTGTTGGCTTGGAGTCGGTTTGTATCACCATGGAGGAAGGAACACAAACATTCCTCCATGGTGTCACAGAGTTTGTATCGCGTCTAGTTTGTTGGTCGTGATTTCAGGTTTCAGTTGTGTAACATTTTGTTAGTTAACGCATGGAGCTATTTAAAGCTCCATGGTTAACGTGAATCACATTGGACGGGTTCCCGTTTTATCTCTTCTACGGCTCACGGGGGAACTAACAGTGGAATACATTTCATCAAAGGCTCAACAGTATGGAACCGCCATTTTGGATCGAAAACGAGGCTGCACTTGCACAACAGACTTTGCGACAGACTTTGTATTTTGCTGTAAACATTGACGTAAAAACTAAAGTTATAACTTGCCATTTAAGCCTCGGTTTCAACACAACCGTGCAGAGGTCCCATATCCTTGGTCAGTAGTGTGCATATAGGTTCCCCTAGTCTGACCAGCAGTGACTCTCCCAATGGGTCATCATCGCTGCCCACCTTGACCCGATGACCTTTCCTACGGACTGTATAAAAGCCATCACCACCCGTCTGCCCTTTAGCAGTAAAGCCGGGTCCTACTCCTGATCGCAACACATCGCTGTCAATTTTGACTTGTTCGTCCAAAACTGGAACCAGAATCTTTGCGCATGAATTCTGAAATATGTATTTTTTCCCCACGCATTTCGATCCAGAAATGTCTTGATATATAACATTACATAAACCGATAAAGTATAATAACCATGGGCTCTCACCTATAAACGACTTGAATAAAGTCCACTCGGTGGCTTCCGAGAATTTAATTGTTACAAAGCACTACTGAAACGCTGAACACGTTTGCACTTTTCAAAGCACTCAAAACTAAAGGTCCCATACGTAGAAATTGGCGATACGAGTACAAGCTTTGATCTATTTTAAGTACAGGCACCGCTGTACCATCACAGGTGCATTCACTTTGAAAATTCGTCCAGGGAAGTTTCAGTTTGAGAATGATGGCCTGAAGTTCGAGGAAATAGATGGACTTGAGTGGATGCTATGCATTTGTCGAAATACGTTGATATCGGCGCTGTCTACTATGTATCAAGCATGGAGTGAAATGAGGAATATCGACAGGCAACAAAGTGCAACTTGATGTTTTCGCATTTACTCAAAATTCAGTCAGACATTCCAGTGAAGTTACAATACCAGGAAATAATTAAGACCTTGATAGGTTTTTAAACCGTGGCAGTAATGTTACACCTCGAAAAGAGACCATACTCAATGACAATGCAAGGCGTCACCAGTTTCCTTCCGCTGGCCCATCCTTTCTAGATCGTCTGACTAGACAAGATGGATGCCTTCCGCCTCGTTCCCAGAACAAGAAATCAGAGCTGTCGTGCGGCAGACGCTAAGATTAATGAGTCAGGACGTGACTGGCCGAGTCGCCGCTGTGCGTCATGTCAACTTCGTTAAAGGGGCACATATTTAAACAAGCAGGTCCCAGAGCCGACACAGTTCTATTCCCCAGACGTCTTTTCAAGCATCTTTATACAAACTGGGCCTGATTTAGCGAATTCGTTGGCGTTACGGGGTTATCCTATACGATAGCACTGTCAGGCTCACACGTGACAGTCCGTCAGTGCAGCAGTGAATCATTCAGTGAGGTGCAACCGTGTCAAAGACATTCCTTCGTCTTTTCCAGACTTGTGAGCTGACCTGATACACGACTTGTGAGTGCCTCCCGATTGATATAATTATTATGGGCCCCGCCATCAAGCAGTCCCCTTTAAAAGGGCAACGCCGCATCTAGTTCGATGACACATTTCTGGAAGGAATTTACGTCGGAGTTGGGGAAGTTCACGAGCGGACATACTTGCCCCCTTATCGAGGGCTCCCTTGAGGATTACAAAGAGGAACAAACTGATCCTGGACGGTTGTGGTGATGGTGCAAATATACACTTTGCGGCCGAAGCAAGCTAGACCGTGCAGTCTTGGCTGAGCATTTTGCCGATTCATTGCCAAACATATGAAGTTTTGGAAAGCATCTTTTTTATTTTGGCAGAAGTTCCTCATTCCAACCCAGTCAGATATCACACTGAGCGTGACTGAGTGTGATTGTGCTCCATTTTGCTCGCTGGGTGATGAGTAGTCTTAAGACTGGGGGTTTCTCTGAACAACATTCGGCAACCAAGCTTCGACTGTTCGTACTTCAGCAAAAGAGTTTGTTAACTGCACTAACACCTGCACTGCTGTATGTCGCTGACTTCTTTTGTTCGCCAAAAATGGTTCGGTCTACATGGAATGTTTTTGCCTATGTTAACTATTCGTGATTGGGAAAGTGTTCTACAAAGCAAAAATACCTTGCGTGTATAACATTCGCAATTGGACATCAAGAAACCTGCAACCGCCTTTGTTGATTTTACTGTAAGCTTTTGACAACTTCCGTCTTGACGAATTTTTTTTTAATTCCTTTCTTTTGGGATCGTTGTAGCTGCAATTGTGTTGGACACTTCTGTTAGCGCAGTGGTAACATCCCTTGTAGTGGGCTTTTAATCGGCTCCGAAGTAGAACTGTGTTTGTCTTCATAAATCTCAAAAAAGTCTGGTCGTACCACTGCAGGGTGAAACAGCTGATTTGTGTATAGCATTTCCACACCGCCAAGGGGTTAAAGCATTCAACATCCACATTTTATTTTGGATGCGATGTGTATCACGTGGACCCTGAGGCTACCTGTATAGGCTTTTTAATACCAGCCAACTGACGCCCGAAGACGTTTGTTGGGAAAGGACTATAACTTTCATCATTGTCACATAAACCTTTTTTTCGGATACGGTTTCGTGTGGATCTTATGGACTCCTCGGTCTCTGGTTCAAGCCACGCATTTGTCGCGCAGGGGACTTTTATTTTGGTAGTCACTGTATGACACTGGTCATTTATCATCGACATTGGCATCACCCTCGGCAGAGTAACGTTCAGAACCCTCGTCACTGAGCTAAGCCTTATCCATCACTGAACCAGTTTCTGCTGGGGGAATTAATACATAAAAGTTTAGGCTAAAGGAGAAATTCAGTGGTTATACGTCAGAACTATGACCTGGGGTGGAGAATAATAGTGTCTTTCCGCGTCACCATCTTCACATCACCGTGATTACCACGACCCCCTCCGCCGTCATGAGTAAGCCCATGCCCCGGCTACCATCCCGCCTCCTCCCGCTATCCAACGGCTCCGCGAGGCTACATCACCGGAATGCACCCCCCTCAACCAAGGTAAGCACGATGTCAGTGTATGAGCTAATTTCGTATAGCTGGTTGGCACAGAAACTTTCTAAGCACAAAAAAATATCAGCTAAGCCAAAAAAAAAAAAATAAAAATAGTAGTCACAGTCACAGTGGCATGCAATATACAGGATGGTCCAAAAAATTAAAAAATGTTGAAATTGTTTTAAGATATTCCTTAACTACACGATCTTAATGGTATATGGTGAACACGGCGTTGAAAATACAACCTAAATTCAGAAATGGCGATCATTTACAGAAAAATTGTCAAAAAAACAGTTTTTCCACACACGTGTATGAGAAATGGCCATCTTCTATTTGCAGTTCTTTGTGTGCTATTGTTTTGACCACGTCTCATAATAGACATGCGTGAGGACAATTTGGTCCTATAGCTCTATGGTCAGACCATAGGGTCAGACCAATGCATGGAAGAACAAGGCATTCCTTAGTTGTTTATTTGGCAGGTGATTACCAGAACAAACAAACTACCGCCTCCATTATCGTAACAGTTGTTAGCCTATACTAGTTCATCACAGAAGTGGGACACCAATGAACTCGACTGATTTCTGTATTGGACTGATTATTGAAAAAAATCTATTGTATAACTGTTGCATTGCTGGCTGTTATGATAAGTGTATGTACCACACTGTGACCACTACCCCTGTGTGGTTATCAAAAGAAAAATCGCTTGAATAAATACATTAATCCCTTAGGGAAAAGGGTGTTGAAAAACTTGAACTTCGAAGAAAAAAAACCACTCTGGATTCTTTGTCGGCCCTCTTGTAGTCGTTAGACTCAGGTTCGAGTCGCAGCATTGTCTGCGCGGCGGTCGCAAGTGACACGACACCGCCTGCGGGTTCATAACACCAGCCTTGTCAGCAAGTCTACTCGACTGTTAGTCAACCTTTTGGGCCGCGATTCGCGGAAATCCGTATACATGTACACTGCTCGCTATTGTGTCTGCGTGCGGCACGCTAATCTGGCATGCACTCCGTGGCATTCCGACCGTGTGCCGCGGCTTTTGTGGAATGTTCCATGCCACAGGTGATCGGCCCAAAGACCCACCGCAAAAAAAAATCCTGCCCCGTTTATTATGGAAAAGGAACCAGTGGGGAAATTCACGCCAAGACGGAAACAGCACAAAGGATTGTTGGCTCAGAAAGGCTCTTAATGTGTGTGCGTTTTTATGAAACAATGACTGAAATTTTGTAAGGATTGCGGTGTACTCTTCATTGACGGCTGGATTATAATATAGTACTCTGTGGTCAACTTTGATTTACGGGTCTTTTTGTTCTAACCTTTCATGCGTGTGTACGGGGACAGATCAATTCAGGTAAGTGCCTATTAGTATTATACTAATATACATGTAGTAAAATTAGTATATGTATTACTTGCTACTATGCAGAGTTATAGCATGGGTAACAACAGATTGTTGATTGAACTTTAAACATTAACGGTTTTAAATGGCGGTATCACCATTGGATCCACCACATGATTTATTTTGAGCCATCTTGCCGTGTTATCGAGACGGTAACGGTACATCCGGGTTGTTGTTTGCAATCTATAATAGAAGGGTCGAAACAAAAATCTTTTTTGTTGTGTGTGTGGGAAGTCATTTTCCAAGAATTTAGAAGGCAAACAACGTTTGGTATTGGTATACCTGGTGACGATTGGTACCCGGTGACGATTTGTCATGGTGTTGACGTTGTACAATTATGTGGATGCTGTCTTCAATGTCAACCACTCCCTTTTGGGAAGTGAGAGCACTTTTTCCAATAGTACGTTCATGGTAGTCACGTTTTATAGCTGTAGTGATGTCGGGTCAAACACAAGCGAATCCCAAGTGCATTCACAACTTCCTGTCGCAAATAACACTACAGCCAGGGACAGACAATAACAAAGGAATGCCACTGTCACTATTCATTTATGTAGCTTGTGACCTTAGGACTTGTGATTGACTTGTGATTGACTTGTGACGGACTTGACTGTGACATGGTTGTAGGTGCGGTTCGCGTGAAGTTCATTGACTGGTCTGTGACTAAGCCTTACGCAGTTTTTATTGAAATCGTTTGCCAAGTATTTGGTACATCCCTGTGAACGCTTAAACTGTGTGTTGCACTTGTACACGATCAGAAGGATTCGCCCACACGATGAAACCACGTAGTAGTAGCTCAGTCATAAAGCTGCTTGTTTGGGGATTTGGTATGGATTATTGCGGTGATTAGAATTAATCCAGCGGCAGTGTAAATCGTCAGCAAACTGTGTACTTCCGTCAAACTTTGTGCCTGATAAGTACATGTATATTTATTATCAGGGTGCATGTCACACCTGCAATCGTCTGTCATTATTTTTTCAACTGCTCGCACTCGCAGCCAAAAAGCTCGTTAATTTTGATACCACTTAACACGACACTATTTGGTTCTTTTGTCGCGGG
The DNA here is from genome assembly GCA_029964075.1 of Patiria pectinifera. Classification (NCBI taxonomy): domain Eukaryota; kingdom Metazoa; phylum Echinodermata; class Asteroidea; order Valvatida; family Asterinidae; genus Patiria; species Patiria pectinifera. The sequence goes on from CM057150.1 coordinate 7,898,780, forward strand.
GTAAACATACGCAGTGGCAGGGCACACAACCTGACAAACATGTATTAACATGTCGGTACCTCGCACCACATTACATAAATGCACCACAAATTACAGTGAGGTCGTGTATTAGTTAAAAACCGAGACCCTCGCCCTTTGAAATGCGGGGTCAGACCAGATATTAAAATGTACTTAAAAATGAAATTTTTCACCGCTGTGGTATAACTTGATTACAAGGGGAAAATGTAAATGCGAAAGCCAGATCACGCACTAGATAGAGGAAGAGGGGTCTAGTATAGGGGCCAAAAACCTTTCGCATTATTTGGGCTGAACTAGTAAATGAAGACATTATCGACGCCCATGGATAGGCTTTATTCGGGCCCCTGGATGTTTTTTTTTGTATTCGTCCACCGTGGCTATTCTTGTCTGATCATCCAGAATGGACTTACACGTAGCCTTGGACCATTCGGGTACACCGTGGGTGAAACCCCCGTGGTGGATCAGCCGTTTTCATGGCTCGTAACCCCATTTTATAAACGGGGCATTTTATAAACGGGGCATTTAGGGTTAGGCGGCCGTTGCAGAAACGGGATTATTCAGGCACGAGATGTTTCAGACTTCTTGTCTGAAATCAGAGCTTTTGAATCTCAGAGAAAGACATCACTTAAGAATTTGCAAGACATCTTTCAGACCTTCGATCCAATTTGCAGATCTTACATTTTTAAATTGACAATCTCATCCCTTTTGCTTTATTTCAATGTTGGGGGCTTGGCTGTATCACGCTTGTGGCTAAGTAAAAGTAATACCCGAACTGTATGGACGACGTGCGTGCATGCAGTATCCCACTGGATTGTCGCGCAAACAAAAAGGTTATTTCAATTCATAATCGGGCTTTAAAAAAAAATCACACTGCATACAAATTACAAGGATACACTGGGTTCTTAACCCGGGACAATTACCAGACAATAACAGATTTTTGTTAATCCGATTTTTTTTTAATGGCCAAATAGTACAATAGGCCAAACCGATTGGTTGGTTAGGTTTCCAGACTTTGGGAGGACTGTAACAAGCCCCTTTCTGTTGATATCAAAACAAAATGGAAGTTTGTGGGGTGAAGGCCGGCCTCAATGTGGGCCCGGGCCCCGCCCTTTTATGATTGATCAATGCAACAAAGAATTCTGTGTTCAAATCGCTGTAAAATTGCTGATCCTCGAAACGCATGGGTGGTGTCACCGCGTGGCTTATGAAATCTGTGTGGTGAGCAGTGCTGTGTGGATTGGGGTGCAATATAACAAAAGACGCACTCAGGGTCTGATTCGACCCGGAATCCGGGCCGGATTTTGACTTGACACTCTTCTTCACAATAATTTTTCGTGTAAAATATGGGTAAATTTACACAAAAATACAAATGTCCACCACATAAGGCTAATTGTACACAGTTTTTATCTTCCTTTGAATTAATCATTATATTTCTTGCTCTATAGTTAATGTAACAGGTTGTTGTACGCGTACGAAAAATCATGCATAGCCTACGGATAGTCGTACAAGACCTTTTTTGTGCACGGGTGATTAAACTGTCTGTTTCCGGATTTCTTTCTTTCTTTCTTTCTGGTAATGAAACCAAGGACTCTTCAAAAGTGCTTGAAAGCCTGAAGAAACACGTAGAGAGAAGACAATGAAAAGAAATTACAGTTTTTAGAGGTGGGAGGAAAACCCCAGAAAAGTATTCTGGGAAAACCCACGGAATACAGGTAGGGACTGAAAACCCAATCCACACGTGGACTAGGGCAGGAATCGAACCTGGGCCACTAGCGGTGGAATAATATTTTTTAATGAAAAAAAAACCCCAACAAGTTAGTACATGCACCAATGATCAACTGGCGCAAAATGAGTCGGCCAGGTGCCGCTTTCAAAGGTGTACCGACGATAAAGAGAAACCTCGGTGTGCGATGTCGTTTGTGTGATATAGGTCGGATCATCGACCTATGCAGATTGTCACCTGGGGAACGCTTCGTATTTACAACCGCAACGACCTTAGCACTCGCACGACTTTTTTCCCCCACCGAAACCAAAATGGCATGAACTTGCCGCTTTTTGGTGCAACAGTCACGTCCTTGTTTGAGCGTACTCTGCGTGACGGGTGACCCCAATGCAATGCAATGACTACCAGAGGAATTCTTATTCTCTTGGATGCGACAGCGGCCTCCGCTCCGTACCCGTTTATGGAATGATGAAAGCAGACCTTTATCTGGTACTCCTGATTGATCACAAATCATTACAAGTACATCGTATACGTCAGTCACACGTTCATCACAAGTACAAGTCATCAAATCCAAAGTCACCTCACAAGCTTTTCCAAAATGAGCTTGGACAAGTACACTCCTTTGTTCTTGTTCGTTCATCCCCTGTTATTTGTGACTGTACTTGATGTGATTTACCTCCGACTGGACTTGTGATGTACATGTACTTGTGATCGGTCACAAGTACCTCTATTACAACACCTATAAACAGAGAAAGCAACTCTGGTCATTATCGGCGTCCAGGCCCCTATAGCTTGTTTAAATGTATTTGTTTAATATTTTCTCAAGCACATTCAGCCAACATTGGAAATGTTGAGTTGCGTTTTGTCGCATGATACCTCTCTAACTTCATTTTTTTTTACTTGGAGTATTGCCCTAGAAAAAAAAAGGAAACTCTGTAAAGCGGCCTTGGACAAAGCCCTGGTCTTGCGGAACCCGTCTATTTCCAAATCGCATGCTTCTCGGAACAGTTTCGATAACCCAATAATATTTTTGTCCCGAAACCTCCCGCCAGTAATTAAATATTTCCTTGGGAGTTTTATAGCTTGCGGCTGTGTTGGCCAATAAATAAATAATTTGGACGGGAAGCTTGAGTGTTGCGATATGGGCAGGTCCCGGGGGAAGGGAGGTGTGTACATTACAGTCAGGGTGTGTTGCTTGGATGTTGTGACTCATTTTCTGGGGTCACCCACCACTTGGTACTTTCAGTTTAACATCCTTTGTCAACTAGACTCGTATCCAGCCGTGCCGTTTACTCTACCGATCCATCCCATTTAAACTTTCGATATGCGTGGCTCTATTTGCCCGTTTGGGGATTGTTGAAATCGAGTTGCGGCTACTTGAGTGGGTTTCTACTACGTCACAGCTAATTACGACGTTACAGAGAGAGGCTGGCTTCTGCTCAAATATAGATTTCATTAATAGACTTATCATCAGCTCTGCAGTATTCTGCGTTATTTGTGAAGAAGTGGTCAAGCTCCCTTGCACACATGTATTGTGTGCATAGCGACAATGATCTGATACACGGTACCCTGTGGAGACATGTGCGTATTAAATAGGGAACAAAAGATTGTTTGTATAGTACACGTCTCCACAGAGCAATTTATATAGGTGAATACCATGTCTCCTCATGGTTATCACGAAATGGATATATGGATTTCACTCAAAAACTAGGAATTTCCAAGGTGTGTTGATCTATCGCAGAGTGAAGTATTTTAGTCCGAATTTCAGCCCAGGAAATTAATTCTGTTAAAATAGGAGCAAAAGTTTGTTTGAAAGTACACTTTCAAACTCGAAAACTTTAGTACACGAGAACAAAAAAATGATTCCACAAGGATACAAATTCCAGTATGTGTGGTTGCGATTCAGTTTACCTTATTCATTGATTCGTCACAGGATACTGCAATGACACATTTGGTCATCTGAAGTCGGTGTGTAGGTCGTGAAGCTGGCTGCGGTGTTTTTATCTGCAGCGCACATCGTCAATGGATCATGATTATTCAGTTAGTCGATGTTTATTCATTAGAAAATAACAATGACGTCACACCATTGCTATCACTCAGCCATACACATTAAAGCATTGAGAACGGCTTTCGTCGAGCTGCTACAGTGGCCTATATTAGATAGTGGAATGAACTATGGATTGCAAGATCTGTGGTTCGAACCCATGTCCATGTTCATCAATTACATGTATTTTTGTTGGTTGGGATAAGATTAATTGAAGGGAAAACACTACGAGAACCTAAGTGTCTTCCATCCACACAGCGTGATGAATATTCATGTTAGGGTGCGTGATGTGATTGGTTAAAATACGATGTATGCTGCAAAAAAAATACGCGAGCTGGCTCGGTGGTTTTTTCCAACTTCTTTTTTTTTTATAGCGCTACGTGCGTTGCATGGTTTTATCAATCAAGAATTTGAGTGAGTTGCTGCGGTTTTCATTGTGCCAGTAAAGTACTTCATCTGTAAATCTTTTGGGAATGACAACACAAAGCGAAAATGAAATTATTATTTTTTTGTAATAACAAAAGGGTGGACACGGCGTGTGTCTTTTCTAAAAAAGGACTGGCCCCGTTTAAAGCATTGAGTTTGGCTGGTGTATTCGACCTCCTTTTGTGTCCACTGGGGCAAGGAAGAAGGGACCCATTCCCTTTCTAAATGGCTTGAATCGGATCGGAATGTGCGTGCATTCCTGCGTACCACTAGACTGTAGCAGCTCAGGAGATTATTGTATACAGTGCATTTGGGGGGGGGGGGGGTTGTGAGGGGAGGTCATTGGATTCCAGGGGACATAGTCATTTGGAAAAACCCTCAAAAATGCGCCTTATTATACAATCGGAATCATTGGGGTGCCTGGGGAAAGAATGTTAAATCGAAACTGTACGAGTTGGCTTGGTCGTGGTTTTACTAGGACGGGTGTGCATTCATTTTTGGAGATGGGTGTGTGAATAAAAATATCATATTAAAACTCAGGGAATCAGTGTTACGGTTAATTTGCAAAGGATCTAGGTTTAGCATAGGCATCTCCCATTAGATTGGTGCTCTTTCGAGAAGGTATGCATTTTAGTGCAACTGAGCAGACTAGCGGGTTTCAGTTAGGCATATTTGGGATTTCTTCCTGTGGAATGATTCATCAAAAATAATACTTTGGCTGCTGCAACATATTGTGAATGAGCTGGGCATGTGGTTGTAACGAGACATTGTTAGTAATGTAAAGCTGGCCCCATAGTGCATAATGTTCTATTTATTTGATTCTGAATGGCTCAGAAGTTGGTAGAATAAGCTGAATAAACAAAAGTATAATGACGTACATGAAACAATGATGTACACGTACATGATGTACATGTGGTGTAGTGTAGGCCTAGATGCTACATTACAATGTACGTAGATGAAAAGGCGAGTTTGGAACTGGTTTGGAACTAGCTGCCCACTGGTTTGGAACCAGCTGCCCACTGGTTTGGAACCAGCTGCCCACTGGTTTGGAACCAGCTGCCCACTGGTTTGGAACCAGCTGCACACTGGTTTGGAACCAGCTGCACACTGGTTTGGAACCAGCTGCACACTGGTTTGGAACCAGCTGCACACTGGCTTGGAACCAGCTGCACACTGGCTTGGAACCAGCTGCACACTGGCTTGGAACCAGCTGCACACTGGTTTGGAACCAGCTGCACACTGGCTTGGAACCAGCTGCACACTGGTTTGGAACCAGCTGCACACTGGCTTGGAACCAGCTGCACACTGGCTTGGAACCAGCTGCACACTGGCTTGGAACCAGCTGCACACTGGTTTGGAACCAACTGCACACTGGTTTGGAACCAACTGCACACTGGTTTGGAACCAGCAGCTGCAAAAGGCAAGCCTTGTGCAGCAGGTTCCAAACCAGTGTAAGATGTGACGGTCAGTCAATGAGATAGGTAAGTAGTCTGATTCACAAGGGACAGTCAGCAAGTAAGTCGGATCAGACAGGTGCAAAAAGGATACTAGGCTGGCCCCTCTGGGACCAGCACACATTTCTAGATAATACACCTGTAATATTTATACCTCCCCTCTTTGGAATCCGTCGGGAAGTTCCCAAAGCCCGATTCCAGGAACCCATTGCACACTAGCAAGAATCCAACACGGCTTCTGCATGGGTCCAGCGCTCTACACGGGTAATATCCAACCCTGGCCGGGACCAGGGGTTGAGAGGCTCCACTTATCCATTCAGACTGCTTTGGGACAATGGGAGGGGGGGGGTGCGATTTCAATGGGCCCGAGGACCTGGGCCCAGGACCTCGGAAGAATTTCGTGTACAAACCTTATGGGAGCTTTCGAGAAAAAAGTTACAGTACAACCAAAAGGGAACAAAAGAAGGAAAGGATCAGGTCCTCATGAGTATAGTAAAAACGAGCTGGGTGTTTGTGCGTTTGTTTCTGCAGTCAACAGGGGAAGTTGAACAATAGCAGACAATAGGGTCCCCAATTTCAGAAGGTCCCCACTTTGGCGATCGTGAACAAAACATATGGGAGGTCTTCCTAACAAGTTGAAGTACAATCAAAAGAGCGACTTGCAGGCAAATACACACTTTTATGTGTGCGCGTGCGAAAAGACATAGCTTCATGTTGCAATAAGTGGGTAGTGTGTTCCAATTTGTTTGCCGTTTAAGTTCTAGGCTATAGGCGACTTTAAAATGTCATGACATTTCCGAGGCACTTTTTGCTAACCCGACTCCGCAGTCAGCTTGAGAAACGGCGAAAATCTGATTTACGCAATATCGGGTTTAGCACTCGGAGCGCCATCCAAGAAGGGGCATAGGCCCTACAGGGGGAAAAGGTATAGACAGATTCATAATGATGGTATGGGAATGTTTGTTTGGTCTGCCAGTCACGCCTCTTGATACTATTGGAAAGGTATCTTCTGTTTTCGGACTTCTCTTCGGCCGGATCGGACAAACCGGCATTTGCATGTACGTCAAAGGGGGATGTTGGCAAAGAGGTCCGTCGCCGTGAGCGGGTTCACTTCACGTTGTTGCTGTGAGCTTAAGTTTGTTTTGCGCAACCGGGTAACATCACCGGTCATAATACGCAAGCGTGAAACATATACATGTACATTGTACCACGTCTTATTCTAATTCCAGGGGAAGGTCACGTGATTTTTTTAAAGATCTTCAAACTAGTCTTTTGTTTGATCTTGATAAATCCAGTCCTACTTTTCAATTCAATGATTTTTCCACTTCCTTTCCGAGTCATTACTTCGGAGATTGAAAGTGAAGTAATTTCCGAGAACCGCTCTAGACGCATGCACGTTATGGTCAACGGCTTTTCCTGGTTATAGAAAAAGATAATTACAATACAAGTGGGCTGGGAGGAGGGAGTAAGGCCCGGCGTTACAGCGCGACTCGACGGCGTGGTATGTCGATCGAAGCTCGCTCAGCCGAGTCATTGAACCCGGGCCCTTGTCCCGGGACACTGTCGGTGACCCGGCTAATGCGCTGGCCTGGATATTCGGCTGATGCGATTTGTGGGTGCAGCGGCGACGCAGACATTTTTGTCAGGCTTAGAGTGAGGTTTAATCGGTCAAAGGGAAGATTGGGGACAGTGGCAATAATATGTATATGGTATATCCGCCCTGGAGCATTCTTGCAGACGCTGATCTGTATTCTGCAACTGCAACATTTTTTTTTACTGGTCTCATTGGGCCAGCCTCGTATCCTCTTTGCAGGACTGACTGACTCACTGACTGACTGTCACTTGTGACTTAGTTTGTTCGTTGGCTGTTGAAGAGTACCGGGCAGTGCTGTCTTGTAGGAGTACTCCGTATTTAATTCTACCCAATGTGGACACCAGATGCATGAAAAGACTTCCACTGAATGCATGGCCTTTCTGAATCAATTGAATAGAATTTTGTGCAATCTGCATGGGAACAGCTTCACAATTTGTTGACCTGTGTTGTTGAACATTCTGTAGTGGGAATAGTTGAACCTAAAAGGAATAGAAATTTAATAACATGGTATTAATCCGTGAGCTTTGGAGAATAATCCCACTTCTGCGATCGATCAAACTCTCTTTTATAGGCTCATATACGTTTTTGTTAAATGTGTTTTTTGTTAGTGTTTGGCTTTAAAGCTAGCTTCTTCGTAAACGATTACAGTTTCCAATATATTCATCGAATTCCCGACCTCCCAGTGTCTGGGTTAATTTCTATATAAATATTTATTGGAAAAACCACAGATTTGATGCTTGAAATTCACGGCACTAATCCTCTTGCTGGAACAGAAAAAAACAATCTTGGAACTCCCACTTTCATTCGTGTTTTTGCTCTGCTCGTATGTCGTCCGAACTTCCTGGATGCCAACTTAAAGCTTGTGGTAGTACTTATACTCGAGTACAAATTACGAATTTCTCTCCTTTGAAAATGTGCAAAATTTTTCCAGGACCGAAGATATGTGTTGAAAGCGGAATTTCGTCCTATCCGATTTCGTGTTAACGGGAGTCGACTAAACTTTGCTCGCACTATCAAAACAAATCCGCTGGTGCACGATTGAGTTGAAACAGCGGCTAAACTGGCAAGCTTAGTTATTACTGTTCTTATGCATCAGCATTCACTGTCTATATTGTTGCGAGGAAGTAAAGTCTATAGGCTACGGCTACGTCTATTGTCAGCCATTTTGTCATTCTGTTGTTATCATGACTGGTAATAATCGAAGACCTAGACATAGCCTTGGTACAAATTGCATTGGTACGTGGGTTCAAACCCTGATAAGGAACATGGTGCTTGTGTTCTTAGGCAAGGTACATTGCAATGATCATTGCCTCTCTCCACCCAGGAGTATGCGTATACCTGTGTGGGTTTAGACCAGATTGAGCTGATCTCGAGCTGCTTCAGAAGAAAATGGTCTCAAAGCCTGGTAATAACTGCGAAGCGCTTATGAGACCGTTGATAAAAAGCCCCAGCAGCACATTTTTATATAGCCCTAGACGAGATCGGAGAGAAAGTTGAAAGGGGTTGCGAGCCCCTTTAAACATCACGGTTCAATCCTGGGTTGGTTAACGACAAAGACACTTCAGCCGCTGCACATTGGATGATTCTTTCGAAGTCTGCGGCCTTCGTTAGTCGAATACCAGGCGCATTATACGTAAAGGTTGAGCGAGGAATTTTACCATTGTGAGGTATAGGTCCGTGGTGTGTGACGAACGACCGGGCTAGCTCCAGCATGCAGCAGTCCAGGGCCGCAGGGGCCGCGGGCCGGGCCGGGGTCGCAGGCAGAAACGCGGTCGCGCAGAGGACAAGGTTGACCATAGGGTTGAACAAGCGCTTGGGGCGTCGCGTATACGCTACTAGTGGGACCTCGATCGTACAGCCGGGGTGGGCATGTGGACTGGTCGCAGGCGGATGTTTGCTATCCGTATCGGAAATATTTTCAGACGAAGTTCTGGAGATGAAAGTTTAAGTTCAAAAGAGAAAAGGAGCTGTCGTTTTTTTCTTGTTATTGTTATTTTTCATGGCAAATGACATATTTGGTTCTTGCCATAATCTTTACACGTAGTTTCAACATATCTCAATAATATACAATAATTTTGTCTCACTGAGAATGAATATCTTGATGAAACATTTCGCCGGTATTTATTTATACAATTTTGTTCACCGAATTTGATGTGGTTCTTTTTTTTAGACTGCGACTGTTGTGTCACGTGAACAGGGAAATCTCATGTTTTCTTGTGATTGGTAGTGCAGACATTGACACTGCACCCGTCGGAAACTAACATGTTTCTGTGTATTTAGTCTTTGGAGACATTGATCATAACTTGTTCTTTGCGAATACTCGAAATTTTGGCTTCATGAAATAGCCGTCGGTATCAAAGCGGTTATCTGTACGTGGACCCATTGGAAAGGATTCCAGCCGCATTTTTGTGCTAATTTACGACCTCCCGCCGTCGGCTAGGCGTGTGCGACCTGACCTGACGGGGCCTGGCTCCCCTGACTGTAGATCAGCTGCTCCTTAATAACTCCCTTGTCTCTTTCCCCCCCCCCCCTTCCATGCACCAAAAAAAGAACAAAGAAGGGTTGCAACTTTGCTCCACCTTTGATGTCCAATTTAGGGGTCATTTTTCTCTCTCTTACTTTTATAGGCTTACAGTGGAATTTGTATGAAAGGGTTCTTTGTTGTATTGTTTGAAATTGGCTTGTGGTTGGTGTGGCCTGTGTTTTTATTCCTCCATGGTGTGGCGTACTATTAATGGCTTAACGAGGACCTTCTTTTATTTTTAGTCCCCTTATACGCCCGTGATGACGGCCACACCGATATTATATTGCGTTTCAGCGGCCGACCTGGTGTTCTGATTGTTGAACTTTTCTGGAAGAGTTCCCAGCAAGTTGGTTCAAAGATAGTGATGCGTGTTTAAGTTGCCTAGATCATGTGATGAGCGACTCCCATTGTTTCCTTTGTCACAACCTTAGAGCGCATGCGTATTTGCAGGTTCCATGCCACAGTTAAAGTAACTTGCTTCATTGGTCGGCATTTTGCAAAAAGAGCAACACCCATGCATATAATTCCTTCATTATCAATGAGGAAATTGAACAGATCGCCAAAGTCTGCATGAAGCTTCTATTCAAGTGCGTTTTCGTATTTTATTAATAATGGGACGTAATTATACTAAGTTGAACAAAGAAATTGAATGTAGTGGGGTGCGAACCAGCGACCTCCGGATTGCCATTCCGGTTCTCTACCAACTTAGCTATCCGCGGTCCTATGTTGGTGGCGCCCCATTTTGTCAATGTCTTTGTTCGAAGCGCGCTACACTAGAAAACACCTAGTTATAGATTTAAGGACTCTGTAAAAACACCTAGTTTGATTATTTTAACTCGAAGAAAGTCATACTTGCACCCAGCTGACTACAGCTAGGGTCAGATGGGTGCAAGTGTGAAATTGTTTTCCAATCAAATTTGAGTGTTTTATAGCATAGTTTAGAAGCCGTTAACCGGTAATTGCTATATATCCATGGATCACGCCCAAAGTCGCGATGCTAGCAACATAAGCCATGTTGCAAACTCGGGAAATAGTCAACAATGTGACGTGTTTCCCCTGTTTTAAATTTTAAAGCTGTACACATGTACATTATTACGTACAGACTTTGCAAAGTCGTTTCTTAATGAAGCTTTCAAGAGAAGCCATTGAGGAGTTGTCAACATATTGAACCAGAGTGAAGCCTCTCAGCTGTCCTTTTTTTAGAACTCTGTACTCTGTTTTCGAATTCCCAGAATAGTCTTGATGTTATTTCCATTCAGTCTAGTGTAGGAAGGAAATACGCTGGGTAAATGTCAAATGTTAATTGGGACAGTGTGCATGTATTCTTGTCCCAACAAGTTAAGTTGACGATCATTATTGTACCATAGAGAAACCTCATTTTTTTCGAATCTAGTTTGGGACTTTTTTGTCCATCTAAAAGGGGTAAAATAGTATTGGTATTTTTAGCTATTTCGGTATGGGGTTGAATTTTGTGTTTTTTCAAAGGTTGTATATAGATTGGGATTGATGTACCGCGCCGGTTAATGAAAACACCTTTTTGCATATAACGAAATTCCACCATAGGAGTCAAGTTCCTTATATATTTTTTTGGTATTAAACAAAGATGCCCATGTTAGAAAAGTGACGTAACAGGAACCAGTCTGTTGGGATCAAGCATGCATGCAGTGCTAAAACCCGTACTGGTAAACAAAAATGGCGGCTTCTCACAACTCATGTTTGTCTTGAATGTCTTGAAAAGTCACAGACATGTTCTCATTCCTGAAAACTTTACTCCGAAAATCGCTGTATTGCTGTTAATTATAACTGGATCGTTTTGTCTTCGGTTTTTGTGCTATTTTCTCACCACGAATGTCACTTTCACAATTGTCAAAATTCTCATGTTACCGACCCATATGTTCAATTTGTAGTCGTCAGAATTTGTCTGCAGTATTTCGCTCACTATAAATACTGAACATAAACAGAGATATACAAGCATATAAAACCTCTCTGCTCCGTGGTTTTTGTTCGTTGCAAATGTTAGCAAACGGGGCTTTCGAGTGCAGTATCGATGACACGTCCAATCATCGTTTCATCCCGCCGTTCGATGCCCGCCGGTGGCACATGTTTGCATCGCTTCGGTAACGTTATCGCTTCCGTCGGGAGAAATTCCAGCTACGGTGCAACAGCTGGACAAGTACCGACAGGAATCGATTCCTTTCGATCTCAACATTTCCAGTTCCGCAATAGCCGCTTGTGATCTTGATGGTTCAACTGCTCAAGCCCACAACGTACTGGCATCGATTCCAGTTATCGACACCAGCAGTATTCGATTGTGCTTGTGTCTGCGTGTGCTTCCTTATCCGGCCCTAGCTTGTATACTTAACCGACCGCGACACATAATTAGTGCCGATTCCACGCGATCCGTATCGAATGTTTCGAATTCCGTCGGTCGGAATTCAAAGGGGCTCCTTTGATCAATTGCATGCTAGTTACATTGGTTATAAATAGTACCTACTCAATCAATCCAGTTGGGCCACCTTCCAGCGGAATTGTTTAATTTTTAGTATTCTACCGTGATAAAATTTAATGGCTTTGGTGTGGTTGACGAAAAAATTTTTTGAGACACGGGCCTTAATCCGAGTCAAATCTATTTAACTCCTAATCCTATACGAACAATTTACAGTCGAGCCTCGGACCTAGCCAAATTGTTTGTTATATCAGAATTGTGTATTAAGAGGAAAAGTCCCATTCATTGTGCACATAAATGCACAGTCGGGTCTAAGGCTTTATGTTTGTTATAACCAGAATTTTGTATTAACAGAGATTGTACTAACGAGATTCGACTGTAGTAAAATGCACTAGACAATTTTTGTGACTACAGCTTGTCTGAATTGAGCGCTTTTGGCTACGGCTTTGACAGTTGCCTATTGGCATTTACGGTATCACTAGCCAAAGCCACTTAATTATAACACGACCTGACTTTGCCATTGCACAAACATCGGCTTCGTTCTGGATTTGGCTCCTTCTCTAACCCCTGATCCATTTGTTGGCATTTACAAAATGTAATGCTAGAGCCATTGAAACGTCTGCTTCTTTTAAATTTGTATGAGAACTGATGTTCCTGTTGTAAGAATGACGAAATTGAATGTTGAGCGGGAATCGTGAAATCGTGAAACTATACAGCCACGAGCCTAAGCCGGAACGAAGCCAAAGTTTCGAGAAAATTGCCTCATACAGCCTGATGATATTTATATTTACTGGATGTTGATGTCTGTAACCACAGCGTACATGTACATGTATATTAGGCATGCACGCGCCCTTTAACGTGACCGAGAGATGCTCGGTCGAGCAACAGCCGCATCAACAGACCCAATCATCCGTCAGGGCTGATCATTAATTAAGTTACGGCAACACTAGAAGACCGGGATATCCTGTCAGACCGTGTAACCTCTTCTGCCGCGCCGCGCCAGACAAAACACGCGTCTAATGCATCATATTTTTTTTAGCGTTGAGGGCGTTGTTACGACGGCATTTTCTGGGTAATTCCTTGCTCTACTGTGAGGGCGCTGTATTTCTGGGTATGAGCATGAACAATATAAATATCATGTTTGTCGAGGCAATTTGGTCGCCTTGACATTGATCTTAAAATTACAGATTGTAGAAATGTAAATTTTTGAATTCTAGCAACAAGTAAACTGATGTCAATCACCATGGATTTACGTTCGTTGGTTCCCAAACATGACGTCACGTCCCCTTGAATAAAACGGCTGCTGTCTGGCGCCCTCTTTAGCTTTGCCCGTCTAAGTTGGAATCCGAGCCCGATTTCCAAAATCTGCTGCACGGAAGGAAAAAAACAAACATTCGTAGCAAATTGTCTGTCTAATAGAGAAAATCAAATTGACTTGCAAACGATCACTTAATTACTTGAGATTAAAGTTTTTGTCTCTTTTTTTTGTGTGAAGTGAATAATTCCTGTGTCTTTTCTAAAGGTAAGCAGCTGCACTAATGGAATATTTTATTAAACTTTCACAGCCACAAAGGCCGAATTGCTGAATAATTTACAATCATTGCTTAGAAATTGTTGAGCCCGGGGCCCTGAATTTCAAGGTGTTGCTAGAAGCTTTGGCCTGGAAGTTGAGCAGACAGTAATCTAATTGAATTAATAAATCGGTAAATTTCATCGGCACATCAATAAAAGTGTATAGTCAAGTATTTTAGAGAAAATTGTTTTTCCTTACAGTACATTCCGTTGAATGTGCTCAGTAGCCTGGCTGCTAAGTTAATAGAGTTATATCAATTATTGTGAAACGATTAGTGACACGCTACTCGGCCTTGGCCCCAGACATCGAAGCTTTCCCTTTTCCAGGGGGTATCCGATTTGCTAGCCGTGACTCAAGGTGTTGTCATTTCCGACCGTATGACTCGGCAACAAAATACTTCCAATCATTGTGAGGCGGTTCACAGGGTAGTCTTTCTTTAAGTCGCTTGCAGTTTGTTTTTTTTTTCTTTCAATATTTCCCAAGCAGGACCAAGGCACTAAAAAAAACACCACCAAATCGTGTGTTTGCTATGGATCTTAGAAAGCAGGTTTAAATATACATTTTAACAAGTATTTTGGTACTTTTGTTTACATTGGATGCAAAACAATGAAGTATTTACTAAACGGGTTCCTTTGACATATTTTGCATTTCAAGATATAATTTATGAATAAACTTCTTCATGACCATAGGAATTTATCTCCGAGAAGTTGACCAGACGGTCAAGATCTCGTCAAAAAATGGATCTGCGCAACCTGAATAAAATGGTCATGATTTACAGTGACGATTCACTCGCTCCAACGTGGCGCATACCTTTGCGTATAGGTGCTTCCCATTTTATTGAGTGTTCGCATTAGTAATCATTACAGACACCTACGTATTCTAAAAGCCACGAGGCATGTCACAAGTGAAGAGAAAAAAACCCACGTGATTTCAAAATTGACCCGCCAACTGTCATGCTCAATAAACTCGTTAAACAACACGAAGGCTATATGCAAAGGCTAGAATATTCTTGCTTGAGGTGTTGGACTCCGGCCAACCCGAGACAGTAGACATAAGAACAAATCTCCCCAGGTATTTAGTCATAACTGGATTTCCGCGTTCAAGTGGCAGTTTAATAGAGCTGGCTGAGTACGTACATGTACGTCAGAGATGCTTGGGATCATTCGGTGTCTGGCCCTAATGTGTATACGTTGTACATGTACTCTCGACTTGGCCAGCGTGTTTGTCTCTAATTGATGATTGCCGAGTGTTGCGAAGATGTCTTGTTCTGGACGGATGCGGGTGAGTTTGATATAGTACAGTACGACCAAAAGTAGAATGCATACTGAGGTGGCACCACGCTCGAGCGCAGGTGGTACGCGCGCACTCGGTGCTGCGTCCTCCAATAGGGTTGATTGAAATACACGCGCGCGTCATATTAAGAACGCGCGCCACATGCGTTTGAGCGTGGCGTGCGCTATCTCAGTTATTGACCTATAGCGATATAGAATCGCGTTAGAATCGCGTCAGCGTAGCTTGTGGAATATTGTCGAATTACATGATATACAAATGGTCGCGGAACGCACAAAATCTGAGACAAATTTTTGTGTACAAAACTCCGTAGGGTTGTCTATAAGGCGCGTGGCTAACTCGCAAATGGCGATAGGTAAATACTGATCGCCTTTAGTCTATGAAATAGTAAATTTAGATACCTCCGTTTTGCTTTGGAGTTTAGCTCTAATACGGGAATCAATAAATTGTTTCGATTCTGTGTTTAATATGAAATTATTGCTTTTCCTGTATGTCATTATTTTCCCTTCTGTGGTTTTTATTTATTTTTATTTATGTTACTTTTTCAATTTTTGAATTTGAATAATAAGGTGGAACTGAGCTGGTGTACATGCGTCATGCGCAGTCATGGGCGTGTGTTTGCAAGGGAGGGGGTCATGCTCAATAACAAAACGGTTCAAAATAGACAGCCATAGGGAAACAAAAATCTGCGTATCGACGCATATCCCCGATACATACATCCGTATCAAGATAACTCATTGTCTTGTACAAAAACGCATGCAATCCGTACGGGAAAAAATACTGTAGCAACTGGGTCTGTACAGTATGTTCGCTAAAACCACACGTATCCGATTCCAAACCGCCCATTCTCGCAATACGATCGTATCCGGCACCGGAACAAATGCATCATGCATTATGACCGCATCGGTATGCAGTTAAACTGCGTCTATGGGGAAATTCCAGGTACGCAAAATGTATGACTTGACAAATACACGACAGTGGAAGTTAAAAATGTACGAATTATTAAGTTATTCTTAATGACACTTGAATGGCAAATTGTATAGTAGGAAAATGTTAACAGTGTGGACCCTTAATTTATAGGATGGCCCATATCTTTGCAAATCAATTTATACGGCAATATGCAGCCATGATATTGCAGAGGTATTTACGACGAACACTACTTGTTAATCATGCACATAATCAAAGTGACAATTTAAAATCCCATACATATTACTTTGCATCAACCTTCACCTATTGCTCCTCACGCACGACTGGGCAAAGACAATAGTTCCTCCGCGCCCTTCCCACCCACATTGTGTTCGAGACGTCCAGGGACCCCGGCGACCTTTGACCCGCACGTGATTGTTACTCATCTGGTCGCGTGCCCAGTCGTCACCGCGTGGCGTTGGAGGTAATTAAATCAATTTTATAGCCTTCAACATCTGCTGGTCGTATCATAATACATGTACTTGCTTCTCATTCCCTGTCGTCGGATGTGTGTCACCTGTTTCACCTTTGCTTGTTTAAAGCCGCCACTAGGGGGCGTTTTATTTTATTTTTCGTTTGCGTCATCTTTTTTTAATTTTGTCGTCTGCGTCATTTCTACTTCTCAATTTTTTTTGCATGGGAAATCAAGGGACTGTCGGCTTATTAAAATCATGTCGGATATTCTGATTATGTTGTTCAGAGATGTGCTGTACAATTGCCACGTCATTGTGCTTTCCGAATTGGACGCGTGCCAGTGGAGTCGAAACAATCGTTCAACGAGTGTTTTGCTTGATGGTCTTGTCTCCAATTGGTATAGGCTTGAAATCAGGCTACCTGCACAAAGCTGAGGATGATACACATTTTTATACGATGTTGATGAGCGCTTAACTTGAAGATGTTGTTACCATGGAGTTATAGCTCAGTGTGTTAACATACATATTAAAATTATCTTCCCCGTACGCGTGCTCTTCAACAAGCTCGATTTTTTTTCTCTGTCTAAGTATATTTTCAACTTTCATATTTTGTAAGGGCCAAAAAAACAACTTTATTTGGCGTCTGCAACTCTCTCTGAAGAATGGTTTTATTTTGGGCTCCAACAGACCTGCCTTAACGAGCAGACTGGCTCCCGATCCTACATTGTCGATAATGGTCTGCACCTTTGGTGAATTGAAACAGCGCCCTCCTTCATCTGCGTCATAATTATCATATATGAGGCATTATCCATAATCAAGGCTTGGCTACGGCCGCACGGGCGTAACACGCGCACCTATGGAAGCCACTGGCTAGCGGCTGCAGCCACTTTCCATAGACTCGTGTGTTATATCCGGCCGTAGCCAAGTAAACTCGGACCCTGCCTAAGACACGGTAGGATGAAGAAGGTGCAGTGCAGCAATCGCGTCCGTGAGTTGCATCCCGACAAGCTCGACCACTTCCCTGACTCCCAGCTCCAGGCTGACCGTCCAGCCTAGTGCAGTGGGACTCCTTTAGTCCGGCCAACGTCTTTCCTTTTTTCCCCCCGTTTGCCGCTATTTTTATCTCCCCGAAGTAGGGCAAGAGAAGTGGAAAACAACTTCGCCCCGGGGTCAAATCGCGAGCAAAGCAAGTCACGAGCTACATGCGCTTCTTTTAAAAAGGAAAGGGTAGCGAGAATTTTTAAAAAAAAAGTGAAGAAGAAGAAGAAAAAGACGGAAACTCAACGCCACTCTTCTCCCACTCTTTTCCGCTTTTGACCTTTCCTTGTGAATCTCACGTGAATTCACGAGGGTTCGCACACGGTCGCGCGTGTCTCGCGAGACTGGATACGGTCTGGATCTCGCGAGAATTTGACATTTTAACGCAACATCTAGGAATTTCAAGGTTCATTGGGGGAATGGGGGGAAGACGAAAAACCGAGCGCCTTGTTTTAGTGTGATTTTTCAAACCATGGGCCTCAGCTTCGGCTCTGTCACACTAGAACCCAGAAATCATGAAGCCGAAGCTACCCCTTAGTGCTGTGGTTTCTCAAGTGGCCGACTTGAGACATTATAACTTTTAGAATGTGTTTATGACGCTAGTGACGACGTCTGAGCTTTTGGTCCAAGTTTTTTTTTTTGGCTTTGACCCAGAATTTTCAAAATGCCAATGGATAAACACAAGACAACATTGCTTAATTGACGCCTGCTTAATGTGCACACAAACCCAATCGCCCGGAATGTTTTGCATAGCTTATCGAATCAATTTGCCCTTTCGGCTCTCATGAGGAGAGATGTTGGCGTAAAAGGAGGGGCACAATGCGGAGGGTTAGCTTTGAAGATTTCGAACATGTCACGACATGTTCGGCTCAAGGAGTTGGGGCTTATGTCATTCCAGCAGGGTCGGGTTTTTTTAGCCACGCCGCATTCAGCCGGATGTTTTCCCGGAGCACAAATGTTTGAAATGTCACATCGCTGCGTAAAGCGCTCGTAATGGCTGTCTGGTGACGTCTTTCCGCTTGGAGCGCCCTCTATTGACACTCACTCCCTCTTTGCGGACTTTATTAAAGTTGGCACGAATTGGCAAGACTTTCACATTATGTTAAGTAAACAAAATATGAGGCTCCTTCCATTTTATATCAGCTTTCTGATTAGACACGCATATAAAGTGACGGATAATAAACTGCCAGTGTTTAAGGTCATTCGCAATATAGTCAGTCATGACGAGTCTTAAATCAAAATCGCAAGCTAATCAAAACGGCTTGTGACAAAGCCATTCCTTTGTTATCGCCCATGACTTTCCTTGTGATTGACTAGTAAACTCGTAATTGACTTGTGATTTAACTTGTGATTGACGCACTAATACACCTCTTAGCGATGTAGTTTTTCATCTTTGTTATCACGACAATGCAACATTCATTACCATGCGCACCTTTACAACTATATTGTACTGGTAAAACAAAAATGCACACGGTGCTTGATGAAAAATGTGGCCCAATGTTGCAACCGTCAAGAAGTAATCGCATACATTGAGTTATAATCGCCAATTCGTGGCTGTAGCATGTGCCATTTGATTCTCTGTAATTGGGAAGTCGCAATGCGGGCGAAATCCGGTTTTCCGTAATACGTGTCCGGACAGGATCCGACGTGCACAAAAGACGCGCGTGGCTCGGCCAAAAGGCACGCTCATTCACTTCCAGCCGTTGGTTTTATTATTAGATAATGCGTTCCATATATCTCGGTAACAGGAATAACTTATTGACTTCTGTATGTAAATACTGTGTTATTGCATCTGCTCACTCGATTTGTTTTCTCTCAAATGCACGATGGTAAATGTCATTTGAAAAGTAACAATCGAAGTTCTGTTAATACGAGTGTGTCGGTGGAGGTTTGTTTGGAGCGAAAAGGCTTGAGCGCTTTCTTACAACCTAGATACCTAGATAGATATTTGTATTATAGATACTGGCCAAACGTATGCATCGCACGGTATTGGTGATTATGCTTTTACAACAATGTATCGTTATCAATAAACTTGAGGTTAAGCCCCATCTAAGTGAGACAGGTTTGAAACAAATTTTCACTCGGATTTGCATCGCCTATACAGGGTGAGTCAAAAAACACGAAACCCAAATGTTTGGGACTATTGTTGTATTAAAGTTCTGCATGTAGGACATTCAAAATCTAGGATTTGAAAGTCCAATTTATAAGCTTTCTTTTAGTACAAGAATCATTCAAATCACTTACGTACTTTTTAGGTTACGGAATTTTAAATACAGCCACCGTTTTAAAGTTCTGCCCATGGATTACACAAAAGGTGTGCGTTCTTTCAGCAAACCGGAAACAATTCACAAACATCCCTATGTGATTAGTTTTCGTTTTGCTGACAGAACACTTACCTTTTTGTGATCCGTGGACAGGACTTTAAAACGGTGGTTGTGTTTAAAATTCCGTAACTTGAAAAGTACGTGAGTGATTTGAATGATTCTTGTACTAAAAGAAAGCTTATGAATTGGGCTTTCATATGTCAGTTTGTGAAAGTGCTACATGCAGAACTTCACTAAAACAATGGTCCCGGCATTTGGGTTTCGTGTTTTTTACTCACCCTGTAGAAGAAGTTTTCTTTTTGGCTAGGCCTAGTGTCCTCTTTGTACCTTTCTGGATTCCTAAATTCCTCATTGACCGACTCACTGACTACTTAAGCAGCTTGTAGACTGGTGGAGAGAATCGGGCATTGCTATCGTATTGGTTAACCCTGTAAACGCCAATGAATGGGCTAAATCCTGCCTACTTATTAGTAGATCAGCTGCACGAAAAGGCTTCCAATGAATAGACATTCTGAATCTCAATTGAATAAAATTGTGTGCACTCAGGTGCCAGTTTACTAGGATTTTTGCCTATAGTCTTGGTTATGCAATAGTCAGGCGATACACTGTGCATCGCTCGATGTTGGTTGGTTGTGCTTGATTATAAGTGTGGGTGTAGCAAACAATCTTTGGGTGGGGTGGGGCAATGGCATGGGTCAATGGTAAACCAGAATTTTGCATCCGGATTGGAATGTTTCGTGAAAACGTAATGACCACTTTGGAGACTCGGACGTGGCTGCCAGTTAGGTCGTGTGTTGTACATCCTGTATGGAGTAATATTCCCTGTTGACGAATGTTTGGTCTTGCTGTCATTCTTGGAAAAACGGAATCCGTTACCCGTTTCTGAATGTTTACCAAAAGAAACCTAGAGATTATGGTCACGCAGACAGTAACTTTAATGGATGTTATAGTTTTACATTTCTATTTTGAAAGAAGGTGAAGGTGAATGGTAGAAGGTGCGTCTACGTAATATTTGTCAGGTGGAACATGACAGCGGGAATAATTTTTCCCACAGAAAATCCACCAGTCAAATTCAACATGTTAATGTTCTATGCGTTGTCAATTCAACATAGGTAGCAGAAAGATGTGTTTTTTTAACCCAAACCCACTAGACCTTTTTGCTAGGATCCATCCTCAATCCTTTAAAATCCTGCAACTGCCTCCATGTAAAAATCGATCCAGCCTCAATCCTCCTAAATCATCCATTGTTTCTTGAATTTGTTCAGTGGAGAGATGACCACGCACTGCCTCAATCTTTCAAAATCCACCAGCAATCATTGTAGTATAATGATGAATTGCCGATGATATCCAGAGGCAGTGCGGATGATTTCAAGTATTATGTCGGCCTAAATGTATGTATTGCTAACCATAAACAACACAAGGTGCAGCTTAGCCCTTGACACAATGCATCCTCCAAAATCAACTGACACAGTTTTGCCACTAGGCCTCAATCATTCGAAATCCACCACTTGTGCGATGAGGATTTTGGAGGATTTACAATGGTCATGGTTATAATGTGTCACGAAAAAGTGGGAGAAGAAGTCAATCGAAGAGAACAGAGATCAAAGACAAAATAGGGAGGATTATGAGAAAACAATGGAAACTTTACCGTATTACTAAATTTTGGAAATAACTCATTTCGTGAGACAAGATGGAGTACAAAATAACTTAAAAGGGTTCAAAATGTCGTTAGAGCTTGTGGAAATCTTCGTATTGTGTCAATGGAAAACATACCATCCGTTCGGGAAAAGTGCTCTACAATTTGGAAATTGATTTGTTATTGTAGCCTGCTTAACCTTTGAAATTTTGAGGGAAGAGAGGGAAGATTATTTTTTTCTTTTTGGTCAATACCCTTTTGGAATCATGCCGTATCGAATTCCCTGTTTTTGTCCCCGTAGGCTTCGCGGCGAAAGCAACAACGCATTGTCCGAGCGTAGCGCGTCCGGGGAACCCAAAACTTTTGCAGAGAAAAAAAAGGCCTTTCTTTTTTTCCGTTTTTACAAATTGTTGGGTTTTCTTTATAGCCTCGGGTATGCGGGCCCTGGATTTGTGTTGTTTTCACCCGTGCTCTCTGACATTTCCAGCGGTTAAAAGAGAGACAATGGGGAGGTAAATATTAAAAGTTGCACTTACAAAAATCCGGATTTCGTCAGTATAATGTCTGTGCGTCAGCCGATGTGAACACAATAATGTCATTAGAATTTTGTCATTAATAAAATATAGCCCTTAAGGTACAATTATTCTTGGAAGTTTTAGCGCAGTAATCACGCCAGTGCACTAATGAGGGAATTTGTTGTAAACAAGTTACAGTAGCATTTCATTTGTAAGAAAAAAACACATGCACGACTGTTGAAATTTTTAAGGAATCGGTTCTCCAACCATAGAAATCCGTACGTACAAACCGTGACGCCATTTATCGTGCACTTTTATGAAATATCAACATTGCATGTTTCACATGAACTCTTTATAAAGACAGAATCGAACGACAGTTGCTGATGTTGACGGTTAACTGGATTTGAGGTTCTCGTATCAAACAGAAATGTGGTTCTTTTCCTACTCGAGGGTAGACGGGAAAGGCGAGGCGTTAGGCTCATTACAACAATCATCTGATAGATCATTGTTTTCATGCAACAGTCGTCGTACAATGATCCACTAAACATCAAACACTCGACTTGAGCTGCACGTCTACTCAACGCGCGAACCAAATCTGGAAGTGTTACAGTCAACAAACCGCGATTTGATTTACTATACCACGAGTATACTCGCGTTTTTAAAAAGAAAGAAAGAAAAAGGTATACAGTGTAATTGTATTTAAAAGATATAGAATATCCGAATCTTATATCACTCTTTACTGCTCTGATAGCCTCTTATACTTCTCCAGGTTTTTATTTCCGTATTGCGGAACTGGTCATTGTGACTGACCCAGAATGATCGGCCTGGTTTTTTTTTTATACCGTGAAGTGGCGGGTACAAATTAAAAAAAAAAAACCTCCCGTAACGACATTCATCGTTGACCCGTGCCGTGTCACAAGTTCGTTGACGGCTCTGCTGGTTTTTGTACCTATTTTAGATCATGGATTGAGTAACATTAACCAATGTTTTATTCGTAGGGATTTGACGTTTATTTTGGATGATCGATTGTGGTTTCTGTCGTTTATTATTATAGTGAGGATTCCCTACGTTTTGTGGTTGAAAGGCCAGACTGACATATTTCTGTAAACTAAGAATATCGGCTGATATTCGGTCATTGGTTGTAAAAATAATAATAATTTTAAGGCCAAACAAATATTGTTGACTGTAATGCCCTCAAAATTATCCCAGTAGGTATTTAGGAAAATATGTATATTTGTGTTTTGTATGCCTGTCTGTTCGTCTTTTGTATTTAAACATGTACTATGTTTACATTCAGTACCTTTAACAGTATTATGTTTAATTTTAATTCAACAACAACACACAAACAAATTGTTTTCAAAATGTGCGTAATTCTAAATTTTGGTCCAAACGTGGCAATAAAAAGTCAGAGGTCGGAAGTTTGGCTTAGAAAACACACAAGGTAAGACGGATTATCATAAACACAAAAAAATCACGCCTATATAATGGTGGATTTTCTTGGCCGGTTTAAAACACTATGCTTAAGACCGGTTGGAGTCTCGGCTCGGGGAATTATCAGCATCGAAAATTATAAATTTGTTCAACAAGTTTACTTCATGTTTTTGGGACACCCCTCTAGCTATATGATTGTATATCCAGTTTCACGAGTAGACGTAAAAAAAGTCCTTAATATATGGAGATTGGCGCGCGCGTCGCGCTAGTGGCACAGAACGCAGCTGTGCCGTTGTACATGTATTGTGAATTAAGGACTGTGAAATACTGACTCGCTGCAGTATAGTATTGGGCATGCCTACGTCAGGATTGTGAATAATCACCCAAGAAAACGGCAAAAGGCACCGGATTTCATAGGAGTCCAGATTTCATCTGACACTGAAAAAGTGTTTAAAACCAGTCAGCCATGTCCTTATCAACCGTTTAAAACCGAGCACGTGACGGGCTCTCGACCAATAGGAATGGGTGAACTGTCTTACTATGAATCTTCAGTAACCTGGTGGACTCAAAACAGTGCGCCCCACGGTAAAACTGCAGCGTGTGAATGCTATACTGAAGGACACAATGGGTTCTTATGTTACGCGCAGACTAGTGACTGCGTCATACACGCGCACGCAACACTGACTATACTAGCGCCAATTGGCTAAACAGCCCACTTTGCGCTTCTTCCGGTACCATTAGTTCCAATGCTACACAATGTCCAGTGGGCCGGGCGTGGTTAAAGTTGAAATGGCATCACACGTACGAACTGGATTTGATACGGGTTTATGTACGGTTGTGCGTAATTCACTTAAAAATTAGTCACGCGTACTCCGCGCGCTATACGTGAGCGCGCACGCGCTGCGTCTTACATTTACCTCGGGTAAAAGTAAGGTAATTGTAAACTGCCACACAGGGTCACCTACTGTTCATGCACGGATCCTGTAAGGCATGGTGTTTAAAAAAAAAAAGGTGAGCAAACCGAGCTCGTTTTATCTGTAGTCTAGCAGATAAGTAATTCACTCTTAAACAGCTGGTCAATTAAGACTATATCCGAAAAGATTTTGTCACTGACGATCTATCTCTCGATAACGTAATTACCCTCTTTGTTCAGTTGATAAAGTGAACCACTCTGGCTATCCAAAGTGCTGCTGCTGCAAGAGGACAGATTGAATTTGGTAAAAGGAAAGCAAACATCCCGATGTTGTCTTTAATATTTGGGGACTTTTATGATTGTAAAGTCAATAATCAGATAAGATACATTCCTGTGAGAATGCACACCTGGGGCTGTGAGGATCCGTACCATGCTATAGTGACTACTGTCACTAGTGATTTGGTGATTACTGGTAATTGTAACAACATTTTTATTATAATAAAAAACTTTGACCTAAGTTTTCTTGTTAATCGGATCCCTGACAATGTTGCTGGTCCCAGAGGGCCATCCCAGGGTCCTATTTTTACCTACCTCACTGACTGACTTACTGAATGTTAATTGTTAGCCTGGCAGTGCTGTCGTATAGGCTAACCGGCCAGTGACATTGTACAGGATTAGCCATTGTGATTCTATTAATATAATTGTGTGTGCTCTGGGACCAGCACGCACTAGCTCGACTAGGCTTTCCTTGTCTTGATGGTGAGGGTATTCGATTCGTTATCATTTTATGATTTGTTGATGAAAGTATTTATATTTTTTTTAAATGACTTGTCGACAGGGATACATTGCCTTATTCGGAGCAATTTCATGGATCTGCCACGCCAAGAGTTTTGCTTAGCCCAGAAAAATATCTTCTTAGCCAACATTATAGACTAATCCGACGAACAAAATTAGAAGCTATTTTTGAGGGGGCTCCACGTGCGCGTGCATGTCGCACGCGTTCTTAAAGACGAAACGCGCGCGCATTTTGTTGACCTATTGGACGAAGGAGCCCGGAGTGCGTGCGTACTATCTACTTGAGCGCGACTCGCGCGAACCTGGTTGTCACCTCAGAAAATGGCTTTCGCCGAAATCCGATTCGTTAGTGAAAACGTCATACACGCGCGCACCACTGATTACTTGCGCCCATTGGATAGACGCTCGAGCTGCGTTAACTTCCGGTTCCATTCGTGCAGTGCTGTATGTACCGTGTGAAGTACGCATGGTTGAATTGAGCGATCCGGATAGTCTATGGGCTCTGTGTGTGAACAACAGAGACCGGTTTTTTTCACCACTTTTGAGAGACCTTTGGACGGGACCGACCAAAAAAAAACAAAGTAGTGAGACATTTTCTTTTTGACAGCTTCGTGAATTGGGCCCATGTTGGGCTGGAGCTAGCTATAGCTGCGTGCCCTTAGATGGATTTTCAATAGTAATAAATGTGTATCAGATACCAGCATGTCTGGTCGGCATGTGACGTGACAATTCGCTGAAAGTATTGTTTAGATGCCAGCAACATTGACATCCTTCTGTCGGAATCACGAGACCACCCGAGTCATAAAGAATTATTATAGGTGACGTCAGAGTCACATGATGAGTGTCAGTGCGACCGACTGGAAACACGTGAGGAAATCACAATAAAAAGGTGACAAATATATGAGAAGGTACTCTCGTTTCGTTCCAGTGCGTTACTCTTTATGTACCTAGAAGTGTTTTCTGGTGGTAAACATGTTTGTTTACGCGAGTCGTTGCCATGGAAACTGTGGGTCGCACGAATCTGTGTTTTTTTTTTGGTAAATATAATGCTGGACTAGATCTTTTTAAGAGGCTCAATTTCGCTCTACGCTCTGGACACATAATTCATGCCGGACGCAAATGTGTTTCCGTGGGCGATTGAAGCACTATCATGAATAATTGAGTAGTTTTGATGGGAAAATTATGTTTATGCATGAGAAAAGAACAATGACGTCAAAGCATTGTTACTGTTGGGGCAACTAATAACATTGAAGCATTTTAATAATAAATTGCCACGACTCCCCTGTGCCCAACCACCCCCTCCCCGACAGAAATTGGGGAAGGGACAAAAAGTGAGCTTTTTGATTGTTTAAGGGTGCAGGCCAGTAAATAGGCCCGAAATTGTCTATGCCAACCGAATTATGAATTGCATGCCCTCATATTTTTTGCTATTAGAGCATTTTGTTGGCCATGAACTTGAGGGTTTGTAAAAAAAAAAGGGTAGGGTGGAAGCCGTGAATAGGACTGCAAGCTCCCATATTTCTATAAATTCGGATGAAATTGGGCCCTAAAATTTCTCGATTTTGCAATGAAGTAATGCATTCTTCTTTTTTTAATGGCGATGAGCTTCGCAGGACTACCAGTAC
Organism: Patiria pectinifera; assembly: GCA_029964075.1. Classification (NCBI taxonomy): domain Eukaryota; kingdom Metazoa; phylum Echinodermata; class Asteroidea; order Valvatida; family Asterinidae; genus Patiria; species Patiria pectinifera. The sequence goes on from CM057150.1 coordinate 7,925,528, forward strand.
TTTAAGGGGTGATCATCTTTGGATGAATTTTCTCCAACAGTCATTGCTTAACCCCCCCCCCCCCCATCCCACCCCCTCAAAACAATTCGAACCGAAACTGAAAGATGGTGAAATAAACTTAAATATTATTGGATGTGTGTCTGAAACACCTTGGGGAGTTGTGATTATTTTCCCAAATTTTTGGAAGTGGGCGTAATTAGCACTGGAGTCTATGGCAGTTTAATACTTGTCTGCAACCTTAAACGTGTTGAGTGTGCACTCCGGAAAATTGGACCCCATTTATTTACGCCACTGCGCAAGCTGCACAACATAAATCTTCATTGCACAGAAAACTAATTGTATTTTAATAGTAGTTTTGTGTGAGCTGGGATCCATGGGAGATCAGTGAGTGAGTTTTTCTCACTGAATGGATCACCCAGGATAAATAATAAATAAATAAATAAATAAATAAAACCAGAGTCTCGATACTAGGATGAAAATCCCAATTCCTGTTTTTCAGTTATTCGCGACAAAAATAATGGGTCCACGCCAAACCTCGCCAGTCCTTTGCATTTGTGCTTTCAATCATCATATATGATGCATGACGAGTGACTTCCATTTTCAATTGTACTCTTTTTTTCTGGTAGAAATGCCACGAGGATCATTAAATTCAGAAGTCCATCATTTTCATCTCATGTTATGACCAGCACTTGTTTCGCCTTGTCCTTTTGTTACAATCCAAATAATTGATGAATCTTTTGTCTGAATCTGGCGACGCCAACCTAACGGCCAAACAAAATCGGCTCTTTGTTTAAGTCGAGAATTTTCGTGGAAATCCGTCATAGTTAAACGGTTTTGTCCTTTTCCGGCGGCCAAATGACTAATCCATGCCCTTCGTCCGTCGGGTATTTTTCATGTCAGCTGGCAAGCGAGAACATATCCGGGTTTGTGTTTAACACACAAAAAATATAATAATTTGAGGAGTACATTTCGTGATGGATAACACAGCACAAATGTCGGAACACTTTTTAAATTGTTAATGTATTTCGTCCGTTGTGTTTCGGGGCGGAGCCGGATTTCAAGAGATCGGGAGTGATTTGTGTTTGTACAAAGTGGCTTTGGCGTGGCTTGGTTTGTTAAGTGGAGATATTTAACTTAATACATGCACATGCTTGTGGTCTTAAAAGGTAATATACAACATTTGCAAAAGTCAAAAAAACAAAACTACCAAATTATTATGAAATACCTTTCGTGACTGTAAGTCAATAATAGTCCCGTGAAATCATGACACCTGGCGTGCTGTCATTTTCAAGAAAAGTGGAAATTTTGTATCAATAAAGTTGTCGGCCGACCATCGTTGAAAAAACAGACTTTTTTTTCGAAATACAATTTACCAAATGTAGTTACTCCACATTTTGTTTACAATCGGTTACACATCCGTGAACGGGTGCAAGCCAGCTAGTCTGGTTCCCTGACCTGACAATTCCCCGACATCTATAAATTGCTCCGTTTCGTCTGAAGTAGGGTCATTGACTCATTGAATCAGACTGCAAGAGCAGCATTGTTTTTCTTGGTTTTTCCAGTATATATGAACACAACAATTTTAAACAGGTCAGTGTAACAATGTTTGCTACAAAATATTAACCCTCAAATCCGTGCTTTTCTGAAAACTACAGCAAAAGCAAGTGTTGAATATTACCTTTAACAAGGCGGTTCTCGAACTGTGCGTCTCGCCTGCTTTCTGCTTTCGCGATTATATATAAAGAGTGACCTTTGACGTTGATATGTGACATTTGACATCATTATCACGTGAAGGTTCCCATGTTACATCCATGACCCAAGTTTGGTTCCAATTGGACTTCAACTTTCGAAATGATACTGATTTTACATGTTCAGCCTTTTTTACAAATGACCCCAGATGACCTTTGACCTTGGTATGTGACCTTTGACATCATTATCATATGAAGGTTGCCACGTTGCATCTATGACCCACGTTTGGTTCCAATTGGACTTCAACTTTTCAAATGAGACCAATTTAACGAAACTTAAACCAAAATACGACATACATATACATACATGGAGACACTTTCCTGAACAAAGTCCAGGCGAGACAGTAAGGAGGTGACATACGGAGCTCATCTTCTGTGGATTGTTTCAGTGTGGTTAAAATCAAGTCCAGTCAAATCAAGTAATCTTTATTGTAGCTCACAAGTCGATTCACTTGTCAAATAATTTGTAACAAGGTTTGAGCAGTAACACCTTAGGGTTGTGAGTTGACTTGGGATTGGATGACTTGTGACGGACTTGTGACGACTTTACTTACGATACAACACAAGTAGGTCGACTGCAAATCTGGATTGTGGTCGATGTTGTGAGGGGTTTAATTCAAACGTGGTAAACTGGATCACGTTCGTCTTTCATGTTCATTCTCACCACCACAACCTCCATCCCTACCGTACCACAGTCACTCACCACCATCAACACTGCTGTTATCACCATCGTAACCCCATCATCAGCACGTGCCCACCAGTGAGCCACCACCTTCATATCCTCGGCCGTATGCAACTCGAATCGCAGCCAACGTTGTCAAGTTTTTATCACCATTATCACCCTCGTGACCTTTGCTTCCATCATAGGCCTACTTGTTACCCGTTATCACCACCAACTACACCCTCATCGAACTCGTATCACCACCCTCACCACCACAACCACCTTAATATCACCACTATTATTTACATATCCCATCTTTCACCCTTTACTACTACCTAGCTCCGGCTCCTTCATTCAATTTCCGTCACCAGACTTTCTATTTTACCACACCACAAACAAAAAAATCTTAACGTCTCTGATCTGCGTCTTGGGTCCTAGCTCTATGGTTGATGCCTCAACTCACCTCGGAGCTTGGATAACTGCAGGGCGAGAACATTGACACGATATGTAACAACTACAATTGGTCAGAAAGCCACCACCACCCACGCGCTCGTGAACCCCGCGTCGTAGATCCCACATCACACAGCGCGGTCACATGACGCGCTCCCGATCCCCTGTGCATGCGCACCGTACTCGCTCGACCTTAACTTAACCACCACGCGCGCACCGCATAACGTGAACAGGCTCAAAACATCATTGATAACTGTCCGCCTGAGCCTGACGTATCATCATGCATACCCGGGAAAATAAAGGAAGGAAAGAACCCTCCTGTCACTCAGCTGCTGATCGCACAGGATGCAAGGATGTCTTGTAGGTAACTGCTACTATAGTTGAGTGGTGAGATAGGCGCTGTTGATTCTATAGACGAGCGTTTTGACAACACCTAAGCTAACGGGACGGTAGCGTAGGACGCACTTACAGTATCAAGCTTTGCACGTAAGTGTTTACCAAATTATTTCACTCTTCATATTGGAGTGCAATTTCTTCTGGGTTTTGTTAAAACATAGAAGAGATAAACTTGTCAACATTTTGGTCAGCTACTTTTTGATTGCATAAAATCAGGAGTCTTTCGCAATTTTGCTGCCACCAGCCCAACTTAATAACTCTGTTTTCTGTTTCCATGCTCAACATTGTTAAGGTATTACTCATGCCGTAGTCTTTTCCCCGTGCTAACCGTCAGTATTTTGACCGAGAATGCTTCGTTGCATAGGCCTACCCTTGATTGACACTATCGTTGACACAGCGATGGATTTCCTTCACAATAATTTGCCAGACTGGAACTAAAACTAGCCGTTTTCTCAGAAACCAGGGACCTGCGATGTCCGAATTCCCTTGAGCGTTGTGTTATTCTGTCGCTAGCTCGCCATTCGCTACGAGCAGCAATGCAACAACAACGTGGATATGCTGACCTGAAGTTTTATTGAAAATGACTATAAGTGTACATTGCAAATAGCCAATATCTTTGGAACTATAGAAGTGAAGAAACAGTTTTTGGTTTTCATATTTTGAACGTTTATGAGAATTTTTATGGTGCATTTTTTTTTAACGTATAGTGTCTGCAGTGGCTTTTTGGAAATCAGATATTTACACGACTGCATTTTCGAGGAGTGGCAACTTAAACGAAAAGTGAACGAGTTGTTGGCGCATTATACAGAGTTAGTTGTAATCCGATTAGGAGTTTGTGCATGAATCCAGGCCTTGGATTTTGTCCCTTGAGGAGGCGACGAAAAACACTTTTGTTGAGAGAGAAAAAAGGGGGAAGACCCAAAATCAGGAAAGGGGAACTTGTAAAGGCCACCCACCAAACTATTTAACAAGGGTAACACGCGCTAATGTCTTTAACACACGTACTCACTTCGGTACTCCATAGAGCACCGAAGTGTGCCGTGTATTCTGTTTCACGCGCATAGTATGTGAAGACCAGCGCGCGTACCAGCGCGTGAACCAGAACAATTATAGACCACTGACGTCAGACTTCCGTACTCTACACCCACTGTATCGCACTTATGCCGCGCGCGTTATAAGACGAGACGCGTGCGCATTTTGGTAACCTTTTTGGTCGAAGGGGCCCGGAGTTCGTGTGTACTACCTGAGCGCGACTCGCGCGAGCCTGGTGCCACATCATCAGGAAATGGCTATCGCCGAATTAGTCTATAGCTCGGCTGCCTACACGGTATAGACGCGACGGAGGTTTTGGTTCAATTTGGTTCCAACAAGGCGCTTCCGTCTTTAAGAGCGCATACTGGCCTCGTTGTCGCATACAGCGTCACAGCAGCGTGGCGGCGATCATCCAGGGTTGATAGTGGCAGCCCCCTCATCACCTTTGCACCGGATGCGGCCCTGGATTTTTTGTAAAGTCAAAAGAAAGGTTCGTCTTAGAGCCACACCATCACACAAGAGATCGATGGCGCTACCGCAAACTTTTTAACTCGATGTTTAACCTCTATTAACGTATACTACGCTCTTAAAGAAAATCTGTATTTTGTCTATCATAAGTACACAGACCCAAAATGCCCATTAATGATGACAGTGTCGTGCTACGTTTAAAGTAGACTTGATGACGATTCAAAAATCCTGAAGTCATTTACTTATAATACTTCCATGTTAAGCAGGTGTTTGGGAAGTTAATAGAAAGTTCGTGCGCACTTTAAGTGTCCGTGTACATTACGGGTGGGTTTTGATGGTCGTTGATTTCCATTTTTTGACACTGAACTCTGTTCAGAAATGACAAATGCTAAATATATTTGTTAGTGCGTTTTTATTCTTTGCCACCTTCTGTCTCTGGATATCCGTGGGCCCGACGATCCTCCTGGGACACAGTTAAGGTATAAAAATGGAACAAAAACCATAACAACAATCGACTGATCCACATTTGGCTTGTCCTCGCCCGTGTGTTTTATTGAGCCTGGGAGTATCGTCCCCTCAAATAGCTCAACAGTGGGGATTGGATTTCCCAGGCTAGTCCAGCCTCCCCCGTTCAGAGACTTCAGGTTCACAAAAGGTCGGAACTCATGAAACGGTTTTTCCCCCATCCGCAACGTCAGACCCGGCCCTCGCAGACGTCATCGTGACGTCGTTTGCCGGTAAGACCCACTTAAAGCGCGCGTTGTTCTCTCCCGCTATGACGTCATGATAATTGGATATTGAGTTGAAACATGCGCCGCGCCGCACGAGATGAGCATGAATGGATCCAACAATGGTATTTTAGCCGTTGATGGGGGATAGCGCGATGCGCACGAGCCAGCGCGAGCTAATTGATTGGGAAAGCCTCTACCTATATAATATCATGGAGGGCCCCACTGAAAGCATTAAACTCACAGCTTCATTGAAACCATCCGCTCCAGCATCCTCGCATCAGCTCTGACAACGGAAATATATCAACTCTTCATTTCCTTGGTTGTCCTGGCAACCTGACTGCCTCCATGACAAGCGCCTGCAAAGTGCGCGCGTGGAGTCGTGCGTGCTTGCGTGCGTGCGTGGTACCACGGTCATTCTGCTAGCTACCGAAGATAGCTGATGAACTACGTGGGTATAATGAATTATTGACATAACGCGGGACGGCTCGGGCGGCGACGGAGTGGAACTAGTGGCTCCATTTTTTTACTTTTACCTTCGAACTCCCACTTGCCGATTCCTCCTGATCTCTTGTAACGTTATCCCCTTGTTGTCTTATCAGCGTTGTTGAGACGGTCAGTCAACTTTTATTATATGCCTTCACATTGGTGAGTAGTGCATTACAGGATCAGACATTGACGAGGTGTTTTGAAGAACTCAGTCCGATTCATGTTACCCGTTAATTGCACAACTTTTTTTTAATAACTGGCTTATGGTTTATTTGTCTTACGTGACTCGAGATGATGTGTAGCTCTCTTGACATTTTCTCCCGTGGCGTTTTCCAACCTAAAAAAAAAAAAGAAATTTTCTGAGCCTTTGAGGAAAAATGCAAAACAACTGTCAATCTTCGAAAGGTTTTCAAAGGAGATTTGCCTTGCTGTTATTCGGTTCTTTGTTTAACAAACACGCCTGTTTTGATTTAAATGTACTGGTATCATTCATGCATACTGACCTCTCTATCTTTCTGTTGGCGTCAACAAACTTTGAGAAAGACACTTGATTATTTTGATTGGAACTTTTGTACTCTGCAGTGGCATTGTTGTTATAACAGCCCGTGGTAAAATATTAGTTTTGAGTCCTTTGGCCAGCTGTGATAATTTCTCCTTGATGGTTAACTTCAGTTTTTTTTAAATTAAATCAAATTTAATCTGTTCAGGCTAGCCGGTGTTTGGATATTTCCTGGGCCCAGTGGGACACTTTGTACATGGGTCATTCCACAGGGTTGGGGAACAATGTGTGACAAATGACCATATTAAGAAAAGCATGAATGCCTTGCTAGAAGTTGCTCAACATAATATTTGTTGTTGGGTGTTTCACTACTGCAGAAAGTTTTTAATCATTTCAATGTATTGTGCCAAAATATGAGCAAACATGTCATTTCGGACGTAACATTGACACCGTGTGCATGTTACATCCAAATATGACATTTGTACCTTTTTTTTTTAAATTTCTGTAAAACATTACCCAAAGTAACTTTATGTACTTCTTACTATACATGCAACACAATAAGAAAAGCTTTTGTTATGGTAGTCAGGTATCAAATTGAGCAGAAATGATAGCTTGGTTGTGGCCGTAACATTGACACCGTGTCAAGCAACAATGTCACACTTCCATTAAGTGATTTTGACACCGTTACATCCACATTGAAGGTATTGTTTCTGCTATATTTGAACCATGACTATACCAAAACAGAAGCTTTTCTTGGTGCATTAGGTGTCCAGTCTAGTAATAAATATGCAATGTCAGTTTGGGGAATATTTTACATACATGTAAAAAAAATGGCATAAAAATAATATTTGGATGTAACATTGACACGGTGTCCGAATTAATAAATTGTTGCTCATATTTTTGTCAAGGTACATTCAAATGGCTTCAAACTTTCTCAAGTATTGAAACACCCCAAGACAAATATTATATTGAGTGATTTGTAATGCATTTCTATTGAGTCTTACCGTATATTGTAATTAAGTTTTTGATGTATTACTATTAGTAGTTTTCTGAGCTTTTTAATGTACATATATGTGTTCTAATAACATTCAAACTAATCATTTTAATGTAGTATAGAAGTAATATATATTGAGCTTTTTATATGTTTTGTAATAACTTCTTGGTAAAGCGCATTGAAATTCCGTATGTAATGCGCTATAAGAATTAATACGTGTAATGGTACCATTAAGGAGACACGTTGTCGTAATTTCTTCACACGATGGGAGACATCGGTCATTAGGCAGACATTTTCATGTCTCCCTAATGTCACAGCCCCCCTTTAGAGGCAAAATTGTACTGTCGCAATAAGAATATATTTGATGCTCGTAGTCTAAATAAGTAAACATACCGAAATTCGTGGAAAAAGGACAAAGGAATATTGGGTTAGGGCACATATAAGTTTGAAATTTTTTGTGCACAATTCTATGGGGATATCTCCCAAATATCCAATCCAGGGTATTATTATTATTATTATTATTGAGCAATTGTTTAGAATGCATTGAAAATTTAAATCATATAACCAAATATTTTGATGTAATATGCAGTTTCCCAACCCGGTGGAATGACCCAGTTTGTACCTTTCTAGCTGATTGTGACTGACTGACAGACTGACTGACTAACCGACTGACTGACTCCCCGACTGACTGACACTTGTAACTTGTTTGGCTGGTTTTAGGCTGGTAAAAAAGAGCTGGGCAGTGCTGTCGTAGAGGATTACGCCGTAATGCCAACAAATAAACTAAATCTGGCCCACCGTGTAGACCAGAGCACATGAAAAGACTTTGAATTAGTAGCCGTTCTAAATATATTGAATGGAAATAAAAAGGCAGCTTCTTCATTAGTCCTCGAAAATTATAGATCTTGCAAAACTTGTTAGCTTGGATGATTACGTCCAAGTTAGTTTGCTGGGGGACGAGGCATTGCAGTCGTCGCATAAAAACACCAATCAGTGGCCTGCACCCGTTCAAAAACATGTAACCAATAGCAAACAAAATTTGGACTGAAAAGGGGTAAATTTGGAGCAGTAATTGAAAAATAGTTATGTTTTTCCAACGGTGGTCGCCCGACCGCCGTTGGAAATGTATACAACAATACAATTTTCTTGAAAATGACTTCACACCAGGTGCCATAATTTTACAGGATGCTTTAGACTGTCATTTACCAACATCCTAGTAAGGTATTTTGTAATAACTTGGTAGTTTTATTTTTCGATGTTTGCAAATGTTGTATATTCCCTTTAATGTGGTTCCAGAAATAACCCGAAGAATGTGGAATTTGTTCTTAATTTAAAGAAGAATTCTGGTTTAAATTTCTGTTTTGTATTCCCCCTTCTTAGTCTGCATCACTCCTTAGTATTTATTAATTGTTCAGGCTTTGGGGTTAATACTTTTTGTTCCCTGTCATTTCACGACGTGTAGTTGATGTGTGGTTATTGCCGTAGGCAAGGCATCATCAAAAACAGCTTGGAAAATGAAAGCTTGGAAATTCATATACACTTTCCCACACTTATGCAATATGGAAGTTTAGTTCTTCCCTTTGTAATTCTCTGTGAGAAACCTTTTGTGGGAAATCTGAGAGTTTCAAACCATTCAAATGTTGCCTTACATCATTTGTTGTGATCAGAAACACATTACATCATTTGTTGTGATCAGATACACATCTCTTCGCGTCCAAGTACGTGGTTTTTTGCACATTGCAGCCCTGGATATTGGATTTGCATAGGACTGTGGAATGCATTGAACAGCCAGTGAGGTCATTAAAAAAAAATAGTGTCCCATCCCCACCATCTTCCCTTTTTCCGTACACCTCTTTTTTTTGGTTCTTTTTCCTTAATAATCATACATTTTCAATATATTTTGGACTTTCATTTGTTTCAAGTAACCTTGTTGCTTTGTATGCAAGCTCAAAATCGAGTAGAAAAAAAAGTCGAGAAATTGAGGAATCCGATGACTCTTTATGAAAATCACCATCTCGGAGAGGGGCGGGGAAAGGGCCTCCTTTTCTTCCTTTTTTTTGGTTCAAATGATCGGACAAAAAAAAATTGTTTTGTTTTTACCTGGCCTAATCAATGAATAGGAAACATAAATAATATAACAAGAAAAGTCCATCTGTCTTTTTTAACAAAAGTTTTTAGGTTTATTTTTTTATTTTTTTATTTGGGGGTTGTAGGAAACAACATTTGGAAATCCTTGTGTCAAATTTGCAAGGAAAGAAATCCAACCCCTTACTGTTCCTTTGGTATTCTGATGTAATTAAATGTAGATTATTAAACAAATTTGGATATGATTTTTGTATAAAATTTTGGATTATATTGTATTCTTTTAACAGGTTTCAACACAGCCTTTTGAGACTCAGAGCTTTGAGCTTTTACTTGAGGAATCCTTCTCTTTTCTTTCCTTACCCAAAATACAACATTGTTGTATAGCTTGTTTTTATATGGACGCATTAACACAAGATGACACTTTTGGACCACTTTAAAGAGCCCCAGTTGGGGGGGGGGGGGACACCCGTGTGTGCACACACACCCTTACACAGGCATAGAAGTGGGGTACTTCCTTTGTTCTCGTGTATTAAAATTTTGCAACGTCGCACTCTAATTTCAAAATGCTCTAATTTTAACCAGAATTAATTTCCTTGGCTGAAATTCGGACTTAATATCCCTTTTCTAAAACTCTTCCATTTGCGACGGATCAACCCATCTTGGAAATTCCTAGTTTTTGAGTAAAATCCATATATCTATTTCGTGAAAAACTTGTGGGGTACCAAAACAGTACCCTGCAAGTAGGTGCGCATTCCTTGTGGGGCACCTACCATTGTTCTGGTACCCCATACGGCAGTGTTTATACGTTCATGCTGGTTCATGCAATTACTGTGCGAAGTAAGCACAACTTATATTATTCTGTAGGGCCACAATCCCTTTGCTTGAGCATCAAGCTCAGTCAGCAATGCTCCCGAAGGTCCACTATGCAAAGCCTCAAATATTCCATTAAATTGGAATTTAAAAACTTAATGATACTTGGAAAGGGTGCTTTATCAGGTGCCCCAAGAGGAACTGCCTCCATATTTTATTAAGTTCATTGGGATGTTGTGATAAATAAAGTGAATTCAAGCTGAATTTATTTTTTGCATTTTTTGTGTGTTTTGCAGTTTTCTTCATCATCCCAGCGCTCACAGCCCTGGATGCCGTGTCGGGTACAGCGTGGGCCTAAAATGATGCACTACCGTTGTCTAGACCCGCCTACCACGCCGGTACACCAGCAGGCAGAGCCTTCTCCAAGCGCCAACATCCCTAGTCCTGCTACTCCAGTCTACAATGCAGGTACCGGTAAGGATTCATCTCTCAAGACTTTCTGACATGTAGCTCTCTTTCCTTTAGCTCTCCTGAAGACGATCAGAGCATTCTGAACCGAACGTCAAGTTTCACAACCAACCGGTTTCTTTTCAGAACCACATTTCTTCCCAAAAGAGATTATTCCACATGGTGTATATATCGCAAACCTCACTACATGTAGTATATCCGGGATAAATTGCCGACCAGTTATTCTGCAGTACCGGTAGGCCAGTTGTTTCACATATTAGTTGCAGGAATTTTAACAACTTCCCCACAATAATACTGAAATGAATTTTACAGTGTGCAAACAGTGCTAATAACTTCATTGCAGCAATAGTCCAAGGAACTTGTTCAGAATTTTGCAACTAATATCCAAAAACACAGTACGACTGTTGTGGATAAAGCTGCCTGCAACTCTTCTCACATATTTCATGAAATGACTTTTTAAGATGTTGAGACATTTTCATGGACTTTAGTGCAAATGATCTGTTACTTTGTGGTGAGGCAACTATCCACGATTTGTCACTTCTTGGTGCCGCACCTACCCATGATACGTCACTTCTTGGTGCACCAACGATAAGGGAACGTCTCAAAAGTTGGAACTCTTGGAACGTTCCACCAGGGAACATCGCTTGCCCCAATTGGTCACATGCTTCGTTCCCACTGGGAACCGTCCAGGAATGCCAGGTGTTCCCGCGTGGGAACGTCTGTGCGTGTGCATTAAACAGGGAATGGCCTGTTCCAGTTGGAAACACGCTGGATACAGAGCAGAACAGAACACACTGTTCCTAAAAGGAATGTTCTTATATGGAAAGGGAGCGTTCCGACTTTGAGACGTCCCCTAACACTGATGATTTGGAATTTGCAGGTGGGATGGCGTTTCCTGACTGGGCCTACAAACCAGAGAGCAGCCCGGGCTCCCGCCAGATTCAGCTCTGGCATTTCATCCTGGAGCTCCTGCAGAAGGAGGAGTTCCGCGACGTCATCGCCTGGCAGGGCGACTACGGAGAGTTCCTAATTAAGGACCCAGATGAGCTGGCTAGGGTCTGGGGGGTCCGCAAGTGCAAGCCGCACATGAACTACGACAAGCTCAGCAGAGCGCTCAGGTGAGTGATTTGATTCGCCCTGGATTCACACCTCTCCTCAATCGAGTGGAGCTAACTAGCTCTCTAAACTATCAAATAATGTAGCTTCTGTGAAGTGCATGGTGTGGCTTGGATGTAGACTCATACTTACCTTACACTGAACTTGTATCATTTCAAAATTATTGAACTGATAAAGATTCTGACTAGCGTTAGGTTCAAACCCTTTCTCAAGTGAACCTATCTCTATGTTGCACTCTGGGTATTTTAAGTGCATGGATGGCTTTGATGTAGATTCAGATTTCAACTGAACCATTTCAAATTTAATTGAGGACCATACTTTCTGACTAGCGCCAATGAACAAAGCTATCGACAATTTTGGGAGACCACCAACATAGGGCTTGATGGCTCTGAGAGCTTTTTTTTTGAGGTTGCAGGTCGAAATGCCACAACTTCTTTGTTCTTTTTTGATAAGAATCTAAAGGTTATTGATGGGAAAGTATTTGGTTGAAAGCCGTCAAACGTGTAATTTGAAATTGTCTGGGATTGGAGCCTCTTGAAGTCCTTTCTGGTGTAGTTTATACACATGTATACACAGTCTTCTTCATCTAGATTTATGAAGAGAACTCTCAAGTTAGGAATTTGACTTGGAAGATACGAAAACATGAAAGCAATGTCAAAGTTTAAGCCATACGGTACGTTTACCCCTTTATCACCTATAGTGGTTAAGAATTTTGTTGGTATTCCCTATTTTATAAAATTTTGCTCCTGTGTTTTCCCCCCATTTTAATGAGTAGATGGCAAAAAAATAAATAATGCTGGATGCTCGAAGTTTGAAGTACATTTTGTTTCATTCTTTTTTAGGTATTACTATAACAAGAGGATCCTCAACAAAACAAAAGGAAAGCGCTTCACATACAAGTTCAACTTCAGCAAGTTGATCTTGGTGAACTACCCCGGAACTGACATGAAGTACATCCCACAGTACGTGCCTCCGCAGTCGGCTCCCGCCAACAATGCCAACTCTCCTGATGACGTCATCCTCATTGACGATAACTTGAAGTCTAAGGAGCGGCAAGGCGTCCGCACTATGAGTGAGTCCTCAAGCGACTCGCAGGAATCTTTGGAGGGGATGAAGCGGCCTCCTCCTGTACGGCAGCGGTCTCACAGCCTCGGAGATGCAGAGGCACTGGGTATCAGCCAGCCAGGGATGCGGAGTGACATGCAGCCCCCAGTGGTCCCCATCGATGCCAGACCACCTCCCTTCTCGCCGGGTTACGTAACCCTGCGTCCCACGTTTTACTCACACTCGTTGCCAGCGAGTCCCTGTTATCTCTCCCCGATGCCAAGCCCAGCATCTGCCTTGAGCCCAATCTTCACAGCACCCTGTCCGAGATTCACTTACTCCCAGGCTGAGATTCGTGCCCACCAGGAGGCACAGTCCAGACTTGAGCACGACCGCGTCACCAAGCTCAGGGCCCAGACCATGCCCCAGACCCTGCCCCGGCCGTTTGCCATGTCCCAATCCCCCGGAACAATTTGGAGAACTCACACTGAGAACGAGGTCCGGATTGGGGGGCTGAATTTAGCCCAGCAAGAACCCCAACCGCAGCAGCATCACGAGAACGTGGTCCGCATTCCAGATCGGCCACTCCAATCCGAGCTGTACCTGAGAAGAATGAACGAGCGCAGGCAAGCCCAGGCAGCCGCAGCCCATCAGAAACCCTCCACACTCTCATCTCCACCGGAGATCAAAACACCCTCTACCATCACTTCCCCACCGGATAATGACAACAACACCATGAAAGCACCCGAGCCTGTGCGCCCATGGCAGCATTCATCACCACGGAAACCATCCCCGGATAGGAGATACGCAGGGATGCGGTCTCCAAGGCCATCCCCAGATAGGACAAGGATGGACACAGAAAGTAACAAGGCGGAAAGCAAAGAGGGGCAGCAGAGAAGCCCAACTCAAACGGAGAAGGAGGACACAGAACGGAAAGATAAAGAGAAGTGCATTCCCATCAAGCTTCGGGTCAAACGGAAGTGGAACCGGGACAACTCCCGGCCACCTTCTTACCAGGAAGTGGAACCCAAGTCTCCCAAGATCACCCTGGAAAACAAACCCTCTTCACGATCCCTCCCTTGCACTCCTACCCAGAAGTCCAGTTCCATCGGCACTGTCTTCCAGTTCCCCCCGACAGCCGAGGATCCAGTCAAGGAAGAATCCATGCGCAGGTTCCGAGATTATTTCTTCGACACGGGACCCTCAGGATCTGGCAGTCACTCTCAGCCCATGTTGGAGCTACGCTCCCCAGGTGCTTTCAGTCACTTCAAATCAGAACGCTCTCAGCGGACTCACCTGCTGACGCCTGACCGTGCCTTGGTTCCGGAGAGGAACCTGGTCAAAGTAGAGAGCGACTCCAGCCTTAGTAAGAAGCGATCCTTGAACTCTGACCTCTCCGAGGAGGTGTGGATCAAGCGCGAGCCTCGTCCAGAACCAAAAGATCCGTAACAACGGATGTTCAAAGATCTTCCAGTACGAATTGTAATTGTTCACCAGCACAATGGTACAGATTCAGCTGTTAAGTACACATCATCTGCACAGTTGACTTTTCAAGTTCAAAGTGTTGTTGACATCGGCAAATGGTTGTACCTCCTTTCCCTCCTGTGGAACCATTTCCGTTAAAAGCTAGAATGGTTACACCACATTTATCACACTGACTTCGCCATGATTTATTTATGTACCATGTACAAGTACCACAACATATTTTTGGATGTGGACTTAAATTCGATGGCAATTTTTTTTTTTCAGCCATGTTAAGTAGTACTGTACACAGTTTAGTTCGCTCCAGCAACACACCCTATGGGCATTCTTAAGCATGCAAATCAGGTGGCATTCTAAAACAAAAATTTGAATGGCCTACTAGAAACATGAAAATCTGTTATTTTGTGTTGACGGGAAATGACAGTGAAGTTTTGATGTTGCCCTTCAGGCTGGAATGATCTGCGTTTTGGGAGTTGCCCTTTCACAACCTTGTTCCTGGGGTTGATGTCTTCTTTTAGTCTCCCCAGGCACAAACATTTCTGCCAAACAACCTTCTCACTAAGTGGCGGGGATTTAGTTACCATGCCTTGGTAAGGTGATACCTGGAACTTTAATGTGAAGTTTGTGTCATATGCCAGGAAAGGCAACTCTTAGAGCTTGTAAGAACAAAGTTTGGTCCCTACATTTCCAACCTTGTGTTTGATGTTTTGGCCAGAGACTCAAGAAAAATTCTCCCAAATGCATTATGGAATCCTGGGAAAAAAGTGCCTTGTGCAACTCTTAAGTAAAAGATCATGAAACCATGACAAAGTACAGAAGAATGCCACTATGGGCTCCGTGCGCCAACAAAAGATGGCGTGTTTTTACCTCTTTTGAGAGGACACACAGCGTGCGCATACTGTACTGTGGTTCGTGCGCGAAGTACGCACGACTATCTGAATGTGCGAAAGCCATAGCCACCGCGCCTTCGCGTGAGCGTCAGGCGTCATCGGCGCACGAATACGTTCGAATTCAACTTGTGATGGTCTCCGAAACTAATCCCTGCCTCCAGTAACTTTTGATACATACAAAATACACAGTGGATGGATCGGAACCAGTCTAGGTCACCCCCAACTATCCTTTTCTGGCCGTTGATGGGGTACTTGTGCACGGAGCCCATAACGAACACTTTACTGTACAAACCAGTAGTGGACCAGCACAAGACCATTCACAAGAGCACCCACAAGTATCAGGGGACGAACAATGACAAAGGAATGCCTTTGTTGCAGTTCATTTGAACAGCTTGTGACTTGAATTGAGACTGGAGGTCTTGTGATGGTCTTGTGATGGTCTTGCGATGGTCCAATCATCCCCTATTGCTCCCAAAGTTGATGTACATGTATATTAATATCAAGTATTGCCAGCCGAAATGATGTTTTGTGTTCCCACTATGTTAGATTTAACACAATGTTAATAACTTCATTGCAATAACCTGAAAGCATGTAGATTTAACAAAGTACACCCCTCTTCCCCCCGGAGGTATTAAAGCCACGTCGGAAGTGGGCATTGTTGCATATGGCTAGGGCTTGTTGCTGTATCGTGCCAGTGGCACAATAACCTGAGCCGTAGCCTGGTGGATGTTTTCTTCACAAGCCTTGAAAACAGTGACTCGGCACTGAGTTACTACTTGTAAATAAATCTTGGAAAAGGTCAATCTCAATAAGCTGCTGAACATAACCTGTTGCTAAGCAACACCCACATGTTGCCCAGCAACATTGAACAGACCATCAGTCAATGGGTTATCATGTCGAAAAGATATTTACTCCATACATTTTACATTGACTGCGACAAGTTTGGTCAGCTGACAAAAAACGTTCTTGGGGGGAAAAAACAAGCTACAATCCTGGCCAAATCTCGTTGGGCCCCCAACCCCCTGCCCCCACTCAATGTTGTCTCTCATTGCGCGATGTGTGCAACAACATTGACCATGGGAGCGGGGCAGTGGGTGACCGTGGCAGGCTTAGGAAGTGTCCCAACCATTTTGGCCGGGATTGTAGCTACTATAGTACTAGCCGAAATCAGCTGGCAAGTACCAGCGAGTTTGGCCGATAACCAGGCCTGCATGGTCCCTTCAGCAGCTCATTGAAAATTTGCCTGGATAAAAAATATAATATAGTTTTTCAGAATATTTGAAAACAACTTTGGAATCAGGAATTGTAAAGTAAAGAAATGAGACATACACGGACAATTTTTCTAACTTTGTTTATTTTTTTATACTGAGTGAGGTTTTCTTGGTCACAGGGCTGAATTTTTTCCGTTTTGTCTTGGACATTTTCTCTGTGAATTTTGTATAAAGATATCATGTGGAATGTGAAAAATAATGAAACAAACAAAAAAATCAGTTGGATCTCAATTTAAAAAAAAAATAATCTGGTTTTTTAAAAGGAATTCAGTGTTCATGAGCCTTTTGAGGGTAATATTTCTAGGTACTGATCATAAGTACAGAAGTGATTGAGTTTCTTTAATAAACTGTTGGTGATTGTTAACATTTTTACAATTGGACAAAATTAAGAAAAAATGTGTATTTTCAAAAACGGATAGTTTACATCAGCTGTGGACATTTTGGATATCCCAGGCCAGCAACAGTCGAGTTGCAGCCACCTAATTTTGTGGCCGCAACTCCACTGTGGCCTTCAGTTTATTCAACATTACTACAGATCTGAGGCCACTTTTGGTGTCCACCTTTTTCATTATAACTCAACTCTTATAAAAAAGGATTCAATGCTAATCTGAGCCTTCACTTGCTTATAATTTATCAGATTCATGATGATGAGGTATTAAAACCAGGCAGTTTCTGAAGAAGGAATTTTGGCAACTTCTCAGAAAGTCTAGATTAATTTGACCTCTGATTTACGTCTTAAACTCCCAAGACTCAGTATTTGAATTTTGCCAGATTTAGTTTCCATGACAACGTGCATTTTGAATTGCAAATGCAAGGCCATATTTTAGTTGCTTTAAAATAAAGGTATATAGTTGGTTTTATGCATTTTTGTGTTTATCATAATACTTATGTATATTGTAATCCGGTTCTTTTAATATATACCTATATATGAATGTATGTTTGCCTGATTAAACATTTAAGTGTAATAGTAATTGAACAATTTTTTTTCCTGGTTTGGTTAAAGGTCACTCCTTGGGACAACATTGTGGAAATCTGAATATTTTTCTGATCAAAATTGGTGATTTGAATCCCACATGTTGACTTTGTCCTGTAATTGTTAAGAAACAAAACCCTGGACAAACACTATTTATTTGTTAGAATTTATATTTTTTAAAAATACAAATAATATTTGTAGTTTAATTTTATTGATTGATTCAACAGTGTTATTCAGTTTTAAGTTTCAAGTTTTAATTTAATTTAATTTCCTTTATTTTTAGTGAATTGTAGTAATTTATGCAGTTATTTTGTGAACGCAATGTCAGAACATTGAGTTATTTTATTGTCGTTTTCTGTTCCTATATATACCCATTTTCAAGTTGACCCTACTTGATCTACAATGGTCTTCCAATGACGTCACTGGCTATTCGCTAAGACGCCCTCTATTGTCGTTCAGAAAGACCCCCTCCCAAAAAAAATTATTGTCATTATTTGACAATTCTTTTTTACTTAGATGTTTATATTGAATGCTCACGAAAAGTTCTGAACAGAAAACGAAAAAAAAGTCGAAATCTGATTTCTTTTGCGGCATTCCCCATTTCACTCAATATCAACATAAGCGTGTGATACCACACGCAAAATTTAAAAAAAAAAGCTGTTACGCGTATCGGCTGATGTTATTATATTTTGCAAAATCTCTCAAGCTCATATACAACAGTCGAGGGCATTGATGTTGTTTTTGCTTCCTTGCAACTTTGTCGACCGCCCAAAAGCTTCTTTGAAAAGGTCATCGAAAGCAAACACATTTATCAGACACATGCAATTTACATTGCAGATTGCTTAAACAAATTCCTACGCTTGCAGCTCTGTCGTCGTATTTGCTCCCATATGTAATTGTCATTTTTTGATATGTCATACTTCAGTAGCACGGTGATATTTTGTTCCTTGTATTTAATGGCACCGGTACGGTTTATTTGAAGAATGAGAAATTATTTCGCTTCAGTAATATGGTGGTGATTTCCATCGTTTTTACGAACCTTTTTCGGCTGAATAGGGTTCAAAAGTACAAAACTGCCCATGTGTAAAAAAAAAGAAAAAGATGACGTTTGTCTAGTGGTGACAAAAAAATCCTTTCGACGAATCCTTCGTGAAGCTAATTTGACTTGTGCATTTATACGAGAATTTACAATACTCGCGAGAGTTGGAGAAAAAAAAAGATTCCAAATGTCATCCGGCAACGAACGAAAAACAAATGACGTATGTAATTAACCAACTTAATCTTGTAGTATTTTAATTTGTTTTTATTTTGAGCGTTTTACTCTAACTTTTCACAGCATTGCATTACAAATCGTCTCAAATAAAGAAAATCACGGTTACCTTTGGAATTTTATACCTTATTATATCAATTGGAATTTTCAAAGGCTTGCAAATTGTGATCTTATATTTGTCCATTAAACGACTTGGGAAAAAAAACAATTCTCCGGTCTTTTGTTTTTTGGGTCCCAGAGGGCCAGGCGAGTGTCTTTTTTTCCCCTTTTAGTCTGGTGGCTTATGGATGGAATCGTGACCGACTAGTCCAAAGCACCAAACCTGGCAGTTGAATTCTGCTAGGGGTGACACCTGAAATTCTTTTGGGAAGGGTGCCTAATTTGCATAAATCGTGAATAGCCACCATGTAATATGTTTTGTTCCCATGTTTTTGTACATTTTTATTTTTTATTTTTTGAAAAGTATATTTTGGGGATTCTACTTACATTATCCTAAATAACACTTTCTAAAGCTTATAAGTGATTGGATATTTATGATGACATGAGCAATCCAAAATGGCTACCATTATACCCTAAAGTTTCGTGCACTTACCTTTTCCTCAGATATCATCAAGTATAGTCGTGCCAAACCTCAGTATTGATGGGCTTTAAATTCTTAAAGTCGCTTGGCACAGTAACCTTCAGAAAACTATAAAGAAAATCATGTGAATAATGATAACATCATGATATAAAGCTAAGGGCGGATCCAGGGGGGCCAAAGGGGGCCATCCCCCCCCCCCTCAAAAAAACCCGAAACCATTTTTTTTTTTTATAAGACGTCGCAATAAAGGCAGGCAATGAGTACACCACCATCTTTTCCTTAAAAACATTGGTTAAAGTGGTCAGAAATTGCCTCAGATCGCACCACAGAGCATAGAATAAAAAAAAAATTTCGGGGCCCTTAAGCGGGCCCCGAACCCCACGCCGTATTTTTGTTGACCCACTTTTTGGAGGACCAAAAATGTTTTTGGCTGCCAAAATTTGTTTGGCCTCCCCCAAAAAAGTTTTTGTTCTGGATCCGCCCTTGATATAGCCCAGAAAAAAAGGGGGAAATACGCGTTCGTAAATTACATGTATTGGACGACAAATTAGGAGAAGGGTTCTCTAACGTGGGAGACTAGAACGAGTCCCAAGAATTAGACTGGCTACGTAAATCACTGACTGACTGTCACTTGTCAATAATACAGTGGTCTGGAGAAGCTAAGACTCGCGCTGCAGCTGCTGCTTTGTGACGATTATTTTGGTATCAGCTTTACTTAGGCTTGCTTTTCTTTTTTCCTTAAAAAAAGCTTAAAGCACTCCTAAGCACATGAAGCAATCCCAAGCACATACCAAGTGAGCACTTGCGGCCAACCCACGTGTCAGCGATGGGGCTTGAGTCATGGAATATCATTGGATCCAATCTGGTTCATTTTTTTTCATTCCCCAAAAAATATATATCACATTGTAGGCACTTGAGGTTAAGGGGTTTGTTCCTGAGCTGATAAATTCCCAACGCAGAGCGTCATGACGTATATTATTACAAGGCCATTGTAAAGTGTCAACGACATGGTGTAGTGTTTGAAATAATGAAACTTTATCTGGTAAGCGTAGAAGACTTAGAGTGTTCCAAGGGCTAGTTGCATACCCTCTCCGAAAACCCGTAGAATCTTGAGCCGTGCGTATAATTCAACAAATAATATTCAACCACCTTTTCTTCTATTGGAAACGTATCACCTTCCCTTCAACCTTGTCCCCATGGCTTACTTTCATTTCAACCTCGTTTCCAATAGTAACCCCTGGGTGAGAAACCTGCTTCCTGTATCCTGATTTGATACTACGATAGCAAGTGATGGGTTTATATCACGTACTTACCGTGCATTACGTATTTTAACGTTCAATGTGAATTATTACGTCCACTCCCTGCACCTCAAAATTATACGTTTAGGCCGCCTTTTCCATTTTGCTTTAATGTAGGCTAATGTGATACTGCATAATTGGCTGGATAAGATTGTAACACTTTAACTTCGAAGAAAATCGTGTTTTTAATTCGGATCTTACGCTGTGACGAATTGATTCTGTTTTTACCCCCGACACGCGCATACAAAAACAACAACTGATTAAAACAAAGCCAGGCACTAGACTATTCCTACTTTGCATACCATACATGTTCAACATACACTGCATAATAATCCCATACCAGGGTGAGAGAGCAGGTAATGGTCATTTAAGCAAAGAATGTACTTCCAAACTCTGGTAAGCAAACCTATAAACACAGTAGCTTACCTGAGAGTTGTTTTGAGGGTTGGAGTATACGATCCAGATTGTTGCAACATAATGACAAATCACTGTTGTGAGTTGGTGAGGTTCTGAAGAAACCTCAGAAAAAACCTCAACATTTCGGACAATAATACATGTACGTTCGCTCTGCCCTAGCCTTTCGTCAGGAGACTTGGGGATTCCAAAGGTAAAAAGGCGTATGGTGACTGGAAGCTTTCAAACATGGAGGTGTGAAAGATGCAATTATGGAGAATACGCTTAGGCAGGGGATACCGAAGCTAGTCTTGGCATCTGTATTCTCATGCTGATGTTGTGTCGTTTTGTGTCGAGTTCGATACCAATGAGTCCTCTGGCAGCTTTCATCATCTGGTATGCAAACTTGTTCCAAAGCATGATCTGGACCAATAGCAATGCGTTCGAATGCCTCTCCAAGTTTCTCCCCATACTCTCCCTTTCGTACCGTTGAGGGGGTACTTGTGTACGGAGGCAGTCAAAAAGCGTTGCAAAATGGCGGCCATTTTGAAATCCAAGATGGTTGCCATATGCAACACTTTAGATTTTACCGACATGGCGTTTCTTGTTCCTTAGAGTTTAATTAAGGTATCTAGCTAGAGGCAGGTTCTGATCATTCAGTGCCTACGGGACCTAATTTCATGACTCAAGCTCGCCGACTATTGTGGGTTACCCCTTGCCGTGCCAAAGCCCCAAAATACATTCGATGGTGAATTGGTAGAAACGTCACACTTTGTTTACTATGTGTGAGTTTGTAAGCGCAAGCTAAAACGTCTAAAACAAATCAGCTGGTGTGCAACCTCGTCCCCAGGGTGTCGAGCTGTACGCGCCCACCACTACCTGCTCTCTCACCCTGGTATTGGATCATTTGCATGTGCAAGATTTTTGAACACGTATGCAAATGAGGAATAGTCCGGTGTCTGCCTGTGCGTTACATTTGCATTTGTTTTTGTATGCGGTGTCTGGGGTAAAAACAGAATTAATTCGTCGCAGCGCGAGCATGGCATGAGTTTCGAAAATACGATTTTATTTTAATTAAACTGTTACAATCTTAACGAGACAACATGCCGTATCACATTTCATATTAATATGAACAAATTGGAAAGGAAATGAATATTTTAAAGAAGGCGTGGACGAATGATAGTGAAAACACGTACTGCACGTTGTGGATAACAACACCAAGTACACGATATAAATCCATTTCTAGCCAATTGCGGTATCGAATCAGGATACCGGAAGAAAGTTTCCTATACAGGGCTTACTATTGGAAACTACGTTGGAAATAAAGTAAGCACTTGGGACGAGGTTGGCTGGTGTGTTGCTTTACTCCACAATAACGTACATCCGGGATTTGTTTACATTGGCTTATCTAGCCCCAAGACTTATGTTCTTGAAACTCAATGGTTCTTGAGTCTGGAGTACTGAATGGTAACCAATGAAAACTGACGTCACTCCGGCCCGATCTATCGAACCCTGCAATTGTTTACTAAGAATTATGGAAACGACACCTCAACAATGCCCACAAAATAGATACAATTTTTTTTTTTCACGTGAAAAAGACAACTTCATATCTACTTAAGACAATACTATAATTCGTGTAATTCGATGACAACTTGGCAAAATGTCTTTAATGGGAATCAAATTGCTTTCAATTCTAAAATAAATCCGGTCTACTTCTTTAATTTGAGGAAGTGACTACAAATCAATGTTTACGAGTTCAACACTGTAGGCCTACCTACGGTAAGACGTCAATTGCCTGTTAATATGTGATGCCCGAAGTACCCCTATTTTTGTTTCGCCTTTAGAGAGGACAGTTGAGCACAAAACGGACGTTCTTTTCCAACACCTCAGCCGGCGATATTCTCAGTTTAATTCCGTCATTTTGTTATAATATCCATTCAACATTTCTCCCCCGTCCGGGCCAGAAATAACAAGACACACAGGTTTTGTATATATATTATTCGCGCGTAATTCCTGACGTCAACGCGGCCCGACTCGCGGCCAAATATAGTCTCTCACGCGCCTGCCTAGAATTATTCAAGTTTGGCTGGGATTATGAAAGCGTATAGTCCTCGGGAATTCTGGAGAAAAGGAGGGAAAAAAGAGCGTCGAGATTTTATGAGGCTTGCGTCGGACGTGCGTACCCGGTAACAATAATAGCTCAATGATGTGTGTTAAAGCAAGAGCTTGTGAAGAATCCAAAGTCTACTTCTCTAAAAAAAAAAAAAAAAAAAATTATCGCTTGGCGAATTTGATACGCCTTCCAAATCCACAGACCCAGCGCGTGACATTTCGATTTTCGATCGCGCGCATCGGAATCTGTCCACCGCTATTCGCTTTTTTTCCTTTCTTCCTACAATAGAAAGAAAGAAAATACTCTCCCTCTCTGTCTCTGTCCCGCTTAGAACTCAATATCTTCGCTTACAGATCGGATCCAAGTCCAACGGAAGAGTGGTTGTCGGACGCAGTTGAATGGGATATTTTTGTTGCAAGTTTTGTTCGAAGTGGATTCTTTTTTATTTATCTTCAAATTCGATACTAATAGTTATCAATCTCGCCGAATCTTTTTTCCGTGCTTTCTTTGCCACGGTGTATACGATGACAGGTGACCTTTCGAGAAGCGAGAATCGAATTACGGGGGAAATGTTTGTGCCAATTTGGCAAGACGGGGAGGCGTTGACGGTCCCTACTCGAATGAAAGAGTCCTTCTTAGTCCCGCACAAACATCTTTTGTGGTTTCGAGGAGAATTCATTTCCATTAACCCCTCCCCTTGGGTCGTTTTCCGATTATTGACTCAGACGGGGTTTCCCGTTCCATTTTCATTTATTGAAAATTAATTGCAGACTTAGGTAAAGAGAGAGTTTGCAGCCGTGGCGTAAATCTGTGCCGGCGAGTGAAGGGGATGACCAAAATCAAAAAGATTGCCCGGCCCGAAATTCGAAAAGCGGAGGGGGGGGGGGCACATTACACTAGGGGGCGCTCTTCGGGATATAGATGTGTATCAATATGTATGCTCGCGCTTACATCAAAAGAGGTTTACCCGATGTTCCCCAATACCTATGTTCCCCAATACCGATGTTCCCCGAAATCTTTAGGATTAGGGTTAGGTTAGGGTTAGGGTTAGGGTAAGGATTTCGGGGAAGATCGGTATTGGGAAACATCGGTATTGTATATTGGGGAACATAGGTATGCACCGCATCAAAACAGCGCATTTTAAAAGCTTGTGTACTTTGTTTTTCAACTTTTCAGTACTATTGAATACATTTTAGTTGCTGGGATGTTCGAAAAATACCTCGATATCCGCATTTTTTTGGCTCATCGCGAAAGGGGGGGGGGGGGTTGATTCAGTAGCCCATCCCCTCCCCCGGATTTACGCCCCTGGTTTGCAGACAAGCAATCATGGTGAATTAATAGAAAATGGCGGCCTTAGCAAAAGTTAGTGAAGGTTGGTTGCACTGCAAAGTTCTCACACTAACATTTCTTGTACTCATACCCATGACAAAGTACACATAACTGTACAATTCGTCTACTCCTCATCAAGTATCATACTTGTACTCTTCTGGTACTTTGACCAATCAACAGCTTAGTCCACATTTCTAATATAAATGACGTCACAATTTCTAAAGTCGACTCCGATTGGCTGGCGTGCGGGTCGCATAAAATTAGCATTGCTCCCATCAGACCCTGGCTACGAGAGAATTATTGGTACTCACTGATACTATTTTTTTTTGGTAGTCGGTCTAATTAAAGTGCCTTTATTTTCAGAAGCATGCCAATGTAGCAGGAAAAAAATGAACAAAATTTCCTTCATATATTATCAACTATCCCCAAAATTTGAGTGAAAATACATAAACTATTTGTTTAATAGATATTCAAAAACAGTTTCATCGTGTGCACTTTACGGAATACTTAAATCCATAAACGTGCGACTGTAAGATGAAATGAATTTCTTTGTATTGATATATCTGTTCCTAAATCGAGTTGGAATGTGTTCGAGGGTCCCTTAGGATTCTTTCCAGGAAGTTTGGAGCAATTTCATTTTTTGACCACAATTGGCGAAAACTGCAAGGGTTTAGCCTTACATTTTTTAATGAAATTTGGCCAAATTATGAATTTCTTTTTATTGATATCATCTGTTCCTAAATCGAGTTGCAATGTGTTCGAGGGCCTCTTAAGAGTCTTTCCCAGGAAGTTTGTCAATTTTGACCAAAATTGCAAGGGGTTAGCTTTTCTTTTTTATGAAATTTATCCCCCAAAATGACTTTCTTCATTATGACATAATCTGTCCCGAATTCGAGTTGCAATGTGTTGGAGGGTCCCCTAGAAGTCTTTCTAGGAAGTTTGGAGCAATTTCATTTGTTTGACCCCAATTGACAAAAATTGAAAGGGGTTAGCCTCACATTTTTAATGAAATTTGCCCAAAAAATGAATTTCTTTGTATTGATATTTGTCCCTAAATCGAGTTGGAATGTGTCCGAGGGTCCCTTGGGAGTCTTTCTAGAAAGTTTGGAGCAATTTCATTTTTTGACCAAAATTGACAAAAAATGCAAGGGGTTAGCCTTACATTTTTAATGAAATTTGGCCAAAAAATAAATTTCTTTGTATTGATATATCTGTTCCTAAATCGAGTTGGAATGTGTCCGAGGGTCCCTTGGGAGTCTTTCTAGGAAGTTTGGAGCAATTTCATTTTTCTGACCACAATTGACAAAAATTGCAAGGGGTTAGCCTTACATTTTTAATGAAATTTGGCCAAAATATGAATTTCTTTGTATTGATATCTGTCCCTAAATCGAGTTGGAATGTGTCCGAGGGTCCCTTAGGAGTCTTTCCAGGAAGTTTGGAGCAATTTTAATTTTTTGACCAAAATTGGCAAATTTGTAAGGGGTTAGCCCTACACTTTTAATGAAATTTGGCTTAAATATGTATTTCTTTGTATTGATATAATTTGTCCCTAAATCGAGTTGGAATGTGTCCGAGGGTCCCTTAGGAGTCTTTCCAGGAAGTTTGGAGCAATTTCATTTTTTGACAAAAATTGACAAAAATTGCAAGGGGTTAGCCTTACATTTTTAATGAAATTTGGCCAAAATATGAATTTCTTTGTATTGATATATCTGTCCCTAAATCGAGTTGGAATGTGTTCGAGGGTCCCTTAGAAGTCTTTCTGGGAATTTTGGAGCGATTCCATTTTTTGACGAAAATTGAAAAAAATTGCAAGGGTTAAGCCTTACATTTTTATAATGAAATTTGGCTAAAATATGATTTTCTTCATAATGACATAATCTGTCCCTAAATCAAGTTGGAATGTGTTTGAGGGTCCCCTAGAAGTCTTGCTAGGAAGTTTGGAGCAATTTCATGTTTCTGACCAAAAACTGACAAAAATTGCAAGGGGTTAGCCTTACATTTTTAATGAAATTTGGCGGAAATATGAATATCTCTGTATTATGTCCCTAAATCGAGTTGGAATGTGTCCGAGGGTCCCTTAGGAGTCTTTCCAGGAAGTTTGGAGCAATTTTAATTTTTTGACCAAAATTGACAAAAAATGCAAGGGGTTAGCCCTACATTTTTAATGAAATTTGGCTAAAATATGAATTTCTTTGTATTGATATAATTTGTCCCTAAATCGAGTTGGAATGTGTTCGAGGGTCCCTTAGGAGTCTTTTCGGGAAGTTTGGAGCAATTTAATTTTTTGACCACAATTGACAAAAATTGTAAGGGTTTAGCCTTATATTTTTAATGATATTTGGCCAACGGATATGAAGTTCTTTTTATTGATATTATCTTTTCCTAAATCCAGTTGGAATGTGTTCGAGGGCCGCTTAAGAGTCTTTCCAGGAAGTTGGGAGCAATTTCATTTTTTGACCAAAATTGACAAAAATTGCAAGGGGTTAGCCTTACATTTTTAATAAAATTTTGCCGAAATATGAATTTCTTTTTATTGATATTATCTGTTCCTAAATCGAGTTGGAATGTGTTCGAGGGCCGCTTAAGAGTCTTTCCAGGAAGTTGGGAGCAATTCAAGTTTTTGACCACAATTGACAAAAATTGCAAAGGCCTTTTTTTATGAAATTCATAAAAAAAAGACTTTCTTCATAATGACATCATCTGTCCCGAAATCGAGTTGCAATGTGTTGGAGGGTCCCCTAGAGGTCTTTCTAGGAAGTTTGGAGCAATTTCATTTTTTGACCACAATTGACAAAAAATGCAAGGGGTTAGCCTTACATTTTTAATGTAATTTGGCCAAAATATTTCTTTGTATTGATATATCTGTCCCTAAATTGAGTTGGAATGTGTTCGAGGGTCCCTTGGGAGTCTTTCTAGGAAGTTTGGAGAAATTTCATTTTTCTGAACACAATTGACAAAAATTGTAAGGGGTTAGCCTTACATTTTTAATGGAATTTGCACAAAATATAAATTTCTTTGTATTGATATATCTGTCCCTAAATCGATTTGGAATATGTTCCAGGGTCTCTTGGGAGTCTTTCTAGGAAGTTTGGAGCAATTTCATTTTTCTGACCACAATTAACAAAAATTGCAAGGGGTTAGCCTTACATTTTTAATGAAATTTGGCCAAAATATGAATTTCTTTGTATTGATATATCTGTCCCTAAATCGAGTTTGAATGTGTTCGAGGGTCCCTTGGGAGTCTTTCTAGGAAATTTGAAGCAATTTCATTTTCTGACCACAATTGACAAAAATGAAAGGGGTTAGGCTTACATTTTTAATGAAATTTGGCTAAAATAGAAATTTCTTTGTATTGACATATCTGTCCCTAGATCGAGTTGGAATGTGTTCAAGGATCCCTTAGTAGTCTTTCCGGGAAGTTTGGAGCAATGTAATTTTTTGACCACAATTGACAAAAATTGCAAGGGTTAAGCCTTACATTTTTAATGATATTTGGCCAACGGATATGAAGTTCTTTTTATTGATATTTTCTGTTCCTAAATGCAGTTGGAATGTGTTTGAGGGCCCCTTAAGAGTCTTTCCAGGAAGTTTGGAACCAATCCATGTTTGACCAAAATTTACAAAAATTGCATTTCATTTTTAATGAAATTTGGCCAAGATATGAATTTCTTTTCAATAAAATATCTGTCCCGAAATCGAGTTGGGATGTGTTCGAGGGTCTTTCCAGGAAGTTTGGAGCAATTCCATTTTTTGACCAAAATTGACAAAATTTTTGACCAAAATTGACAAAAATTGCAAAGGGGTTAGCCTTTCTTTTTTTATGAAATTCATCAAAATGAATTTCTTCATAATGACATAATCTGTCCCGAAATCGAGTTGCAATGTGTTAGAGGGTCCCCTAAGAGTCTTTCCAGGGAGTTTGGTGCAATTTCATTTTTTGACAAAAATTGCAAGGGGGTTAGCCTTACATTTTAAATGAAATTTGGCCGAAATATGAATTTCTGTGTATTGATATATCTGTCCCTAAATCGAGTTGGAATGTGTTCGAGGGTCCCTTGGGAGTCTTTCAAGGAAGTTTGGTGCAATTCATTTTTTAACCAAAATTGAAAAAAAATTGCAAGGGGTTAGCCTTACATTTTTTAATGAAATTTGGCCAAAATATGAATTTCTTTGTATTGATTTATCTGTCCCTAAATCGAATTGGAATGTGTTCGAGGGTCCCTTGGGAGTCTTTCCAGGAAGTTTGGAGCAATTTCATTTTGTTGACCAAAATTGACCAAAATTCCCTGGGGTTAGCCTCACATTTTGAATGAAATTTGTCCAAAATATGAATTTCAATGGAGTTGGAATGTGTTCGAGGGTCTCTTAGGAGTCTTTCCAGGAAGTTTGGAGCAATTTCAATTTTTGACCAACATTGAAAAAAAAATTGCAAGGGGTTGGCCTTACATTTTTAATGAAATTTGGCCAAGATATGAATTTCTTTGTATTAATATATCTGTCCCTAAATCGAGTTGGAATGTGTTCGAGGGTCCCTTAGTAGTATTTCCAGGGAGTTTGGAGCAATTTCATTTTTTGACCAAAATTGACCAAAATTGCAAGGGGTTAGCCTTACATTTTTAATGAAATTTGGCCAAGAAATATATTTCTTTGTATTAATATATCTGTCCCTAAATCGATTTGGAATGTGTTCGACGGTCCCTTAGTAGTATTTCCAGGAAGTTTGGAACAATTTCAGTTTTTGACCAAAATTGACCAAAATTGCAAGGGGGTTAGCCTTACATTTTTAATGAAATTTGGCCAAAATATCAATTCATTTGCATTGATAATATCTGTCCCTAAATCGAGTTGGAATGTGTTCGAGGGTCCCTTGGGAGTCTTTCAAGGACGTTTGGTGCAATTTCATTTTTAAACTAAAATTGAAAACAAATTGCAAGGGGTGAGCCTTACATTTTTTAATGAAATTTGGCAAAAATATGACTTTCTTTGTATTGATATCTCTGTCCCTAAATCGAGTTGGAATGTGTTCGAGGGTCCCTTGGGAGTCTTTCCAGGAAGTTTGGAGCAATTTCATTTTTTTGACCAAAATTGACCAAAATTGCAAGGGGTTAGCCTCACATTTTGAATGAAATTTGGCCAAAATATGAATTTCTTTGTATTGATATTTCTGTCCCTCAATGGAGTTGGAATGTGTTCGAGGGTCTCTTAGGAGTCTTTCCAGGAAGTTTGGAGCAATTTCAATTTTTGACCAAAATTGAAAAACAAATTGCAAGGGATTGGCCTTACATTTTTAATGAAATTTGGCCAAGATATGAATTTCTTTGTATTAATATATCTGTCCCTAAATCGAGTTGGAATGTGTTCGAAGGTCCCTTAGTAGTATTTCCAGGAAGTTTGGAGCAATTTCATTTTTAGACCAAAATTGACCAAAATTGCCAGGGGTTAGCCTTACATTTTTAATGAAATTTTGCCAAAATATGAATTCATTTGCATTGATAATATCTGTCCCTAAATCGAGTTGGAATGCGTTCGAGGGGCCCTTATAGGAGTCTTTCTAGGAAGTTTGGAGCAATTCCATTTGCACGGACAATGCAATTTTTTGGTTATTCAAAACACGTCACAAGGTCCTATAGTTCAATAGATAGCAAACTTTAGCATCACATGAGTTTGTTTATTCAAAATTCTGCCTGAGAATGCATTGCTCACACGAAATATCGAATTGGCTTACTGTTATCCAGCGAGTAATGGCCATGGGTTATCCCGACAGTTTTTTTAAATTACGCATGACACAAATATAAACGTCAAAACAGGCATTTTTGTACACAATATTTGATAAGACTGTGTTTTAATTTTCACAAAATCTCACACCAGCAAAATACTAAAATTACAAATAAATACATTACAGTAAAATCATCACATGATTGCAAATAACAAACCATTAGACTTCAATGGAGTCTATAAATAGAAACAATGACGTATGTACAAAAGTGTAGTCTTCTGCACGTGCTCTTCGGTCGCAATGGCTTACAGGCAAGATTCAAGCCCCGGGAACACGTGAAGGAGGCTACGGTTTCGCTTCGACCACTAAGAAAGCTTTGCGCGCGCATGCGCGCAGGGGATAGGGCCGAAAAGAAGATTGGGTGCATGAACACGCCTCAATCCGCCTTCCCCTTCCCTGATTGGACAAACCAAAAGAACCCTCTAGCCAATAGGGATGCAGCAAAATCAAAGCCAGTTATTACGTTATCACTCTGAGGCTTATTAGAATCCATCCCCTAAAGGACAATCCAATGTGTTCACACTACATATACACACACAAGCATCACTTTAACATTGAAACCAAAATTGAAGGTGTCTGAATTAAAATCAATCTTTATAAAAGACAAATTCACATTAATATATATGCTAGAGTGCTTCTACTCGGTGAAACAATCCGGTGCACTGCTATGTGGCTGTATAAAAAGTGTACAAAGGAGACTAGGTACAAGACGCTGTGCCGTTACACGGGAAAATCAGTCAATTATAACCATGTAGCAAGGCTATAACTATATGCTGTAACTAAATCCTCCAAACACGCGATGTACATGGCTGTTGAAGTTCAATTGCAAATAATGAAAATTGTAAAACTTCAGACAAACAATGCTATAATGCCATTCTCTAAACAAACTTTCTTTGGTGCATTTCCACTATCACAACAGTGCACACTCCTTCGGGATCTGTGCAAAAAACGAGAACCATCTAAACTTGCAAGTACTTTAATCCTACAGTTGCGACAAACACTGTAAAATATTAAACAGTACTATATGCGTGAGCTTTACAAAAATAACCGAGCGTATTCTATTGTGTCTGACTACGTTTCGACATGACTTCACCTGACTTTTACTCTCTTTAAATGCTTATTAGATTTTGGGGGTGAATGTGAATAAAACTTCCTTGTACCTGATTGACTGACTTAACTTGTGAGCCGGGCAGTGCCGTTATATAGGATTACCAGTATCAAACGTCACCGAATGGGTTCTAAATTTTCAGCTTGTGTAGACCAGATGCATGAAAAGTCTTGCAGTGAATAGCCATTTTGAAACTATTATGTGAGATCTTTGAGACGTTGGTGGCAGCAAACACACCGGTCCTGTTTCTATTGTATGCGTCATAATTGAGCATGCGCACATTAGCTTAAACATGGCGTAAACAATTGAAAAGGATCGGTGAGTTTGCTGCCACCCAGCGTCTCAAATGTCTCCCACTGAAAATGTTTGTTAGTGCGCTTAAATTTGAGACTATTTTTACTGCTATGCTTACGATGCCTTGCTTACAACACGGACCATTTGCACTGGTCCGTGCTTACAATCATATATTGTTGCTCTTCATTGTGCCTATGGGCAAATGCCTTGAAAATAACTTTTGTTCGTAAAAGACAAAAGAAAAACTGTGCATCAAGACCTTGAGGAAACACACACAAGATTAAAAAAACATTACAATGTCTAATGTCGATCTTCTTGTACCCATCTGCAAAATGGCTACGAAATTATTTTCATGCATTTAAAGACATATTAAATACTTCGGCAGAAGAACAGTTTGAAAAAGCCAGTAACATCCAACGTTTCTTACGTTTGAAACAAATGATCACGGGGAAAATTCTGTGTGCCTTTTGATTTCAAAGGAGCAGTTTTAAAGAAGAAAAAACCTCGCCTCTACACAAAAAGATTATAATCTTTTGATGAACGGTAAGAGTCATGCCCGGATGTACTCAGATTCCTGAGAAAGATAGACGTATCTCCAGAAAGTTAACTACTGTACTAGAAAATCCCAGTAGATAACCGCGTTAAAGATTATACAATAGCTATGGAAAAACCAAAGGCTTTACCCTAGACGACTGGTAAATGGAGCCTATAATCGCATAACCCAATTTGATTGGATGAAGATTGGTCAATAAGGACAAAACTATCATCGCTCTCTGTTTCTAAATCCACAAAAAAAAATTAAGTTTTAGAAATTGTATTCCCCTTAAAAAAGGACAATCAGAAAGCAGAAAAATCACAGCATTTGAAGAGTTCCACAAGTTAGTCTATAGTATGTTGTTGGCTGAAGGCCTAGGGCAAGTACAGATAGCCATTTTGCAGGTATTTGTGGTTTTTGTTTTTAAAGGATCGCAAAATCTCCGTCTTTTCCTCAAACTGGCAACAATCCAATCGACTGTGATTTTATTCAGCAATACGACCCCTTAGGCCACGGACGATTAATACCTCTAAAGTGGCGCAAGATTCAGATCTTACCGGCTTTGGAAAAAAATGTGTCTCTTTTGGAGAATCGGGGAAAGGGATTAAGTACAGATAACACAGTTTTCTAGGGGAGTAAGTACATCCTGCTAAAACAGCCTTGAGAATTTTTTTTTAGACTATCAAGCAGGAATGTTGATGCTTTAACACTGCCAAGTAAAATGAGCTTGTAGACTAATCCCGGCACGTGACCACTATTCACTCACGAGGCCCCCTTCAATGGAGAAACCATTGTGCTAGCTATTGTACAAAGCAACTGCCCTGTGACAGTTTATCGGAATAGCCAGCACAATGTTTTAACCACTGAAGAGGGGCCTTCGTGATAAAATTGCTAGCATGCTCAGATTTTTCTATAACTGAGGGGGCATTTTAATGGAGGTTGTACATGTTAGGCCAAGTACAAAAATAAACCAGTTTCTCGTCCCTGCCCGCTTCCTTTTTTCCCCCGGCCGCTTTCTCTAGTTCCCCTCCCCTCTTTTCATTTTAAATCATATATTTGCAATCTAGTTTGTCTTTGTATTTGTTTCCAGTGAAATTTTATCCATGGACGAAGTTCAAAATCTGGTAGAATGGGTGAGGGCTTCTTTGGACACAAAGGTATCGGCAAAACATGCAGTCCAGAAAATGAAAGAATCCATCTTAGAATATCTGGCATCTTGGAGAAAAAAGGGGGGCAACTCCTCCCTTAAAAAAAACGGTTTACTCCTTAACTCTACAATGCTTGACAAAAATCTTGCCTGTCAGAAAATTCTCATGGCTTTTTTATAAGGACCAAAGATCATTAAAAAAAAAATACATGGGGGGAGGGACTTGGCAATCGAAATGCAGTCCTACTGAAAACAAAAGTGAATACAGACTTTCATAGGTGTAGCTAACCGTCTACATTAAGGCGCCCTCTTTTGGCTTACCGAGAAAGTGGCAGGCAAAAACTCTGAGACTTTTTATGTACACAGTCTTCAGTATTTCCTGATAACTGGTGCCAGATTTCAAGACATACTATAAGCATGCCGCATTTAGTGAGAGCATATTGTGAGTTTTTAGTGAAAATTGCAAATGCATGCCATTTATATCACTTCGGTATTGGGCTTAATTCCTCTTTACGAATGAAATCATCAACAGTGATTCTCTTGATGATCCATGAAAACTGACCAAAATTATTTTGGTTTATCAGAAATAAACCAAAGAAATTCATGCATGTAAATCCAAATATCATAAAAATATACTTGATAATTATGACGCCTCCGTGGTCACCACTTGCCTGCCACTTTAAAACTGAAATCAATAGAGGGCGCTCTCTACATAAGTAAGACAGTTAATAAGGCAATCAAAGTAGAGCTTATTCTACAATTTTAAAAAGGTGCAAATTACACATTTCTGTTAAGCACACAAATCTGTTGGCAAAGGAGACAAATTATAAGCCTTAAAAAAAGGTCACCACCAAGCTGTTTTGTTAACTTCACTGCTTGTTGTGCTCTGCAAATTAATACATACTTAGCAGTATTTTATGTTCCCTTTTGTGCTTCCAAATGATGCAAAAACTGTAATTATTCACAAACTTCACACAAAAATCATGTCGGTGCATTGACTTTCTTCAAAATTTTGTAACAAAATAGGTGCTTTCTGCACTGCAAAAAACTGAAATCACAAAGCTAAATTACAAAGCTAAGGCTAAATGTGATATGCATAAAAACCACCACAATTTTTTTTAAATCACTCAATAATCTTATCTATTACATTGCACAAATTTTTGAACCTAGAAATTACATTGTCCACAACACCCACCCCCACTAACCAACACCCTTCCCATCTTAGTCTTAGTTCCAGATGCACATCAATATTTGGTTCCCCTAACACATGCCAGTCCCTTGGAGAAAGAGTCAGTAAAGGGCACTGTCGACATTATCCACTTTGGTAGGAGACTAGTTTTGGGCTATTTGATGCTAGTCTTTTTCCATGAGTGATCATGTTCATGGTATCCCACTATCGGTGGTTTTACAGTGTGTTAGGGAGCAAAATCTCAATGGAACATCTTGAATCAAGACTAACTTTTTTAAAGAATTAACCCAAATGGTAACTGGCGAAAAATGTTTCAAAGACAAACCAAAATTGTCTCTCTTTCTCAAAATAAGCTTTTCTACTGTTGTGTCAAGATGCCAGACTATATTACATCGCTATACTGTTTGTCGTTTCTCTTTGAAAACTACAGCACGCATTTATGCGGAGTCCCAGAGGGCCAGCCTACTGTCCTCTTTGTATCGATTCCCACTGACTGTTACTTTCGCTGGGCAGTGCTATTGTATAGGATTACCCTGCAATGCCAATGGCTAACTCCAGCCCATTATGTAGACCATGC